>OY759261.1:43477555-43655055 GCA_963662155.1 Lamellibrachia columna
CATATATATATATATACATATATATATATATATATATATATATATATATATATATATATATATATATATATATATATATATATATATATATATATATATATATATATATATGCAATGTTACTAGTATCCGGATCGCCTTATATATATATATATATACATACATATATATATATATATATATATATATATATATATATATATATATATATATATATATATATATATATATATATATATATATATATATATATATATATATATATATATATATATATGCAATGTTACTAATACCTGGATCGCCTTATATATATTTGTGTGTGCGTGCGTGCGTGCGTGCGTGCGTGCGTGCGTGCGTGCGTGCGTGCGTGCGTGTGTGTGTGTGTGTGCAATGTTACTCGTACCCGGATCGCCTCAGTCGTCCACCGACACATCTTCCGCAATGACTAAATATAAATATACTAAATATAACTAAATATAATGTAGATTAGCATAAACGTAACACATACCTGTATGACTTCTACCTCGGAATCATAAAATATAAAACTATGCTTTGTTGTAATCTTCCTGATATCTACATTTGGTCATGCAGGAATCAGAATAATCGCTTTCGTCTTAATTTTCGTGCACGCGAATACAATCTTCGCGACGGTTACGTCATCGTCATTATTTTTCTTACGTGCCAACGGGAATGCTGGCCACGTGATTTTCTTCCTTTCTTTCTGTATTTTCTTCGGAAAACTGCGTTAACTTATCTAGTTGGGAACTAATACGTAGGATCATGGACTTATATTTACGTGAAAGTCCATGGTAGGATGCTGAAAAACAACGGAAAAAACGTGTATTCTACTCTAACACTAGAAGACCCGCTAGTCGAGACCTGTATGTCTACAATGCGGGGGTCTGCACCACTTCTGTGGGAAGATAAGTCAAGTTTACCATAGTTATGGGAATGAATTACATCATTTATGAATCGGTCTTAGCACAGGGTTGGGCATAGCTAAAGGTGTGTGTGTGTCAACTGCAAGTCATTGGGGAGAGGTATTACTTTATATTCGTATATACAATGGTGTTGATTACCTTATACATTGATATTAATCTGAAGTTAAAATGACGTTGTTGCAGTGTTGTACATTCGAGTTGATGTAACATTTATGTCAGGCGTGAAGATAGCCGTACGCATTGTAAGCACTTCCACGTCAATATGGCGAACAAATATTTAAAAAATCCAATCCGCCTCCAGAAATGGAACGGTCCTTCCGTAATCTGGCTGGCATCCAAGATCGGACAGCCGGCAGAGCCTACTCAACGCCACTGCACTCACTGCAGATGGCACAATACACAATGGCTTTTGTGCATGCCAGCAAAGGCCAACTAGTTAGAAGTATGATGGGCACAGTCCAACAAATCGCCTTCTCCATCCCACAGATTGCATGTCTTCCAGGCTGAGCACGAGTCAGACGAGGTTACACAAGCTGGTATGAACAACATCACTAATCTGCAATCGCTATGTGTGATCAGATGGTCCAGTCGTGCGAACGATCTGTGTACAGTCAAGTCTCCTTTCACTGTTGTTGTTGTTATTGCCTTGGAATATCTGGAAGAAGATGGGGACGGCAAAGTCACACGCTATTTGTTGTCCATCAAAAATGTTGATTTCATCATAACACTAGTTACGATTGAGCATGTCCTCCAAATCGGCTTCCTCTGACCACATTTAGACAGTCCATTTGAGGCCAAACAGTGTAACCTCTGCCAAAGAGAGAGAACTCCACACCGTGACAGCGGCTGAATCTGACTCTAGATTTTCCAGCTGTACGAGGTGTTCCGCGTCAGCTACAAAAACAGGAAGAAAAAATGGGAGGTGGCCAATGCCGCTGAATAGCCCAACACACTCGATAACACAATGCAGTAAAGCAATCCTGTCCTGTATCATATATCATATGTATCATATCACTTTACATCCGTATTTTCTGAAGATCTCTTCGCCATGTTCGCCCTACATCACTGTTCGGTAGTGTCACATTCGCGACTATAGTACTGACGTTGAACAGACGTCGGAGCTCGATTCAAATGAAGCGAAGAGAGACCACAAGCGGTTAGTGGGATGACTTATGATTATTTTTTTGAGGGGGCCTCTTTTTGAGGGGACCTGGCAGGAGTGTACCATTTGTACCATGGTATGGAAGCATGACGTCGTGTTGTAGTTTTATTTACAATGTGACTTAAACATATTGATGTGTATAATGTATGTATGAAAATAAAAATGCATAGGTATGTATTCATGCATGTGCGCACACGCACGCACGCACGCACGCACGCACGCACGCAAGTTTTACGTCCAGTCAGTTTTCCTCTTCATTTGCCCCCACCCCCAGGAGGTCTTGAAGGGTGGTTTTGAGATGATATCATGGCGAGGGACGCAGCCAAACCAGGAAGGCTTGTGTCGTTTCATCATTGACGAGAGATTACACGTGCTAACTCATATATTCATTTGTTTGTGTTCGGTGTAAAAAAATGCTTTCTGCTGTCAAAGTCCAGTTCTAGCATCCACAGAGGAGGATGGATACAACAAGCTCTCTTTGTAGAAGTTTATCTCTCTGCTCTTCCACATGATGCTTAGTCTCGAGTGACATACACATGGCTACGGCGGTCCTTGTTTTGGTTGCATTTGTTGAGGTGTGCCATCTTTGCCCAAGTTGAACATAATATACTTTAACAAGATTTAACAAGATTTGCCATCCAAGCCAAAGGCCCAGATGGCAAGTGGACAAGGAAGCCATTGGCTTATCGAGAGTCCAACAATGTTCATCTACTTATAGCCCGCCCTCCTGAGATATGTGTCAACCTTGTTTTTAAACATATTCACGCTGCTAGCAGTTACACAATCTGTAGACAATTTGTTCCATTCATTTATTGTCCTCTGTGAGAACGAGTGCTTCCTGATGTCCAATCTACATTGATCCTTTACTAATTTTACCTCATGTCCTCTAGTTCTGCTATCCTTCTTGAGTGAGAAAAACATTTCTATCAATATTTTCATACCCATTCAATATCTTAAAAACTTCAATCTGATCTCCTCTTAACCTCCTTGTCTCTAGAGTTGTTAAACCACATTCTTTCAGGCGTTCTTCATAACTAAGGTCTCTCAGTTCTGGAATCATTTTAGTTGCTCTCCTTTGTATGCGTTCAAGCGTATCTATATCCTTCTTACGATATGGTCTCCAGGCTTGTATACAGTATTCTAAATGAGGTCTAACTATTGCTTTATAAAGAGGTATAATTAACTTTTTTCCCTTGTATGTTATGTTTCTTCTAATCAATCCAAGAATTTGATTACCCTTTGAAGCTGCAATACCACACTACTCTGAAACTTTCATATCAGCGCTTATTGTAACTCCTAAGTCCTTTTCTTTTACAGTAGTACCCAGAACAGTATCTCCCATTTTATAGTTTACATTCAAGTTCCTATGTCCTGTATGTAGGCATTTACATTTCCCAAAATTGAACAACATCTGCCATTTCTCAGACCATTTCACTAATCTGTCTAGATCGTTTTGTAAATGTTGTTTATCACCATCAGTATTAACCTTTCTAATCAGTTTTGTGTCATCCGCAAATTTCAGTACGTTACTTGTTATACTGTCGTCCAAGTCATTGATATAAATTAAGAATAATTAAGAATACATTAATCTACTTCTTCGTGGTTGTGTTCTGGTCAGGGTTGTTTGATTTAAGTCATTTGATTGAAATCATTTATTTAAATCATGATTTAAATCACTCCAAAAAATCATTGATTTATGATTTGTTTTATTTTTTTACTTCCGATTTTTTTTAATCGCTGATTTATATGAATTTAGCACAAATAATTGTTTACAAGCATTGAGATCAACACAGTTTTGTATGTTTTTTAATACAAAAGCACAAAGTGTGCACACTTGTGTAGCTGTATTGACACCAGATAGCCTGACAGTCAAATATTTTATGACATTGTGTATGTCTGAGCTATTCACTTTTTGAATGCAGTGAAGCCACACAAAGTTGTCTTCCAGAGGAAGTATCTTCTCAAGTCAGAAGCCCTGAGTTAAAGTCCACTTAGAGCTTGTGCTAGTTGTTATCAATTCAGTATGTTGGCTCAAGTGAGACAGTCTGGGCTACAATTGTTTAATACTGTACCAGTTTGCAGTCTGGTTAGAGACCCTTAGAATACACAGACATGTGCTAATCCACCCTCTCAGCAATCGGATTTTTTGGATTTAAATCGGATTTTTTATTTTTTTTATCATTCCTGTCTTATCAGGTAGGTTTTCTTTGTGTTACTTTCCGCCGTGCCTTTCTCAGTGTAGTTACAAGTACTCCCTTGATAGCCACTCTTCTTGTGTCTGTCATCTTCGGTCTGATATACCAGCGCCATCTATTGGACAAACAACTTGCATGCTTTAGGATAATTCCGACAGAGGGCGATAAACGTGCTGCGAATGTTCGTGTTGTCAGCGCTAGAAGAATTAACACAAACAATTATTTCTGAGTAGGTGAGCAACAGTTATACGAAATCTAATTTCATTGTGATAACATACTAATAACTTTGAACTCAGTATTTCAGATTTTCATAACTGTCATTCTGTTTTGCACTAATGTCGATTAGTTTTTCGCCGAAAGACACCATATTTCCCTCACTCACTCGCTCAGAGACAGAGTCAGAGTCGCTGTCACTGTCAACACCCAGCAGGCCTAAATTATTAGGGCTGTATGCCGACTGTTTTTCCAGCATTTTTTGTACCTAAATGCGTTCCTTACATCATTCCGCATGTGTTCCAGTACAAAAAGTTCATGCATTCTTAAAAATATTGTGTTTTAGGCCACTTTTAATCAGTTTTACACATCAAAACAGCGGAACCGATTGCATGATAAACATGGCGCGTGTGCGATTTGTGCACTAGTCACGCCTCGGACTCGGTGCCATCAGAACCGCGAAGGCGGTGTTTGTGTGTATTGGGCGTACAATTACGCAACATAAAAAATGAAGAGAAATTTTTTTGAAAATAGGCTCTAAAAATGTTTCAAACGAAGAAATTCTAGAAAAAAAATTAAAACATTCTCCACAGTTTTCATATTAAACACAACATTTCTAGAGCACATACAGTCACTTATAGCGTAATATTTCATATTTTATTTAATTAAATATTTGATGTTGCAAATATTATTTGTATGAAAATGATGTGGTCGATATTAGATGTTTAACAAGATTTGCCATCCAAGCCAAAGGCCCAGATGGCAAGTGGACAAGGAAGCCATTGGCTTATCGAGAGTCCAACAATGTTCATCTACTTATAACCCGCCCTCCTGAGATATGTGTCAACCTTGTTTTTAAACATTCACGCTGCTAGCAGTTACACAATCTGTAGACAATTTGTTCCATTCATTTATTGTCCTCTGTGAGAACGAGTGCTTCCTGATGTCCAATCTACATTGATCCTTTACTAATTTTACCTCTAGTTCTGCTATCCTTCTTGAGTGAGAAAAACATATTTCTATCAATACTTTCATATCCATTCAATATCTTAAAAACTTCAATCTGATCTCCTCTTAACCTCCTTGTCTCTAGAGTTGTTAAACCTTCATTCCTTTACACGCATGCGCAACTACAAGGGGACATGTCACTGCATGTCACTGTTAATATAATTAAATTTAAAAGAATGCATGGGTTAAATTATCTGTTCTTTAGTGGACAAAGGTTTTTTTTAAGTTATGCTGATATTGCATGTCTGGTTTCCTTCTGATGCGGAGGGGTATTGTTATTGTATATAAGCCAATGGTGTCCTTGTCCGCTTGCCATCTGGGCCTTTGCCTTGGATGGCAATCTTGGTAAATATTGTTACAAATGGAGTATGGACATGACTCCTCATGGACAAACCCCTAACAATCATTATTATTTTGACCTTGCTGTGTAATGCAACATAATTTTCTGCAACTTGTTTATTTTAAAAAATTCAGTCACGTACATGTTGATACTTCATATGTATTGAATAGGAAAAAATTATGTAGCTAATTGCATATAAGATGATTTTTACACTTGCTATTATACAAAATCAGTAGACCTAGCATCACATCACAACATACATTTCATTTATCCGGAGGGGGTAATGTAGGTATGCAGACACACTTTCCCCAGATATAATGCCCCCATCTAAATGGCAACTAGGACTAAAAAACCTCACATAACTACACAAAAAATCAGCATGCGGTATATGTAATAACCTTTATTTTCATTGTAAAAATTTAGTTACACATCTTTATTGTGGGGGGGGGCGAGTGCTTTATACAATGTTCCTGTTATTGTTGTTATGATTAACGCTTCATATATATATACCCCTATGTAGGCGCATGCAGAAATAAGGTAAATTGCTGTAGGAAATCCTTGCCCAAGCCTAAATAATAACACTATTTAATAAGTATTTACATCATGTGGCTTTCTTTCGCACACCGAGGGCCTCGGTCCGAGGCAGTTGCACAAAAGAAATTGTTTAGCATTTGCAAGAACTGCAGTGAAGGCTCCATAACTGTCGAATACACATTGAATGCACAGGATTGTGTATCCACTGGATGTGAGCTGTGAATGTGTTGTCAGTCATTTGATCAAGAAATGTGTATTCAGACAAATCCGGTGATACTACAGCTGCACATAGACACAGCATATACGTGAAAAGCAATACACATGTGGTTAGGTTACTCACCAGTTTAGAATTATTAAAAAAAACTAAATATGTATTTGGTGTTCCCCAAAAATACGAATATGCATGTAATTTTATTATTATTTCTTAATTATTTAAATGAACATGTTAATATGAAGAGAGTACATTAAATTGTAAAATTATATAAATTGACTTAAATTTATATAAATTGACTTAATTAAATTAATGACATGACATGGAATATCATCAGCAATATCATCAGTATATTTTATAATTACAAAAACAATAACCCTTGTTCACCAAATGACAGATCATTTAACCCCTGGATTCTTTTTAATTTAATTATGTTAACAATGACATTCAATGATTTGTCCCTTTAAAGTTGCACATGTGCATGACATGCAATATCACCAGTATAATTTTTAATTAAAAAAACAATAATCTTTGTTCACCAAACGACACATAATTTAACCCATGCATTCTTTTAAATTTAATGATATTAATTATTAACAATGACATGCAATGATCGAGATGTCCCTTTGTAGTTGCGCATGTGCATAACATCTAATATCGACCACATAATTTTCATACAAATAATATTTGCAACATCAAATATTTAATTAAATAAAATATGAATTATTATGCTATAAGTACCTGTATGTGCTCTAGAAATGTTGTGTTTAATATGAAAACTGTGGAGAATGTATATGAACTTTTTTTACTGGAACATATGCAGAATGATGTAAGGAACGCATTCAGGTACAACAATGCTGGAAAAACCGTTGGCATAAAGCCCTAATAATTTAGGCCAGTTAAGTAAACAATTACCCAACACAAAATGACTCAATTATAATAATAATAATAATAATAAAACTTTATTTTGACACCATCAAATCCGGGGCTACTGCCCCGTTCACGGGTGTGTACAGACATCAGTTCACACGATACAAACTTGTATGTAGATAGTGATAATAATAATAATACATGCGCTGTATAAAATGTTAAAAACTATGCAGAATGTTCGCGTGTGTAAAATTATTTTAAGAAAAAGTATACTGATTACATGGCATTTGTATATAAAAGATAAATCTCAAATAGGAAATAAAACGCTAATACCATCAATAATACAGAACATAAATAGGATTGATAATATGTAATAAGATCATTAAAAATGCAATATCAAAACGGTAAAACCCATTAAGTGAAAAAAAGAAATGTCTTTAGTAGCTTCTTGAATTGGGGGTGGTTGCCGTTTCCACGTATGTTGGCAGGCAGTTTATTCCACGGCGTGGGGCCAGCGCAGGCAAATGCTCGGCGGCTGACTCGTGGCACGTCGAGAAGTAGCCCGCCGGCAGAGCGTAGGCAGCATCGTGGTGCGTACTGGTGCAGCAGTGCGGCAAGGTACTCTGGTGTGCCTTCGTAGAGTGCCTTGTGCACAAGGATGAGTATCTTATACTCAATCCTTCTCTTAATGGGCAGCCAGTGTAGTTGCCACAGTATTATCGTCATGGACTGGTGATCACCCCGTCGAATCTGCATGACAATGCGAATCGCTGACCGCTGGACCATTTCCAGACGGTGCAGGAGGCGATCGGTTATTAAAAATAGCATCGCATTGCCATGGTCAAGCCGTGATGTTACTAGTCCGTGAATCAGACTTTTGCAAACGCTGGTGGTAAGAGAGTCTCGAATCTTAGCAATTCGAACTAGATGATAGTAAGCGCTGCGGCATATGTTCGACACTTGAGATGCCATCGACAGATGAGTGTCAATGGCAAATCCAAGATCTCGGATAACGGCGGATGTGTCAATGAACTGGCCACAGATGTTGATGCCGCTAAACGTAATAGGAGTTCGCAGACTTGGTGAACGGATAACTATGGCTTCTGATTGGTTCTCATTCATGACGAGTCCGTTGTCACAGAGCCATGTTTTCACTTCCTGTATGCAGGCCTCCATGCGTGCGAGAGCTTGCATGTGGTCCGTTGGTGGGAAAGTGACGTACAATTGAGTGTCGTCGGCATACAGGTGGTGTTGCATGTTGTGCTGGTGTAATAGTTTCGCAAAAAGGAGCAATGTAGGCATTAAAAAGTATAGGTCCAAGAACCGACCCTTGCGGTACTCCTGTTGTAATGTTATTAACTTATTAACATCCGACAAGCTACTCTTCACGCGTACTACATTTGTTCGATTATGCAGATACGATGTCAGCCAAGCATGTACGTCGCCACATAATCCGTAGCCACGCAATCGTCGCAGCAGTATGGTGTGGTCGATGGTGTCGAATGCCGCAGTGAGGTCTAGCAACACCAGAAGTACACCCCAGCGACTATCTATGGCCTGTGCCACGTTGTTATGGATACGCAAAAGCATTGTCTCGGCACTATGATGTGGACGGTACGCACTTTGATATACTCCGTAAATACCGTTCTCGTCCATGAAGTGTTGCAGTTGTTGCGCAACGAAATGCTCAGTTATCTTCGCCACAAACGTGATGTTAGAGATAGGGCGGTAGTTGGTGGGTACGTTGATGTCAGAGCCTCGCTTCTTTAGTATTGGTGTTATAACAGCGTGCTTCATTGATGGAGGAACCACAGAAGACGATAGAGAGGCATTGATGATACGGGCCAGGACCGGAGACAGAGAATCAATGTGACACATCAGGAGTGATGTTGGGAGTGGGTCCAGTTCACATGACTTCACAGCAGATGCCAGCACTATCCGTTTCACGTCCGATGGCAACGCAGGTTCAAAGAAATTTAAACGAGCAGTCACCTCTGTCATCATGTCATCGCCTGGCTGCTGAGACCGGTTACGACACAGCGCATCCACTTTGTCTGTGAAGCTTCGCTGGAATAAGGTAGCAAGTGCCGCGTGGGTAGGGGCCGGTCTACGCCTTGACCCAGAAGTGCATTTGCGATATCGTAGACCAGGCGCATGTTGCCGCCAGCTTTCTCGATTTCTGCTCGATAGTGTTCAGAAAGTGCTTTCCTCAGTGATTTCCGGAAAGTGTTACGCCGGTCCGTATATATTTGTCGATGAACTGTTAAGCCTGATTGTCGCCAATGGCATTCGGCCTGACGCAGAGCTTGTTTTTCTTCGGCCAGTTCACTGGTGTGTCATGTGGTCATCGGCCTCACCGTAATAGTCCGTGACACGAGAGGGGCATGCTCATCAATGACAGTGCGTAGGCAATAGTCATAATGATGGAGAAGGGCTATCGGGTCCTAATCATGAGCATTGAAATCGGCAGCCGCCAGATCAGCTGCAAACCGACTGTTGTCAATCGCTGCGTACCTCCGATAATTGACGTGGCATTTCAGGCGGGCTGGTTTTGGCTGATGCAGTTCGCATTCCATTGTGGAGTGGTCGGTGATCATAGTTGTAGGCTTAACAGCAGTAGCAATAACGTCTGACGTTTCCAACACGATGACAAGATCGAGAATGTTGCCACGCTCGTGGGTCGATCTTTTGACATGTTGTACGAAGCCTGAAGTCCCCAGCAAATCGGCCAAGTCGGATCGCCATATCTCGTGTTGAAGTCCCGCGGCGATGAGCAACACCTTTCCAACATCATCCAGGAAGGAGCGGAAATCGGATGTTGGCGGTCGGTAGACGATGATCACGCGCATGGTACAGCCGATGCGGATGTTGCGCAAAATAACGCGACATGTCTCACTCGCTTGGGTGTCAATATTGGCAAGTGAAACGAGTTGTAGTGTTTTTCAAAAGAGAACTCCCATGCCTCCACCACGGCGAGCGCCACCACGCGGCTGGTGTACGAACGTGAAGTCATCTCCGCACAGTTCGGACACGGCAGTCGTTTCATCTTCTCCCAGCCAAGTTTCCGTCAAGGCGACGACGTCCAATTCACATTCGTCGATGTAGTCACGCACGAGCAGCGCCTTGTTGTGAATGGATCTTACATTGATCAAGGCGAATTTCGCATGAAGGTCAGGCGAGCTTCGCGCAATGAACAACCAATTCCCAGTTCTCCTCGATATCAGTTGTAGCAGGTTTGAATTGTTGACACCAGTTTGTTTGCTCACATAACTGACCTGATGACACCGTCTGCTGGCCATCCTGGTTATTGGCCTGGATCGTCTTATTCCGGCTTTTGTGCCACGTCTAGTGGGTGGTCGACACAAATGCAGTCTTTCTATTGTTGCCGTCCACGGGTGACTAGGCGGCTGCATGCATTTCCTTAAATTCAGAAGCAATGTCCTGGACAGCGACAATGCTTCAGTGGTCGCTACTCCAAGTAGGCAATGTTCCGATACGGTGAGTTTGGTAGCGCATGGATGTGTAGTTCAAACCGGTTGAAGTTGATAGCGGCAGCCATACCTTAGAATAAAGGCCAGTTTAAAAGTCAATGTAAAACATATTATTAAACACACAAGCAAGTCACAGACCTTCCAGTTGTACTCTCTGTACATTCACGATATATATTACACAGCACGTAGACAATCCAGAATCTGAGAACGTTGTTAAATGACGATAACAGTCAGCAGGGAGCAGCCGCTCGCAGCAGCGCTACAACCTTTTCACCGGTTAAATTACAGTGTCAATATTCAACTTCTCGAGTGCTGATCATGCTCGCTAGCCAGAGTTGGTAGTCGTAGTAGTACTACTGTAACCTAGGCAGATAACCCCAATGAAATGCGGATCTTTTAAATTTTTCCACGTCTCAAGTGTACACTGAATCGGTTGTACTTTGTCCCACTTCTTGATTCTTGGTTGACGTGTTTTCTTTACTTAATGTTACATCCATCCTAAAAAAATATGTTAAAAAACAATAACTGGTTAGGAGTTTGGTGACGTATTTAGGTTGATTAATAGGATATATCTAACTACATAATACATTAATGGGGATAATTAGATAATAATTGTTATGAAGTTGCTCACTGTTTATACACACATACCACAGTCCCAATGTAATATAATAATTTGGTATTTATTAATTTAGTTAAATATAACAAATACCTGCATAAACCTGTATTATATTGGTATATTTTCTACAATACATTTTAATTAATTCAGATTAATAGTGTTACTGTTTGTTTATATGTGAGCCATTCTTGTGCATGCATAAAACCTATTTTAACATGCTACATACAAACCCAAATTATAAACAGAATGTATGCCAAACTTACATACATACATGTTATACTTAAGTTAAATTGCAGTCTGACCAATAATTATTAGCAACGGGGGTCATAATTCTATAATAGAAAAGTGACCCACGGGGTCACTTTTCTATGGGGGTCACTTTACTATCTCACACCAGGTCTCTTTTTGTTTCACATCCTGTATTGTCGGCTGTTTTCGTTCTTTTCCATGACTTTCAGCAGCAGATTTGATAACAGTAAGTTCCTTTTCATGGTCGTCTGTTTTTGGCTAAATTTGCTCCAAAATTAAAGTGAAATGCATTGATTAAACAACATAGGTGTATTTATATTTAAAATTTAGCATGTAAAGCTATATAAGATTACATTTTTTATGTTCAAGATGTCTTCTAGAGGTCTTAGTTAGTACAAAATATTTTACTGCCATGCGTATGCACTGTGTTGTTTTTGAGCGCCCCAGATTTTTTTATTAATTAACAACATTACCTGTACAAGTTAGTTATTGACATTATCTATACATGTGGATTTTCACAGGAAGACTGAACAATAATTTCACAAGATTCGCACATAGAATCAAGATAATTTATTAGACCAAATCTATGTGATGCAAGAAATGTCAAATTAATTTAGACTTTGGTGCCCATATGCGAGCTCCCCAAGATCCTAGGGACTGCAAGTTCCACATTTCAAGGGGTATGTAGTCAGAACTGGGGTCACCTATTTTTAGAATTAATTGTTTACCATGGTCTCATTACCATCATAAGAAACTAAATTACAATTACACCACTTAAAAAGTCAGTTACAATATGCAGCATCCGTCTTATTTTCAGATTAGCAGCCATTGGTTTTCATAGGAAACAAGTGGGAGTCTACTCCCACTCGGCTAATATTTGGGAATCAACAGACAGATTTGGGAGTCCGTATTTTTACAACAACCAACTCTGCTAAGTGACGCCAATAGTGTATCACCTCCTGGCTCGTAATCTATATAATAAGATGGCTGCGGCCATGTTGGATCGTGCCGTCCTCACTGCACCAATTTGATGTAGAAGGGACCAACAGCTTTTTGTTTCTCATCCGAAAGACTGGAGGTTTGAAGCAGCACGTGGAATTGAACCTTCATCCTCTCGTTTCAAATGTACTGCCAAAATACCATGTTATTGTATTTTGTAGATAGTGCAGATGGAATGTTTTGAATGTGATGCCTGTCAAAATTAAATTTGAACTGCGATGGCAGATGTTTATGTAGATGTCTTCGTGACATGATACAATACACCATCACAAATACTCAGATGAACCCTGGTGGGTCCAGTAAGAACCAACCAACACAACTAAACACTATAAAGTTGGAAACAGCCATGTCACATTGGTGTTGACACTATCTCTCATTGAGTAAATGTATCCATGCCCAGGACCCATTAATAAAGTTGGAAACAGCCATGTCACATTGGTGTTGACACTATCTCTCATTGAGTAAATGTATCCAAGCCCAGGACCCATTAATGTTTGCTGGGTTTATTAATTGTATTAGCTAATTACAGCGACTATTGTATAAACACAGACCATCTTCTGTCCGTTTACTGTGTAAACTTTGATCATGTAGAGTATGATCAGGGAAAGTAGATAAACATGTATCCTGAGTTATAAGCTATTATATAAATGTGTGAATATAAGCTAGTCAGTTGTAACTACCGTATTCGAACTATTAAGCGTACATGCCCTAATTGGCATATACCCCCTTTTTAATCAGCAGGATCCATAATTATTGTAATTTGACTAGTGTGGAACAACATAAAAGTGTCGCCATCTGGTGTTAAACAGTTGGCACCACGTTTCAGTTGTTCTACACTAGTCATCTAATGATATCATTGGTGTTAAACAGTTACCTCATTGCCTAGAGAAACAAAAATTTCTGTGCACTTATAAGAACAGATTCCTTGAAAACATTTTCATGGCCCATTTTTTTTCAAGTGTCCTGTTCATTTATTAGATTGAATACGGTGTTTTGAACAGTGTTTATTATAGTATGCTTTATGGTGCTGGTTGTTGCCTTTCTTCTAACATTCTGTGTGATGTTATGTTTGTGCAGTTGGGTATCTGATGTTACTCCAGAAGTCTATCGCTCTACGGGTCGGTTTGACATGCTGGCACAGGAGGGTCCCCTCACTGCTGCAGTCTGTGGGCAGACGTTCTGTTGCAACAGGATCTGCAGCTATCCTCGACCCATTACACTTTGTGGATGGCCAACGCGTGGTGTCATTGAACAGCAACTCGAGCGATGACTTCGAAGTCCTCGAACCAGCAACGGGTGAGGAGTGAGGACTGCACATTGTGTAGATGATGACACATGATGGTATATGACAGATGATGATAAATGGCAGATGTTGGTGGATGATAGTACATGGTGGATGATGATGGCGGACAGATATTTGTGGATGATGGTAGATATTGATAGATGGCACATGATATTGCATGGCATATGAAGGTAGATGGCAGATGATAGCTGATGGTAGATTACGGATGATTTATAAACAACTTATATGACAGGTGGTAGTAGATGACAGATGGTGGTAGATGATGATAGATGATGGTAGATGATAACTATAGATGATGTAAATGACAAATAATTGTAGATGATGGATGATAGGTAGGCATAATTGAGTCAGATAGACGATCAGTTAATAGTAATTAGTATGCATTATAATATAACATACTATAGAAGAATCAGTTTGTTACTGTTAAACACATATTATAAGGCAAGTCAATTTTTTTTCATTACAAGGCATGCCAAATTTGTCAGTGTCAGATATATTAACCATAGATCCCATAATTAGCCTTTTTCAATCAGCAGGACCCATAATTATTGTAATTTAACTAATGTGGAACAGCTGAAAAGTGTTGCTATCTGATATTAAACAGTTGGCACCACTTTTTCTACATTAATCACCAAATGACACCACTAGTGTTAAACAGTTATCTTATTGTCTACGGAAACAAATTTTGGTGTACGCTTATAAGAGCAGATTCCTTGACATTTTTCCTTGGCCCAATTTGTTTATAAGCGTACTGTAAGCTTATTAAATTGACTACAGTAATAATTATGTTTCCAGGCAAATGCCTGTGCACTGTGCGTAGTGCATGCAAGAAAGATGTGGACCGCGCAGTGCTCAGTGCCAAGGCAGCCTACCAGAAGTGGCGCACATATTCTGGGATGGAGCGTGGGGTGGTTCTCCGGCAGACGGCAAGGATCATCAGAGTGTGTAGTAGAAGTGGAATGGAGGCAGGGACGGAGAAGGAAGGAGGGGTAGGGAGGAGGTAGGAGAGAGGAAGGGAGGTGAGAGATAGAAGGGAGGGAGGTGAGAAGTAGATGGGAGAGAGGTAGGAGGGAAGGAGGTGAGAGGTAGAAGGGAGGTGAGAGGCAGGAGAGAGGGAGGTGGGAGGGAGTTAGGAGTAGTCGCGAACATTAGAGAATGGACAAGTGAGTTTGGCTTCCACCGTGAACATGTCGTATCCCATCAGATGTCTAATGAACACATGACATATTTATACTGTTTAGCTATAATTCATAAGAAACCTTGTATAACTTTATTCATTCAATAAATGAATAACTGAAGAATTAACCTCACATCTGTGGTATAGTAGTATTATATGTGTGCGTGTGTGCATGCATGCGCGCATGAATTTATGACACTTCACAAACTTATCCCACGAGGCGTAGCAAAACATTTCCGAAGCCCGAGCAATATTTGTGCAGTATTAGCTTAGTGATACACATCCATTAAGTATTTCCAGATATTTTGATTAACCTTTTCAGAGTAATTTGGAGGAGATTACAAGGACAGAGGTCCACGACACAGGGAAGCCGATCTGGGAAGTGCGGGCTGACATAGAGGCCTGCGCCGACACCATGGACTACATGGCGGGACTCGCTCCCACAATTGTAGGTCAGTAGGTCACAGCGGGTGCTGGGAAACCAGGGTGGGTAACCTTGCTATGATCGAGCCAGTGTATGTTTGTATGTATGCTGTGCTAATCCTCTACTTTCCGTCTCGGGTGCCAAAGTTTCAGGTTTCCATCTATGACCACACGTTCGTGTCATCACAGTTTTATGTTTCCAGTATTCACCCAAGGTAAATGTCTGTACCCCTTTTGGTCAACTTTTTTAACTTTTGACCAGATCTGATAAAAATTATTTAATAGCTTGTTGGTTTCACCAAAACTTAATACCAAAGAAATTTGGACAAAAAAGCTAGCATGTCATATGCAGGGCCGATCTGGGCAGTGGCCTTGCATCATTGACGCATCATATTTTTTAATGCCGCATTGTTTTTTGCAGCATGTGCCTTAGTGGCGCATATTTATGTAAGAGCGATATATAATACCGATGTTTTTATCTGAGAAAATTAAAGTGCAGTCGGTGTTCGATCACAAATGTGCACGTTGCGATTTTGGTACCGCACGATTAATATTTTATCCGGAGTCACGGCGGAGAATTGTATTGCTCTGCGATTTTCATCGTTTTGCTGTTTTTATGGTATGTAATTTATCCGCTAGGTGGTACATCATTTGCCCACTAGGGGGAACACATTATAGTCCTCCCCTAATTTGTCGCTCATCGAACCATATTCCGTAAAGATGCCACCCAAAAAAGACCCACTTCCCTATTTTGACAAGGTACCTTAGTTGGATGGGCTAAAAAGAGACAAACAATAGCTGATACTGTTGTTGCTGAAACAATTACGAAAACTGACAATGTGCCCGAGAGTGCTGAGACCAGTGACATTGGGGACGTTGTTGGCGACGTCGACAGCCGAAGTGCCGTTGACAAGACACAGAATGTTTTTGTTAAGTCATTTCAAACAGTAGTGGCATGACCATGAAACATATGACCATGAAACGTGGCACAGACTCAGTACCTTGTTTTGTTACATTACAGATTTTAAAATAAACTAGTGATCTCTGTACATGTTGTTGCTGATATTATTGGTAATATATTAAATATACCCAGAGATGTGGACAGTCATACAAACACAAAACATCAAGTGTTTAGTTTTTTAGCAGAAGTAAAAACTATCTTATATTTAGATAACTTACATCTCATATTATCAAGCAAGCAAAATAAAATGTACTGAATGTAATAAAAAAACTGCAAATATGATTAGTGGCCTAATATGAAATTAACTGTAATGTTCACAATTACCATGTTATGAAAAGCGACCATGTTATGCAAATTAATTGCAGTTTTATTAAATTAATTTGGGACACATAAAATAAAAAAACCGCACATAGTTATGCCTCTGATGGGCACATCAGAGGCATAACTATCTTTTTCCAAATCGATACCTGTATAGGGGATATTAGATAGGTTTGATTTTTTGTAATATGATTTTAAAATAAGACTAGCAAGACAATCAAATAGGGAATACCTTAAATAATAAATAAAGTTTAATTCGCTTTGCAACAATGGTGGCTGGATAGTACAGGCGTACATAGTAAATGTGTAAAAATATATTAAAAAGTATAAAAGATTAAATACAATAAATTACTACAACATTAAATTGCATATAATTAAATATATAGACACATATTAAATTAACAGCTTTAAATTAATTAATGAAAAAATAAAGAATAGAGCATTAAATTGCATATAAATAAATAAATGGAATTAGGTCCTCTGGTAATCACCAGTAAGATGTTGAAATGTAGAAAAGAAGCTCTCAAGATCATTCCTGTGTCGTAGGTGAACATATTCAGCTTCCAAACGGGAGTTTCGCATTCACAAAGAGAGAGCCAATCGGAGTCGTCGCCGGCATTGGCTCCTTCAACTATCCCTTCCAGATGTCCCTGTGGAAGTCCGCCGCTGCATTGGCGTGTGGGAACACAGTTGTATTCAAGCCTTCTGAGAAGACTCCTTTGTCTTGCGTGCTGCTGGGCGAGGCTTACCACGAGGCTGGACTGCCCACGGGCTGCTACAATGTTGTACAGGTCATTAGGTTGTTGTTCTCCTCTTTATCCCTGACGTCCGGGGTGAGGCTGGCATTTTTTTGCTGTCCTCCTTCCGTCCCAAATCCCTGCCGTCTCCACCACCTGCCTCCCCCTATCCATTGCCCTTGTTCTTCCCTCCCCCAACCCTGCCAAATCTCTGTTAACAAGACTTTACAAGATTTTACAAGATTGCCATTCTAGCAAAAACCCCAGATGGCAAGTGAACAAGGAAGCCATTGGCTTATCGAGAGTCCAACAATGTTTAATTTTTGTGTAACCCGCCCTCGTGAGATGTGTGTCAATTTTGTTTTTAGACATATTCAGGCTGCTGGCATTCACACAATCTGTAGATAATTTGTTCCAATCATTTATTGTCCCCTGTGAGAATGAATACTTTCTGATAGCCAATATACACTGTTCCTTCACTAACGTTACATTGTGTCCTCTAGTTGTATCTTTCTTTAATCAGACAAAACATTTCTATCAACATTTTCATACCCATTGAATATCTTAAAAACTTCAGTTTGATCTCTTTCCACAGAGTCTTCCCATCTCTGTCGTTTCTTCCTCTTCTCCTTCTACTCTCTGCCCAGAGTGCATCCGTTCTCTTCATTAAGCATTCCAAACTACATTGTTCCTTAACCAATGCTGGTTTGTGTCATCTGGTTCTACTGCCTTCTTTGAGTTTGAAGAACATATTCCTATCAATATCCACATTACCGTTCTTTTCTCACTTTTCTCTTATTTTGTCTCAAGGTTTGTTGCTCATTTCCATGTGATTGTCTCTTGTTTTGTTCAATTGCTCTTTTGTTTTCAGCTCACAGTTGCAGTTATATCATTGACGTAAAAATGCCACTTTCAGGTACGAATAATTCAGTATACTTGTAGGGTGAAGTGGAGACAGGAGTTTTACTTACAAGTCACCCCAGTGTCTCCAAGGTCACCTTCACGGGCAGTGTACCAGTGGGTGCAAAGGTCATGGCAGCGTGTGCGAAGGTATGGCGTTGCATCAGGTATGGCGTTGCATCAGGTATGGCGTTGCATCAGGTATGGCGTTGCATCAGATATGGCGTTGCATCAGGTATGGCGTTGCATCAGGTATGGCGTTGCATCAGATATGGCGTTGCATCAGGTATGGCGTTGCATCAGGTATGGCGTTGCATCAGGTATGGCGTTGCATCAGGTATGGCGTTGCATCAGGTATGGCGTTGCATCAGATATGGCGTTGCATCAGATATGGCGTTGCATCAGGTATGGCGTTGCATCAGGTATGGCATTGCATCAGGTATGGCGTTGCATCAGGTATGGCATTGCATTAGGTATGGCATTGCATCAGACCAATGGATAATAACAATTAAATACCATGAGAGTTGTCATAATCCTGTTACCGTCATTACAACTTACTGACAGAGATGGTTGTTTTGTTGGGTGTATATATTTTATATGTATAATGCATAGATATTTATCTTGTTTGACTGACAGAGATATTTGTCTTCTCTGACTGACTGAACTGTTTGTCTTGTTAGACTGACGGAAACGTTCGTCTTATCTGACAGACAGATATGTTTATCTTTCTTACTGTCAGAAATGTTTGTCTCGTCAACTGAGAGAAACGTTTTGTTATTGTTGCCACTGCTAATGTGTGACATTTTGTGGCCAGGACATCAGGAAGGTGACACTGGAACTAGGAGGGAAGTCTCCCCTGATTATCTTTGAGGATGCAGACATGGACAATGCAGTCAAGGGAGCAATGCTAGCAAACTTCCTTGCCCAAGGACAGGTGAGGGCAGGATAAGAAGTGGGGGGTGAGAAAATGGGAAGGGAAGGTGTAGTTAAAGGGAAGACACAATGGGAAGAAACATAGGAGGGAAGATGAGTGGGAGGGGATACTAGAGGGAGGGGAATTCATACTTGTAATGCTGTATTAATTGCAAAAGCTAAAAAAAAATTAAGAATCTGTTAAAGCTCCCCTAAATTGATTTGGCCATTGCAAATCAAGGTCATTGCAAATCAGGTCTGTCGATATTCAAATGTTTAGTTTGTGAGTAGTGCAGTCGGTTTAATAAGTGCATTTTTCATTAAAATTATTGATTTTGAACTTTAGATCTGGTAACTTACAAAAGTGTGCCTAGCCTTATTTCATAGTAATTAAAGTTTATTTTTTCCGCTGAAGTTTGACCAGATCCAGTAAAAAATAATTTAACAGTTTATCCGATAATTTCACCAAAGCTAAATAACATATTTTTAGCGACGAGCTAGTGTGTCATTGTTGATACTACTGTACAGTCGAGCCTCGTTATAATGTGGTGGTTGGGGTCCACGATTTCAGACCGCGCTGTAAGCGAGGCGCGTTAGGTGTTCTCAAATCTGCCACCAGGGAGCTACTAAACAACAGCGATCGCCACCCGCTGCACCAAGTTCATGAACGCTGTCGAAGCCCTGTGTGCTTGCAGCACTGTCTTATACGTCAATATGTAGTTTATGGAACTTATTAAACGAGTATACTAGCATCAACGTGTATTATTTTTAAATGTCAAACCCTGTTGATTCTTGAACTGAATAAAACATGTATGTATACCATTATGGAATAGATCTACTACCAATATATGCCTACGAATCAAAAATAATAACCTGGATCCGAGTAGCCGAAAACGTATATGATTTGACGTAGCCGAAAACGTATATGATTTAACAAACGTAGTATGTAACCTGATAAAACACAGCAAATGACAATAAGTAGAATTAATAATTGTTTCACTTCGTCTTTTAACCGATCTCAACTGAAGCATAAAATTATTACGCACCACTTAACGTCGATTCATCGTTTCATATGCGGATGACGAATTCGTATTTTCGCGTACTGGTAGAACCTTGGGTTAATTTTAGGAATTTGGCATGTTGGTTTCACGTCGCGAAAACGATTAAATTTACGATGTAATGGAAGCATGTCATTTCACCTAAGTGTTATGTTGGTATTGCATACTAAATGCATTTAAAACTGTTTATCTGATTCTTACGTGAGGCGTATTTGTGGATCTCGATTGCAATTTACAAACCGTCGCAGCGAAGCCAGAGACAGCGATTGACGTCGATGGCAGCGCAAAACAAACAACACGTTGATACTAGTTCATTGACGTTGTTCACTTAATGTTTCTTGAGAATTGTCAAAGCAATTCTAAGTTGGTTTAAGCAGGCCCATTTGGCATTTTCCCCATGGCGGCAGAAAATCGTTGTCCACGACCGATCGTGTTATATCCGAATCCGCGTAATAACGGGGCGCGTAATAACGAGGCGTGACTGTATATAGATTACATTTTACATGAAATGTCTGAAACAGGATGAATGAACAAACATGGAATATGATATGGAATTTGCAGTGAACTTTAGACCTCTCTCACTTCCAGGTTTGCTCGAATGGGACACGCGTGTTTGTGCAGAAGAGCATTATGGGAGAATTCCTTGAACGATTTAAGGACCGGACTGAGAAGATGAAGATAGGAGACCCGTTTGACGAGCAGACAACTGTTGGTGCTATGATTACTCGGAATCAGGCTGAGAATGTTCTACGCTACATCGACATTGCGAAGAGAGAGGTGAGATCTGCCCTAAAGGCTACCCGAAATAACCTGTGGCCTGTGTTTTGGAATGCGCTACCAGTGTTACTTAGAGGGTCTAGTTCAACAGCATCTTTCTGGAAAGCCCTGAAAACATTCCATCATTTAACTTATTTAAATTGTTTTTAGGTTAAATAGTTGTATTTGGCTATATTGAGCTAGTTTTTTTATTCCTAATTTAATTATTTATAATAAGTCTACCTTTGAATTAATTTTATTAATATTTAATGCAGTTTTATATGTATTTGTTTTTATGTATAGTTTATCTATTTGTATTTATTTACTTAATGTTTTTATGTGAAGCGCATTGAGCTTTTTAAGGAAATTACGACAAGAACGCAAATATTAAAAAAATTATTGTTCCTGTCAGCGAATGCATCATGGTTTTATACCAACAATAACGATATTAAAATAACTATGCATTATTTTAGGCTAATAATATTTCATGTGTTATCTACTCATAATAATTGCAACTGTTTATATTACACTATTATGTATTATTCTGACTTTATAATATTCTCTAGCACTATTTAATGTTTGTTTATCATGTTATATATACTACTCTAGGTGGTGATTGTCAGATGCCTATTTGGGGTTTCTAAAGGATCTTGTGAAGTGAAGTGAAGTAATGCATTATTTAGACCCATAACAAAACAATGACATAAGTTGCAATCATGTACATACATACACGTGAAAATTTCATTCAATCAACAACAAAAACATTTGTACATGTATGTACATGTATGTTTGTATGTACTATAAAGTAGGGTTATTTTTAATAAGACAAACAAATTAAATATGGATCAGGGAGACTCCTACTAAGAGTAGGCTTGGTTGCTATCATAGGAGCCACCCTGTTTATGATATCCATTTGTTTAAAATAATTATTCATTATTGCACTTTCAATAAAACTAAAGTGTATGTTATTTTAATATTAAGGAATATTTATAGAATAGATTGATGGAGAGTAAATTGCAATTCCTGTTTACGTCTTGTTTACATCAGGCACGGAATACATTTGTTGATTTATATTTCTTGAGAGCCCAGCACCGAGGATGTACACTATAGTGATGCTGCCATATAAAGCAGTGTTTTATTGTAATACAATGAAGACATTGTTATTGCTGTCCGTGTGTCCAGGGTGCACGGGTGGTGTGTGGAGGTGATGTGATCACCTTTGACAACGAGTTGTCTGGCGGTATCTACCTCAGTCCATGTATCATCACAAACGCGGGGGATCACACGACGATAGCGCGCGAGGAAGTGTTCGGCTCTGTCGCGACCGTCTTCGAGTTCGACACAGAAGAGGAAGCGATCCACAGGGCCAACGATACTGAATTCGGATTGGCTGGTGGAGTATTTACAAAGTAAGGAACTGGCAACATATTTGACTTAATTCATATTGTCAGGATATTTAAAAAACATCTAACTACATGATTTTTATTTTAATTAGCGTATTAGATATACTTTATGTAAAATGCCCAAGAGGATTTATTTTAAGTGGATTCAGGCACTATATAAATTCATATTATTATAATAAAATTTGTATGATGTGTAATCAATATCATTATCTAGATTCTAAATATATAATTATGTAGATAATAGTGCATCATAATTCATGACTATGCCATAAGTTAATGGATTTAATGAGTTCTTTCGGCGAGATCTTAACAATAAAAACCGAAGATTTATGTAAAGCATCAGAAACCTAGCTAATTATCATGAAATCTGGAAATCGGAGAATTCCGACACCAACTTATTTCCAGTATGCTGCCAAACTTCTTATAACTTCTAGAAAGCCTAGACTGATTTGATCATGTAGTTTTGATCTACTTTTTGTTCATAAAGTTGATACAAACATTGGAACTAGGGCTTTCTCGGTTGCTGCACCAACTCTTTGAAATTCACTCCTTGTTAGTGTTAGGCCAGTAGTACACAATACAATTTCGCCATCACCTGAAGACTTTTTAACATGCTTACCCTCCTTAGCTCCTAGCATTTCCATCCATCTGTTGACAACCTTTACAATTGTATATCGATTTTGAGATTGCCAAACCCTTTCGTTTCGATTTTCTATGCGATCTCTGAGCTCTCGTTTCCAAGGGTTTAGGCGCGATAGAAGTTTTCATATATTATTATTAAACAAAGCCATTGACAAGAGCCATGTTTGTGCCTGTGGTACAGAGACTTGGGTCGTGCATTCCGTGTCGCCAGTGAGGTGGAAGCGGGAGTCATCTACATCAACAACTACAACGTCTATCCTTCAGAACTTCCTTTCGGTGGCTACAAGAAGTCGGGAATTGGCCGTGAGAATGGACGCGCTGTCATAGAGTACTTTACACAGATCAAATCTGTCTATGTTGAGATGGGTGACGTCGATTGTCCCTTGTAGAATGGACGCATGGTTACTGGGTACTTCAACATTTTTATATATTTTAATGTATTTTTTTCTTGTTATTGTATCAAATAGTGTATGGACATAATGTACTCTTTTGTCTGAAATAAAATATTGATTGATTGATATTGATTAAATTGGTTGGGCCTGGCCGTGCTAAGTTAGTAGAATAATGAAATTATTATGTAATTTTTTTTATGATTGAAAAATCGAAGGAAAAACTCTGCACTTGAAATATATTCTTAAACACTAGTTAATAATTATTTCATCGATTGAGTGCAATCAGATTTTAGAAAAGGTGTTTTTTTATGAAAATACTTCATTTTACTTTTAATTATTTAACAACAACTACACTACCAGTTCTAAGTTAGTTTTTGACATTATCAGTACATGTGGATTTTCACAGCAAGACTGAACAATAATTTCACAAGATTTCCATGTAGAATCAAGATAACTTATTAGACCAAATCTGTTTGACACAAGAAATGTCAAATTCATTTAGACAATTTTCAGTTCACATTGTATAACTATAAATAATATTGGGCAGATATATATATTTGTATAATTATATATGCCCAATTTTACTTATAGTTACACACACCCAATATTTTTCAGTTATTGGGAACATCACACTGGGTACTTCACACAGTCACTGGGTACTTCACACAGTTTCTCAGTACTTCATGCAGTCACTCTGTACTTCACACAGTCACTGGGAACTACATGCAGTCGCTGAGTACGTCACACAGTTTCTGGGTACTTCACACAGTCATTGGATACTTCACGCAGTCGCTGGGTATTTCACACAGTCACTTGGTACTTCACACAGTCACTGGGTACTTCACGAAGTCACTGGGTACTTGAAACAGTCGCAGGATACTTCACACAGACTGGGTACTTCATACAGACTAGGTACTTTACGCAGTCATGGGATATGCCATGCAGTCGTTGAGTATTTCACAGTCACTGGGTACTTCATACAGTCACTTGGTACTTCATACAGTCCCTAAGTATTTCACACAGAAGAAGCTGTGATATGCGCAAAATAAACGACTAGTGGTGACTATTGGTGGTTGGTTTTACTATTGCAATTATAATGCAATAGTATTGTGATAGCTGTGTTACTAATGTACTACTATTTGGATAGATTCATAACTATTGGGATAGTACTGCAGTAGTATCATGAAATAGTGAATAACTAGGAAAACGGTCCCAATCCATGATTGATAGGTTGTGCCTGAATGCTGTTGATTCAAAATGGGTGAATCCGTGAATGACGCTGCTCTGGTTGATGAATGTTGACGTTAGATAGATAAATAGGTAAAAAACCAGAAATAAGGTTGACACATTTAGACTTCAACATTTATTCTCCGTATGAATTGCTACAAAGCATATACTTGTGTAGCATGTGATCTACTTAATATATTAGATAGGCACCTTACATGACATATGCTTAAAATATACTTGATATTATATGATGTTCTATGTACATCTGATCAAACGTGTACAAGTGCAGAAATAAACTGGCGTAGAAACATATCAGAGCTGCGTTCACTTGAGCCAACAACGGGCATATAACCAGGCACGTACTAGTAGTGCAAACTTTGAGCGAACGCTCTCCCACTAGTAATGACTAGAACTGCCACCTCCTAGTGTCCTGTTGGGAAACTGGACACCTTTTTCAGTGTATGGGTCTGCCCATAATCTCACGCATGTTTCTCGACACAACTTGGCAACTGTGAATGATATCACAACAAAATATATGCAACTACTACCATTTTTACCACAATTATTCTTCCCCCGTGTCCTTTCGGGGGGGGGGAGTGGGGGCCACACTCTTCCCCCGTGTCTCTTGGGGGGCACATCATTTAGTTTGTTCCACCCTCTCGACGAGTTATCTCCACCCATCGCAGTCTCCTGCCATTCTCTAACAATCACTCCTGTTCACTCTTGTTCACTCCTGTTCACTCCTGTTCACTCCTGCCCTGTTGAGATTTCACTTAACACCATCTCTTCATAATAAATTCAACGCAATCCCTCTTTCGTAACTTTTTAGCACACTCTGGGTTGCTAACGGCAATTATCAGCAAACACTTTAAAAAGTATAAATGTCACACAGTTTGAATACTAATTGACGTATCTAATAGAACATTAACACATAACTTTGGCATATTTATTATTGAAACAATATTGCTAAAAGGAACCGTTTAAACTGTAATTTTTTACGCTACATCTCCGTAACTGCATAGTTCTTTTCTGCATATAAAATGAAACCGTTTACAGCCACTGTCCTTGAATGCCACACGTCCACCAATTATGCTCTGACTTATTTCAAAGGCAGTTCTACATGCACGTTCGATTCGTTTGTTAACAAACAATACATTTGTAACGCAAATATACGACGTCAAGATTTCAGGGGTTCGTCTACAACACCAGGAATGAGTCAAAAGTACTTTTTTTCCGAATTTCTCCCTCTGTTACCCATTCTACGAACAATCGAATTACCCTTAATAGTTATTACGTACACATGCTCGCAACGCTATGCGAACAATTACGTACAATTGTTCGCAACGTCATGCGTATTTTCCATGAATGCTCCGAAGTTACGTAAACCGACACTAGATGCTACTAATTACTGCCAGCAGTATGTCACAACTTCGGGAATTGGATTCCAAGAAGCCATCACGTTATTGACTGGTAAAACCACCTACCAAGGCATAGATGCATATTTTTAATGTATATCTTGAAATTGTGTGAATATTGTTACTATGAGTGTCATTTACGAATTACAAGTTATCCCGTCCGGAGAATATTTAAATTAAAAGTATTACCGAAAGGTACAGTCGTCATCGAAGATCATCGACGTCAAAGAGAATGTACAACGATTTTCATTAGGTAATCGAATACTAAATGTATTAGTGTTGATATGATCTCGGCTGGTTAATGATAATATCCATACAAGACGTCTTGCTATCGTGATATTACATTACATTAATATTTCGAAAATACTCGACGTGGCGATGAATTAAAACATGCTAGTTTTACGACATTTGTAGTAGAGACCGCCTTACCGCAATTAAATACCGACCAAAAAATCCTCACTTTCGAAGGTGAAATATAGCGAATTTCATGGGACCGTGTATTGGTCTGTCAAACTGCCGTGTTTCTCGTGAAGTATAACGATGTACTTTAAAATCGGAACATTTAGACAATTTCATGGGACCGTGTATTGGTCTGTCAAACTGCCGTGTTTCTCGTGAAGTATAACGATGTACTTTAATATCGGAACATTTAGACAATGTCATGGGACCGTGTATTGGTCTGTCAAACTGCCGTGTTTCTCGTGAAGTATAACGATGTGCTTTAAGATCGGAACATTTAGACAATTTCATGGGACCGTGTATTGGTCTGTCAAACTGCCGTGTTTCTCGTGAAGTATAACGATGTACTTTAAGATCGGAACATTTAGACAATTTGGGCATTTTAATTTATTCGCAATATCCAACTAGTGACGTATCAGATAACCAATCGTTGTACATTCCCTTTAAATGGACTCGTGAGAACACAATCTGCAACCAACGGCGGCAGTTACACGCAGCTGAAACAGCGACAATCGTCTGGCTCTTTGATGGTCAACTCGATCTGTTGACCCGGAACTAGTTGACTGCCGTCGAAGCATTGGTTAAGGGTCACGTGCCTGTCGACAAGACGCGACTCCCGGCAGCACTTGCATTCCTGCAATGGGGAAAAGATCATTAATTTATCATCCGGGTTCATGTCATACGAATATAGGGTTCAAGTCGTACGAATATAGGGTTCATGTCATACGAAACACGGACATTTGCGGCACGCCACAGCAGCGCACAGGATTTAATTTCTAGTTGGTATTTGGCGGCACATGCATGTGTCATTGACAGAAGGGTGCCCGATGTACAATGACAGTCCGGTTTGCTTGGGCGACAAATGACACGGAGCATCGTCCATACTGATTAAACATTTGTCGACGATTAACTATTTAAAAAAGCATCTGAACTCATGCTCACTATTATAAAAGTAGTAGGCCCATGATGATTGCTGTCGGTTCACTGAAGTATCAGTGAAAACGTACTGTATTAGAAGAATATAGACCTTAGTGAAACATTGACAATAAGTAAACGAATGAGGGATAGATTAGCAACAACATAATTACGATTCCTCATTAGAATACAAAACATTTCTTGAACACAACAAATCCCCCCCCTCTCTCTCACTCCATCTCTCTCTCTCCCTCCCTCCCTCCCCCTCCTCCCTCCCTCCCCCTCCCTCCCCCTCCTCCCTCCCACCCTCCATCCCTCCTCTCTCTCATTCTCTCGCTCCATCCCTCCCCCTCCTTCTCTCCCTCCCTCCCTCTCAATCTCTTTCTCTCTCATTCCCTCCCACCCTCACCCCTCTCTCTATTTCTGCACGAACTAAGCTTGTCCCGATATTGCCCGTACGCACTGGCACAGTGGTTACAATGCATATGTTGAGTGGGCGCACTGCATAGCTTAGTGCGATTTCCTGGTGGCTTACGTTTGATCCAGTTCCGATTCGTGGTGGCTTTCCTGAGTCATACTACCTCAATTAATACCTTTTTATTGGTGCTTTCCACGAAATTCGGCAATGTTCGCTACATTTTATGACACAGACTTTAATAATTGATGTGACGGTATTGTACCATCAGCGTACCGTATAGCATAGGACAACGAGAGAATTTCTTATGGTGAGCATATCGTTCCTGAAAGTAACCAGAAATGTTTCATAAGCAGGTCGCATTATCTCTAAACTTTCCCTTTCTATTACACTCTTTTTTTTTTCTCTCTCAATCTCTCCTTCCCTCCCTCCCTCCCTCCATCCATCCCTCCATCCCTCCCTCCATCTCTCTCTTCTCTCTCCTTCCCTCTCCCACCCTCTCTCTCCATCTACTTTTTCGTGACACATCCAGACGTCAAAACAGTCAATAGGTTTGTAGGTGATGTAATACTAGTACACTTTATTTCCAACATTACATATATGCAGTGTATATACATACATTGCTAATGCAGAACATTTCTAGACGATGTTCATTTAAATCATGTACATGTTTATTTAAAAGATGAATAATAACAATCATAGTGTGCTACAATCTTATGCTGGAAACTGAGAGAATTGAAGTGTTAACTTATGTGTACTCTCCCCTGCTGCATTATTTGTTATAATATTATATATATATATATATATATATATATATATATATATATATATATATATATATATATATATATATATATATATATATATATATATATATATATTATTTCTCAAAATTTTAGTTTTTGGACTTGCTTCTTTAGTCATTTCACGGCAGTGTTGCACCTGTAAAATATTTCGCGTTCCAAAAAATGCACAAAACATCTATACTTGATAGATACAAAAGGGATATTTTATTCAGAGACGTAATATGTTTACTGTATTAGGTTTTGGTATATTTATGCATTAATTATATGTGTTTTATCAAACTGATGCAAACCAACCAACCCATGCAAAGTTTGTGGTAAGGAAGCAAGTCCATTTACTGCAACTATTAACCTTTATTCAAAATGAGAAAGAAGTCAAGGTAATCACTAATCATTCAATGATATTATAAAAACAGGAAACATTGATTGTTCTATTGTTTATACAGGGATTGTTAATGCATGGGATCCGGGGGTGTGCATACCTTTTAGGGGTAGTGGCCTTTTCACAGATAGGTACCTTTCAGAACTGCTAATAGATTGAGTGATTCATATCTTTCAGTGTTTCCTTTTTCTGGAAACGTCAATTATATTTATTCATAGTATCTGCCCCACTCAAACAGGTGAAATAGTCATAGTATGCATGATTTTTGCATCAATTAATGTGTCCTTCACAGTTTATGTCTTGACTCAAAGAATGATATGCAAAATTATTAATACATGTTTTTTCTTACATTAATCAAGTATGTAACCAGTTTCTAATCTCCAACTACCAAGTCATGGGAAGAGGAGGGTCAGCTCGTTTGGTTGGTCATTACTGAATATCAATCAAGTCTGTAACCAGTTTCTAATCTCCAACTACCAAGTCATAGGAAGAGGAGGGTCAGCTCGTTTGGTTGGTCATTACTGAATATCAATCAAGTCTGTAACCAGTTTCTAATCTCCAACTACCAAGTCATAGGAAGAGGAGGGTCAGCTCGTTTGGTTGGTCATTACTGAACATCAATCAAGTCTGTAACCAGTTTCTAATCTACAACTACCAAGTCATAGGAAGAGGAGGGTCAGCTCGTTTGGTTAGCCATTACTGAACATCAGTCAAGTCACATTTTCATTGGTGGGCAGGTTTTTCCAGAACGTGGACCTGTTTGAGGGCATCAGTGGACATAACTGGTCAGTAATGTCCTGTTCAATGAAATGCCTCGTGGAGCCCACTTCACAGATATAGTTGACCCACGCAGAAGATTTGTGCAACCTTTTTCTTCAGAAACTCTCCAGACTGATATACTGGGTCATCGAATGAGGTCTTAAAAAATATTTGTGAAGACCCCCTCCTGGACATGCATAAACACACAGTGTTGAGCAACGGTTTTTCAGTGAACCTGCCAGAGCTGAGCTGCGTGGGATCTTTTACTTCCCCGCCGTAGACGTCAGGTAGAAGGGCCAACGGCTTTAATTGTCTCTTCCGATAGACACAGAAGTGGGGTGAACGAAATTGCCCGAGCTGCGAAACGGCGGGGGTGGACTTGAATCGTTCCCCTAGTCCGACGTTCTGTCGCTGAACTAGCGCGCCCCCAAACGACAGGAACTTATTGCTTCATATATTAACTGTTGATAAACACATGATTGAGCAAGATTTTTTAACAAGATTCACGCCCATACGGCAAGTGGACCAGGAAACCACTGACTTGCCCAATATTTTTCGTCTATGTGTAACCCGTCCTTCTGAGATATGCGTCAACCTTGTTTTTAAACATATTCACGCTGCTAGCATTTACACGTTCGGTAGTTAATTTGTCCCATTCATGTATTGTCCTGTGTGAGAACATGATGGTATATGATTCACGTAGAAACAGCGAAATGAAAGTGAAATCTACACAGTTCATATTTGTAACGCGAGAATACTCTTATTATATATTGCATTGCACTGCATTACATTACATTACATTATACATTGCATTGTTTTGCATTACGTTACGTTACATTGCATTACTTTATGCTATATTATAAATCGGCTAATGTGCGCATGAACGCTTCCGGCACTACATTACTAGAAAGGCAGCTAACGAACGGAACACACTGACCTGCTTAAAGCCCGGAAACAAGATGACACTCGGTAGTGTTTGAGATTCACACATCCCTTCACACTTCCGTAAGGACACCCGAGCTGCGCATGTCAGGCGCACCGTCCTTCCGGTCGAATACTCGTACGTCATCTTCCTCGTTATGTGCACTTCTTTTTCGAGCGTGTAGCACGTGTCACGTGACATGACAGATGACACGGCCAAGAGAAGTAGAGCGATCTCGAACCACCAGCACGGCATCTTTGTCTGTGTCGTTGTCTAGGCTGTCTAGGCTGCAGACAGAAACAACGATGCAAGGTTAAATCTACAGTAAGTAATAACTTGAACGAGAATGTGTAGTGGGACAGCAGCAAAATGTATATGAGCAAATGTGTTGTTGCTGTTTTTGTGGTTGTTGATGCTGTAGTAGTAGTAGTAGTAGTAGTAGTAGTAGTAGTAGTAGTAGTAGTAGTAGTAGTAGTAGTAGTAGTAGTAGTAGTAGTAGTGGTGGTGGTGGTAGTAGTAGTAGTAGTAGTTGTTGTTGTTGTCCTTGTTCGTTGCTGTTCGTTGCTGTTCGTTGTTGTTCAGGTGGCCGTCTTCCGACAAATTCTATAAATGTCCGACTGTTACGAAAGAACTCGGACGGAGCGAACGACGACTTTGCCAATGTGTTGTTTCAGGGCAAAGACTATGTTCCCAGTTGGCAGCAGTTCACCTTAATATTAAATTGAATTGCATAAAAACAACAACAACAACAACTACTACTACTACTACTACTACTACTACTACTACTACTACTACTACTACTACTACTACCACTACCACTACCACTACCACTGCCACTGTCACTGCCACTGCCACTGCCACCACAAATACTACTCTACTCGAACGCCGCCGCCGCCGCCGCCGCCGCCGCCGCCGCCGCCGCCGCCGCCGCCGCCGCCGCCGCCGCCGCCGCCGCCGCCGCCGCCGCCGCCGCCGCCGCCGCCGCCGCCGCCGCCGCCGCCGCCGCCGCCGCCGCCGCCGCCGCCGCCGCCGCCGCCGCCGCCGCCGCCGCCGCCGCCGCCGCCGCCGCCGCCGCCGCCGCCGCCGCCGCCGCCGCCGCCGCCGCCGCCGCCGCCGCCGCCGCCGCCGCCGCCGCCGCCGCCGCCGCCGCCGCCGCCGCCGCCGCCGCCGCCGCCGCCGCCGCCGCCGCCGCCGCGTTTAGTAATATTAATAAACAACCTTTCTTAGAGAGAAGTGACCGTAGGTGGCAGGCGTGGCTTGTTTGTCTAAGACAATTAGCAAACTAGAAATCAGATTGCCGTTCCTCACGAAACCAGCTTAGAAACCACTTATATTATTACCACAGGCCACCGGCGCTGCGTATAACTACGTCTTGACATCGTCTGGCTTCCTGTCATGGGAGACCGCGTCTTTCGCTGCATTAGTGGGCGACCCGGCGGTGTCGTGTGTCGTCACGGTGTCATTGTATAACACAAACCAGACTGTGAGTGAAGTGACTAAAGAGCCTTCCCCGATGTTAATTTACCTGGGGATATACTTTAGACTAAAGAACATCCTCGGTGTGGTCATTGAGCAATGTCGTGTAGTTTACGGTTTCACATTCACATGCATGCATAACATGCGAACATAATACGAGAATCATAATTGTGTGTGTTGAATTATAGATAACACATGAACATGGAGACCAACTATGCCCATTGGTAAAATCTGACTGGAATATTTGTGCTGGGTGAAGCCATGCACTCCTGTTAAAATGCTCATTTAATTATGTGGTTTATACTGGAGAAGCAATGTCCACTGCATCTAGAGTTAATTGATATACATTAAATGAAATGCCTACTGCAACTGTCAGTGCCGAATTAAATATGGTATAAGTGGTAGTCTCGTTCCAGGGCCCACATAAAAAAGGAGCCTCTCACAAAATCGGAGTTTTTGGTACTGCATATTGCAATGATTTGACGCCACGAATTAGAAATTACAGAAAGCATATTTGGATATAATTTCGGCAGTCCTTCTCTTGAAATCGTTGTCGACGTGAATGCATTCACTTCGTGAACGATTCGACGAGTAAAAAAATTGAACTATCAGGGATGACGTGTTTGTGCTTAAACTATCAGGGATGACGTGTTTGTGCTTAAACTGGCGGCACGCGCCAAAGGAATGTAAGGATTACACGGATCCCTCTAGATTACGGACGAACGAGCGGAAGAGGCTCATTTGGATCCTTACGAGAGTTTCGTGTTGGTGCCTTCATTGCCGTCTTCGGTGTGCTGTCTTCAGATCAGTGACCGCTTTGGATTTCTCTGCAACTTGGTGGAGGAGTCAGACCACAGTTGAAAATTGCATTGGTGGCCATGTTAACGTTTTGTTAGATTATAAGAAAACGTGACCACTAAAAATTCTGAAACGTTTTCACAGCAACTGCCATCATCTCATTGACATGCTGACCAAGTTTTATCAAAATCACATACCTCCAGCTCTTTTAAAACGCCCCGACGTGCGATGCCCATCAATTTTGACAAAAATAGCCTTGTATTCATGCGCCCACGTGGCCCATAGCAGAAAAATTCCCATAAATCCCTCCGCCTTTTAAACTCTCAAAAAAATGCACCATTTCACAGCCAATAGCTTCTACAAACAAACCTGTGAATATGCCTGCTCAATTGCACTTATGTCACATCGTATGAATTCTTTAAATTCACATATCCCAATTTAATACGCCCTACATTCGTGTGAAACAATAAACAGGAAGGTCAACTGTGGTCTTACCCCTGGAGATGGAATGGAGATGGAAAGGAGATGGAATGGAGATGGAACGGAGATGGAACCAAGAAAGATGCGACAAGCTGCTGAGGAACTTGTGAAACTTTACTCATCGAATCTGGATGAAAGTCTGTGGAATGAACTGATCCGGTTCTGTGGACTAGTTGCAAAAACTCTCACAGGTGATCTAACGCATGACGTCTCACCAGAGGCGACGACGTATTAGATGTTGATCAAGAGAAATCTCTGGGATGCTTTCTCCAGTGTGGAGGTATTGCTTTGTTTATGACTTTGATATTTAGTAGTGGTAGGTCTTTTTACAAGTTGAAACTGATCAGGGATGAGCACCGACCCACAATGAGCCAGAACAGACTGGTTCATCTGACTATGCTCAGTATGGAATGGGACACCATGCGTCGAATTAATCTTTATCAGATTTCGCCGGACTTCAGTGCAGCCAAAACGCCAAACAGTGAATTAGTGTCACAGAAACACTTCACCAGATGTACAATCTGATCTGATTATTCGCACGATCACATCTCTAGAAACGTTGGTAACTAATTTGATGGATAATATTTGGATGTCTTTGTTTGTTCAGCAGAATTTGTACGGTCTTTTCTATTGCATTTTATTATTTGTTATCAAACGCTGTATTTTTTTTGTATGTGTGTTCTTGTATGTGTGTTCTTGCATATGTGTTCTTGTATGTGTGTTCGTATGTGTGTTCTTGTATGTGTGTTCGTATGTGCGTTCTTGCATGTGTGTTCGTATGTGTGTTCTTGTATGTGTGTCCGTATGTGTATTCTTGCTTGTGTGTTCGTATGTGTGTCCTTGTATGTGTGTTCGTATGTGTGTTCTTGTATGTGTGTTCGTATGTGTGTCCTTGTATGTGTGTTCGTATGTGTGTTCTTGTATATGTGTTCGTATGTATGTTCTTGTATGTGTGTTCGTATGTGTGTTCTTGTATGTGTGTTCGTATGTGTGTTCTTGTATGTGTGTTCGTATGTATGTTCTTGTATGTGTGTTCGTATGTATGTTCTTGTATGTGTGTTCGTATGTGTGTTCTTGTATGTGTGTTCGTATGTGTGTTCTTGTATGTGTGTTTGTATGCCGTCGTCGACAACAATCTGTGAATGTTTATGCTCAAACATAGTTGAATAAACATTAAGGTAAGGGGTAATTTCCACGCGTCTAAATCTGTGTTTTTCATGGACTCGGTAGGCCTCCTGCAAAACGTTTGTACCTGGCCCCACATTGTTAATCCGGCACTGGTGTGTGTTGTGTGTGTGTGTGTGTGTGTGTGTGTGTGTGCGTGTGCGTGTGCGTGTGCGTGTGCGTGTGCGTGTGCGTGTGCGTGTGCGTGTGCGTGTGCGTGTGTGCATATGCGTCTGTGTGTGTGTGTGTGTGTGCGTGTGCGTGTGCGTGTGCGCGTGCGCGTGTGCGTGTGCGTGTGTGTGTGTGTGTTACTTTCGTAGGTACGCGTGCGCGTGAAATGGTTACACACGTATAACACACGTATAACACACGTATAACACATGCCATTCAAAACTATACGTTCCAGATAGCAAGTGGACAAGGAAACCATTGGCTTATCGAGAGTCCAATAATTTTATCATCTATGTATAGCCCGCCCTTATCAAATATATGTCAATTAAATTTTTTAACATATTCACACTACTAGCATTAACACAATTATTTGACAATTTGTTCCATTCATTTATCACTCTCTGTGAGAAAGAGTACTTTCTCATGTCCAACCTACACTGTTCCTTAACTAATGCTGCTTTGTGTCCTCTGGTTCTACTGCCTTCTTTAAGTTTGAAGAACATATTCTAATCAATATCCTCATAGCCATTCACTATTCTAAGCTCTGCTATTTACTGCCCTAAATTATATAATTTATGTTCCTCAAACACAGTAAATGGAACTGGAAGTGAGCTCGTGTGTTATGTGATAAAAACTGAGCTGAAATACTCATTCAGGAATTTGAAACACGTCTGAAATTATGTTTCCACTTTTTATTTTTCATTTTCATTTTTATATTATCTGCTTATTGCTGTTCAAAGGTTCTTTGGGATTTTCAATTGTAGCTAGGTTAAGTGCCTCTTTGTAGTTTATGTAGTCTTCTACATTTCCAGACTGTCTATACATACCCTCCACAACATCTGCTTGTGAGCAATTTTTTCTAATGGGCTCTTTCGATAGATGTTACTACCTCGACCTTTTCCCTTTCTTTTCTGTCAGTAATGACCTCAATCACATATTTTAAGCAGGTCCAGCATTCTGTTGATGTCTTGTTCTTCAGTAAGTTGTTCCAATCTATATTCGCTAGATATGTCATCATCTCTTTATGTTTATCTTTGTTTGTTGAAGTTTCTCCTCCACTGCGTTTTATATATACAGGGTGTACTCCTTGTTTTTGCTTTTATATTAAAATGGATCTGGTCATGATCACTTTAACCCAAAGGTTAAATCCAACACATTCCAACCTCTGGTTCGTGCCAAGACATGTTGAGTAAGGAAACAATCCTGCGTTAAAAGTAGAAACTGATGATCGTCACCCCAGCACTCTCTAGTGATTTCCATTGTATATGACCATGGTTAAAATTACCCATTATAACACATCCCCCCTTGCTCACCTCCCTTGTCGCCTTTTGTAATTTTACAACTTCCTCTTGTCCTATGATTGGGCTACGATACATTACTCCTATTGTTAATGATGAGTTCTTGGTAACTATGTTGCATGAAATTGCTTACTCGCAATCTGCTTCACTTTTCAGTGTTATTTCATAGATTCTTTAATACAGATTTAATATCAATTCTTTAATATATAAAATTGCTCCACCTCCCCTTCTCTCTCGCCTGTTCTTCCTAAACATGACATAACCTGTCAGTGCTAACTGAGCGTCTACTATATCTTTATTTGCCCATCATTATGAGGGTCAATATATGCTACAATAATGTCTAACACGTCTTTATTTTATTTATTTACTATTCTCCTGGAATTTAAGCATACACATGTAAGTTCTTTTTCCTAAATACTTGATGAACATTTCTTTTGATGCTTAATTGTACTCCTTTGAATTTTCTCTGTAAGTTCCCACTGCGCATCTAGTTTAAATAATTTACGGTACCTGTGCCCTCGTCGACAACCCTGACAAACTCACACTCATGAACTGCAGCACCCTTCCCGGTCAAGAAGTGTGTGTGCCTGCGTGTGATTGTTGTGCGTGTCCGCCTGCGAGATGGTCCCACCTACCTGTGTCTTGCAGTACACTCGATTACCACTGTCCACCTGCAAGTCGGCGTCACGAGCTCATCTCCTCCGAGACGACTTCGGCTGCTGTCGCTTGATCGTGTGAGACGACAACCGCGGCGACAGGGACTAAGTAGGCCGCTGTCGTAGGCGCGGTGCCAAGGCAGTGACGACGACACGTGACTCTCTTACAGATGGCGTCGACCCGAGCGTCGTCTGCGCTCGTTATCTGGCAACATCCGCTCATAAGTCCGGAGACAAGCGGGGATTAACGGACCCGGGGATAAAGGGAATCATTCATTTTCTTTCGGGTTCATGTCATACGAATAATGTGCCAGTGGTTTGGCGACGGTACATTTCGTCAAAGCCTACAATTTATGTTTTCGAGAAAATCAACATGGAAGACACTTCCCACCACTGACCCGTACATACCCGTATATTCGCTGCCGACCAGCAACCGGAAGTGAAGCCGGCGCGCAGCAGCAATGTCGAGTCTAGACAAATTTCAGCGGGGATCTGCCTCTGTGGACTGTAGCATAAGGTTATTCATACTTCCGCAAGTTACCCCGTAAGGTTATTCATACTTCCGCAAGTTACCCCGTATAACGATCATACTCAATGTGTTTGATGATTTAAAAAATCACACCGACAGCACATAATAATAATAATAATGTTTTAATTCAGACAAAAAGTTCATAGATATACATAAAATACATGTAGATATATGTATGCATATATAAAACACACATATTGAGCATAAAAATAAAATGTAAACATTATGTCAGGTAAACATATAGAAATACACATACATACACATACACACACACACACACACACACACACACACACACACACACACACACACACACACACACACACACACACACACACACACACACACACACACACACACACACACACACACACACACACACACACACACACACACACACACACACACACACACACACACACACACACACACACACACACACACACACACACACACACACACACACACACACACACACACACACACACACACACACACACACACACACACACACACACACACACACACACACACACACACACACACACACACACACACACACACACACACACACACACACACACACACACACACACACACACACACACACACACACACACACACACACACACACACACGTATGTGTAATAAGTTTATTTTTTCAGACAATTAGCAGTTTATTTTTATAAAATATAAAATAAATATTAAAAAAAAACGTATATTTAAAGATTATACAAGGATGCAATCCAGTGAATTCTCAATTTAGATGTACAATAGGTGTCGCAAATTGCAATGGCCTGAATAATTGGATTCAATGACTTGTCAATCCCAGTCATTAAACTATAAATAGCATATTAGTTAACAAAATATTACTTAACCTGATTCGGGATGGGCTGAATGAATTGAGGATGGCGCAGTGAAATGCAATTATTGAAACTCACCCCTAGTGTAGTTATTGGGGATGAGCATGGGTGGACTGCGGAAATTAACCGCGTTGATTGTGTTTGGAACAATTGAGCAAACAATCCACGTGTGGTCGTAGCATGCAGCGTGAGTAATTGGCTTAATCTGAACTAACTATTGTTGTTGGGATTGGTACACTGCAATGATACTGACAACGTCAACATCCTCCTCCAGAACAACCGATTGGTACACTGCAATGATACTGACAACGTCAACATCCTCCTCCAGAACAACCGATTGGTACACTGCAATGATACTGACAACGTCAACATCCTCCTCCAGAACAACCGATTCCCGCACTAGGACGTAACTTGGGTCTCCAATGCTTAGGTATTCTCTCGAAGGGAGAATTACGCTGACTAGATGCACATTACATTACCCCCCACCCCACCCACCCATCTTCGTCAAACCCTAGCTCCACGCCTGCCTAAGTGCATTGCCCTGCACCTATCTATCCTCTTGGAGTCCATCATCTGTCCAATACTTGATGTTGTCAATTCATCCCATTTTCGTCTACCTCTTCTTGTAGTTTTTCTTGTTTGATGCTTAGTACCAGACTCTCTGGTCTTCTTTACCAGTCGATGTACTTAGTACCAGACTCTCTGGTCTTCTTTACCAGTCGATGTACTTAGTACCAGACTCTCTGGTCTTCTTTACCAGTCGATGTACTTAGTACCAGACTCTCTGGTCTTCTTTACCAGTCGATGTACTTAGTACCAGACTCTCTGGTCTTCTTTACCAGTCGATGTACTTAGTACCAGACTCTCTGGTCTTCTTTACCAGTCGATGTACTTAGTACCAGACTCTCTGGTCTTCTTTACCAGTCGATGTACTTAGTACCAGACTCTCTGGTCTTCTTTACCAGTCGATGTACTTAGTACCAGACTCTCTGGTCTTCTTTACCAGTTGATGTACTTAGTAACAGACTCTCTGGTCTTCTTTACCAGTCGATGTACTTAGCCAGCTTCTCTTTGTGGAAGATTGCAGACTTCAACTCTCACCGCGTCTTTTCGCTGCACCTTTGTATTTTGTCAATGTTTCCTTTGATGTTGCTATCAAAGAGATGTCATTTGCATATTATCGTACGTTTCATACATGTCTTCCCCCCATAACACGCCCACACCGAAGCATCTTTTCTTCTACCAGGCGTGTGATTTTCTCTTTTTTTCAAAAAGAAACCCGTGTGACGACTGTTCATCGCTTACTCGTACCACGCTACTTTATTTAGTGTACACCTTTCGAACAAGCCACACCAGATGCTTAGATACACCGAATTCCAACAGTGATTCCCACATGGCACAATGACGGACAGTATCAAATGAAGAGGCGTAGTTTAGTCCAGCTTTAGTTCATTGTTCTTGTGTTCTGCTTTATCTATGAGGTCACGGAGTACCAACATTGTTCTTGTGTTCTGCTTTATCTATGATGTCACGGAGTACCAACATTGTTCTTGTGTTCTGCTTTATCTATGAGGTCACGGAGTACCAACATTGTTCTTGTGTTCTGCTTTATCTATGAGGTCACGGAGTACCAACATTGCATCTGAAACGAGGACGAGGAGGGATGATAAGCACTTCTCTGTGGTTCCGACGTTATTGTAGACTCTCAGTTTTTGGTGAATGTGTTAGAATGGCATGTCTGGATTCAACATTTCTCTTCAGAGAGTTTAATATTCCACCATTCTGCACTAGCTATCGTTACGGCAAGAGATTACCATTTTCCGTGTGCATCGAGTCAAATGCCATACAATCCCATGACAAGTAGGGCATGAGGATGTGTATATTAACCAGTGCTGTGAACTCTACACAAGCGCTGAACTCATCGCCCAGCAGCACTTGACAGGAGCTGTGGAACGGGCAACGGCATGACACACCAGCAGTCGTCAAAATGGGGTTACGACAAACTGAATCCCAACCAGCACGGGGGTCTAACCAACTATGACTGCGGATCCGTTGTTTGTGGGGCACATGCCCATCCCCGTATTACCCCAGGATGCACCATTTCACAACGTTTCGGTGGTGCGTGGACCACCCATAACATGGAGTCTGCACCCCTGCGGTCACACCCTAGGCCCATAAGTTCACTGCCTGGCAACTTCGAGTCCTCCGTGTGTCCAATGCTTGATGATGCAAGCATTGGACATGTATCAGTTACTAGTAATCAATACAATTATTTTGTTACTGAGTAATTGCTGAATGGTGCTGGTTTGGATTAATCATTAATCGGGATTTGACGCAGATTCACCACATGACAAAAATGAACAGAGCGGCATTGAAGGCGCCAATGCTTGAAGTAATATATGGGAATTATTGTACGAACAGGCAATGGAAGCAACGATCCAGACTTAAACAATTTAAATAGATCTAACCAGATTTAACTAGATTTAACCACATGTAACCAGATTTAAAAATATTGCCATCAAGAGCACAAAAAGATGGCAAGTGAACAAAGACGCAATTGACTTATCGAGTGTCCAATGATTATGCATATATGTGTAGCCCGCCCTTCTGAGATATTTTTCAATTTTGTTTTTAAAACACACTCACATTTACACCATCAGTAGATCATTTGTTCCATTTATTTAATCATTTTTGATATATAATCAACACTGTTGCTTCACTAGCGTTACTTCGTGTCCTCTAGTTCTTCTATCTTCCATAAGTGAGAAAAATACTTATATCCCCCCCCTTCCCCCAGAAGCCGGGCCTGTAGGTACACACAAACCTTTAACCTTCTTTATCGTCAGCAGTGACAGACATTTTGCTGAAGCTCAGTGACTCGGGATGATGTGATGCAAAAAGTTACAGTTAATCTTCAAGACGATATTCGAAGATGGATTCAAACACACCAAAGTCTGAGTAAAAAGCCAATATTGTGAGAAAAACAGTCTCGTGCGACACACTGAAAACTTAAGGCCTGAAAAACTGTAATCGATCTCATAATGCTTTGCTCGACAGAGCTTCCCCAGCAAGTGACGTAATAATGATGATAGGTTATTGGAGAGCGTAATCACGTGGCGTAAAACGTCATCCCATTAATAGTGCACGCAACCACGCACGACCTAACACAAGTATTTTGAGCTTGATACGAAAGAAATATCTTATATGTACAACAAGAACGAGTATGCTCATAATGGCAGTTGGTAGTGAGTATAAAGTTACTTATATTATATTCTAGTGAATAAAATAAATATAATAATAGTTAATAGAACCGCGGTCCGACCACCTGAGATTCGACCCCGCGGTCCAACTATCGGAGCCGCTCTCGCCGGTCCAACCTACGGATAGCCGCTCTTGATGGTCCAACCGAAGAGCCGCTCTCAACAGTAAGGTCACCGGGGAGCCGATCTAGATGGTCCATATACCGGGGAGCCGCTCTCTACGGTCGGGCCACCGAATTTATTTAATATGCAACAGTTGTAGCAATTGGGTGGACTTTGTCAAGTCCGTGTGTGAGAAGTCCTGGATTGAGGTTCAGGCGGATAGTTTTAGTTTTGAGTGTTGGGGATGGACGAGGATGAAGGAACTTGAGGTGGAGTTTGACCAGCTGAGGCAGCTCGTTGTGGAAGTGGTGGGAAGGAAGCAGGTGGGTTGCACCAGTGGTTCTGGTGGGGGGATAGTAGATGATAAAGTTGGGGAAGACGACGAGAGAGATGTTAGGGAGAGCTCAACTAAGCCTGGGAGGAGGCTGAGGGGAGGTAAGGTGACAGGTCGTAGGGAGACAGGACGTAAGGAGACGGGACTTAGGGAGACAGGACGTAAGGAGACGGGACTTAGGGAGACAGGACATAAGGAGACGGGACGTAGGGAGACAGGACGAAAGGAGACGAGAAGGAAAGAAATGGAAAGGAAGACAAATGGATCGAAGGAAATTGGAGTGGGGAAGACAGTAGCGAAGGAGTCGGGGGGTCAAGGAGACGATAGTTAAGGCGATGGGAGTGAGGGAGACGAGAGGGAGGGTGTCAGGAGGGAAGACGACGGGAGCGCAAGTTAGCCACGCGACGGGAGGGAAAGGTGACAGGTTTATGAGTGAGAGAGAGTCTGATAACAGTCTGCCACCAAGTGACAAGACTGCAGGACAGAATATGATGGAGGGGATCCGATTGATAGTTTGACGCTGTGATTGCCGTCGCTGACTTAAATATATCAGCAACATCGTTGTCTTAAATGCAACAGCAGCACAGTTGAGTGTTGACATGAACCAGCAGCATTGTTGACATGAACCAGCAGCATTGTTGACAGGAATCAGCAGCATCGTTGACGTACATGAACTAACAACATTGTTGACTTAAATAAACATGTAACCTTGTAGACTTAAATAAACTAGCAGTGTCGTTGACATATAGTAACCAGAAGCATCGCTGACTTAAAGTAACCATCCGCGTTGTTGAATTAAAGAAACAAGCAACAACGTTGACATAAAGAAACTAGCAGCATCGCTGACTTAAAGTTACCGGCAGCATCGTTGACTTAATGATATTATCGACTGTTTCCCAGAACAATGGGAGTGAAACCGCACCACTGACACCCTCTATATCTAAAAAAAACCTGCTCAATTGACGTAGCTCACTGCGAGTCAGGTTTTGATATGTAGTGTGTGAATAGTTTAAGTAATATATGCATTTGTTAAATTTGTGTTTGTTAAAATCCTCGAAATAATTTTATTTGATCGTTATATCGGGTAACTTGCAATAGTGTAATAATTTGTCCGATGATTTCACTGAAAAAAAATAAAAAAAATGTGAACAAACGAGGAAGCGTGGGAGAGACAGTAGCGACGGAGACGATAGTTAAGGCGATGGGAGTGAGGGAGACGGGAGGGAGGGTGTCAGGAGGGAAGGTGACGGGAGCGCAAGTTAGCCAGGCGACGGGAAGGAAAGGTGTCAAGTAGATGAGTGAGAGAGAGCCTGATAACAGTATGCCACCAAGAGACAAGACTGCAGGACAGAATGTGATGGAGGGGATCAATCGGAAGAGCTATTCCGAGGCAGTGATAGAGGGGGTGAGAAACAGAGCGAGGGTGTTTGTGGGAGACTCAATAGTTAGGAAGACCGACAGAGTCTTAAACAAGGGAGATGACGAGGTAGTTTGCTTGCCTGGGGCCAAAATAGAGGCGATAACTGAGAGGGTAGAAAACATCGTGGGTTCGGGCAAGGGTGGATCTGTTTTAGTACACGTATGGACAAATAACGTAGAGAGGGAGGGTACAACTGCCATAGTTAGGAAATACAGGAAATTGGTCAGAACACTAAAGCAGACGCGGGTTGAGCAGGTAATACTGTCAGGGATTTTACCAGTAATAGGAAGGAGGGGTCATAGATATCTAAATTGCCGGGGGATGGCAATTAACATGCTAGTCGAGAAGCTATGTAGGGAAGAGGAAGTTGGTTTCGTGGATTTGTGGGGAAGCTTTGTTGGAAGGGCGGATATGTACATGAAGGACGGGCTTCATCTAAGTGGAAAAGGGGCAGCAGTATTTGCGGATGGACTCTCAGCAGCAGTAGACAGTGGCATGGGTAGTATATCAAATATTTTTTGTAGTAAACACTATAATTATAAACTAGAAGCGCAGTGGGGTTACTTAGAGATGCCTAAAGCAGGACAAGAGGCCACTAGCACAGATACACCAATAACAGAATGTCCGAAAAACATGTCTAAAGCAGGTTATAGATGGGTGTGTTTAAATGCTAGGAGTATAGTAAATAAGAAAAACGAACTAAACTTCATGGTAGAAGATATTGACCCTCACATAATTGGTATAACCGAATCATGGGCCAATACATACATTACAGATGCTGAATTAGGATTGACAGGATACGTAATGTTTATGAGATCGAATAGGAAGAAGGGGAGGGGGAGTTATTTTATATGTTAAAGAATCTATTCAGGCTTATGAAATAAAATAATTAGAAAGCGAAGCAGATTACGATGAAGCTGTTTTGTGCAAAATAGTTTCAGGAAATTCAAAATTAACTATTGGATTAGTTTACCGAAGTCCAAACATAAACGAAGAGGATAACACAAAAATACAAAATGCTATAAAGGAAGTTAGTAAAGGGGAATGTATCATAATGGTAGATTTTAACCATGGACATATACAATGGAAATCTCTTGAGAGTACAGGGGGTGAGGACCAACAATTTATATTTTTAATTCAGGAGAGCTTCCTTACTCAGCACGTACTAGAACCAACCAGGGGAGGAAATGTATTAGATATAGTTTTATCATCACAAAAAGAATTAGTGGACAATGTAAAAATACATGAACTTTGGGTAACAGTGACCACAATCAAATACATTTTGACATCAATGTAAAATCAGAAAGTAAAAATAAAAAACGTTTAGGAGAAACTTCCACAAACGTAACTATAAATATATGAGAAAATACTTAGCAACGCTAGATTGGAATAACATGCTGATGAATAAGACCGAATCGAGAGACCTTAGTTACGAAAGTCGCTTATTACAATGTGGTTTGACAACACTAGAGACCAGGAGACTAAGAGGAGACCAAATAGAAGTGTTTAAAATAGTGAATGGTTATGAGGATGTTGACAGGAATATGTTCTTCAAACTTAAAGAAGGCAGTAGAACCAGAGGACACAAAGCAGCATTAGTTAAGGAGCAGTGTGGGTTGGACATGCGAAAGTACTCTTTCACACAGAACGTGATAAATGAATGGAACAAACTGCCAAATGATTGTGTTAATGCTAGTAGTGTGATTATGTTTAAAAATATAATTGACAGATATTTGATAAGGGCGGGCTACACATGTATGAGAAAATTGTTGGGCTCTTGATAAGCCAATGGCTTCCTTGTCCACTTGCCATCTGGAACTTGTTGTTTGGGGTGGCAATCTTGTTAAATCTTGTTAAAAGAGCCGCTCTTGACGGTCGGGCCACCGAAGAGCTGCTGTCGACGGTCGAGCCACCGAAGAGCTGCTGTCGACGGTCGAGCCACCGAAGAGCTGCTGTCGACGGTCGAGCCACCGAAGAGCTGCTGTCGACGGTCGGGCCACCGAAGAGCTGCTGTCGACGGTCGAGCCACCGAAGAGCCGCCGGTCACCGGGGAGCTGCACTCGACGGTCCAGATACAAGGGAGCCGCTTTCGACGGTTTTGTTAGCGTGGAGCCGCTCCCGCCGGTAGGGTCACCGGGAGCCGCTCCCGCCGGTAGGGTCACCGGGAGCCGCTCCCGCCGGTAGGGTCACCGGGAGCCGCTCCCGCCGGTAGGGTCACCGGGAGCCGCTCCCGCCGGTAGGATTACCGGGAGCCGCTCGCGACGGTAGGGTCACCGGGAGCCGCTCCCGACGGTAGGGTCACCGGTAGCCGGTATCGACGGACCAGCCACTTGTAAAGTGCACATGTGCGTGTGCGTGTGCATGTGCATGTGCGTGTGCGTGTGCGTGTGCGTGTGCGTGTATTGCGTATTCATATCACCTCTGGTAAATGTACACGCCCGCGATCATGGATACTATTACATACACACAACAAATATCACACTAATATTTGAGCGCACCTTTGTTAACGCGATCGTCTAACAGAGTAACTACGGTATGTCAATATGTCGGTCAACTGCCGTCAACGCGTCACCCGACCCGCCCGCAGGCGGCCGACTCGAACGTATTACCGGTTCCATGCGGGTTGTCAGTCACTGGCCTACGTCGTAGCGAGACACATTAGGTAACGTCAACTTGACCCTAGAAGCAGGGAAACAAACGAGCTTTGAACCCTGGCGGAAACACGGGAGACACAACTGGAGGACGGTGACTTGTCCCCGTGCCCCGGTCACGTGACGGGATGTTTGTCGTTCACCGCTTGGTTGTGTCACAGCTATTGAGACGAAGGACTACGTGTGACTAGCTATACGACTGGACGACATCCGTCAAGGCGACGTCTTACGTGAAGACGTGACGTCATCCGACTGGTAAGGCCAAAAACATGTGCATTGTTTCAAAGACCTGTAGATTACATGCAGGCCGCGGTCTTCGCCACTTCTGTCGTGTCATATTCTCCATACCGCCGGCATGGCAACCTAATAATGTTGTGAATAAGCACACAGCGCGCCTATATATAGCTGGGCGAGCGTATCGCTGCGAGTACCTACTTGGTTGATCTCAGTTCAACCACTACGATACGGTCGTGCTTAATTAGCCGTGCTTAATGGGTAGACTCCTCGCTGAGATTGCGTTTTGTTTCGTGCGGTGTGTTAGTAAATCAAGCACATGATTACTCAACAGTTTGTGTGTGTTGATTCCGTTATATAATTATACATATTTAAGTGTGACATACCTCTTCATTCGTTCGTTCGTGCGTGCGTGCGTGCGTGCGTGCGTGTGCGCGGGCGCTTTTTTGTGCGTGCTTACGTTATACGCACATATGTATAAATAGCCGTATTTGCCACATGAAAAGACATGATACAAGTTGTCTATTCACACCAATGCATGTCATAGACTTAACTATCCACTTATGCACATTGTAAACAACTAGAATACAAACGCATGCATAACAATACCAACATTATAGTTATGAGAGCTACATTGTACGCCTACCGGTGCTCACTTGTCATATATGCCATTTTATTCACGCCAGTCATTACGGGACCGACTGTAGGTGGCGTGACGAATGTGACGTATGCACCGTAATGTATAATGACAGATGTTTCATAATGACTGCCTCCGGGTCTACACTGCTTTTCGAAGTATAACTAAACATGCAGGTCATTGCATAAATATTATGGGTTCAGGACACTGTCATTCGCGTTGACCACATATTCTACATAGGATAGAGACGTCGGAAGCTATTGCCAAGAAATAATTAAATTCAACCAGCATGGCTGACACGTTTGAAATGTCGACCCTTTGGTACCGAGATTTGGTCAGTACGGATTTGAAGACGTGTAGGTATTGATGGTGACATTCCCGAAACACGTATTGATATTTTGAAAAAACTACACATTTTTGGGTAAGCGCGTTTCCGACATGACTAAAAATAATTTTTTTTTCAACACATTGGTAAGATAGTGTCAAATGACGTCATGGTGTTTTATGATTTTAGAAGGTCACATTTTCTTACAATCATGCCAAACGTTAACATGGACACCAATAGGAAAATCAACCGAGGTATGTTCGCCGTGGCAGACATAGTTCAGTGTCCCGTCATTCGAGACACCCTGTAGCGTGCTGGGTGTTCCCGGTCCGTTGTCATCAGTAATGGGATGACGAAAACAAGTCACTTAACCCTTTCATCAAACAGACGGCTAGACGCCCCTTGGGAATAGTCCTCACAAGTGAAGCGTTGTCTGTTAACTAGTCATTTTCCGTAGAAAATTATGATATCATACTTATCATAATTATGATATCATACTTATCATAATTATGATATCATACTTATCATACATATCATAATTTTCAACGGAAAATGACTAGTTAACAGACAACTCTTCTTTTGTGAGGACTGTTCCAAAGGGGCGTCTAACCGTTTATCATACCTATCATACATACAATGTTAATAAACATAATACTCGCCAACCCTACGTAGTCAATTACACTTAGGAAGTTATGAATGTCTACATAACCACCAGTCTCTTTTTTTCAATCCGAGAGCGCAATTTGGTGTGGTTAGATAACAGACAACTCGGTCGAGAAAGGTAATATTAACTTCTGTTGTTTGGAGAATGCCGTCTCTTCCAATACAGACTCTTCTCAAATCCCGCACGAAGTCAGACTGCAGTCAAATGAAACCGTTGTCAAATCATGCCTCGGGCAAATATTATATCTCAGACGTGTCAAACACTGGACATATTAAACTTCGGATATATGAAACCTCGGGCAAGTCAAACCACGGACATATTTAAATATCGGACGTGCCAAAGATCGACACATGACCACAGAAATATACAAGTCTTCATATCTAAATCGCTGAACTTGTCACCAGGTTAACGTTGTTTGTAAGAATTTGACCTGTCCTTTTAGAGATGTCCGTTAATTAAACACGTAAACAACCGATCTGTCTGATACCGCGTGTCCTTGTTACGACAATTCCTGCTACAACTTTTTGTTTCCTGTTACGCCAGCCCACATCCAAATTGTAATTATCAAATATTCCTGTCATTTTCACATTGTAGTTTGTGTATTTCATTGTCAGTTGTAGAGGACATTTAGGAAATAGAACGTTTTCATAAATCATACATTTAGGAAATAGAACGTTTTCATAAATCATACATTTAGGAAATAGAACGTTGTCACAAATCATACATTTAGGAAATAGAACGTTTTCATAAATCATACATTTAAGAAATAGAACGTTTTCACAAATCATACATTTAGGAAATAGAACGTTGTCACAAATCATACATTTAGGAAATAGAACGTTTTCATAAATCATACATTTAGGAAATAGAACGTTGTCACAAATCATACATTTAGGAAATAGAACGTTTTCATAAATCATACATTTAGGAAATAGAACGTTGTCACAAATCATACATTTAGGAAATAGAACGTTTTCATAAATCATACATTTAGGAAATAGAACGTTTTCATAAATCATACATTTAGGAAATATAACGTTTTCATAAATCATACATTTAGGAAATAGAACGTTGTCACAAATCATACATTTAGGAAATAGAACGTTTTCATAAATCATACATTTAGGAAATAGAACGTTGTCACAAATCATACATTTAGGAAATAGAACGTTTTCATAAATCATACATTTAGGAAATAGAACGTTTTCATAAATCATACATTTAGGAAATAGAACGTTGTCACAAATCATACATTTAGGAAATAGAACGTTTTCATAAATCATACATTTAGGAAATAGAACGTTTTCATAAATCATACATTTAGGAAATAGAACGTTGTCACAAATCATACATTTAGGAAATAGAACGTTGTCACAAATCATACATTTAGGAAATAGAACGTTGTCACAAATCGAATTTATCTAATAAACATAAAGAGCCAAGAATAGTAGAACAAAATGGAGCAAAAACATGGATGACCACCAGATGTAAGATCTGTGCAGGACGATTGGGTGGATGCTGCACACAATACTACTGCGTAACACGCACGCGCGCACGCACGCGCGCACGCGCGCACGCACGCACGCACGCACACACACACACAAACATCTCCTTTACACAACATGTGACAAATAGAGAATTATACATGCAAACACCAAAGATCTCGGAGACAACCAGGCAGAGGCGAGTCCGGTTTGCAGGTCACTGTTCCAGGAGAGGAGGTGGGAGAGCTGGTCACTTGGCAACCAAAGCACGGACATAGGAAACCAGGGAGATCGTCGCTAACTTCTCCAAAACTACTCGCGCCTGAATTCGGGATAACACTTTCTGAACTTGAACACATTATGCAGGACATATACAAAATTCTCCATTATGGAGGAATATCGCGAACACCTTTCAGAGGACGCGTCATCCGGGCGACTAGATGATGGTTAAAATAACCGAACAATGTAACCTCCAGCGCCACATAGCTAATGCGGTCGGGAGGTCAAGGATGAGAACCCTGTTGCCCAGGGTTGTCCCCCCCCCCCGGAGTGTATCCTTTGAAACAGGCATGCAGGAAATATGTCGACAGATAAGGTTGGAATCCAGATCCACTTTGTTGACGTAGACTGACGTAAACTGTTTACGAATGCAGCGTAGAATGTAACTGAACTGTTTGTGCCCAACATCCCATCTATGCTGGGTGGGCAGGGTAAGATCTTGGCGTACTGGAATGACCGATTGGTAGCGTAGATCATGCTCTTATCTGACAGTTGCGATGCAGGTTTTAACAAAACTGCGCACCAATTTTATTGAACCGACTGCGCACATTACGGACACTGTTCACACTCTACACATTACGGACACTTTTCACACTCTACACATTACGGACACTCTGCACACTCTAAACACTGCGGACACTTTTTCACACTCTACACATTACGGACACTGTTCACACTCTACACATTACTGACACTGTTCAAACTCTACACATTACTGACACTGTTCACATTCTACACATTACGGACACTCTGCACACTCTACACATTACGGACACGGTTCACACTCTACACATTACTGATACTATTCACACTCTACACATTACGGACACTGTTCACATTCTACACATTACGGACACTGTTCACACTGTACACATTATGGACACGGTTCACACTCTACACATTACTGACACTGTTCACACTGTACACATTACGGGCACTGTTCACACTCTACACATTACGGACACTGTTCACACTCTACACATTACGGAAATTGTTCATACTCTACACATTACTGACACTGTTCACACTCTACGCATTACTGACACTGTTCACACTCTACAAATTACGGAGATTGTTCATATTCTACACATTACTGACACTGTTCATACTCTACACATTACTAACACTGTTCACACTCTACACATTTGAACATCGACGAATCTGACTCGCGTTGGGCTAAATCATCCGAGGAGGGAGATTTCGACAAGGGGGTTTCATTGACGGGATTGTTCCCATTGTTCTGGGAAACAGTCGACGATATCCTGAAATAAAAAATGCTACTTTTGAAGTCAACGATACAGCTGGTTTCTTTAACGTGGAATCAAAGGTATTTTCGTGATATTCTTGATTATAGTTGCAAATGTTTAGTTTTTAGTTTGCTGGTTTCTTTAAGTCAACGATGTTGCTGGTTTCTTTAAGTCAACGATGTTGCTGGTTTCTTTAAGTCAACGATGTTGCTGGTTTCAGCAGGTTTCTTTGAGTCAACAATGCTCTTCAAAAATCAAACACAAATACAACTGGCTGACGTTTGAATAGGTTTGTTTAGTCTACTTGGCAATCCCAATAGCTAAAAATAGACAAAGGACCTATCAACAAAAACACAATACCAGTGGCCTACCGAAAACAACGTCTTAGATCACAGCGACATGTGTGGCTCGTGTTCCGGGTTGTCCAGCAACCAGTATCCCTCTCATTGTGTGACCTGCGTAAATATACATTTATGCAATCAAAGCACCAAGTCCAATATAGTAAAATATGTTAAGTGGCGCCTCATTCACTCACACTGTGTGGCCACGTACCTGTTTCTAAGTAGGCTGTTATGTCTAATTTGACATTTTCCACATAGTTCTCCAATGTTATTGCGTGGTGATTGAATATTTGACATGTACGATTACCGACACAATTGAAGGTTCTTCCTAAATTAGACTGTTTCGCTCGTCTCGATTCGTTTCCGACTAATTTCGGTAAAAATTGAACCAAGCTTGAATCCATTTCGACACGCTTCCTCGTTTATTCACATTTTTTATTTATTTTCAGTGAAATCATCGGACAAATTATTACACTATCGCAAGTTACCCGATATAAAGATCAAATAAAATTATTTCGAGGATTTTAACAAACACAAATTTAACAAATGCAAATATTACTTAAACTATTCACACACTACATATCTAAACATCAACAAAACCTGACTCGCAGTGAGCTACGTCAATTGAGGAGGTTTTTTTTTTAGATATAGAGGGTCTCAGTGGTGCGGTTTCACTCCCATTGTTCTGGGAAACAGTCGATAATATCATTAAGTCAACGATGCTGCCGGTAACTTTAAGTCAACGATGCTGCTGGTTACTTTAAGTCAGCGATGCTGATTTTTTAAGTCAACGTTGTTGCTTGTTTGTTTAATTCAACAACATTGTTTGCTCCTTTAAATCAATGATGCTGCTAGTTTATTTAAGTCTACAATGTTGCAGATTTCTTTATGTCAACAATGCGGATGGTTACTTTAAGTCAGCAATGCCTCTGGTTACTATATATCAACGACACTGCTAGTTTATTTAAGTCTACAATGTTACATGTTTATTTAAGTCAACAATGTTGTTAGTTCATTGTACGTCAACGATGCTGCTGATTCCTGTCAACAATGCTGCTGGTTCATGTCAACACTCAACAGTGCTGCTGTTGCATTTAAGATAACGATGTTGCTGATATATTTAAGTTAGCGACGGTAATCACAGCGTCACACTATCAATCGCGAGGACCGGGTTTCGAGTCCACCTGGTGGAGTGTAAGGTCTGCCAGGGGTGGAGTGTAAGGTCTGCCAGGGGTGGAGTGTAAGGTCTGCCAGGAGGTGGAGTGTAAGTACTGCCAGGGGGTGGCGTGTAAGGTCTGCCAGGGGGTGGCGTGTAATGTCTGTCAGGGGTGGAGTGTAAGGTATGCCAGGGTATGGAGTGTAAGGTCTGTCAGGGGGTAATGTAAGGTATGCCAGGGGTGGAGTGTAAGGTATGTCAGGGGTGGAGTGTAAGGTCTGTCAGGGGGTGGAGTGTAAGGTCTGCTAGGGGGTGGAGTGTAAGGTCTGCCAGGGAGTGGAGTGTAAGATCTGCCCGGGGGTGGAGTGTAAGGTCTGCCCGGGGGTGTAGTGTAAGGTCTGCCCGGGAGTGGAGTGTAAGGTCTGCCACGGGGTGGCGTGTAAGGCCAGGAGATGGAGTGTAAGTACTGCCAGGGGGTGGCGTGTAAGGTCTGCCAGGGGGTGGCGTTTAAGGTCTGTCAGGGGTGGAGTGTAAGGTCTGCCAGGGGTGGAGTGTAAGGTCTGCCATGGGGTGGAGTGTAAGGCCTTCTCGGGGGTGGAGTGTAAGGTCTGCCCGGGGGTGGAGTGTAAGGTTTGCCAGGGGGTGGAGTGTAAGGTCTTTCAGAGGGTGGAGTGTAAGGTCTGCCAGGAGGTGGAGTGTAAGGTCTGCCAGGGGGTGGAGTGTAAGGTCTGCCAGGAGGTGGAGTGTAAGGTCTGCCAGGAGGTGGAGTGTAAGTACTGCCATGGGATGGCGTGTAAGGTCTGTCAGGGGGTGGAGTGTAAGGTCTGCCAGGGGGTGGAGTGTAAGGGCTGCCAGGGGATGGAGTGTAAGGTCTGCCAGGGGGTGGAGTGTAAGGTCTGCCAGGAGGTGGAGTGTAAGGTCTGCCAGGGGGTGGAGTGTAAGGTCTGCCAGGAGGTGGAGTGTAAGGTCTGCCAGGGGGTGGAGTGTAAGGTCTGCCAGGGGGTGGAGTGTAAGGTCTGCCAGGAGGTGGAGTGTAAGGTCTGCCAGGAGGTGGAGTGTAAGGTATGTCAGGGGGTGGAGTGTAAGGTCTGCCAGGAGCTGGAGTGTAAGGTCTGCCAGGGGTGGAGTGTAAGGTCTGCCAGGAGGTGGAGTGTAAGGTCTGCCAGGGGGTGGAGTGTAAGGTCTGCCAGGAGGTGGAGTGTAAGGTATGTCAGGGGTGGAGTGTAAGGTCTGCCAGGAGGTGGAGTGTAAGGTCTGCCAGGGGGTGGAGTGTAAGGTCTGCCAGGAGGTGGAGTGTAAGGTATGTCAGGGGTGGAGTGTAAGGTCTGCCAGGAGGTGGAGTGTAAGGTCTGCCAGGGGGTGGAGTGTAAAGTCTGCCAGGAGGTGGAATGTAAGGTCTGCCAGGGGGTGGAGTGTAAGGTCTGCCAGGAGGTGGAGTGTAAGGTCTGCCAGGAGGTGGAGTGTAAGTACTGCCATGGGATGGCGTGTAAGGGCTGCCAGGGGATGGAGTGTAAGGTCTGCCAGGGGGTGGAGTGTAAGGGCTGCCAGGGGATGGAGTGTAAGGTCTGTCAGGGGTGGAATGTAAGGTCGGCCAGGGGGTGGAGTGTAAGGGCTGCCAGGGGATGGAGTGTAAGGTCTGTCAGGGGTGGAATGTAAGGTCGGCCAGGGGGTGGAATGTAAGGTCTGCCAGGGAGTGGAGTCTAAGGTCTGCCAGGGGTGGAGTGTAAGGTCTGCCAGGGGGTGGAGTGTAAGGTCTGCCAGGGGATGGAGTGTAAGGTCTGCCAGGGGGTGGAGTGTAAGGTCTGCCATGGGGTGGAGTGTAAGGTCTGCCAGGGGGTGGAGTGTAAGGTCTGCCAGGGGGTGGAGTGTAAGGTCTGCCAGGGGGTGGAGTGTAAGGGCTGCCAGGGGGTGGAGTGTAAGGTCTGCCATGGGGTGGAGTGTAAGGTCTGCCAGGAGGTGGAGTGTAAGGTCTGCTAGGGGATGGAGTGTAAGGTCTGCTAGGGGATGGAGTGTAAGGTCTGCCAGGGGGTGGAGTGTAAGGTTTGCCAGGGGCGGAGTGTAAAGTTCTCTAAGCAGTCGCATAGACTAACTGTTGCGCAGTATAAGTTACCTGTTTACCTAACTGGAGCAATCCATCAAACTGTCTTGATCAACAAATGATAAATTATTATGCATCCTGTGGCTATTCAAGCCGAGCGTAGAAACACAAATGAGAAAGGTTATCGGGAAACAGGCAGCGTGCCCGATTACGTCTTTTGGTCAGATAAGTGATCGAGCGCCGATAGAATAGGCCCTGCTGCTGGCGATAAGGCATGCTTTTCCTTCGGTCACGACGCGAAGAGTCGTAGTTCAAACGTGCCGTTTTGTACGGATCATCCGTATTCAACATGACTTTGAGGTACGTTAGGAGGAATATGATCCCGCATTTAGGCTCTAGAGGGATTTATTTAAAATTTACGGAACAATCGGCCGTGATAAAATACATATTTTAATGTTATACAGTACATGTTTTCACAGTTTCACAGTCAGAGGTAAAACTATGTTAAAAAAATAATCAACATTGTTGGAATTACTCCTGTTATCACAATGTGCCTGTACACTGCATTGTCTATTACAGATGATGCTTACTGCCGGACGACGCACGTGACATGAAGACATACACGTGACGTGAAGCCACACACGTGTGACGTGAAGCCGTTTCAATGGGCGAGGAAGACACGAAGCGAAGGCCGGCCCTTGCGAGGATCAGTACAGTATCTCAAGCTTCCAGCCCGGACGAGTCGCCAGAAGTGACCTCACTACAGACGGCCATATTGAACTTCGACGTGAACAGGATTGAAGAGCTGATCTTGGTAACGTTGTTTGATTGGTCTTTTGACTGCAGTGTTGAGAACGGGACAGATGTATTGATTGTATGTTGTTAATTATGCAAATAGAGACCACGGTACTAGCGCGATTACACTGCGTTGGCTTGTATTGGGAGAACAAATGTGTGCTATCATACTTGAGAACAGACATAACTGCTTTTTAGCAACATTTTAATAGCAACTTGTAAGGTAATGTAAACATAAATGTCACGTTATCACAATACAACAGTACAACGTCATAGAAAAACGTAGACATTACTGCGACGCCATTACAGGACAGCCTAGTCGCCAATATGACGTCATAATAGAACAACTTAGATGTTAATATGACGTCATATTAAAACAACTTAGACGTTGATGTGCCGTCATAATATAACAATTTAGACGTTAATGTGACGTCATTATAGGACAACCTAGACGTTGATGTGACGTCATTATACGACAACCTAGACGTTAATGTGACGTTATCATACGACAACATAGACGTTAATATGACGTCATCATACAACAACCTAGACGTTAATGTGACGTCATTATACGACAACATATGCGTTGATGTGACGTCATTATACGACAACCTAGACGTTGATATGACATCATTATGCGAAAACTTAGACGTCAATATGACTTTTAAAGCTTGATACATCTTGTTAAATTTGGTTAAAGCTTCCCACATCTTGTTAACTGCTGGTGGCGTTGTTACAGGGCGGTTTGGACGTGACGCAGACGTACATTGATTGCCGTCAGTACCGCACGGCCCTGCACGAGTTGGCGTTGTGCTACACATCTTACTCAATCTACGAACGCCCACCACAACTCAACCTCAAGTTTATCAAGATATTCTCGCTGCTCACGAAACAAGGACTCAATGTCAACGAAGTAACCCTCCTCCTCTTCCTCTTCTTCTTCTTCACTTAGTCTGTTCCGCCCTCTCGATGTGTCGTCTCCATCCATCGCCATCTTCTGCCATTCTCCCCCGCTCTCCGCTGCTCACCTCTGCCCTTTCTCTCTTCACACTGTCCTGCATTTTAATGTCTGTGTTCGTCTTCTCCTTCTACCACCCTCTTCTGTTTTCCCTGCTCTCTTTGTCGATCTCTCCTCAGTCATTCTCTGTATGTGTCCTGCCCATCGCAGTCTGCTCCCCGCTACATTTATCCACAGGTGTGTCTTCATTCCGATCTCGTCTTTAAGCCCATGTCAGTATCTAGTCTGGTATCGTAATTACGTAGAGACGGGCACGGTTGGCTGGACATTGTTTTACAACATAAAACCAAGAGTGTCTGTTTTCTGTGAGTCACGAATAGACGGACACGGTTGGCTGGACATTGTTTTATAACACAGAACCAAGTGTATCTGTTTTCTGTGAGTCACGAAGAGACGGACACGGTTGGCTGAACATTGTTTCATGACATAAAATCAATAGTGTGTGTGTGTGTGTGTGTGTTTCCTGTGAGTCACAAACATACGGACATCGTTTTAGCAGTGTCATATTCGTATCAGAAAAGGATGTGCTTGGCTGGTAAATATTTCATTGGATAAGACCAAGTCATGTGTATCTGTCTTTTATAGGGTTCGCACAGACAGAAAATTCGGACATGCATGATTGGTCGTTGTTTTTTGAGATAACACTAAGTGTATGTCTCAGAGACGGGCATGTAGGACTCCAGTTCATGACTTAGTTTGCGTTTTATCTGCAGACTAGAGGGTTGTTTTGTTTCGAAAATGCTTAAAACTCCTTTGAAAAGTAATCGTAGCCATTTTGGAAACGAAAGTTTTAAAATAAGATTTGTTTAATGTTTAAAAATTCGGTAAACTACGTTTGAATACATTACACAACACAGTGTCGATGAATGAATTCGCTGTTCTATGTCTACGATAACGACAGCAGTGACTATGAATACATTCACGGTTCCAGGGTGACATAAAGAAGCAAACTGTTCTTCACTTTCTGGCGGCGACTCCTGGCAACGCTGACGTCATCAAAGTGGTTCTAGCCGCTGCCGACGTGCGCGTGAATGCCAAGGATGCCGTCCAACAGACGGCGCTGCACAAGGCCGCGTTGAATGGCGGGACGGTCGACGTGCAGACGCTGCTGGACGGGGGCGCCGACCCACTAGTGATGGACGGGCGAGGACACACCCCCATCCATATGGCCGCCAAAAGTACGTCACACCCCCCAGAAACCATCTAAACCGTATTTTAATCGGTTTGCTTCTCAACATATCGACAGTTTGTTTCAACATTTAGACAAACTCACACCCTTGAGATACGTTTTTGCAATCCGAATGGTATCAATTATAACTTTAACATATTTTAGTCTACCGCCCCGCCACTCTTCTATTTCATTGTCACTGACTGCTATTATCGCCCACCGTCGTGTGTTACACAACAACTTAGTCTAGTTCTTCTTCTTCTCATTCTGCAACCTTATGCTCTCTTTCTTACTCGGTCCCCTCTCTGTTGTGTTCTCACATTGATAACTATCATATATGAGACACGTGTTCGATTGAAATAGATTATATCGAGGAATTACAGAATACCACTTTTGCTGAAACACGCCTTTATTTTGTTTCATCGTGCCCATGATCAAGATAACGCACTATCAATACATATTCATGAGCTACGATCGAGTACCCTCGATACACTACACTCTCTACTCCGTCCTCTGTCTACTTCGTGCCCACCCATCCAATCTCTATCTCTCTCTCTCTCTCTCCCGCTCCCCTTCCTCCCCGAATCTGATTCGCGATGGCCTAAATTAATTGATGAGGCAACATTAAAAATAGACAACCATGCAAACATGCAGTACGAGTGTCTGCTATTACAGAGAAATACAACCGGTCGATGCTGGAGACGCTGGTGAATAGCGGCGGAAACGTGAACCAGCAGGCCCGGGGCCGCAACATGCGGGGCCCGACGGCCCTGCACGTGGCAGCGGCTTCAGGACGACTCGACAACGTTGAGACCTTGATCAACCTCGGCGCCAACCCGAACCTTGTCGACGGCGCTGGGCAGACGGCGCTGCACGCAGCCGCCTATCATGACGTCACAGGTAGGCTACATACTAGTCCGTGCGTGTTGTTGGCTTCTCAACCTCCCATTTCCCACCTGCTTTGGGTGTCCATCTCCCCCTGTTTTGGTGCCAACTTCCCACCAATTTTGTGAGCCCATCTCCCACCAATCCCACCTATTTTTAGGACAAATCTCCCACCTCCCACTTCCTGCAACGTCAACCCATCTTCTGTGACTAGAACAATCGCCACAGCAACTCTTCTTATTGGTCACACGCTCTCCCCTAGTAGGACACCAATCGGTCGTAAAAACCGGCCTTTACCCTAGCCTGTGAAATCCTTTATGACAGCTTTAGATGTCGTGCTACCTGATTGTTCCCAACGTTCTGTCTGTCACTCCACTCCATTTGAGATACACAACAGGTATATACTATTATCAAATATTGTGTCTTTTTTAGCGATTGGAATACCACCCCTAATTGCGCCAGCCTGTTAACATAGCGCGCGTACGAAATGCCGTCATTATCGCTCAAAAACGCACAATTGGGACCACTAAAATTGCCCCAAAACGCAATATTTTATATTAATATTTATCTTTGTTTGTATAAAATTTTGTGGTGTGATGGTACGAACGTTTTGGATAGATACAATGACGTAAGAATGATGTACAATGCGTAATAATACGGGCCCTATAAATAAAGGATTACCATAGAGTTGGTTGTTTGCAGGGAAGATCGTAGCGGTGCTGGTAGCAGCCGGAGCTAACGTAAACGCGCAGGATGGGTTGTGTGGCGACACGCCGCTTCACAAGGCCATCAAACGGGCCATGGTCGACAACGTCAAACACCTCTTGGTACGTCACAACACTCGATCTGGCGCGTATCTACAAATCAACATCCAAATATGTATCTTATCACTCCGCAACTTACATTATTATGTGCAGATGTTATACATATTTATGTAATTTGCTAAACTCATAATGTTTGTAAAGAAATGTCTCAATGTCAAATGCACACAATTGTGCATTTTGTGTTGACTTTGACTAGAAGCACGATAACGGTCATTTTTGTATGGAACTAGTTTATGTATCTCAAGTGCACAAATAATACGTACAACAAGTAGTAAATAACAACGGCATCACCAGCCTACCAATCGTTTATACCACTCCGCCACCGTCCATATTGAATTTATAATCAGGTTGTGGCGGCGTGATGATTGTTGGTAGAGCGTCTGCAAATAACCTGACAACGGTTCTAAAGAGACACTTTGTTATCGGGGTGACTTCAGTTCTTGTAGCACTGGATGTCAATCCGTAATTTTCGTTTGCGGAGATATCCAATCCAATGTACGAGTTGTTGCGTCCATGTCGTAGCAACTAACAATGAAGAACATATACAGTATTATCTTTCTCATTTACATGCTAATAACAAATTGTTGTCATAATTAGTTTAATAAATTAAGTCAATTCCGTTATTGTCTGCAGGACTACAAAGCCGATCCCAATGTACCAGACGACCAATTAGACACACCGTTACATAAGGCGGCGGGCACGTGTACTGACCTGTTTGTGTGGACAAAGTTGATGCGAGGCGGAGGCCGGCCGGAAACGAAGAATCGCAGCGGACTCACTCCTATGAACATTGCGACTAAGTCAAATAACAAAACCGCCGCAGCCGTTATGAAGCAGTACGACGTCATGTGACACAACCACGTGGTGCGTCATGTGATCCATCGAAAAGACTGCACGGGGAAATTATAGACTCGGTCACCCAAACCTTCCGTCAGTCATCCTGCAGTCAGAACGGTGTTCAACACGTGACCTTCGTGGGCAGTGTGAGTTTGGTGATACTCATTTACTGCCTTGATATATTTATAGGAAATTATTTTATTGTTTTTTCGTCTACGGAATGGGCGCACCCTAGCTTGTGTGTGTCGTGCACATTTGTGAAGATAAACCTGTATAGCCACAGGACGTAACGTTCGCAGCTCGTACCAAAGTATCTGTCACGTCCAGTTCTTGATACTTTTATCCCCACGGCCCGGGACACACCCCCACCGAGGACGAGAACTGTGATCGGGATCAGGGCATTGATGTCGATGACAAAGGACGTTGGGAATTCCGTTGAAGAGACCGACGGTGGATGAATAGTCCGATTTGTGAGGCACAAAGTCGATCGCAGACGTCGCAAACAAAACCTGGTAGCTGGAAATGTCGTGTTGAAGCTGCTAGCTAATGAACAACCACGTGACGTTCTCTACTTACAGGCGATACGCGGTACGGGCAAAGCGTAATGCGAAAGTTGGTCTGATATCTGGATAATTTCCGGTTGCATGTGTTTAACGTTCTCGATAAAGTCACGCTCTTAGCTATGCTATTGCAGTTGAAAGTTAAAACATGACTATTCTTTCCTAGATATTATTATGTCAGCAGAAAATCACTTACCAATTAAATGTGTTATTAAAATATCAGAAACCAGCAAAACCGTGTCTTAGAACCGACAAAGTAAACACAACTTGCAACTTACCTGCATCGTAATTCGTAAAGGCGTTTCCATTCAATGTGTTGTAATATTGTTATTAATGATTAACTATTTTTTAATTACCGCACAAATTATTATAATTATGTTTGCTGCACGATGTGGTAAAATTCACCTTGGGGGTATCCATAAAATACGTCAGGCTATTTTTTTTTACTTTTTGAAACCCCCCAACCCTCTTGTCACTCTTCGTAACGCTGTCCTGTACACCCCCTAAAACTACGTTCGTTTTGAGAAAGACTCCCATATTATGTTTTCGCACGCCATTACATACTTCACTGATCAATGGTAAAGTCCGCATTCGTTTTCCTTTCGAATTTTCAATTGAAGTATACACAAAACCGGCGAACAATGCTATCAGTCTGATATCGACAGTCTGATATCGACAGCTAGAAGACCAAAAACAGTTTTAATAACGAACGTAACGATCGCCAAGACACCCCTTCCACATGAACATAACGTACTCTATGGATGGCCCCTTATAATCACGTACTTGTATGTATTTCTGATATTAGCATATTACGTACGATATTGTAATGTATGCTACTAGTGTACTACTTGTGGTTGGATTAGCTTTATAAAAAGAAAAACTGTTGCTACGGACGTGATTCCAGGTAATTTGCACTGCTCCACGTACAGGGCATAGCACGACGTACAGGGCATTGCACGACGTACAAGGCATTGCACGACGTACAAGGCATTGCACGACGTACAGGGCATTGCACGACGTACAAGGCATTGCACGACGTACAGGGCATTGCACGACGTACAGGGCATTGACTTTACGGAAGACTAATGCACCAGTACCATTTTACTCAACATGTTTTATTTTTATACAAAACATAATAACTATACAATTACACGTGTCCACAATGCACGAATAAAGATATTAGCGAATGTCGAACATTTGAGTAGGTATTTTCGTAATTACTCGACATAACAAAACGCGCAATTTTAGTCAACATGTTTTGCGTATGTGCGTGTGCGTGTGCGTGTGCGTGTGCGTGCGCGTGCGCGTGTGCGTATATATATATATATATATATATATATATATATATATATATATATATATATATATATATATATATATATACGCACACGGGGTGAATATCATCTACTTTCTGTAGACTGGTCGTGGTACTGCTACAGGGGTGAAGATCATCGGCAATAGGGGTGAAGATCATCGGCAATAGGGGTGAAGATCATCGGCAATAGCCTGGCCCATTTGTCTTTTCTGCACAAACAGACAGTTTCACTTTGTGTGTCTCTGCATAGCAAGCACGAGGAGGACAATTGTTTTTTACTACGCCATGTTGTACACCTATCAATTCTCACGCATAGTCCGCGACGTGAGATTCATAGTTTTGTATTAAATGTCGCGGTCTCACGGCACAAATCTGAAATCTCACGCACATTTTCAAAATCTTTAGCAGTGAAAATTATAAAACTTTTTTTTCAAAAATTAAACACAAGGCCTCGGCTAATTTTACCGCTAATATCAGCCTTTTACTCCTAACGACCCTCCGGGAGTTGGCGCCTATGTTGTAATTACCTATGTTGTAATTATCAATGTAATGTATTTCGGAGGACAAGAGTATAAACGCGACAGCTGGTTCCATGGTCCACTGTCCTGCAGTAGAGGACGAGGCAGCGCAGGCTGTGGTCTCTTGTAACGCATAAGGTTTAGGTAGGACCATGACTGCTGGAAAGTCTACGAGATGGTGTGTGTCACGGTACATCGTGTTTATCGTGGCAGTTGTCCGTCCGTGTTGTAGAGATTGCCAGCCAAGTCTGCTGGTCATGTGACTGATACTACTGGTCGTCTTGTAGTCCCCAGTTGCAACCCTTGCCGCCTGCCGTTGCACAGTTTCCAATTGCTGGTTGTTGGTCCTGGTGTGACAATTACTCAGGCCACAAACCACATTTAGCATTCGTCCGCCATAAACTCTTCCAATGCAAATGTGGATTGTGCGTGTGAATTTCTGAGAACACTTGTGTAGGGTTGAGTCAGCAAAAAATTTGTTTTGTGTGCACCATGGTATCAGAGCTTTTAATTTGTGGCCCTTGTCAGTCGGTCACTGCTTGCGTATAAATGCAGGTGCCATTAGGTCAAAAGACGTAGGAATGTCGACTAACTATCTTAGCATAAATGGAAGGTTTTAGGTTTGGAATCACTTTGTGAGAAAAGGAAGTAGGTCATGTTCACGAATTTTATATAGTATGGGTGTTAATTAATAGAGGTTAAATGTGATGCGAAATGTTTAAAAAAAATTAATAGTGTAATAATAAATAATTATATGACACAAATGTGGTATGAGCCCTTCATCTAACTAAAATGGATAACAAAATAATCCCGCACTCTGACGGGCAATTCTGAATTGTGTAGAACTGTCCATCTAGGAATTTAAAATACAGTAGCGACGCCTAGCGATACACATCAAACCATATCTACACGATTTCTGTTTGGCGTCCGAAGACTCGGTAACAACGAAGAGCGCAAAATGATGATTCGAGATGAAAATATGAATGCTTTGTATTGAAAGGGTTCGGGTGAGCAGATAATATATCAATATAAATAATTTTTAATAATCGTTGGACTCTCTCGACAAGCCAATAGCTTCCTAGTCCACTTGCCGTCTGGGGTTTGTGTTTTGGATTGTAATCTTGTTAGATACTGCCAGGCGAACAAGCATGAGCAGTAGGGTAGAAACATGTTTCTACACATATTTTGAATACAAATGACATGCACGCTAATATAATTTCCCTTCATCAGCTGACATTTTCTCAAAACATTAAGTGGCCTTCTTTCATCAAGTAATTAGCAAAAATATGCCGCTTTATGTCATGTATTAACATATTTGTTTATTAAAAACTCGTATAAAGGTCATTAAACATGTATTTGACCATTACTTAACCCTGGTGGTCATTGTAAGAATATTTCCCTGGTCAAAAGAAAAGGCTAACAGAGTTGGACATGACTATAAACTAGGGCCATAAAAGGATCATGCTGGGGTCAATGATGATCTCAACATGCATGAACAAGACAACACAAGTGATATATATTCAAGCTTACTTTACTGAAATATATTAATAAATGCAACTAAAACAATCCGAGCATATTTTCAAACATGGAAAAACTTGTCCGCTGTAATTTCACAATACTTGATAACAACACAAGATTACAACTATTCAGCTATTAACAGTGATCTGTATTTCATACAGACACGGCTAGACACCTAGATATCTAACTGCTTAAAACAAAAGGACAAGTGTTTCCATTTAACATTGCCAGATTCTACTGTTATCAGCACCGGCAGTCTTCAGTCAGTCATGTGTATATATATATATATATATACATATATATGTATACACACACACAATATCATATATATACATACATGATGCATTTATCCGCAATATGCACTTTATGGCCAAAATCACAGGAATTTAGTGGTCTTGTGCTGCCATCAAATTCATAGTGATGGACTAAGTGTCTTGTGGCAAAACGCTTTATATGCCACGCCATTCACTGATGAAATACATTTTTCCTATCAACTGCTTAATAATGTGCAACAGATAACGTAATTTATCATGAAACTCACAAAATGGTAACTTGTTTTGCAGATAGATGCTACATATATACGCACATATATATATACATACACGTGGTATATAAGGGCAGGTACCACCAAATTTATCGGCTTTCATATTAATAGGATAAAAACACTCCTGTCTGTACAAATTGCCGAGAGATGTGAATGATGTAAAGATGGACACCTGCCGTGCAAACGAGTTCCTTACATGTATAACCAACGTGTGCATGTTGTAAGACATGCGTGCAGTCTGAGAGTGCATGTCTTGTGCGCACACGACTGACTACACAGTGTGACATCAGTCGTATTCTAACAGTGCACACTGCTGCTTGGTGTCCGACTCAGGCAGGGGAAGTACCTGTACAATATCTCACACTATATACATGCCCCTGAAGGGCCATTAATACAGGGGTTTCAGACCCCCCAACAAGCACACACGTGTGCAGCTGGGAGACCCTTAAGCAGTCCGATCATGTCTCTGGTTTCAGTCATCCATCACAAGTGCGCGTACAACAAACACAAACCTCTATTCGGGTTTATAAAGCAGTAATGTGTGTTGCTTCGTAACTAAATGTCCACTTGACCAATGTGTCTTCAACCCTGTCATAATCACCAAACATTCACAAATGCTGAAAAGACAAGAAACATCTTTCCACCAAACAACAATATATGTATACACATCTACATGCACACACATGTGTGCACGTGCATACACGTATATATATGTACATCTATGTATACATGCTTTGACATCTCCTATTTTTGTGCACTACAGTTTATGATCCAGGTATAAATAACATGCTGGTGAAAGAAATGAAGACATCAAGTTGTGCCATCTTGAACTGCGATTGACAGATGTTATTGTAGCTATACTGTTGTACCGACAAGAAGAGAATATACAGGCACATCAACACAAACACTAAACTTACACAGGATGCAATTTCAAGCATATCAACAACCACAATGGCACTGGGTTAGTAAGTGCAGCATGATTACGACAGTCGGTCATCACACAGAAGTCTCGTGACTGTCAATATAACAGTCTGTCACATTTTCCAATGAAGCAGATGACGTGCGGACACCAGTCCAAATTGCATTGATCACGCGCTGTTGTTTATAATAAAGGCTGCTTATTATAATACACTTTCCCAGAGGTAATCACTTATTTGGTTTGAACAGACATCACAGGATAGTAAGGCGAAGTGCTGTAGTCATGTTGTGCTGTGGTAAATACATATAAGTTATATACCTATACACACGATGTTATCATTGTGAAAGAACAAACAACGTCAGATCAACTGGTGAGATTGCTGTTAGTGACTTTTGTCACTTGTTAGTGACTCATGCCACTTGTTAGTGACTCGTGTCACTTGCGACAACTAACATATTGGTGACGTTGACACATGTTGGTGACAATAACAAAGTCTATATGTGGATGTTTTGATGACATGCAGTGACATAGTTGCAAATGCGTCAACGGTGACAACAAAGTTGACGGAGTGACGGTAAATGGTTTAGTAGACAAGTTGGCCATCAGTGAGCATGCCCAGACTGTCCGCATCACGCTCTGTCGCACACGGCTCCTTCTTCTTGTCCACATTCTCTTTGTGCGCAAGCCGTGGCGAACGATCGGAGATGACAACGAGCTTCTTCGACGCTGTCACCGTTAAGGTCGACGTCACCGTTGTTGGCGATGTCACCGGCGATGGCATTGCAGATGATGACGGCGTTACAGATAATGATGATACAGACGATAATGGCGACGACAACTCGTACACTTTCTTGTTCGATTCGAGCACAATGTGTACTTCTTTCCGATTCCGAGATGAGTCTTTGTCACCATCGACGTTTTGTTGCGACTTGTTATGGCAACCGTCTCTACTCTCTGCAACGTTGCCATTCTTTTCAGCGTCACATCGATACCGCTTAAGCGGCTCTGAATCCGCAGTGCCCTCTGGTGATGGGGCGAGGGCACGTCTACACCCGAGAGGCGAGCCAACGGGCGTTGTACTGATGGAGATGCTAGTGGCGCCACCAGTGGTGAGCAGCTGAGACGTATTGTCTCTCGTCTCGTCGCTGCAGAGCCAGGGATGAGAAAGGCATTGGTGGGCAGTCATTCTCTCTCTGTAACATGTAGCAACAACAATGTAACAAGATAACTGCAACAGTAATACATACATATATAAAAAACTATACATATATATATATTATATATATATATAAAACTATATATATATATATATATATATATATATATATATATATATATATATATATATATATATAACAACAACGTACCAAGATAACTGCAATAATGTAACAATATAAACATAATAATAATAAAATTATAACAACAAAGTAACAATAACAAGTGACAATTCAACACATAGTGACAATTCAACAATACATTCAACAATACATTCTACATTGTTCACCCCATTTTGTCTGTCTTTGGGATGAGACACTAAAAGCCACTGGTCCCTTCTACCTGGTGTCTATGACAGAGCAAGTGAAGATCTCACACAGGGAAAAAAACTTGTTGTGGGCCCACAGGCCCAAAGGTCTTGATCTACAAAAACCTGGGGTGCTGCTGGGTGATATGGCTGCTGCCAAACAACTCGTGCTGATAGTGGAGTGCCTGGACAGATACAGGAGCTATATATGATTATAAGATCCCACTAAAGACAATGCACACCCCCTGGTTAGAGTAATGTACAGGCGTGAAGGAACGTACGATGGTTCGCGGACGAGCAGACACGTGATGAAGTCGACGGCCTCGTTCGAGACATCCTCGTAGAGGTCATCCGGGAAGTCAAGGTTAACCTGGGAGATGTTCAGGAAGGTCTCCTGCTTTGTGTCGGCGGCGAAGGGTGAACACCCCGTCAACATGACGTACGTAAGTACCCCGACACTCCTGGTGGACAACGAAGGAGGTTAGTAGAGCGTCACAATCAAACATGTCAATTATTTAACTTTCATTTCATTTAGAAATCTGCATCTTAAAGGGAACGTACATTTTCACTGGTCAACTGACTAGTTGGGGCTTGTAAAATACCCCAATTCTCTTAAGCACATTTAAGTTAACAAAGTCGCATTATATTTTAATCTTTACTGCTGTATATATTTAAAATCTGCATTTGCATAAAATGGGAATTTAAACAGACCAGTAAATCACTTGATGGAAAACATCATATCTCGCCTTCAAAGGTGAAGATTTGTTGGTCTGACTTTTACTGCGGTAGAACGATTTCTATGTATGTGGTAAAACCGGCATATTTAATTTAATCGGCAAATCATGTATTAAAAACATATTAAGATCACGCCAGCAACACGTTTTGTATAAATATAATTTTTAAACCACCAAGATGTTATGAATACCAATAAGGTGTTGCAATGTCTGTAAAACATATGTTCAGTTAACCAATAAAAATCACTGCACGTTTCTTTTAAAAGCAAAGTCTGGCACATAAAATTTCACAATCGTCATATTAAAATTTCTTCGACACTGAAATTTCTTCGACACTGAAATGATGCAGTGCCACATGCATTCATGTGAAGGATTTAGATACCCTGATGACAGTAGCAGGACAGATAACATAAGTGACTGACTGAAATGGAGTGGAAGAATATAATAGTGACAGGGTTTGTATCTCCGCCCTCCACCCCCAGGGACTGCCATTCTCTTCCCTTTTTTTACCCGACATTGAATGAACCACAAGAATTTGCCCCGGGCCCCAGAAACTCGTGGAATCCCTGACCAAAGCACTGCCAAGTATATACTGGCAGAAAGCTAGGTGTAGATCTAACACATGTATGTGTAACACAGTAGATGGAGATACTCATGCAAGTGTAACACAGTAGATGGAGATACTCATGCAAGTGTAACACAGTAGATGGAGTTACTCTTGCAAGTGTAACACAGTATGTGGAGATAATCTTGCAAGTGTAAAACAGTATGTGGAGATACTCTTGCAAGTGTAACACAGTAGATGGAGATACTCATGGATGCATAACACAGATAATGATGTGTATCTGAGAATCGGTTTATTCATCAAGAGATGCTGACCTCAGCCAATGAAAACTTACCACATGTCACAGGATGTTCTGATTGGCTCATAGCTCAACACTTCTGGCGCTGCAGACATAAGACAATGAATGTGTTTAACATTTCACAATATAATTTAAACGGAACAAGAAATAAGTAAACTATTGATGTCGTGGACTAACGGTTATAGCCAAATTACAGTTCTTCACAAAGTTACTGTAACATGTCTGCAATTACTTTCCCTGTCACTGTTGTTTTATTGGTACGATTAGCAACAAAAATGATATACCTTATTTGACTTATTAAGCGTACATGCCCTAATTAGCGTACACCCCCTTAATAAGCAGGATCCACAATTATTGTAATTTGACTAGTGTGGAACAACTGAAAAGGGTTGCCATCTGGTGTTAAACGGTTGGCACCACTTTTCAGTTGTTCTACACTAGTCACAAAATGACACCACCAGTGTTAAACAGTTACCTTATTGCTTAGAGAAACAAATTTTGGTGTACATATTCCTTGAAATTTTGCCATGGCCCAATTTTTTTCAAGCATACTTTATGTTTATTGCGTCGAATACAGTATATGGTATGTGTATCTAAGTTGGCATAGCACCAGTACATCTTCCCTTGCAAAACACGTACTCGTGTGCAGACCACTAGTTTATCACTTCTTACAGGCCAACAAGCTAAATAACATCACTCATAACTGCACTGATTTAGACACTTAAACCATTGACCCAAATGCTATAAGTTGCTTTTATGAAGTAATGACAAAATAAATACCATAACTGTCATCAAGTACTAATAACACAAATGCCATGTTAACTGTCATAAGGTAAAAAACAAATACTACAACTGTCATCAAGCGATGACAAAAGAAATACCAAATTAATTGTCATAAGGTCAAAAACAAATATTATAACTGTCACAAAGTGATGACAAAACAAGAGAGAAGTACTCACCGACATAGTCCGGCGTGCCAACAATGTCGAGGATATCTTCCCCGGAGTGAATGATTCTTGCGAAGCCGAAGTCACACAGCTTGATGTCGCCACTAGGTGGCTCTGTCGTCAGTAGTACGTTCTGAGGCTGCAAGAGATGGACGATGTTAACCAAGAAATTACAACAACTTAACACTGAATGCAAGATTCCATGTGGGATTGTCTGAAAATGTCACCAACTGGGTCATGTAGTCTATTCTGTTGACCGTGGCACAACTTTTGTGAAATTTTCCATTTTGTCATTCACATAATCAACTTCAAATGCTGCATATCCACTTTTTCAGCTACATTCATAGGTTTACCAATCCGTCCATCTTGTCTTATCAAAAATGCCAAATCTGTATCAGAAAAGCAATAAATAACCTCAATGGCATCATCCAAATTGTTCATGCAATTAAATATACTGAAATGTATCTGTTTCAAAAATCTTGGTATTGATTAACGATTTAGTATGCTACAGGTTCACCAGGTGGCAGCACTGGAACCAATGTGGCCAAATGGCAACCAACCAGCCATGTGTGAGTTGATCAACTGAACCGGAGAAAAGGTCTGAAAATGTGTGATTCTGCAAAGGATGGTCACTTTGAGAGGACGGTCATGTTGAGAAGCCGGTCATTCTGAGAGGACAGTCACTCAGAGGATGGACACTTTAAGAAGATGATCACTTGGAAAAGACGGTTACTTTGAAAGGGAAGTCTCTGGGTCAATTTCAGATTCAGAAGTGTGTTTGTAAGAACAGTCACTTTTCCCTTCAGTTTGACACTTGGTGCGTGAGAGTAAAATACACTGTTATAACAATAGAAAGCATGTCAGTCAGGGTGGCCAAGCTTCAATATTCAACATATTTAATGCATCGAAACAACCCCAGAGGGCTGCTTTGTCATATATATGCCTGGCAACCACATCAAAGCCAAGTGCCTTGCACTGTTTGAATAGCCTAAAGACAATTACACGTTATCTATCTATCTCTTACATCTAATGGCAATACAGATTTCTGTTATCTTAAGACATAAAATACCTTAGTATATACTATTTAATTATGCAGACCAAACAAAAGAAAACTGGTTGCTTGTCAACCAATTATGGCAGTGGGTAATTCTATTGCCAGACAGGGTTTTGAAGTCGTCAAACAAGGCTGTTGATCTATGATTTTCACCACATTTATTGAAAAATTTTCACAATCACGCGACACCGATGTGTCACAATCACGCGACACTGATTAGTCACAATCACCCGACACAGACGAGTCACAATCACACAACACCAACAGTCAGTGAAACTAGCCACAAATAATGCACATTGTCCTGCTTGGGGACTGTCAGCGCCAGATGACAGGCAACTGGTTGGGTGGGGCTCCTTCTGTCATGTAAATCTACTAGCCAAGAGGCAACAATGAAGTCACTGACACGCAGACACTCACATGGGGCAGATACCTGCAGCCCCCTGATTTATTCCACCCCACACCACAAAGCCGAACATGCTTTTTACGTACGGACAACACGATGTCGCTCACAATATAAAAGCCAACTGTTGTACGATTCTATTCTTGCAGCAGACCGTTGGCAAGATTTACACGACACTCCAGAACGGACGCCAACAACGCCTGTGGCCGTGAAGTAAAATGACTACAAGTTTGATATGATCAGTAACTCCAGACAAGCACCCCAATCGTGACTTCTTATCCACCTAGACTCCCTCTAAGCAATCGCGCTCTACTGGAGAATCATGAAAGAAATGAGACCATTCTGGCCAAGCCAGGAGATTCACCAGGTTCAAATAAACAGGATGTTGAAATGCTGGTTTCTCATTCAATCATCCAGAGCTAAGTAAACAAGCAATTGTTCCATCAGCCTGCATCTATCTATTCTCTCAATGTGCACCATCAGAAATAAAAACAAACTGGGCTGTTGACAACAAGTCACATGAAAGCATATCCCTAGAGGCGGTACATACTGCCGTTACATACTGCCATACATCAAGAGGCAAAAAACAGATGTTCCACTGCCAAGATAAAAGGATTCTTCAGTCACCATGTTTCACAGATAACAGTCAGTCTTATAAAGCACATCATCTAGGTGCATGACACATGACCCCTGGCACACCCCATCACCTATATACGACCTTGATTTCTATGTGAAGAAACAGTTGGTGATCACACAAAAAATGGTACCTACTGTAACTTCCTTATTTTTATCTCAAATGGCACATTCTTTGGTATACACCTGCTTCACATGATGCGTGATCACACTGTGGGAAGTTTTAGGTAGATCTCTTTAATGTCCTTGATTTGGATGAGGTGTGTGCAACAAGGTCCAGAGGTTGGTCTCGGCATTACAGACACACTTGAATTTGATGCGCAACATTTGAAAATGATACATTCGGCTGCAGGGATTGAACGGAATTTGTCAGTCATTGCTGTTTTGAGATTGTGGCCTTCCTTGGTAGATGTTGTCCTGAAAGGTGCATCCCCAATTAGATTTTTTTTGCTTATTTCAAATAAATTTTTGTGAAAAACCAAACCTACCTACTATCTACTGCAACATGCTGTCTCGTTTGTGCAACTTTTGTATGTAGTTTTGTGAAATCATCAGAGAAACTATTAAATTACTTAATGCTTGTTCAAGTATTAAGTGAAAACCGAAATGCTGAAAAATTAACAATTTTCACCCTTGATGAAATTTCATAACTTTGTCATGTGATCGGCGAGAGGATTGAAGTCACGCCCACGATCGGCATTGACTTGCACAGCGTTTACCATTTTGGATATCCGCTATTTTGATCCTTACCAGATGTAACGATTGACGTCAATTCTTTTAATGATTTGAAAAAAAGGGCACTTTTCTTATTAAACAGACTACGCACATTACTTAAACTAGTCACACACTACACATCTGGACATAAATGAACCAAATTTGTGATGGGCTGAAGCACTCGAGGAAGCAGCTTTAAGTCCAGATGACAGATCAGGTGTGTCAAATACTAACATGTCTACAGTGCCCAGGCCAACATCTGGACCCTGCACCCAAACCTCAACCAAATCAAGGTCACTGAAGACATCCCTCCGAAAGTTTCCAAGGTAATCGTGCATGAATTGAAGCAAATCTGTACCAAAGAACGGGTTCAACGCATCATTTAAAATAAAACTAAAATATCTACACCTACAAAGTTATGCGGGTACCATTTTTTGGTCGTCACCCTGAACATAGAACCTGTTTGTTCATATAATTCATCATTAAAATTCCCTTAGTGATGCTGCCAGGCACTAGTTTAAGAAACGGCAGCAAGTTTTTGTTGTGTATGAATCATTAGAATAAAAGTGGCCCCAAGCATGACGGAGACGGAAAGAGAGCAAGAAGATGGCCCAGGTTACGGTAGATCAACAATATCAGCAGCCACCTGGAGGGAGAGAACACAAGCCTCAAAGATGTACTCAGAACAGAACAGTACAAGAACCCTACATAATGGAGGAAGTTGTTTCCTTGTCACGCTGACAGGAGTTCTAGCGCAACCTGAATCCCTAACTGGGGTAAGGTGAGCAGGTGAGTGTCTATCACGACCTATCTAATTACCTGATTGCATCAACGGAGGCATTTTGTTGTAGTCTTTCAGGGTGACAGATTTTCAGAATGCAGCACAGAAGTCAGACATAAGCTGAGTGAGGTACTATAGCATGGTGGGAGACTATCCTCAATTGAGAAATGATCCTGAGTGGGAAGCGGTGAGACATAAAGGGTACAGACCGTTGACATGACTATTCCCAACCATCAAAGGCAGTGTTAGGATTCCCACAATTCTAGCACACATAAAACAGGTTTCTTTGTTTGTTTGTGTTACGCCCGCTGAGTTACACAACACCTAGAAGGCAGCGGCCCACTCAGCTGTTCCTGGAACAAGAACAAGGTTGGACCAGGAGGACTGAAAACCATTGTACACAGGCCCTCACACCCCCCAGTGCCTGCACCCAGGCTCTCACACCCCCACTGTCTGAACCCAGGCCCTCACACCCCCACTGTCTGAACCCAGGCCCTCACACCTCCAGTGTCTGAACCCAGGCCCTCAAACCTCCAGTGTCTGAACCCAGGCCCTCAAACCTCCAGTGTCTGAACCCAGGCCCTCACACCTCCAGTGTCTGAACCCAGGCCCTCACACCTCCAGTGTCTGAACCCAAGTCCTCAAACCTCCAGTGTCTGAACCCAGGCCCTCACACCTCTAGTGTCTGAACCCAGGCCCTCAAACCTCCAGTGTCTGAACCCAGGCCCTCACACCTCCAGTGTCTGAGCCCAGGCCCCCACACCTGGAGTGTCTGAACCCAGGCCCTCACACCTCCAGTCTCTGAACCCAGGCCCTCAAACCTCCAGTATCTGAACCCAGGCCCTCACACCTCCAGTGTCTGAACCCAGGCCCCCACACCTGGAGTGTCTGAACCCAGGCCCTCACACCTCCAGTGTCTGAACCCAGGCCCTACACCTCCAGTGTCTGAACCCAGGCCCCCACACCTCCAGTGTCTGAACCCAGGCCCCCACACATCCAGTGCCACCTCACACTTGCTCAAGACTTTCTGGCAGGAAATAGCAGCAGTTGAAGGCCAACACTGTGCTACACATGCCTGGAATGAACAGAATGGAATCAACAACAACCTGCCTTGCTATGGTCAGGCTGCCAGCTGTGTGGGACCACAGGCTACAGACATGGTACATGGGCTACCAGCTGTGTGGGACCACAGGCTACCACACAGCACACCGGCTACCACACGGTCCAAGGGCTACGACATGGTACACTGGTTACCACAAAGTACGAGTTACTACACGGTACACAGGCTACTACACAGTACATGAGTTACCACATGGTACACAGGTTACCACACGGTACACAGGCTACCACAAGGTACACAGGCTACTACAAGTACACGAGTTACCACATAGAACATGGGCCACTAAGCAGTACACGGGCTACCACATAGAACATGGTCCACTAAGCAGTACACGGGCTACCACATAGAACATGGGCCACTAAGCAGTACACGAGTTACCACATAGAACATGGGCCACTAAGCAGTACACGGGCTACCACATAGAACATGGGCCACTAAGCAGTACACGAGTTACCATATAGAACATGGGCCACTAAGCAGTACACGGGCTACCACATAGAACATGGGCCACTAAGCAGTACACGAGTTACCACATAGAACATGGACCACTAAGCAGTACACGGGCTACCACAAGGCCACTGGCATTGTCTTTGTCAACCATAAATGAAATAAAATTCACTGACTTGTTGTTTTTATTACATTTTATTGATGGATGTTTCTCTGGTGCAGCACTTACAAGAGGACACCAAGCCATATCAGCTACAGTTTGACAACGCCACTTTACCCCATGTGACACCAGATCACCTTACAGTGGCCCTGGATGAGAATTAACAAGACCAAAGGAAATAATTTGCAGGTTATTTCTTCGTTCATGGTCGCTGATAAACACCTGCTATGGGGCAGCTAATTACAGGTGTTCTTGCATGCAGAGGTGTGTTCTGTTGACAGTTGGTCCCAGCAATTAGTAGCAGTGAGTAAACACAGGACTTGAGACTGTCACTTACACGGATTGAAAGACAGTTTGTTTCGACTCAAGTCAAATCAGGGTGGTCCCAGCTAAAGCACTGGTTCAAACTTCACTGCGCAAATTATATGTTTAAACCCATACCTGTGTATAGCCCTAATTAGTACACTGGCTTCAGTAGATTTGTCAAAAGAAATAATGTCTGTATGCTCTGTGACCTCTCCATGTGAGGGCATTCAAACTGTCTCCTGTGCCTCAGCGACCACCTGTCCTCAGAGTGTTCACATTGCTAGGAAGCTAGGCTATGGTTTGTTTGGCTGGTTTATAACCATTGGTTCACATACCTCAAAACTATATTAATATTTCCTACTCAGTGAATTCTAATGAAATGGAAAAGGACGTCGGAGACTCCCAGCTGGATGCTTATTCCAGGATCTTCATGACAATGTTAATGCATGCCTTAAAACACTATTTTAATTTAGTGTTTAATGTCAAATTAATTTTATATATATCACACATCGTTTGACTATTATTATCATAATATTTCATAGTATTTCAGCCTAATAATTGTATTTTTAATCTAGTTATTTATTCTTTAATATTTTATTATCTATTTATTCATCCAATTTTATATTATTAATTATTGTAAATGTAACTATCAACAATTTAGTTTCTTTATATATTTTACCTACTTTATATCATAGCTTCTCTTTGCATTTTAGTTTGTTTAATGCTGTCTTAGCACCATTTAGTCTTTCTATTAGCCACAGTCTCCAGTATTAAATTGTAATTCTCAGTAGCTCTAGCATTCAGTATTCAGAATTAGTCTAGTCCTAGCATTTTAATCAACTGTAAACGTTCCTGAACAGCTTCTTACTATGAGTGTATCAATAACGTTGAGCATTATGTTTCAACAACAGGTTATACTCTGTTTTTAATATTAATTTATCCACACACAACTTCAGTTGCTGTGATGATAGTGTTCACCACAAACCGTGGTTATATAACGAAAACGCCGGGGAATTTCATGTTGTCAGTAAGCCCCCTAGGGGGAGGTTTTGTGTCGCGAGGTCACTGTGTTCCACTTCACCGCACACAGACAAAACAAGTATGCACAAGTCGAGATTACTGTGGCCACTGACAATCGCTGGCTTGCAATCATGACTGTTACGGCCTGACCAGGAATAGAAGCCTGTCATTTCTGTCGCCATCGAACTGCGAGTGTCCTCTGCATGATAGCCACTTCACATACGCCGCAATTACTGCGAGAATATCAAGGCAACGTATAATGGCCCTGCCGCAGCCATGACTTAACAACGGGCTCGTTAGGCAGTGACACATACCTGAATATACCGTGTTGTACATGACAAGTGATCCCATGAATCCAGCCATGTTGGTGATATTACATTCCTTGTGAGACGATGTGAAGGGATATGCTAGAAAGAGCATAGAGGAGAGCAGCTAAACTGATTCCAGAACTAAGAGACCTTAGTTATGAAAGACGCCTAAAAGAGTATGGTCTAACACTAAAGACAAGAAGATCGCCTAAAAGAGTATGGTCTAACACTAAAGACAAGAAGATCGCCTAAAAGAGTATGGTCTAACACTAAAGACAAGAAGATAGCCTAAAAGAGTATGGTCTAACACTAAAGACAAGAAGATCGCCTAAAAGAGTATGGTCTAACACTAAAGACAAGAAGATCGCCTAAAAGAGTATGGTCTAACACTAAAGACAAGAAGATCGCCTAAAAGAGTATGGTCTAACACTAAAGACAAGAAGATCGCCTAAAAGAGTATGGTCTAACACTAAAGACAAGAAGATCGCCTAAAAGAGTATGGTCTAACACTAAAGACAAGAAGATCGCCTAAAAGAGTATGGTCTAACACTAAAGACAAGAAGATCGCCTAAAAGAGTATGGTCTAACACTAAAGACAAGAAGATCGCCTAAAAGAGTATGGTCTAACACTAAAGACAAGAAGATCGCCTAAAAGAGTATGGTCTAACACTAAAGACAAGAAGATCGCCTAAAAGAGTATGGTCTAACACTAAAGACAAGAAGATCGCCTAAAAGAGTATGGTCTAACACTAAAGACAAGAAGATCGCCTAAAAGAGTATGGTCTAACACTAAAGACAAGAAGATCGCCTAAAAGAGTATGGTCTAACACTAAAGACAAGAAGATCGCCTAAAAGAGTATGGTCTAACACTAAAGACAAGAAGATCGCCTAAAAGAGTATGGTCTAACACTAAAGACAAGAAGATCGCCTAAAAGAGTATGGTCTAACACTAAAGACAAGAAGATCGCCTAAAAGAGTATGGTCTAACACTAAAGACAAGAAGATCGCCTAAAAGAGTATGGTCTAACACTAAAGACAAGAAGATCGCCTAAAAGAGTATGGTCTAACACTAAAGACAAGAAGATCGCCTAAAAGAGTATGGTCTAACACTAAAGACAAGAAGATCGCCTAAAAGAGTATGGTCTAACACTAAAGACAAGAAGATCGCCTAAAAGAGTATGGTCTAACACTAAAGACAAGAAGATCGCCTAAAAGAGTATGGTCTAACACTAAAGACAAGAAGATCATCAGAAGGTATTTATTCTCACCGAGGACAATAAATGAATGGAACAAATTATCTTATCTGCTAGCGGCATAAATATATGTATATCATACATAGACAACAAATTGTTGGGCTCTCGATAAGCCAATGGCTTCCTTGTCCACTTGCCCTCTAGGTTCCTGGATGGCAACCTTGCTAAAAGTCTGAGTAGACAAGGAACAACGACAACTTCCTGTTAGCTTCAAAGCCACAATGTTGACCTGGTCACCCAGCTACGAAGGTAGCTTCAGTGTAGCTAATACTAGTTATCCAAAGGAATGACATTGCTACTGAGTGACAACTCAACAGCGACCAACTACAGAAGTCTTATCAGACATCCACAGACGCTGCCAACACTTGGCTTTGTACTGGCGAATTCCTGTGCCTTTGTGCAGCCAACTTGCTGCTATCTCCATCACGGCTGCCATTAGTGGAAGCGAGATTGTGCATAAATAACCGGCTGGCTTTGTTGTAACTGGGTGTAACCGGGCACCCTACAGGGCAGACATTTGTCGGTGTTCGACGGACCGCGACCGACATCAGTCAAAGACTCATTGTGCGTGGACATTAAAACGTTTGTTGTATCGCCAGGTCGTCTGACTCCGCCAAAGTCTCAGCGTTTGTCGGCCGGTGAAAAAGAAATATGCACCTGTGGTCAGACATTTTTGCTTCGAGCACTGCAGGACAATGGCAGGATGGTGTGCGGCCGTGTGGAACGAGACAATGGCAGGACTGTGTGTAGCCATGTGAAGCAAGACTCCTGTGTCTGGAAGACACACAGTGGAACATTCATATTGCTTAATACTGCTGCCCAATCTATTCATCTGGATTGGATCTAGAAACAAGCCAACAACAACCTACTGCATGTTTCTAAAATCACTCCTCCTTCCTCTAAACAATGTACGGCCGTTCATACACAACACAATGATCGGCACAGCCCAGGGGCATCCTGGGAAATCAATGAACAAGTGTGTGTGTGTGGCTGTGTGCATCACCTGCAGGTTTGCGAGGTGAAAAGCCCACGACCTCCTCCACTAAAATTCGCCACTGTCACGTTATTTAGGTTTTTTCTCTACATCTCAACCAACTTTACATGCATTAAAATAAAAATATAAATGAACTTCCAAAATATGTTGAGCAATATTATTATTACAATAAACTAGCATTTTTCGATGAGGAGGGTTTGATAAACTGATTGGTCAATAGCCAGTGGCTCCCTCTATTACAAGTGTCGTACCTCTCTCCCTAAATAAAGTGTGTTGAAATTCAAACGTTTCACATTCTGTCCTTCATAACTGTTGATCCTACATCCCATCAGACATGTTGATCCTACATCCCATCAGACATGTTGACCCTACATCCCATCAGACATGTTGATCCTACATCGCATCAGACATGTTAATCCTACATCCCATCAGACATGTTGACCCTACATCGCATCAGACATGTTGACCCTACATCCCATCAGACATGTTGATCCTACATCCCATCTGACATGTTGATTCTACATCCCATCAGACATGTTGATCCTACATCCCATCAGTCATGTTGACCCTACATCCCATCAGACATGTTAACCCTACACCCCATCAGACATGTTGACCCTACATCCCATCAGACATGTTGATCCTACATCCCATCAGACATGTTGATCCTACATCCCATCAGACATGTTGATCCTACATCCCACCAGACATGTTGATCCTACAACCCATCAGACATATGTTCTCAGGCACTAGTTTTTTATCATCATAACATAAAAGTTGTTGACAACAGCCCATGCAATAAGTGGACAGCCAGGGACATGAGACTTTGACAGGAAAGTGGATTTGAAATTATAGAAGCTGTTGGCTGTGATCACATCTGACAACTACAGTGGCTGGTGATATCTCTTGTGATAGTCCTTCAAAGAGACAGTCACCCCTCAACATTGACACCACTCCTTACACTAAAGACACACCACAATAATTGTATGTACTATCTAGGGTTAGGGATTGCCAAACTTTTTGTACCACGATGTATTTGTAATACAGAGGATAAGTATCGCAATATATTGTGGTTGTTTTGATCAAGATAAAAGATGTATCATATTGTATTTTAACATGCCTGACTGATATCTACGTTAAATAATAACTGTAGAAGTAACTTGTGTTTTGCTTAATTATATGCATTGTATATTGCCTAAATAATTAAACACAGACATCATGTTCGGTATAGATGAACTTAAACTCTAAGAATAAACTACTCAAACTCCTGAACCATGAACAATCAACAATAAAGATAAATTAGTGACTGGATCTGGTTCAGTCAAAACTCATAATTACTCATTAAGCTCTATATATACCGGTACATCGAATGCATATCATGATACGCATATTGCGCAGAAAAACGCTGTGATATACAGTAGTACCTGCCTTGTAGGGACACCGGTGGGGACAAGCAATAGTGTCCCTACATCGCAGGTGTCCCCTCATCAGCGTAACCGGTAATATCGCACACTAGTAATGTCCATAACAAATCATTCCTGCAGTTTCATCTCTGCACTTAGTCCACAGTTCCATCTCTGCACTTAGTCCACAGTTCCATCTCTGCACTTAGTCCACAGTCCCATCTCTGCACTTAGTCCACAGTCCCATCTCTGCACTTAGTCCATAGTTCCATCTCTGTACTTAGTCCACAGTTCCATCTCTGCACTTAGTCCACAGTTCCATCTCTGCACTTAGTCCACAGTTCCATCTCTGTACTTAGTCCACAGTTCCATCTCTGTACTTAGTCCACAGTTCCATCTCTGTACTTAGTCCACAGTCCCATCTCTGTACTTAGTCCACAGTTCCATCTCTGTACTTAGTCCACAGTTCCATCTCTGCACTTAGTCCACAGTTCCATCTCTGTACTTAGTCCACAGTCCCATCTCTGTACTTAGTCCACAGTTCCATCTCTGTACTTAGTCCACAGTCCCATCTCTGTACTTAGTCCACAGTTCCATCTCTGTACTTAGTCCACAGTTCCATCTCTGCACTTAGTCCACAGTTCCATCTCTGCACTTAGTCCACAGTTCCATCTCTGTACTTAGTCCACAGTCCCATCTCTGCACTTAGTCCATAGTTCCATCTCTGTACTTAGTCCACAGTCCCATCTCTGCACTTAGTCCACAGTTCCATCTCTGTACTTAGTCCACAGTCCCATCTCTGCACTTAGTCCATAGTTCCATCTCTGTACTTAGTCCACAGTCCCATCTCTGCACTTAGTCCACAGTTCCATCTCTGTACTTAGTCCACAGTTCCATCTCTGTACTTAGTCCACAGTTCCATCTCTGCACTTAGTCCACAGTTCCATCTCTGCACTTAGTCCACAGTTCCATCTCTGCACTTAGTCCACAGTCCCATCTCTGCACTTAGTCCATAGTTCCATCTCTGCACTTAGTCCACAGTTTCATCTCTGCACTTAGTCCACAGTTCCATCTCTGTACTTAGTCCACAGTTCCATCTCTGTACTTAGTCCACAGTTCCATCTCTGCACTTAGTCCACAGTTCCATCTCTGTACTTAGTCCACAGTCCCATCTCTGCACTTAGTCCACAGTTCCATCTCTGTACTTAGTCCACAGTTCCATCTCTGCACTTAGTCCACAGTTCCATCTCTGTACTTAGTCCACAGTTCCATCTCTGTACTTAGTCCACAGTTCCATCTCTGCACTTAGTCCACAGTTCCATCTCTGTACTTAGTCCACAGTTCCATCTCTGCACTTAGTCCACAGTTCCATCTCTGCACTTAGTCCACAGTTTCATCTCTGCACTTAGTCCACAGTCCCATCTCTGCACTTAGTCCACAGTTTCATCTCTGCACTTAGTCCACAGTTTCATCTCTGCACTTAGTCCACAGTTCCATCTCTGCACTTAGTCCACAGTTCCATCTCTGTACTTAGTCCACAGTTCCATCTCTGCACTTAGTCCACAGTTCCATCTCTGCACTTAGTCCACAGTTCCATCTCTGCACTTAGTCCACAGTTCCATCTCTGCACTTAGTCCACAGTTCCATCTCTGCACTTAGTCCACAGTCCCATCTCTGCACTTAGTCCAGTCCCATCTCTGCACTTAGTCCACAGTTCCATCTCTGCACTTAGTCCACAGTTCCATCTCTGTACTTAGTCCACAGTTCCATCTCTGCACTTAGTCCACAGTCCCATCTCTGCACTTAGTCCACAGTTTCATCTCTGCACTTAGTCCACAGTCCCATCTCTGCACTTAGTCCACAGTTCCATCTCTGTACTTAGTCCACAGTTCCATCTCTGCACTTAGTCCACAGTTCCATCTCTGCACTTAGTCCACAGTCCCATCTCTGCACTTAGTCCACAGTTCCATCTCTGCACTTAGTCCACAGTTCCACCTCTGCACTTAGTCCACAGTTCCATCTCTGCACTTAGTCCACAGTTCCATCTCTGCACTTAGTCCACAGTTCCATCTCTGCACTTAGTCCATAGTTTCATCTCTGCACTTAGTCCACAGTTCCATCTCTGCACTTAGTCCACAGTTTCATCAGGCTTTACAGGATGGTTTTCATTGGAATGTCAACAGTCATATTAAACATATATGCATAAACTGCACTATGTCACTGCGTATTATCAAAGACCCACTCAAATGGGAGAAATCTATCTCCAAATTATTATTTCTTTATTTGCAAAACTATTTAGAAATTAATTAGGGCTGGTTCTCATAACTATGCCATTCATTGTGGGTAACCCCCCCCCCAGTGACACTGCACCTAGCAGTTGTAGGCCAACTGAAGAATTCATCAAACCCTTATCAGGGCTAATGAATCCCGAGGGATCCCAAACTGCACTGACCTCTAGTTCCTACGACTCAGGGACACTGTTGGACCTCCCATGGAAAAATTGCACTAGGACCATTAAATTGCCACCATTTGCACTGGGAATTTATGACCTGGGGGACATAGGACATCAGACAGTGACAAGAAAATAACTTGTCACAGAGGCAGTTGAAGACTACACACATGCACGCATATAATATATATATATAAAGTGTGGTGCACAAATTCACCCTATGGCAGACCTGATGTCCCAACACCAACTTGACTTCACTCGAAAGCATTCAGCCACGCCGCAATCACTACACAAAGAATACTCATTCATTTAAATCCACACTGTCTATAACCAGGTACGCAGCTGAGTGAACTGAATATCCTTGGAGTGAGAAAAATTGCCAAAACTAAAAAAACGACAGCAAAAGGATTTGAACCTTGGTCCTCTGGAATAAGGGTTCATGGTCCTACCAACTGTGCTGCTGCGACTAGATGTTGCTGCGCTTCCACTCGGTCAGAGAGAGGTTTAACCAGCACAGCTTGGTGCACACAGATTGAAGTTTAACTCAACTTGGTGCCAATGAAAGACAGCTGTTTCTGGGCTGACTTAATGGGCACAAGATTTGGCCCACACTGTCAGTGTATGTAAACAAACTGTGCCTGGTTACCCCCACTCAGGGCAGGGTTAGTAGGTTCACTTTGGGTTCTGTCTAGGTCAACCCCTGGCAGACACCCCCCTCCACCCCACAATATATGTCTTCTGTATCAATTATCCTACGAAACAATCAATACAAGTCATGTGGGTTTTAGTCTTTCATAAAACACACTGCATTTGGCCAATGTGTAAACACTGCGGTCTGATGAAATGAAATATTGCGTTATTACTCATGGCTTTGTAATAAAAAAAAATTCCAAAAACAATTTGGCAATACACAGCACTACATTGGGGTGGCAATACACAACATTACATTAGGGTGGCAATACACAACACTACATTAGGGTGGCAATACACAACACTACATTAGGGTGGCAATACACAATGACATTGCATAACCGTTTCGTTTTGTTGCACCTCTGTGCTGGGGATTCCAAGGATTAGTTTCCATATTATTATTATGGAAATAATATTATATTATCACAATTATGACTCAATATTGCAGAAAAAAATCAGAAACATTCAAACTGATATTGCTCAATTCTGCCTGACAAATACCAGGAAGTAGAAATAAAATGTTGAATTTGTCATATAAACTTTATACTAAAACTACAGTATATTATATTACATACATTGTAATTTTAGTGAAGCAATGTTTTATTGATCCAGGCCACATCTGCAGCCCAGTGTCACTGAAGCTTCGCATAATTTATTAATTATTACTTATCCAGTGTGCATTACTTGGCATTACTAATAATACTTGTCCACAGCAAGCTTAGCTGGTCCTGAATATTAACTGCACTATAAATGTCTTGACCTGTGCTTCTGAGGAACAAAATAATTGCTGTTTATCACATTCATAAATCAAAGCACATTAAACCCATCAGAAGGCTGATGTAACCAGGCGCAAACAAATCAAAGTTAGCAGTTTTCCATTCGTTGGGCCAAAGACACTGGTGAAAAACTGCCAGTAATTCAACTCCACGCAGCTGTCAATCTTCATCAGAGTCACTTTAGAAAGCAATTCTTTCTTTAGTGATGTCCTACACTGGCAACTTCAAATGCAATCTGGCACAGCTGAGCTGAAGCTCTTCAGACCACTTATATTGCGACCTAATCACGGCTTGCCATTACCAAAACATGCCCTGTTTCATATATGAGGGCCATAAAGTCTACTGGGGCTATCTGCTGTCACTTGACCCTGTAGTAAGTGATTTGATGGAAGGGGTTCTTTCCCTGTCACATCACCCCTTCCCATCTGCTCCCAGACATCCTGGGAATAAGCCAGGAAGACTATGTCAGTGAACCATCAGATCCTTCCAGTAGCAAGACTAGCATTCACAGGGTGGGTGGACTTCAAAGGGCTGAGGGTATCACTATCAACCTGGCTATCCCAGCCAGGGAAACAGTAAAAAAAAAATAAGGCAGAGGTTCATAGGCACACCACAAAGTTGGCTTGATGATGCTGAACCATTTATGTAACAACTGGGTTACCCTAGCTACCCCCCCCCCGGATAACACACAGCTGTCCTTCTCATTGGCCGCTGCGGAGACTGTTATAATGAAATTCATAGGTCCAAATTTGGTTCATAAGGCTTTACACACATTTACAAGTAACCTGATCTAATGGTCAAAGTGAATTGTTTCGATGATTCTCACAAAAGTACACTCTTAAAACCAACTCTGAACAACAACTGAACAAACCTGATTCAACGATGGTCTAAATCAATCGAGGAGGGAGCTTTAACTTACACAATAGTACACTGGGCCATAACACGGACAGACACAGACAGACATTGGCGCCCCCTACCTTGATGTCCAGGTGGACAATGTTTCGATCATGCAGAAAGATGAGTCCATCGAGAATCTGCCTCATCAGCCGAATGACGTCTTTCTCCTCGAATCTGTCCTCCAATATCATGTGTCTGAAGAGCTCGCCACCGGCAGCACTAAAAAACGCCAACACCGAATGTCACGACAACCAAACTCTGTCGACTTTGCTCCAGAAATTCAACTTTTTGGCATAAAACTTTGGCTACACCAGATTTGTGTTACAATTAGTGTGCTACACCCAGGGAGCTGTAGCTCATGACCAAGCCTCGGAACGACTTTCTGCTTCCGGGAATTATTTCTCCAACTGCCACATTGCCATATGTGGCAATTTGTCAGGTTTCTGATATAATTTTCATATTTTACTGAGTTTTAATCTGGCAGAAACGAAAAACAACGTGTCCTGTGAAGAACATTGCAAATTGGATATTTATAAAGAGAACAAGTGCGTTTGAGATGAAATGCTAAAGACACCAACCACGCACATACCATGGATAACACAACCAACCAACCTGCCAACATATCAGTACTTATTGAGCAAAGTACATAAACCACAAAACTGGTTGTGCAATTTTGTCAATGCCAAAAACTTATACATTTTTGCCATATTAAGAGGCACGATGTATTGGAAAATATGATACTGGAGAGAATTGTGGCAGGAAAGAGAAGCAGCAGCAAGCTACAACAAAGATGAGAGAAGGACATCGCAGCAGCTGGCAGAATAGCTGGAGAAAAACATCGATTGTGTCAGGTGTCGCAACGTGTGAGTTTCACAAGTAGAGTGGCGACACCTTACCGACTTGTTGTAAAGCTCTTACACTGCGACGCCTCAGAATAAAAGCAAAATTTTGTTTTATTAAAAAAAAATATTTTTTTTTATATTGAAGTGTAATGTTTTTTATCGTAACACATGTATATGTATGGTGGACAGAAGATTGTTTTCATGGTTAGGTCAGAAGCTGAACGATCTGGCCAACATGACATCTTCCAAATGAAAAGTAGGACTCCATAGTTTGTGTTTCATTGGTATTTACAGACAATTGCCCAGAGGACTAGGAACTAAATCAAAGGAACTGTGCTTCCTGCTGTCCAGAGGCAGAATCTTATCTGACTAGGCCGGTTCTCTCTGAAGGTATCAGCTACTCTCAGACAGCTCTACCAACCACCTTGTCAGGTCACAGCTGAACCAATGCAGGTCATGGTTGAACGAACACAGGTCATGGTTGAATAAACACATGTCATGGATGATTGACCACAAGTCAAGGATAAATGCGACTGGGACAAATAATTTTTTTTGGCCAAAAACTATTTTCCGAAAAAAAATTCTAACAAATTCCTGGGCACTGGTCACACCTTCTGTCGATTTGTGAAACAAGATACCTTAATCAAGTTTGTAAAAAATTAATATTCTTACAAAGCAGGCATCCTCTCGTTTGCGAGTTCACCAAAACGAAGGATTATCCTAATATAAACTTTCTATCTTTAATCAAAACAAACCCCATCAAACACATAAACAGTTTCTTCAAAACAATGCACGATTCTGCAAGTGAACTGTGCAAATGAATGCTCACTATTCGGTGACTATGATGAGTTCGTGGGTGGTCTCAAACACCTCAACCATGTCGATGAGTCGCGGATGACTGAGCGCAACCTCCAACATGCTGATCTCATGTAGGACTTCGTGTCGACAATCCTTCCCCTTCCGTCGCTTCCGCAGGAACTTGGCCGCATACTCAAGACCGTTGGATTTGTGCTGACATCGCTTGACCACAGCAAACTTGCCTCTGTCAACAGAAACACTACAGTTATAGCTTGACGACAACAACTTGATCTGTCAACAAATGACTACATACAATTATAGCTTGACCACAGAAAAGGAGGACGAAGACACTACACTGTGTACAACAATAATCTAACATATTTTTTAATATAAATATATCTAACGATCAAAATCAATTCATTAAATGATTTTAATAATAGTACACACTCTTTTATTAAGCCGACTGCAAATATTACTAGAACTATTCACACACTATATATTTGATCATCAGCGAGTCTGATTTGCGGTGGCCTAAATCCATCGAGGATGGAGTTTTACATGTGTGCAGGTAGACATTTAATACGGGGGCTATGATTCGTGACAGTCCACAAACAAACATCAAGACTATCCACATCAAGACTCTCAAGGTGTCACTGACAGTCAGTAACACCTTCTGGTCACACATTGCAAAACAATCACCCCTATGAGAACTCTCAATAAAACAAAGGGATGGCCAGAGTCAGGTGTTGCCCCTAGCATCCCCTGCTGGGGTAGTTATTACTTGAGAAAACACCCCCTCCTGTCAGCTGATACACCCACACTACACAAATGACTGTGCTAATCAGTGACAATCTCCATTGTCCCTCAAGAAGAATTGTCACAAAGCAACATCTATGTGTTGACACTTCCCCAAGGGATAAACATGACAAGCCACTGTTGGGTATTGTCTGTTGGACCAGCAACAACTCACTACTGTTAGGTGCTTCATCAATCACAACCAAGCTTTGTCTGACTTCGCCAAGAGAGAGGAAAAGGCTTATGGGGCTTCCTGTGTATGTTATACTATATGTGGGGGGGGTAACAATATTAAATCTGACAATGCAATATTATCAATAGTAAATTTAACTATCAACAGTTATCGTTTACAGTACACCTAATATTTTACAGTTGTGGATGCAACATTAAGGACCACCGTAACACACCCAGACAAGTGCTTCTAAAAACTAATATGGATATGCTTCTACTGTGACGTACTTGAAATAACCTGATAAATCAAACCGAATGCACTGTACATAAAAATGTCTTTAAAACAGCCACACAAACAAAGTATACCTGCGATGCACACATCTGACTCACACTAAGTAAGATAACACAAAATACAATATCAAGTATTGTATCTTGTGTGACAAGTTGTATGATATGCATTGTATTTTGTGTGACAAGTTGTATGATATGTATTGTATGAAACGATAAGTTTGTAGTTATGTGTTTATATCTGGTCCTTGGGACCGTTTAATGACCTTTACACTTCACCCCCTGCAGATCTATCAATTCCAAAACGAACCTGACTTCTCTGGGAAGCATTCAGCCACACGGTAGTTACTGCATGAAGTCTATGCATTCATTTGTGACCAACAACCAAGGTACTCATTTTTACAAGTGGATGAAAAAAGCAATGTGGATTGAAAAAAATTGTCCCTGCTTCAAAACGGCAGCCAAAAGATTCAAACCCTGATAATAGAGTCTGACATTCTAACCACTGAGCCACTGTGGCAAATTGCTACTATTGTGTGGCAAGTTGTATGTATTGAATTATATCTTGTATGCAAGTTCCATTCATGATATGTATTGCTGAGACACACAAATACACATTCCCAAAGTCAATGGCCGGATACACATCTGTGCAGCTGAGCAGGAACCAACTCAATCAAACTGCTCAAACGTCAAATGACAGAGTACTAAACACGTTGGTCTGATGCTTCCCTATTGTGCTATAGCATACTTGGGGTATTTTCTGAGAATAAACACAAATAAAGTAGATATTATCAATGATGTTCCCACGATCTGCCCGGTTCATTCACATGTGTTATCAACAAAGTAGTCACGCTAGCATCAATAACCGCTAGACCTAACTTGAAAGCTTGGCGTACTAGTTTATATATTTCCAACTTAAAGGTACCTCCTCAATACGATTTTTCTATCGTCTTGTTTCAGAGTCATTTCGTGGAAAATTTAACCTATCTACAACATGTTACCACGTTTGTACAATTCTGTTAATTAGCTTTGATGAAATCATCAGACAACTTTTAATTATTTTCCGGATCCAGTCAAAATTCTGTGAAAAAATGACAAAAATGGTCTGCCCAATTTATAACACAGCATAATGCTATTGACGCTTTCGCAAGTTACCCGATCTAATGATCAGTCTTTCAATTATTTTAACAAAAGTATAAATGCAGTTCTTTTGCTAAACTGACAGTGCATACCAGGTATTAAACTGCAGAACCCTTAAACTATTCATACATTACATAGCTGAACATAAACGAGCCCGATTCACGATGGGCTAAACCCAGGCACGATGTTTGCAAAAGAAACATTCATACTAATTGTTGGACAAGTTGTTTTTGAGTAAATACTTGCACCTAATGTATGCCAAGTAGAATGTCAGCATCCACTGCTATGGGGAAATAGAACTTGGCATGCACCAGTAGAGGTCTCGTACGGCATGCTCCATGGCAATTACGTAAATTGACTTGTCTGCGGCGCATGCTTGACTATTTCCAAGCAAACTGCATCAGTTTTCACATGGCCATGTCACTGAGAACACCTAATTATTCTCAGACACAATTATTATTACTGTATTATATATAATTTTTCCTATAGCTTTTACACATGTTTAATAATTTTAACTATTTACATAGACAAGATATTTTACAGTATTTTATTAGTAATAATTGCAGATTTTTGCACATTAGTAGTTTAAATGTGTAATTTTTTTAATTTATGATGCAAACAACATTGTACAGCACCCCAGAATAATTCTTTGGATGGGATACTATATAAGAAATTTATGAAACATTTATTATTATTGTTATTGCTATTATTATTATTGTTATTGCTATTATCATTATTATTATTGCTATTTTTATTATTGCTATTATTATTATTGTTATTGCTATTATCATTATTGCTATTTTTATTATTGTTATTGCTATTTTTATTATTGTTATTGCTATTATTATTATTGTTATTGCTATTATTATTATTACAGCTAGTTCAAGTGAGATTGCAATAAAAAACATTACTTGGTACGAAAACATACGTTAAAATCATACATTTAATGCGGGGTCTATCTAACTTGGGATCCCCTTCCCGTCTATCCCCCCTCCACCCACAGCCCAGCTGTACTCTCAGTCGCATAACAATCCAGTACAATTTACCAACCCACCTTGCACCTGGAAGACAGAGGAGTACAAAGTCGGAAAAAATTCCTTCTCCCATAGCTAGGGAAAACATATGGGCATGGCAGAAATCAGGGGATCAACCATGCCACCGCTGTCAACTGCTGATAGGTCTAGCTGCATGCTAAAAATACAAGACACGAGTGCATATGGGGTAAGTTGGATGCCCCATGACAGGATCAACCCCATGGAAAGAAAGGAAGATGTTCCCAGGAGCACTGGACATGTCATCTTTGTATGACATCGGCACAATGTATGATTTATAACAGCACCCAAGAGGCAGATCTATAACTACCGGTAGTCAGTTTATGTCCACTGACACATTCAATACAGTATGACTCTATAGCAATGGTGTACAGGTCATTTCAACTGACAGCTACAGTGACAGAGAGATGGAGGGATAAGGCTAATCTCTCTACTTCTACAGTGAAGCTAAGTAGCCAATGTCATGTTATATTGCACTTGTAACTATAGCTGAGAGTGTCTTGGCGGAAATGCAACTCTGCCTTAAGGATGTGCAGGCGATTTTGTAACTTGCTGCTAATACAGTAATAGCTATTAATGTCCAGAATGTTAGTGCTCCTAATACAGTAATAGCTATTAGTGTCCACAATGTTAGTGTCCACAATGTTAGTGTCCACAATGTTAGTGTACAGAATATCTGCATTCAGGTTTTTTTGTTGCAATTTGCCCGTGTGAAAACCCTCCATGCCCGTGTGAAATTCAAAAGTAAATAAAAGAATATTGTGTTGTGTATATATGCGCGGTAATGCACCTGATAAAAGTAAAAACACGTTTGCCCGCGGCCGTGTGAAACGTTGCACTGTCTGTGTGAGCTGAACCTTAAAAAATCCTGTCTGCATCTAAAAGAAAATGCTGAGTCAATACTTCTGTATTTTAATCAAAATAACACTAAAACTTCTTCAGCATGTAAACCCACAGGAACTGGAGCCCAGACACGCAACAAACCAGAACCATTACACATGATATCATGAACAGGGACCCGCAAAAATAATAAATAATTTTCACAATGTGCTAAGTCGATGGCCCCACATGGGAAAACGCACACAAAGTCCCTAAGATTGACCTGATTCTGGAGCAGGGCGTTCACATCAACTATCTCATGTGTCAAACGGAAGAAGAGAAACATGGCAGCCATCCTGGTCACCTCAGAGATGAGTCTCCTGCGTGTGTGACTGTGTGGAGGCCAAGGCGGCACGGAGACAATGTCTCCATATAGTAGATTATTCATAAATCACTACACACAATATCACCCAGTGGGGGCAAACTGGGTACATAACCCCAGTCTCCAGATGTCTCACCCTACTTCACAGCAGAGTCCATAAGCAACACACTCTATAACACCCCAGCAGAAGAATTTAAAATAGCAACACCCATTTATTTTAAGTATCTGGCAAGTTTCCGGTGACCTTTCAACAGTCCCATGACCTTTCAATATTTACACATAATCCTTCTACAGTTGCACAAGAGAAAGATCACACTTAACATTGACACCTAAAATTGAAATGCTACGATGACCAGTAATACATGAAATCTTTCTTTAGTATCACATTAAATGTTCAGATCCGTGACACGCATTTCATGTGACCTGTGGTGTCAGTCTGGGTGATATTTCGTGAGATCTTATGGGACAGTGTTCACAGCCAGCCAGACCTATCTGGCTGTCTCAGGCTATCTCACGTGTCTCAAACTGATGTCTTTGTACACATGTGACTTGTTGAAAGACGTCAAGTACCAGCCCACAAGGTCATCAGGCAAGGGCATCAGGGTAAATAAAGTTCTATATGGGGTGCATTCAGGGGTGGTTTTATAAAATTGCCTTGACTACGCAGAGGGCGTTTAACTAGTCAGGTGTTTTAACTAGACCCCTGTGCCATAAACAGCTACAGATTGCTGGTGGAGATGGAGAAATTGTTTTCTATTGTGTCTACTCGTGGATCTTGCTACCAGTATTACCAGTCACGCACACACACACACACACACACATGTGCTTGCCTTTGCAATCTGCCAGAGGGTTTATGAGAGCCCAGTCTCCTCGCATTATTTTAATATTCTGTTTCAACAGACATCTATAATGGTGGGCAGGTGGTTCATTAATTAATTAAATCAACTTCTTTTGACAGATTTACCACACCTGCCATATGGCTATTAAAAAAAAATGCATTGTCGCTTTGAAGAATTTAATATCTATGCCAAAATCACAAATACATTGATTTGGTTTCTAGTATCAATCAACTTACTCATGATTTTTTATGTTTTTATGACAAATTTACACAACAGTTTAACAAATCTAATTTAGAAATGTTGTAACTGATCTTTTGAAAATACTGTACTGGATTTTTTATTTTTATTTTTCCCTGATCTTTTTAAAACATTGTACTGGATCTTTTGAAAATGTTGTCTTTGATCTTTGTGAACTGTTGTCCCATTCTTTGTTTGCACATATCCTTTACAGTGCATGTCTTTATGAATGCACATGTGCGTTTCGAGGGGATACATCATGGTTATGGCATTCTATATCTGCTACAGGAATCAAGGGAACAACACGGCCGTAAAACCGCTATAAATTGTGGCTCCTTGTTTTGCTCTTGTCAAATACATCACAGTAATTAGGCAGTACCCGCCTAGCGCCAATTGTTATCCACAAAACTGCACAAACAGTAACACAACATGGGGCCAAATAACAAACGGGCAGACTGTTATCTGGGCAGCCTAGGCACGCCCTGAGCACAACACATCCCTCCCTGGTCCTGTCACATTCCATCAAAACACACACAATGGAATGTTGACAGACACTCTCCTGTTGTTCTAGTTTCGTGGCCATTACTAGCCTTTCTTATCAATGAACTGACAACCACAACAATGTCGGCATTTACGGCTTCAAATTGCATATTCAGCTTCAATTTTGCATATCCTATACACATCATTGTGTGATATCATTGTCTTTCTCCAGCTATTCTACTGTTCTACCACTGTTACCATTCCAAAGACATCTGTGATGTCTACCACTGTCACCTTTCCAGAGACATCTGTGATGTCCACCACTGTCACCATTCCAAAGATATCTGTGATGTCTACCACTGTCACCGGTCCAGAGACATCTGTGATGTCTACCACTGTCACCTTTCCAGAGACATCTGTGATGTCTACCACTGTCACCGGTCCAGAGACATCTGTGATGTCTACCACTATCACCTTTCCAGAGACATCTGTGATGTCTACCACTGTCACCGTTCCAAAGACATATGTGATGTCTACCACTGTCACCCGTCCAGAGACATCTGTGATGTCTACCACTGTCATCGTTCCAAAGACATCTGTCATGTCTACCACTGTCACCGGTCCAGAGACATCTGTGATGTCCATCTCCTTTCTTTGTTGCTGCACTGCTTCCAATATTATCTTTTCCAATCTGTTGTGCCTCTTAATGTGGAATTTCTCATAAAGATGTCAACACGCATTACAAAGAAGATAAATGTCAACATACTGTCATAATGAAGGCCTCTGTGATTTGAAGTCTTCAGTTATGTTGAAGATGTAACGTCAACCCGTAACATTTGGCATTCAAGTGTCAATACGACTTGAGCTGCTGAACATAAGTACACTGTACTTAAATTATGTCATCATGACATGACCTGTTACTTACAAGTGTTCATGTCACAGCGACATGAACACCATTTTATTTCCAGAATTAAAATAACGAGAGGTGCAAGTGCCCCCTGGTGTCGTACCAACATACTATGGCCTGATCTGTAAATCGTGATCTGCAAAGTGCACAACGTGCACAGCGGCAACAATAACTAACATTACCTAACACTGTCACAGGTCACAAGATCAAATGAAAATAACCCAATGGAGGCTTATGGGAAATTGGCAGTCCCTACTTATCAAGGCCTGACATTCCTGAACAAATGTATACGTCACTTTTTCTTCCTACATACACTAATAAAGCATTTACAGACATGCACAAAAATAAATTGTCCCTCTGGCATACCCAGAGACAGAAGGTATGGCGCTGAAGGATACCACCTTCATAACATTAGCTTTAGCTGCCATTTTTTTTGGCTATTTCAGGATAGTGATACTTATTATACAAATCTATTTTACAAATTTTTTTTACTCGTTCCACAGTCAATTTATCTAATTTTTTTTAATGAAATTTCAACAGGTTTTAGTCGTCTTCATCAGACTTGCCGACTAGCGGCAGCCAGTATGATGACATGGGGCAGCCAGTATGATGACTAGCGGCAGCCAGTATGATGACTAGCGGCAGCTAGTACGATGACTAGGGGCAGCCAGTATGATGAATAGGGGCAGCCAGTATGATGACGACAACTGAAACTTGAAATCTGTCGAAATGTTCATAAAAGAAAAGGATAAAATTGGCTTTGAAAACAAAGTAAAATATTTATTTAATTACAGTCACTGTCCCTTCACAATAGCCTTTTTTATTGTAGAAATTCTGTGCTGACGTCCACTTGGCTACAAGGCCATATTTTTTTTATAAGATTGCTGCCATATCAGGCCATTGATTGATTAAGCCTATTTGTGGAACATAACACAAGGCCAGAAAAAGAAGGCAGATCAAAGTATCTCACTTACCAGGGCAGAAGACACATAACTATGACATGAGTGAGCAGACAGCTTCTGTTCACCTGTCACTCAACAGCTATTTTCAGGCCCAAGTAATGAAGAAGTTATTTTTATGGTCCCAGTAATGATGATGGATGATGCAGAATACAGGACTGCAGTCTAACTGGCATCCTGGCCCACAACTGACAGCTGTGTCAGTGGGCAGGTGGCATGTTACCTGTGAAAGGTGTCACAATGACTGACCAATGACAGCTACTACAGCAATGTACACCTCACTACAGCTGCTGCAATCTATACCCCGTTACAATCCACACCCGGCTACAGCTGCAACAATCCACACCCCACTACAGCTGCTACAATCTACACCTCACTACAGCTGCTGCACTCTAGACCCAGCTACAGCTGCTACAATGTACTCCCCACTACACCTGCTGCACACTACACCCAGCTACAGCTGCTACAATGTACTCCCCACTACACCTGCTGCACACTACACCCAGCTACAGCTGCTACAATGTACACCCCACTACACCTGCTGCACACTACACCCAGCTACAGCTGCTACAATGTACACCCCACTACACCTGCTGCACACTACACCCAGCTACAGCTGCTACAATGTACACCCGCTACAACTGCTGCTATTTCCATGTCTTTTAAATCTGGCTCTGGCTATAGAAGCAGCAAGCTGCAACCAACACTCAGCTACAGCTGCTGCTACAGTTGCTGTGATCTCCACTACAGCTGTGATACCTCTCATCCCATCACTACAGCTGCTCACAAGATATCCCTGCACAATGAACACCCTCCAACATCAGCTATTCTCCCCAACTATAGTGCTACAATGTAGGGATTCAAAAAGGGCACTGATATCCAGCCAGCACCAGATACATGCCCTGTAATACAATATGACCAGGTGAATTGGTGGATATATACAACCTTTATTATGTAATACACCACCTACATTACAGGAAATATTTCTCTTTATCATGGTTGGTCAAGATCAAGATGGAGACATCTCTATCTGACAGCACTGACATAAGAATCATAAAAAGACAGGACAATGTCATGTCAGTGTCTGAAATGAGCAAAAAAATTAACTGGCCCAGAAGTTTTCGTGCGTAAAGCTAAAACATACACTGCTTTAAAAAAGAAAAAAATTATAATTTACTAAATATAAACCACACTAAATATTGTCATTCGTTTCTTAAACTAGCAGACCAATAAAATAAAGCATCGAATTTAATAAACGTTTCAACAAGAATTTTATTTGTGAAACAGTTACAATTGTAATATTACATTAATTTTGATGCTTACGTTTCGCGCACACTGCTACTGCCCTGGGCCTGGCATGGGCAAAAATCTATACTGTTCTCAGTTCATTTTCACAGCCAAATATCACATTAATCAGAATGTCCAGTATGAAGTGAATTGGTGTAATATCCTCAAAAATTGTCGAACTTGATTCTCGCAACGTCGTTTTGTTTTATGGGTAGACATGTTGTCATATAGCCAATTTGCAAGGACCATGAGTTCTATTTTATTGATTAATTTTTTTTATTCAGATGTATGTTATCTGTTTATCAATATTGATATTCAAATTAAACAGATAACACTCAAAGGATTTTTAATGTGGTGAATTGAAACACATTTGGGGATCAAGACGACAGAATAGACAGTCTATTACGACTTTAGGATACAAATGATAACATTGATACAAATGATAACATAGTATAACTGGGTTGACATGTGTGTAGTAATACAGTCATTTTGCCTGCGCAATATATTTGCTAATTTTGGTGTTTCCACTGCAGACATACATCAGCCCATGAACTCGACAGACAAGACTTGATATTCTAACTCCTTATACACAGATAACCCAGCAATGCCGACAACAACACTCAAGACCAGATACTTGGCTTGATACCTGGCGTAATAAACATGCCAGACTTCACCTGGGTTGAGTAATAGTCAAACGGGCTGACATCTTGGTTTGCTGTTCCGGTTTTTTTAGAAAGGGAACCCGTCGGATTACCTGGCGTCAGTCTTTATGAACAATAAATTGGGCGCAGTCTCCCGCAAACAGTTCAGCAGCTGTTGGCCGCCAGGTGGCAGAACACAAATAGTATTAAACAACGGTAATTTACTAACGTTACCTGGTAGACTGCTCGTTTATTACAACATAGCAACTGTGAGGGAAGGGGGGACGAGGGAACACCCAAAGTCGACTCCCACCATTCCCTTTTGTCCCAAAGATTTATGCCACACATACCCATGTTTTACCTGGGTATTTTCCTTTGGTGCACAATGTGCACAATTATGCCCATTGTCAAACTAACATTTCCACTAGATATTTCCTCAATGACTAATGTTAGTTTCAACACCAGGGTCAGTTTGTCTGTACATATCACCAATGACTAAGCTATCACAAATAGAAATTCCCCAAATAACAAAGCTAATTTCTATATAGATTTCCTTAATGACTAAGCTAGTTTTATAACATATTTAATCAATGGTAATGCAAGTTCCAACAAAGATTTCCTATTTGATTAAGCCATTTCCTCATTGCTGAACAGACCAGCTGAATTTCTGCAAAGATAACAGCTTACACTAAAGCAAAACTATTATTTTTACACCGAGAAAAACTTGACTAATTAAATCAGTAGTTCTTGGTAGTAAATATTAACAAACATAACAGCAATGAAAACTAGAATAAAGACTAATTTATTATCGTTACAATTCAAGTGCCTTCTTACAATAACAGTAATGTTTAATTTGTCAGCCATTTTCTTGAAAGTAGTCGTTTTTGTTGACTTTATAACAATACAATTCTACAACCAGTAACCATGGACAGAGCAGATAACATACACACTGTTGACCACTACACAGTAGTACATACACACATTACTTGACCAATACACACATCTTTGACCATGATGTAATGTAATGTTGAACCATTTGCAGTGCAGGAGATTTAACTGTCCCCAATTACTGCACTAATTATAGCCAGCACAAACATTTATCCACTACTAATTGTCTCAAGTAGGATTGAGCAGGTGGTGGCCAGTCTGAGTGGTCAGTTTTGACCACACTGAGCTTACATAACAATGACACAACAGTAGCCTAGAAGGTATGCACCAGCTACCAACACTTAATTGGGGGTTATTATGACATAAGTCAAACTGCTCTAGGCTTTCACTGTTAGACCACCTAAAGCTAATGTACAACAATTACTGGTTAACTGAACTGACTGTTATATGGGTCATTGTAAAACTGAATTTATTAGTATTTATATTATCTTGGTTGGCTATAAACAGTATCCATACAGACATGTTACTCTCCTAATATTTCATCTCTTAATATATAAAATACTCAAATAAAGAATGCTAGTTTGACAACACATTTATAGAGCCACTTTACTGCAATTAATGACAGATCAACAAATCTGTAAAGTGAAGTTAAGTAAGTAAGCAACAAATCTCCACAGGTGAAACATAACGTCTGTCACCGGATGATCTATTCACCTGTAAAGTTCCTGTTTTATACAATATCTGATACTAAATATACTACAGCAATAAAGACAAAAACATAAAAATTTTGATTTAGATGAAATATTCACATATTCTGGACATTTTGACATAAGACTATAACAATTAATACTAAGACTTTCTACATATAGATACGCTTGAACGAATACAGAGGAGAGCAGCAAAAATGATTCCAGCACTGAGAGACCTTAGTTATGAAGAACGCCTAAAACAATGTGGTTTAACAATCCTAGAGACAAGGAGGTTAAGAGATCAGATTGAAGTTTTTAAGATATTGAATGGGTACGAAAATATTGATAGAAATATGTTTTTCTAACTCAAGAAAGATAGAACTAGAGGACATGAGGTAAAATTAGTAAAGGATCAGTGTAGATTGGATATCAGGAAGTACTCGTTCTCACAGAGGACAATAAATGAATGGAACAAATTGTCTACGGATTGTGTAACTGCTAGCAGCATGAATATGTTTAAAAACAAAGTTGACACATATCTAAGGAGGGTAGATTACACATAGATGAAAAAGTTTGGACTCTTGTCCACTTGTCATCTGGACCTTTGCCTAGGATGAAAATCTTGTTAAAACTTCATTTAAGTCACTGTTATTGTGATTTTATTGTTTGTGCCACATAGAAATCACATATTCAACAGCTATGAATGGCTGACAGTTCACTGTGTGAAACGTTCAAGTCTCATCAACACCGAATAAAAACAGATATTTTTATGTTAGCTTATTTCCATTTGAGGAATACGCCAACAGTGATTGAATAAGGATATTTTTATGACCGTGTACTTTTTATTTATTTATTAAACTATTACTTTATATATTTTAACATTTATTTTAAACTATACATAGTTATGTTTCCTATGATTGCATGTATGTTTTCATAATGACTGTATGTGATACATGGCACTTTACAAATGTCAGTTTAATATACAATAATAGCAACAGTATGTCAAAGGCTATTGACCTAACCTTCAGTGTAACAGGTCACTGTCAACACACCGTCCACTCCAGGTAAGCACTGACCTGTCCAGTTTGTCAACATATACACATGTCATGTCTGACTGTCACAATGACATTTTCTTCTCTTGACCTCATTTCTCCCTCAATCACCCCACAGATCCAGTGACACAACCCATGACTGGTCAAGACAAACTAATAGGCTCCGTGCTCCCCTAGGATATGTGGAAATATTAAATTGAATGCACGGACCACCATATTTAGTTCCACCAAGTACTACAAAACAAAAGCTGTCTACTTGTGGTAGCTCAGTGGTCAGAGCACTGGACTGTCCATCGAGATGACTGGGGTTCAAGTCCCCTGCTGTCATTTTGTACACCCCACTCTGCCTGTGTCTTTTGGAGCTGACACTAAATGTTGTTGGTCCATCCTATCTGCCAGGGAAGCAAAGGGATAACAATCCTACACATGCGGTAACTGTGACATGGTTCCGTTAATTCTGCCAAATACCTCAAATGAGGACAACATTGGATTCATGAATGAATAGGACTATTAAACTGGCTATATCCTGTAGCATGTGGTAAAATAAATTATACACTGCCCCATTCGTCATTGCTACCAGGAAAAATGTCACCACTGCATACCTTGTCCAGTGATCCAAGTCCAATGTCAGAGACACTGCCCACACACCCCATCCCCCCCCCCGCCTGTAGCAGTATACCAGTCCAGAGTACAAGAACCATTGCCAATTTTTTCACATTTACATCTGCCAAGGAATTTGGTATAAATATTTACGCCCCAACGACTCCTTCTGTTTCATTAGGTCACATAACCCCGAAACTAACACCACCCAAATAACCAGGCCAACATCAACATTACCCAGATACAGCAACACACAAAAAAGTCACAACTCTTCCTAATGTCTCAATAAACCCTGTACTAAACATTCCACTCACTGTTTATATCTGTTTTCAATGGCTCATGGCAACAGCAGTGGAAGCATTACGGAAGCACTTATGACCCTCAAACACGTCAAGTGGGCTCAACAATGAGAATTTTGACTGGACGCGCTTGTGAAAAGATGACCTCACCTACTTACAGTTGGGAGAACAAATGCTACCAGAGTTTAAAACATGCACACAATAAATGCACTAAGGCAAGCACCTGACATAACACATTCTTAATTAGACCAATCATGTGGTGTCTTATATATGTTAACTGACTACAAGATGCCAACACGCTATAATGTAACATTTAATTAAGAGAACATGAGCTGAATCACCAAACAATTAATATTGGTCAATGACATTCATGTATAAAAATAGGGGTGACTATTAGTTTTACTACATGGTGATAGTTTTGCAATAAAGTTCTGTATTACTATTGCAATAGTATTGTGTGATAGTTTCATAACTATTGCACTATTACAACTAATAGTGGTGAAACATCTTATTGTCATTTTAGGTAACAATGGCATTACTAGAGTTTTCTCAGCTGCCGCACCAACTGTGGTGGAATTCCCACACTGTTACTATCAGCACGAAACATTAAATTTTGCTGTCATCTAAAGATTTATCTTTTTAACCGTGCCTTCCCTCTGTTGCTCCGTAGCTCCGCAGCGTTGTCCTCCATCTGTTGGCAACTTTAACATTGTCTTCTGATTTAATGACTGCCTAACCCTTTCCTTTTTGATGTGCCTCTGGGCGTGGGGTTCAGAGGATTTGGGCATATTAGAAGTTTTTTAATTATTAAAAATATTATTATTTTAGAATTGACAGTAGTGTCTATTTTGTGCAACTCTTATCATTCTAGGATACAATACAATTGTATTACAAAGCATTAATACAAACATCAACATTGTGGGGCACGGTAGCATAGCGGTTGGAATGTCGGGTTCTCAATCGAGAGAACCCGGGTTCGAATCCTTTTGCTGACGTTTCGAAGCTTTGGCAATTTCAATTCATTCCACGTTGCCACAGTTCACTCAGCTGTATAAATGAGTACTTGGCTACAGACAGAGGTGCATATGTGAACGAATAGTCTTTGTGCAGTAATTGCAGCATGGCTGAATACTTCCCAGAGAAGTCTAGATGGGAATGGAGTGAACAGGTCTACCAGGAGGTGAAGTGTAAAGCGCTTTGAACAGTCCCAAGGACTGGATACTGCGCTATATAAGAACATACCTTTTAACACTCACAATCTATTTTAGGTATATTATTTGAAAGGTATTACATCACTAGGTATTTGAACCTGCTACCAGTGGCATATATATATATATATAGATTAATTTTGTATGTAACCTGTTGGACATGGTAGCAAGGTAAACTAATGGCTTCCCCCCACCCCCCCTAGATCCTAGACATGCCATGCTACAACTTTCTAGGAGATCTGTCCCCCCCTGGGCTATAGCAGTTCTTGTTACAACTGTCATTGTTAGTTGTGATGACATTCCACATATGTTCCCCACAGCCACCTGCTGCACCCAGGGAAGAGGGTTAGGGATTAGGGAGCTGGGACAGGGACAAGGAGGTGGAATGAGTCGGATCAGCTGGGACTGCAATGAGAAAATGTAATCGGTCTGGATCAGCCGGAGTTGAAACTAGAATCAGTTGGCATCAGCAGAGACTAGAGGGCACAGACTGCAGTTTATTTTCCCACCAGTGGCCATGTTAACGTTTTGCATGATTATAAGAAAATGTGACCATCCATTGGCACTATAATACCAAAGTGCTGAACAAGTTTTGTCAAAATCATATATAATATACTACCAGCTCTGCAAACACGCTTACACCAAAAAAAATAGTTTTCGCAACAATAATTATATATTACATTTTAAAATTGGATTAATAACATATTTATTTTTGTTCATCTTAAGTGAAGGTCTATTAGTTTCAAATGCTTACACAATAACTTCTTGCAACTTATCTGCATTAGAATCATGATAAAATTAATTAAATGTCCCCAAAATCCTGTGCATGCCACAAACCAGCTGTGCAGGTGTTGAGTAGGTTACTGCCAACTTGGGTTAATAAAAAAGAGAATGCCAAACACCCTGCAGCAGAAACAGCAAAAAGTTAATCTGGCTTAGGACAATGGAAACTACAAGCCACAAAGGGCCTGGCCCTCCATTCAAAATGTTTAGGGTTACAAGAGGGGTGAGAGGTAATCTGTGAAAGGTCACACATCTGTCAGTAACCCAAATGAGATGGCTGAATAATGACCCTCAAATACAAGGGTCTCAAATTCGACAAGTAGGTTTTTATTACCAGGTCCCACCTGGGTTGAGGTCAGCCGAAAGGCTGGAATGTGTTATAAAACGGAATGTTGCTTTGCCTACTTAAACCACTACAGGGGTACTATGAATACTGGCCATTGTCAATTAACTAGCTTCCAGTGAATGCATAATCGCTTCAATAATTATATTCTTGGTACATTTCTGCCTCTGGTAGTAGCTTACAAGCCTGACATGCCACCACCCCCTCAGTCCACCCCATTCCCAATAAAGACATAGATGGTCACTGGTACAGATACTTGTATGACTAGCCACAACTATCAACATAAATGGGCAAGTTTTATGGCCTGAATGTCCTGACCAGTCCAGCCCATAAACTGGTCAATCACACCAGTGGGTCCAATATGCCACATTCCTGGCATATTCACAGCACAGTTCCAGGACAAAGGCCAACTCTATCTGGGAATAACCTCCTACAGTGGGTACAATTACTCATGGAAACTTGAAGTTACCTATGGAAATATTTCAACAGGTAACCCAACCCCTCCACTGGTCATACCTGCTAACAAGACCCACATCCACATTCAACTACACGTAGATCACCTGTACACGTCTCACCCCCTAGGTATAAAGACACTGAAGTTTCCGCCTACACATTACAACCTCTCGTTTCCAATACTTCTAAGGCAGTGTTCTCGTACATGTATAAAACAATCAAAAACACTTCTGTTGCACTAAAGTCGCTGGGACACCCAAGCCTGACAGCGTACCAAAATAATAATCCACACACAAAGAATGAGATCATTTAACATAACATGTTATTCTCAATGTACTATAATTTGAATGTGCCTACATTTCAAACAGCATTTCAAGTTCAATCACATACATGACAATAACTAATATTAAATTAAATAATAGTAGCATTCTGAATGATTTTCAGTCTACAAACCAACCATCTGGATATTAATACTTAAAGAAAACTACAAAGGTTTCATAACTTTGTCAATGTTTCTACTGGTCAGTATATGTTTTAATGAGGTTTAACATGTAGAAGATTACAATCTCACATGGTGGGAAAATGTGATATTTAATGTATGCGTTATACATCAAGTTTATAAGGGATCTATCAGGTATTATAGTTATGCAAATATTTCCAAACAAACATGTAGCAGGGCTGTTACAGAGAGAAAGACATTCTCAATAAAAACAACACTACTCAGATTGGAAAATAACAATAATACAAGTTCCCCTGCCACACCCTGAACTTTCTGACACAACCCTGACTGTCACCTGGATTCTTGCTTTGTGTATGACGAATGACAGCCACCAAGATCCTGACACCTGCCCACTGTCCACCTGAGATTGACATTCAGCCTGTACTGTCATTGTCAATGAGATGTGTGTGACACTGCATCACCTGTATTATTGTCATCCCAGATGTTCACTGGCAATGTCGCCTGTACCCTGCCCAATGACCCCCTGTGATGCAGGAAACTCTGTGTTATAACTGCACCCTGAACGTACACAGGTAATTGAATTTCTGACAGCAATACTGGACACACATCTAACAACAACGAGATTCTGATTTACATAAATATAAAACAACCTCCTCAACTGGTTTAGTCCACCATGAATGAGGTCCAAAGATGCTCAAATCTATAGTATGTGAATGGTTTTGGCCGAATTTTAACTGGATCTAGCTAAAAGTAATTTAATAGTTAGTCCAATGATTTCACCAAAACTAAACAACATATTTGCACTTGTAAGTGAGCTAGCTTGTCATAGTGTTTTCAAAATAAGGTGATTTGTTTTGCAAAGTGACTGTAAAACGAGATAGTAACAAAATTATTTCAGGAGGGACCTTTAATAATGTTATATCATACATAGTTTTTATGTTAGGGATGGGTCCAACCCGGATAAAATGGATGACAATGCAATCATTGTTATGAAACAATAACTACGTTGTAAGGTCCTGTTGTAAACACATCATCGTGACAGCTTTGTTTATACATGGCTTGTTCCATATTTAGGCATCTGTCAAAGTTCACCAATTGTCATATACAACACATTTAATGTGTTCAATGCAACATGACATTCTATGTTAGCATGCCACTCTACTACCTCGGTGAGGGTACGTTACTGTACAGTATTTTTACAGTTTGAAATATATACCACACATATTTAGATTGTATTCCAGACAATTAGAATCTGTTCAGAAATATAGATTGTATCCCAGAAATGTTGACTGTAGTAGTCACAGTAACCAAGATATTTAGATTATGCCCCACATAAAGGATTAAATAACAGAAAGCCATCTCAACTGAACCAAGTTTTGACCTGATTACAGTATAAACAGGTTATAAAGACAATCCACAAACCACAACACAGTGTAGGATAACGTCAATGAAATGTCTCTAACTAAATTTTACTACTGGTCTATCAGATAACCTGACTAATGCACAGTGACAGAGACCTGTTATTGTGGATTGGACACTGGTCAAACTCGTCAATATTTAACTGCACATTTGACTAAGTGGTCACTGAGTGTCCACATTCACCTGAGGCTATTTCTAGTGACCAGACACTTGAGAAGGGCAGACAGAGAGCTAGGGGCAAACAACCATGTGTATTCCCATACTCTCTTTGAGTACATCATGGCGTGTAGCCAAGACTGTCCGCTAACATATTTTCCAGTTATTTACAGTCGAGCACAATGGAATAATGAACATCTAACCTACATTCTCAAGTTCACAATGATGATGTACTGTCCGTGTATACACACGCATGCATGTGTACACCTACATGTGTACACCTACATGTGTACACCTACATGTGTACACCTACATGCAATCATGTGCATATAATGTGTTTTCTGTAAACACGACAGCATGTAACTTATAGTAAAAACAGTCTCATCGTATATCCAAAACAACATGCTGCACATTATGTGTGTACAATGTTTACAAACAATAATGAAAACACTTCTTTCACGCCTAAACCCCCAGAAACCAAGCTCAGAGGTGCATAAAGTGTCAACCTCAATATCAGTAAGCAATATTAATGTCAATAGATGGATGAGCCAAGGAGGATAATCATGTAGTTAAGAAGATAGTAAGTCTTTAGTTGATAAAAATGATGCTTTCTACTGACATACCACTAACAGGGAGTGAATTCCAAAGATCTGGTACAGCAACTGAGAAAGTACTCAAGTTGAAATGTTAGTTTCAACTCTGGGAACAAAAACTAGATGAGAACTAGATGATCGAAGCTGTCTATACACTTTCTTGTATGGGTGAGCGGCGAGTGTAAATATGTCAGTATCTTTGATGAGCTTGCCTGATAGGAAACAATTTAGTAAATCACAACATACTTATATAATATAGCGATGAACCCAGTGTGTATGAACCTCTGAGAACTGCCATTTTATCTCCCAACCAGTCTAGCCCAAATTTCAACCAACAGCCCAACATTCTCAGTATACTGTTACTGCATACTGATACTGTTTGCCATCAATCTACAATGTCAACTTTGTGGTCAGTCACACCTCACATTCTGTGCATTGACTCAGTTCACCTGCCCTTGTAAACCACCTTACCTGGCAGACGGGATGAATTAGTGGACCGGGGTCAGTTGCTACAGTGACTATCTGACCTGTCCGTAGCCTCAGTGCCCAACCAGATTCACTGGTCAACTAGTATTGATATCAATAACATCTGAAATTAATCTTGCATCAAGGTGTGTCTTGGTACATATGAAAGAATGTTAACCTCTAAGTATGGGGAGAATTCTACCTCTTAATTTTGGGTAAGCTTAGTTTTCACTATCGGGGTAATTTCTACTTCTTAATACGCATATATATATATATATATATATATATATATATATATATATGTATATATATATACATATATATATATATATATATATATATATATATATATATACACACACACATCAGGCCTCGACATTAGCACTGGCCTGGCACCTTTTTGGGGGCTGTATGATGTCGCTACTAGCGACGACATGCGATTTTTTTTTAATTGCAGACGCCTATAATTTACTAGAATTGGGCTGTGTTACCACTTGACGTACTGATTTCATATAAACCGATTGGTTCACTGACTCTCCGCTGTGTGTCACGACAGCACATAACATACATTCCAGGACCTGCTAGGGTGCAGATAGCTATGTTTAAATACAGTAACTTTGTACTTCAGTCCAAGTTTGTATTCGAAAGAACTAAACCCAACATTTCTGTAACAGTCATAGTTACACGGTGTCAGGTCCAGTTCGGCTGTCATATTTTCGAGTATAACTAGCTGTAACTCGATAAATAAAATAAATAACGGCCAAACTTGCGTCCTTCGACTTGTAATGCAATTTATTGGGAAATTTTTTTCCCAATAAATAAAAGAATTCGGACCAGTAACTTTTTGGGGGGACCAGTAACTTTTAACATCTACTGGCCCAACGGGCCACTGGGTACAAAAACTTAATATCAAGGCCCCCCTAATAGACCCAAAAGTATCTCACGGGACATTCAAATCACCAAAGGCAATACAGACTCAGGCCTCACTTACCAGTGCTAGACAACAGCTCTACCATCTGACAATCCTATAACTCACTGACTAATCACAATAAAAAATATCTCAAACAGGTGGCCTGGGTGGAGGGTTGCAAGGTGGGGCTAACCTGACGGGGAAATCAAGGCATCTTCCCTTCAGGAATTCTTACTTCCGTTTGGTACAAAGCTACTAGAATAGAGCCTGGTAGGATCAGACACTTCACAGCCAATTCTGTGTTACCACGAACAAGCAGTACACATCAGTGATTCAACCAAGCCCTGACATGCTTCCACCAGATGTCCTAGTGTCTCTTGGTGCTTACCAATCTGTCTAGCTGCCTTAGGAACAGTCTACTGTGGACCCTACTTGTGACATCCGAGTCACAGTAGGACCTAATTGAGTATTCACAGCATACGACAGACTTCATCAATGTCACAATGTTTAACAGACCATCGACAACAGGAGAGGACCACAATATGTGTTCGTGGGGATCACACTGTATTGTAGTTTGTTGCATTACGACTTTATTTGAGGACCAAACATGTACATACGGTTCTGGACTGACTGGCACCAAATAAGTGCACGAGGTGCAGGAGAGGCGGAGATATCTGTGTGGGGATGTTTGCATGGGTATCTGGGAAGATGTCTGTGGAAGTTGTTTGCATAGGGAACTAGGTTCCACTGGGTGCACAAAGTGACACATGGACAACAAACTCGGGCGGAGGCGGACACATTCCGTGGACCCAAATAGCCACACTGTGCCGGGAATAGCCATTTCTCCATATTCCTCCCTGGTCTCACACATGGCTGAGGGCATCAACAGGATGACAAACAAGCAAACCACAACTCTATTTGTAGAAGCGTTGTACCTGGTCTAGAAACTTACATAAGTCTGTTTCAAGTGAGGCAGCTGCCGGTACAGCTACTGGAGGTAGCTGCCGGTACAGCTAGAAAGCTACTAAGTAATTAGACAGAGTCAGTCACAGAAAATATAATAAACTGAAAACAGAGTTCTTGCTGGTAACATAAGTTGCTCCATGATAACAAAATGTGAATAAACATTCAGGATTTTAAACAAAAGTTATCTTACAGAAACTGAATTTAAGCCATACAGATATGTACCGGTACAACCCATGTTGTATATTAAATCCGGTTCATCCCATGATTTTCGGATGTGGGTGAACCAATGAGGATAACCCATGTAATCTCATCCCTATTCCCTGTTTGGTTCCCGTCAAGTGAACACTGGCTCCATTTACTCAGATATGGATACAATAAACAAAACTGATTGGCAGCTTTAGTTCTTGCGTAACTTGATGCTAGTAGCATGGTATGGTATGTCCGCTGCCAGAGGGAATGCGTTATACCATCCACAACAATACTGACAGGTATCATATGGAAGAAACAGCATCCAGCAAGGTGTGTGTCGCTTGGACTCGTCAGATTTTAAGATGTTTTTAACACCAAAACTCCAAAGATCTTTTCTACGACACATTTAATACAAAATAACAACAAAATGTTGTTCTGTTCAAACACCCCACAGGACTCGCAGCCATTTATATATTTTGTGATCAAACTATACAGGTATCGTTTGATTAAATATGCATATTGCTCAGAGGCGAACATCCCATTCTGCATTTGATGAATTTTTAAGACCTTTTGAAGGCCTTAAAAACACAAAATCTTATTTGTTTATTACCTAATTTCAGATTCTGATTCAGTAATAGATTGCACCTCCCCTTCGTAATGCCATGGAATGTGACTTGACCCGGGGGCTGAGGGAAGTGAACTATACGGGTTAATGAGGTGAAGACCTCCCCACACATCCAGCCTAGACCACATCGACCAGACGAGTGGGAGAGTGCACCAAGGTGTAAGAGACAGGTGCACAAACACCTGGATACCAGCCCATACTAACTCTACACAGGTAGTTAGGCCATACCAGCCCATACTAACTCTACACAGGTAGTTAGGCCACACCAGGATGTACTAACTCTACATAGGTAGTTAGGCCATACCAGCCCATACTAACTCTACACAGGTAGTTAGGCCATACCAGCCCATACTAACTCTACATAGGTAGTTAGGCCATACCAGCCCATACTAACTCTACACAGGTAGTTAGGCCATACCAGCCCATACTAACTCTACACAGGTAGTTAGGCCACACCAGGCTGTAACTAACTCTACACAGGTAGTTAGGCCATACCAGCCCATACTAACTCTACACAGGTAGTTAGGCCACACCAGGCTGTACTAACTCTACACAGGTAGTTAGGCCACACCAATCCATACCAACTCTACACAAGTAGTTAGGCCAAACCAGGCTGTACTAACTCTACACAGATAGTAAGGCCACACCAGGCCATACTAACTCCACACAGGTAGTTAGGCCACACCAGGCCATGGTAACTCTAGGTATCTGTTTTAATTATAATTGAGCTTTTTTGGAAGCGTGTAACTGACAAATGTAATTGCGCCCAGCCTGCCTGCTACTGTGTGTGACTAGAAACTCTCCCAATGAAAGATCCACAGAATCATGCGACAGTACTACTGTCCACAAAAACAAATTTCCACACGTTTGCATCCTGCACTGCATCAAACATAACGACCAGAAAAAAGTGATTTACTTGATGTCATAATACTCTGTGCCATCCTCTCTGGTTTTGGTTATAAGATGCAATTGATGGTGTTGTTTTTGCACACCTAGAAGCACACTACCTGGCGAAAAAAATACAACCGAAATTACCAAAATAAAGTGTGGCTCCGTCATGTCTGAGTGTAGATTGACAGTCGAAGCTGGCGACCAGAGCCGTCCAATCATAGCAACAGCTGAGATGCATCTGACACCAGTGGGAGACAGGTGAATGTGACGGCAGATTACAGCACACCTGGTGGTGTAATATACAGACAGCCAACTCAACAGTCAGACTGGTCACTGTGGTTGGAGTCAGACGGGTCACTGTGTCTGGACCACATTGACCACAAGTGACCTGTGTCTGACTTACTTAACACAGGCTACCTGAATGTTGAAGTGACCTGATCACATTGTTGCTATCATCGGAGTAATGGACATCCTTGAATGTTGTAGTGACATGATCCAACATGACCACTCAGCCCATTCTACAAGATATGACTAAACACCATGAGCATAAGACTATCACTTTGTGGATGGCGCTGCCTGCTGGACACCGAGCTTGTAAACCGGATACTATAATATTATTACCACTGATGACTGTCACCAGACAGCCTTCTGACCTCTGTCAACACCCTACATCCTCTTGTTGCTGCGGCAACTGTCACCGATACTGTTAGAGACAGGACACAACTTGTTTAATTCACAAGCATGTGTGTGTAACTAACTACATAATCTACCCTCCACTGGTGTCAGGGGTGACCCAATTTGTCTATGCCCCCTTATATAAAACTGTGTTATTCTTTCATAATGGTGCATTCATGTTATGCAGATTTGACCGAGCAACTTCAAACCAGACTAATATAAAGGCTGGTTTCTCTGCAATAAGTACCAGGTTGTCATGGTAACCGAACAATAATTACAACTGAGCACCAGTTCTGGAAACACAATAATATCATGGATGTATGAACTGACTTGTGGAGAAATGTATGCATTGTTGATTTAGTAATTGCATGTAACAATCTCAATAGCCAAGTCTCTGGCTTGTATGGAATTTGTTCTCAAATACACACTGTGCTTGGTAGTGTTTAGCTGCAGGATAAACAAGTGACAAGTATCTACAGCATGATTCAAACTTGGTCAGAGGTCTAAACAACTCACATCAGGATTGCTATGAATGAAAGTGAAAATTTATCTTGCCACAGTACAAATCTGAACTTCTATGCCACATGCACATTTAAAAAGTCAACAAACCTGGAACAAATATTAGAAAGCTCCGCGGTTTTCTTTGGAATTCGCTCCCTAGTGTGTTTAGTCAATATAATTTTTTTATTGGCATCGTCTGTCAAATATTTATAATTTTAACCATGCTTCCTAACGTATTCATCCATCATCCACCTGTTGACAATATATATATATATATATATCGATTCTGAGATTGCTGAACCCTTTTGTTTTGATGTGCCTCTAATATCATGTTTCCAATAATTCAGGAAGAAGTTTTTTGTATTGTCAGAAAGTTTATAAAATAGTTTCACTTTGAGTCTTATAAAAGGAAGTGTATGATACACTTACTGGTTTGGCTATTATAACCAGGATGCAATTTATTAATTACCATATAAGCCTCGGCGGAGTTCCGGAATGAGTATTCACTATAAATACAATGTCAGAACAGTTATGCAATTTAGCAGGATGGTCAAACCAACACGACCAATTCGAAGCTGGAATGTAAATGGTGTGTTTTCTGTCGTACGGCGTGTGTAGGAACCGCTGTCCATGCCAGACCGCCAAATTGTTGCTGAATGGCACTCGGTACAAATCAACAGGAAACAATTCAGAGGAATGATACGGGCCACTGTATAACCAGTGGCATTTCTCAAAGTTAAAACTGGTTTCGACAGTTTTAGTCAGTTCCCTTGGTCAGCAGATTCACCACAACACTAATATGTGACCTCACATTCACATTATTATAGATAGCAGTAGAAAACTTTAAAATGTCCAAGGCCAATATTTAATTGCACTGAAAACATTCACAATATTTTCATAGTTTTTGCTCTGCTCCTCTTGTTTGGCAATTTCCAGTGAAGTCTGCAACTCTCGTCATTACTGATACCTAATAGTCATTCTGATGTGAGCCTATGCCTATCACTACTGGGAACAATGAATCTTTGTTTTTATCAACATACCAATCACTGACCATGATTTCAGAATCTTGGAAACTTGGGATTGACTTGCATAACCGTGGGTTAAACTTAGAGCAAAGCAGTGGTATTTCTCAAAGTTTAAACTGATCCAAACACGGGATTTCTGCACCACAGTGTTATTACTGCCTATGTTATAAATGTATCTAGTGTCGGGTTTCACTGAAATATGCCTATTTTACTTGATCCAGATTTTGACAATTTTCTAGTGATGGGATTATATGTATTTACCAGTGCTGCCACCTGTCCATGAACAATCTGGTGGTGTCAGGTTTGTTCAATGAATACTGCGGTGTCCTCATACAAAATAGTGATGTCAATAATTTAAACCATGCACTAAATACACAATACACAATTTACACATTCCACTGTCACCTCTTTTCTTAGACAGACGTCTCAACTTAGAAGAGTGGTCAATAAAAAGCAGTGCTTGATGACAAATTGACAGCCACTTAACAGTATGGTTTATACCAACTGCACCAAAGCCCACGGATATCAGGTGATAATTTTCACTTTGTTGACATAACAATATATTTCTGACGCTTAGCTGACTCAGTTGTTTTCTTGTATTCTTCTTTACACACTTTTATTTTCTTCTTTACATGTTTTTATTTTCTTCTTTACACATTTTTATTTTCTTCTTTACACATTTTTATTTTCTTCTTTCTTTCTACACAACAGTCAAATTCCACCACTTCAACTCAAACGTTCATATTGACAGACAAATTCTGCAGCTGTATCAAATAACCCTGTGCAACAGTTTAAAACACATTACCGATAAATGTATACTTATTCATGTTAATAATAAAGATATTCTTATTTTATTTGAATTATCTGACCTTGTGAGTTTTACATTTGGCAATCATGCAAACATAATTATTTTGAAGACGACAATTTTGGGAAATTCTGACAGATGTATCTTTCATATATATGACATGTAAACAATCGAAATGTAAACAAACAGTGTCAGTGCATTTTAAAATGTTGTTATTCGCTTGTGGCTATCTGTGCTGCACATTAAACAACTAAATCTACATAATACTAATCTGCAGTTATTTACAATGCTAAACTTTTTTTCAGTCATGCATAATAAATTTTATCCAAGTCAGTGCAGCTCTGTGCTGTGGTCAAAACTATTTTAAAAGTCCTAAAAGACATTATAAGAATGTTTTGACAGGTTTTGTCACAGCATGTGGGCATACTTGATTGTGGTTATAGCGACCACACACAATGCACTGTTGATGAATTCAAACTTGCAGCATACTACTATATCATTGACAGGTTCGTTGTGGCAAATGACTTGTGGCGCGTCACATAGACGAGCCAGCCATTGTCATTGAGGTTGATAATGTGAATGATCATTTATGATTTTAGATATGGTATATAAATTCGAACTTGTGTTCCTTTGAGGAAAACAATGAAAACGTGGTAGTAAAAAATGATCGGAATGTGGCGTCATTCAGTGATTCCGGCACCTGTGCACAAAGCCGTGACGGACCGCCATGAGTCATTCACTAGATATATGATAGATCCTAGACTAAGTTGTACTCACCGGCCGATGTCCGAAATCACTGTGTAGTGGTCATTGAATGGCTCCGTCCGAATGGTCATTGTGCCCTTCGCCGCCGGGTGGTTGTTATTACAATTCGCTACCAGCAGGTCATTCATTGTCCGTGTGGTGTTTGTTTTAGCCACCGACTCGCCAACGCCGTTCGTATTCTCGACACTTCTCAATGGCCGTGGCTTCGGCTGTCCTCGTAGCGACTTCGGCGACGCCAGACCCTTCCCCTTCGCGATTCCTGTACTAGCTCCACCAACGCAAAAAGCGGTGTCTACTGCACTGAACATTTAAACTTATTGACGAGCAGTGTCAAGACGTGATGTAGACGCTGTTAAACGAATGATACATCAACGTACGCAAAGTAGCAACGACTGACGTCGATGAGTAGTTCGCCTCGGCTATCCGCTATCGCCAGCGATCAGCACGACATTGTCGCATCACTGTCGTTCAAAATATTCAGCTGGTCACAGCTTGTTGTTATACACTCGTGTTGCGAATACACAGTTCACGGCAGGATGGCTCCGATAATCCCTTCGTTGACGATTATTTCCCGAAATGCGGAAGACTACTTCCAACCGCCACCTCACCTGTCGCTAATCAAAATGGTTCGCCAACCAGTCGGCGACATCCTTCATCGTGACGTCATTGATTGACATCGGTTTCGCGATCCCCATCAGGCTGTGCGCGGTCATGAATGGTTGCACTTGTGCGTACAGAGAAACAACCAAATAGTACTAATGCATAATCAAATCATAATTTAATGTAGATTTTGGGGAATTACTGTTTTGCTCCGACCGTTAGAAGTTATATTGGGGCAACTAGAAACCGGAACTTTTCAATTACCCAATCAGAAAAGTTTTACCTTTGTAGGCGTGGCTAGATAGAGACGTTTTCTGTCAGTCATCAGCAATGCGTGACTGCTCTGAGCTGAGACGCGGGTTCTCGCTGAATTATATACGAGATGTGTGTTTATTTCTGCAGTCCCGAGTAACGCAGTACCGATGCGTGCCGTTGACAAGTTCACGTCTTAGCAATGGTAGCTATACTAAACTATTTTCGATGTGTGGCTAAAACTAAGTATGCGACTAATCCAAATACTTCAGCCCAGCTTTTATTAGGTTTTTAAAATATTTCTAAAGTCGTTTTGATTGTGTTTTTTTATACATACTATGAGTTAGGCTATAACGTAATAAATATCTTTACCATCATCACCACCACAACCGACGACGACGTCATCATCATCGTCGTCGTCGGTTGTGGTGGTGATGATGGTGATGATAATGATAATGATGATATGTTTATGGCTGTGGCGATGGCGATGATCAATTATCTTTACCATCTGAAATGTAGGCTTATTTCGAAGTAATAAAATTATGATCGAACCAAAACATGTTTCGGTTACATTAATCGACTCAGTTATAGATAGATATGTGATAATGCATGTCCGTAGCCAACGGGCGAGATGGTATTTCTTACCCCGTCACATTGAGCCAACAAATAAAGTTCGGTCTGGTGGTCTGACCCTCCGTATAAAACGTAACTTAATGATAGTGAAAGTAAACTCCTATAAAGTTGAACGTCAGAATCCCTTGTTCACGCGAATTAAGTGAGCCCAGGCTACGAACGGAGACTGGGGAGTTCTTGGAAGCTCGTACGTCTTGGGGGAGTGGTGGACCGGTGTTGGTATATTTATGTTCCCAATGTTCACCCTGTTAAATAGTTGTCTGTTTGTGTGCACAATAAATCTGGGAGGGGCACTAAAATACGTTGAGTTCGCCCCTACTACTTCCGTTTAATCGAAATAATTTACTTATGCCACAGGCCTACATTGGAAATCCCTTTTCCGAGTCCTGCATATAGGCCTAATTTTCTATTATTCCTCGAGTGACGACCATAATTATAAACATTACTGGACGCGTAATAATTATATTTAATTGCACTGAAAACATTCACAATATTTTTTTTAGTTTTTGCTCGCAAAAATATAGTTTTCGTTACCACGGTGCGTGGGGGTGGGGGGGGGTGGGGGTGGGGGTGGGGGCGGCGCAACTGAAATATACGGACAAGATTAAATGACTATATGCCCCCCCAATGCACCACTAATTGTAAAACAGCAACTAAAAATGGAAGTGATGCGATCCTTGAAACAAAACGTATAGGCGTATTCAGAATTCGATTGATCATTAAATGAAACTGTACAGTCACGTGTATACATTGTGTCTGAATGATAAATAGATAACGTTAATTGGTGCATTAATTTTGTTTTCAAATTTGCTTGTTGTTGCTTGTGATAATCCAGACGGATCAGATCAGGGGAAGCTATTTTTTTAGTTAACAAAGTAAAATAAATAATATTATGTTATTTTGTAGAGGAGATGAGATGCACCAAAGAAGTGCCTGATGTTTGGCCCCAAATACAGTACCCGATATAGGGGGTAATTTTGTGGTGGAACTGTATCCTTTGGCCCTGCTGTCGCGCCACCTAGTGAATATCACCCTTATCGAGTACGAACAAAAAAGAAAAAAGACAATTTGATTAATCCGTGATAGAGATAAAATAAGCACATAGTGAGATGTCTATGTAAGAACATTGATCATAATATATTTTTTCTGTTGTGAAGCGTTGCTAAAAAAGAGGCTAGTAATGTCTCTAACGATTACGATTGAATCAAGTAGTGACGCCTAGTGGACAATTGTTCGTGTATCCCGACGACAGAAAGAAAAATTCATTTTCGAAATTTAATATAACAATAATTGTTAGTGTGATACTAGGGGGTAGCGATTACCCAAGCATTTGGATATTGTAATTGATTGGAATTTGTAATTTACTATTAATTTTAACGCATTCTCTCAATTCACAACATGTTGTGAAATGCCGTGCAGGATCTTGTCCAACGGCAACGGTAACGACGACGCACTCCAACGATTTTGCTTGTAGTGCAGGTCATGGACTTACATTTAAAAGTAAGTTCAAGGTCCAGGTCGTCAAACTGAAAGGCGATGCACCAAAGCAACCAAGCCATTACGACGGTTGCGCTTCGTACAGATTTCTTATAACGGGAAATTACGTTCATGTATGGTAAAAATGTGTTGGAGGTTGGACAATGACAAATGTCTAATATAACATTACGATGTATTCGATTCAATTTGTTTTATTTGACTTGAATAAACTATGTACTGAAATAAAACTGTTTTTTGAAAAACGCTTCGCCCCCGGGTGGATTCGAACCACCAACCTTTCGGTTAACAGCCGAACGCGCTAACCAATTGCGCCACGGAGGCGATCTCTGCAAGGATTTCCAAGCACTATTTTAAAGAATTCACGCGCACGCAGATAATAGTAACTTGGCGATAGTTGTATGAAACGGTTTCATTAAGTACGTCATGTTGATGGGGTGAGGGTCTCTTGATAAGCATTACTTAGTGTTATATGGCAATGGAGATATATTGGTATTCATTACTTTCCTATTCAAACACAGTTTGGCATGTCTAGCTCAACAACCAGAGTGGTATATTGCCATACAGTTGTCATGGGTACTGCTATATACGGCTGAATATGTTTGGGATTGTTGGGTGTTGGTTGTATAGGTAAGGGAGTTCGGGAGAGTATTCAGGCTGGCTGTGTTGAGTTTTGTTGACACATTGTTCACCACAATGTCGTTATATATCCTATCTCCGTGGTGACAAGTTGGGCTATATCTAACCTACAGACAACGTGTCGATATTATAACGGCAGTATATTAATTGTTTATTAATTGTTCCGTATTTTTTGTTGCGCCGCTATATGGTAGCATGAGTGAATAGACTTGCCCCCTTGGCAAGATCCTGCATACGCCAGTGTGCTCAATCGAAGTTAAACACTCGTGGGAAGCACCTGTGAGCCAATGGTGTGTATCGCAGGCGGGATACCACGAGGCCCGGGGATTCACCTTGTCTTCAAGAATCCTAAGCATAACGCACATTTAACAAGATTGCCATCAAAAACTACAAGTACCAGATGACAAATGTACAAGTATAAGTCATTGGCTTATCGAGAGTCCAACATTTGAAAAATGTGTTTATAGCCCGCCCTTATCATATATGTATATATATATATATATATATATATATATATATACAGTAATATGACTAATATTATTACAGAAATTATCTTAACTGTATTTAGCAAGGGTGTGTAATATGAATCACGCCGGACTTGTGTAATGTGAAGCATGTGTCCGCAATAGCGTATTCCGATTACCCTATTCCAATAACTAATTTCAAATTCGTCTTTTGCTTTCACGATGGTGGCGGTCAATGTTTCGAAGAAATTTGATAGAAACGACCGAAAAAGTCGACCATTTCTGTCGTAAATACATCGCTGATACAAGAATTAGTATGAGAGGGGAGTTGACCGACAATTCTAAATTCAAGTTAGACGGGCGTCATACTATTTCGAGGAGGAAAATGTCGAAAAATGACCGTCTTTTGGATGCTGCCGAGACCGTGAATTCTTTCATTGACGGGATTCAGAATTTGAAACACGTCGAAACAAACGAAGTACATGTGGGAAAAAGTGCTGATGGTTGCATCGAAAACAGAAAAGTACAAACGTCAGAAGCGAAATTTCCAAAAGATGAGGGTCAAGATGCCAGACACTGGAAGGAACTATTGTTGTTGCATTTGGATTTGATTCAGCAACAACGGGAGATGCTGTTGTCAAAAGACCGCCAAATTAAGACGCTCAGCCAAGAAAAAGAAACGGTTAGGCAGTATTTTGCTTTTGTGTTTTATAATCTTAATGGTTTATACGATGCCATGTTTTAACTCTGCACAACCATATAAACATTGCATTTAAATGTTACGTTGTGACGTTAAAATTCAAGATGGCCGCATAGCTGGTTCGCAGTTTCTGCTTGGCGTATTTGTTCTTTGCAGTATGTACGTCCCTCTTATGTGACCGTCGAGTGATAGGTTTTGTAAGTTGCATTGTTATTACGGTAAATATATACGACTTTTAAAGTGTAAATGCAAATAACATTTTATTGATAAAAACAGGTGTGCATTTTAACTTAACCGCTTTCGCGCGAATCAGACTCCGATACACGCGTGTGCAGTATCCATGACAGCTTGCATTCCTCATCGTCTTCCGGTTTTTGTTCCTTCCTTGTATCATGTAAATATATGTCCATGCTTGTATGCTGTAATTTATGGAAATGAGATATGGACATTTCCTGATCATTGTCATAATGCAGACATATTGACATGACGTGTGAAATTATGTATGAAGTTTTTCATTGTCTGTTTTCTAAGACTAAGTACAATGCCAATGCTGGTTTGTGTTGTTGGAAAAAGCACATCGTAATGAACGTTGACTTTGTAAGTTTGTTTGGACCTGTCTTGGATTTGGATGCTTTTCTACAATCTGGGCCCATTGCAATTTCACCGTTATTAACATGCAATGCGTACAGTAACCACACACGATGCATGCACAGTGCATACTGAACTATGAAACGTGCATATATACACATTTTAATCACCTTTTTCGAAGCTTGAATTTGCATATTTAACCAGCATTGAGCGCCAACTTGCCCCTCTTATTGGCGACACTCAACGCAAGTTAATTATGTGAATTCGAGCATCAAAAAGATGATTAAATGTGTTTTTACGCACATCATGGTTATGAATTTATATGTTCTGTAGTTTTGTATGCATTGTGCATGCATTTTGTATGGTTACTATACATATTACATGTTATTACGGTGACATTGAAGTGGGCCCAGATTCTAGAAAAGTGCCTGGTCTTGCATTTAAGTTTAAACAAGATTTAAGTAGATTGCCATCCAAAGCTAAAAAACGCAGATGATAAGTGGACAAAGAATCCATATTGGCTTATTGAGAGTTCAATGATTATTCATCTATGACTGTGTAACTCGCCCTTCTGAGATATTTGTAAAAAAAAATTATATGGCGAGCTCATAATATATTGTGTATCTGTAAAAATTGCAACATGTCATTCTCAAGAGGGTATGCAGCTTTCCCACATAAAATATTGTTTTCCTCGATTACATACATAATACTGCTTTTTGAACTTACTTAATATTAGGGAGCATACCAAAAATATAACAAATATTAGCTCAACAGAGGTACAGTTGCAAATGTTAAGGGGTAATTTTTTATGAAATGTCTGATGTTTGTTTTATTTTATTTGCTTTATTACTATTTTGCTAAAATGGTCTTCCGTCTAACTCACTATCAAACGTGTCTCCTAAATCACGCTTTCCCCAAATCATCAGTTCCCATAAACCATATGTCTACTAAATCATGTGCCCCCAAATCATGTGTCTCAGGGGATTATCATGTGCCTACTAAATCCTGAATCAATCACTGCTTCATTGACACAGTTCTCTTCATGCAGCTGAAATGTCGACTGGAAAGGATGGACAGACGGATGTCATTGCTACGACAACAAAAGTTTCACAGTAGTGGGTTTCCGATGACGCCCCAGCAGTCCCAGTGTGTAAACAGTGGTGCAGGGTCGCCAGCAGGCTCGCCAGCGCTGCGTGCGAGTCGGCTCAAGAATCAGCTTGGCGGACACAAACGGTAATTCTATCTTTTACTCTCAAGCACACATGCTGGTTTCCTGAATTATTCATGCTATGCGAACCTTCGTACAATTCACAAAATCTTTGTAGTTTCATGTGGATGTTCAATCCTCTTGTTTTCTACGATTGTTCCGAGGTATGTAATTATCATCAGCGTCTGTATTAGTTAATTCGTACAGTACAAAATTTTTATGTTCACTTTGAACCTGCTTGCCATGTCGAGCAAGTTGCATATTTTTCTACTCGCAGTAGGGCTAGTTCCAAAAAAGATTCACCAGGTGGCATCCATTTAAGACACAACAATGTGTTAATAATCTGTCAATTTGAGGGGAGATGTTGCTTATAATATGAAATATTTCGCATGACATTGTGAAAATATGTTGAAATCTTATGCTGAAACACAGCAAAAAATGGAATCATTAAGCATAATCGTGAACAGGGATGCGCAAAAGTCATTATCAGAATGAGGGACAACCGAAGATTTTTAGTGGAAATGCAATTTGGAATAAATATGTCTTGAGTTTGTTTTTCGGAAGGTAGTTATAGCTTTAGATGTTTTCACAGTGATGGGAAGTTCATTCCAGATGCAGCTACAGAGAAAGCTGTTTGCCCAAGTTAAGTTTAGTTTGTCTGCATGAAATTGGCAGTTAATCAGCTTGTCCGTGTAGACATGTTTCAACAGTGTTTCATTTGTTGTTGAGTCTTGACTAACAAAATTGTGGAATACCGCTGTGCATTTTTAACAAGTGAAGGTATTTTTCTCGTCAATTTATGTAGGGACGTTTTTCTTAGGGCCCATTGGCCTAGTTTTGAAGTGCAAAATTCCACATTATTCAATTGGGGCCAGGTCCAATTTAATAGAAAAATTGGCTGTGATTTTGAAAGTGGCCAGGGCTTCACGTTTGAAAACAACAGGCGAGCGATAAATCACTCGCCTAAATATGCCAAATTAATTTAGGCAAGCGAAATTTTAATTGGTACTTGTTGGCGCTATAACTTTTGTACAATGAAATAAATGTTTACTTTAGTAAACCCCATTCATTGCAATTGGTGAAACGGTTTTGAATCGCAGGATGTCATCGATCACCATAGGCATAGCCTAGGCAAGGCAAGTGCTGTAGACGTAGCAGTGTGCTGTGATAGTGGCCACAACGCAGCACTGCCACTGGTGTGCAACTTCAATTAGGCGGTTTGAAAATTGCAATTGAGATTCACAAATACGCCACGTATAAGAATTACATGTATAGTCATAACTCATAAATGCAGCTTAGTAGGCAACACCAATATAAACAGGGGTGAAATGGCATGCTTCCATTGCATCACAATGCCAAACGCACAACTCAAACTCGGTGCGCAAAAATATTAATTTGTCATCCGCACATGAAACAGTGAATCAATGTTAAGTGGTACCGGAGATGTGCGTTGTGAATTTATGTGTTCAGAGCGGTTGAAAGACGAAGTGGAACAATTATTAAAATTGTCGTTTTCAATGTTTAATCAACTTTTATACTCAGTGTCAACTCACATGCGTGTTCGGTAGCTCGGATCAATGTTATTATTTTCGATTCCCATTACAGCCTAGTCAGTCAATCAGATCATAGCGAAGTATTGTTAATCCCTATCTATTCCATAACTGTACATGTATATGTGTACATTATTCAGTTCAACATGCAAAAGTATGTGACATTTAAACAATACACATCGACGCTAGTCCACTCATTTGATAACTTTTTTATAAACCCCTTGGCCAGAACATCATGGCTTCGATGGCGTTCTTGCCATCTTGGTGCAGCGGGCTGCGATCGCCATCACCGGTGATGGATGATACGTGAACTTCGAATATTGGAGTCCAAACACTTCGTTATAAAGAGGGTAGACTTTCCTAGTGAATCTAATACTCAAGAAATGTCAAGACGAACACTTGCAGGCAGCGAGCGATTTTAGCAATTGACGCAAGCGATAAATCGCTCCCTTGATTATTGATTTGCGAGAGCGTTAGGGAGCGAGAGCGATCGCTCGCCTCAAACGTGATGCCCTGAAGTGGCCAAGCAGTGACCGACAGTAGTTGCCAGGCGACACCACTAGATGCAGCTGTTGTGACTCTTCATTAAACGTCAAGTTGAGGTGGTGTGAGTTAATAGGTTGCACCTGTAATATCTAGACACTTCGCTCCTCTAACTTGACTCAAGATGTTTCACTCCCCGGCGGAGCATAGACCAGGTGTTTTTCTTTTCCTTTCGCCCTGAGCGTCCCACGTGAGCACCTGTGATGTGTTGTGTGGGCTTCCTGAGAGTATAGCCTATCCAGTTCCACTTCTTTCTTCTAATTTGATCTTCTATTGGTTCCTGGTTTGTTCTTTCCCATAGTGCTTCATTGCTAACTGTTTCTGCCCACTGTATCCGTAGAATTCTTCTTTGACATTTATTTACAAAAGTTTATCTTCTGTAGCATGGTTTTTGTGGTGCGTCTCTGATCCAGACTAAGTACAGCCTTAACATTTGAGTTAAAAATGTGTAGCTTGGTTGGTGTCACTCGCCTAAATACGCACACAACGCCTGACATATAGGGGCATAAATCACTTATGTAAACCAGCGTTTACTACACTTGCAGAAAGAAGTCATGGCTGACTCCGCAGAATCTCAACAAAAGATTCGCCACAACCGCTACGACTGCAGAGTCGATGGGACCGATTTCTGACGCTGACGACGAAATTGGTTGTAGAGTCAGTCGACACAGATCGACATCGTGCAGCAGCGGCGGTGCCACGACGCCACTTAGAGACACTCTTGGTCGACGTCAGCATCAGGGTCACCAACACAGTGACGCGACCAGGTCAAAAGGTCCGGGTGCGCCATCACACCCCAGTGAAAGGGTTAGTGACAGCAGCGGTAATGACGAGCCGCTGAAGGGCGCGTCAGGGCACCGGCGTCGGACAGGGCCAAAGGAGGAACTATTGTTACACACGGACCTCTTGTACTATGTGCCCACGTACCCGCAGTGGACGGCTATACCTGAACCTGACAGTGAGGACATCGTCATGACAACCTCGCCTGTCGGTGTTGAAGAGGTTCCAGGTAGGGTTTTAATTCTCTCTCTCGCTATCACTCGAGTCACAGACCTTCTGTGTTAGAGAAACGAGGAGAGCAGTCAGTGAATCGATCTCCTGAAAGCACCCAGGAGAGCGATTCACTCTCCCGGCCCAGCTGATTAAAATGGTCAAAAAACAGTTTCAATAACTGTATCATGAGATGCTGTGCATCGTTACAAATGTCGATCCCTCAACATAGTTTTCAGTTCAGTTCATATTTTTTTCGTAAATTGTTTTCAAACCCAACACAATATTTTAGTAACCAACTCATCATCCTCTACTTGAGTAGTTTCGTACCCAAAATTAGTGTCCTTCAAAGAAATATTGACAGTTGGACAAAGTGTCCCTGAACTTGCTTGCTGGCAGCAGTCATTTTCGACATGATTTTGGCGGGGCATTCTGGGCATATTAATTTTGTTTCTGACAGCACACTGGTCTCGGATTGCAGTGCAGTCATTTATTTCTGTCAGATGGTTCCAATGCAACGAACCCCCAAACTGGTGCAACTGTGCATCAAAAACAAATAAGTCCAACGTAATATCATACCTGCATTTGTCTTTATTATCTGAGATAACCTGTAAGGTGGTGCTCACAATAACGCCACCACTCGTGTTACGTTGCAGGTTAGCCGGAACTACATCCATTATGGCGGTCAGTGTGTCATGATAACGTTCTGAGACACATTGTAATGAATGCCGTGCTAATAGAATGAAACAAAAGCCAATTGATGTTATGTGGATGAAATATTTATTTGCTATGGTAGAAACTCAATTGACAATCGCTCTCCTGAGATGGTTTCTTTTTTTGATGAGCGTGATTAATCACGCTCCTACAGCCGACGCGAGGAGCACGAATGAGTGCCGGCACGATCGCGCTCCTCAAAACAGAAGCTCTGGAATCCCAGTGATGATGATGAGAATGCAGCTGTGCAGTCATATGTTGCTGCCGTTTCTCATCTTCCACGATTGTACATGTTTATTTCAATGGTTTAGTTACCCCCAAGTCTGTGCAACAAGTCTCCGCTGTGTCTGTTGTGAATTCATGCCAGCCGGTGTATGCTGAGTATGAAGAATTTATTTTTTCAAAAATGTGACTTGTGTGGTGTGGTGTCATTGTGACTGTAGGAGCAGTGGTGTGGATTTATGAGCTCATTCACAGGATCATATGATTTCATGGGTTTTGAACTGGAGTTTGTTGGTGAAATTACCACTAACCGGTCTCTCAAATATCCAAGAGGATCAAATATGTAAATCTTTAATTGACCATGTGTTCGTGTGATGGTGACTATTATTTGGCATTGCGTTTTCTTAACCCTAGGAGTGACCAATGATAAATTTCACGGTGTACACACATTGTTATACATAAGGGTGCTTTAAAAAAATCATAACATCACTAATAATTATCACACAAATGTGATTGAGGTATCATTTTGTTGCTAAATAAACTATTAAAGTATTATAATAAAATTATAAAAACTACAGCACATCAACTTATCATGGGGATATTACTGTTTGAATTTCATCAAAAGCAAAAGCAAAAATTACATTTTTCTCCCTGCTACCAGATAATTACTGAGTGGCTCTATGTCTCAATGTTCAATGTTAAAATGTAGCCATACATATTAGCTACAAAATAAAAAAATTAATTAAATATGTTGAACGTTTATTTTTATGATTTTTCCAACCCCAGGCTATGCCGATTCAGACAGGCCCATCGGTCCCGCATCGTTTACCGTGGCAGTGCGGGCTCAAAAAAGCCCGCAACATTATTCTGTCTAAACTAGTATAACATGATTCACTAATGATGTCATTCAATTTGTGAGAAAACAAAATGGTGGATTAGTAAATAAAAAGGTCAGATGGCCCAGACAACACTTGTTTGTAACGACAACGCTCATTCGCTACATATAGCCCGCTCACTCATTCACGTGTACTGGTATTCCAATAGGTCAGTGACAGAGATTTCGAAAGACCTGTATAACATGTTACATATTTAGATACTATGAATGGAAACGTAAATTTATTCTGCGTAGCGTAGTAAAAGCAGCCAAATATGGGCACCAATTGGAAATGATTCATATGACGACCCAAAATTTTTAAAATGCATGTTGTGACCTTACAAATACCTTATTTTACCTAATAAACATACAGTACGCTAAAAAAATCAGCCATTGCAAAATGTCAAGGAATCTGAGCGTACACCAAACATTTTTCTAGGCTAAGGTAACCATTTAACATTAGTGGAGTTATTTGGTGACTGTGTAGAACAACTGAGAAGTGGTTCCAACTGTTTAGCACCAGATGGAGGCACTTTTCAGTTGTTCCACACTAGTCAGATAAAAATATTAAGGATCCTGCTGATTAAAAAACGGATGTATGCTAATTATACGCTTAATAAGTTGAATACATTAACTTGTTATTTTTTTTGGCAGTTCCATCGTGGCAGTACAACAGGATACAGACAGGCTACCAGATGGAGGGAACAGAGGTAGGGGTGAACTTCTGTGTGTAATACTGAGCAACAGAATGAAGACAACCAGGGGGGTAAAAAAAATTGGTTCCCCTAGAAAAGTTAGGAATTGCTTTAAACCAACCAAGAGATTAAAAAGAAAACTGTTTCACTGGTCACATATCTATCTGTGCAATGTACAAAACAAATTGTTGAGTTTCTTTCACATTACAAAAACACCTCCTATTGACATGATGAGTCTTGCTTGTTGGACATATTTAGCATATTAATGAAGTCCCACAAATCAGCATAGGCCATCAGAAAATTCTTGTCAATTGTAATTGCTTTTATCATGTGAAAGTAACTCTGTGGAAGTGATTGGGTGATAGCTGTAGGGAACGAGAGTGACTCTGTGGAAGTGACTGGGTGATAGCTGTAGGGAAAGAGAGTAACTCTGTGGGAGTGTTTGGGTGATAGCTGTAGGGAAAGAGAGTAACTCTGTGGGAGTGATTGGGTCATAGCTGTAGGGAACGAGAGTGACTCTGTGGGAGTGATTGGGTGATAGCTGTAGGGAACGAGAGTGACTCTGTGGAAGTGACTGGGTCATAGCTGTAGGGAAAGAGAGTAACTCTGTGGGAGTGATTGGGTCATAGCTGTAGGGAACGAGAGTGACTCTGTGGGAGTGATTGGGTGATAGCTGTAGGGAACGAGAGTGACTCTGTGGGAGTGATTGGGTTATAGCTGTAGGGAACGAGAGTGACTCTGTGGGAGTGATTGGGTGATAGCTGTAGGGAACGAGAGTGACTCTGTGGGAGTGATTGGGTTATAGCTGTAGGGAACGAGAGTGACTCTGTGGGAGAGATTGGGTAGTAGCTGTAGGGAACGAGAGTAACTCTGTGGGAGTGATTGGGTCATAGCTGTAGGGAACGAGAGTGACTCTGTGGGAGTGATTGGGTGATAGCTGTAGGGAACGAGAGTGACTCTGTGGGGGTGATTGGGTTATAGCTGTAGGGAACGAGAGTGACTCTGTGGGGGTGATTGGGTTATAGCTGTAGGGAACGAGAGTGACTCTGTGGGGGTGATTGGGTGATAGCTGTAGGGAACGAGAGTGACTCTGTGGGAGTGATTGGGTCATAGCTGTAGGGAACGAGAGTGACTCTGTGGGGGTGATTGGGTTATAGCTGTAGGGAACGAGAGTGACTCTGTGGGGGTGATTGGGTTATAGCTGTAGGGAACGAGAGTGACTCTGTGGGGGTGATTGGGTGATAGCTGTAGGGAACGAGAATGACTGTGGGAGTGATTGGGTCATAGCTGTAGGGAACGAGAGTGACTCTGTGGGGGTGATTGGGTTATAGCTGTAGGGAACGAGAGTGACTCTGTGGGGGTGATTGGGTGATAGCTGTAGGGAACGAGAGTGACTCTGTGGGAGTGATTGGGTTATAGCTGTAGGGAACGAGAGTGACTCTGTGGAAGTGATTGGGTGATAGCTGTAGGGAACGAGAGTAACTCTGTGGAAGTGATTGGGTGATAGCTGTAGGGAACAAGAGTGACTCTGTGGGGGTGATTGGGTGATAGTTGTATGAAACGAGAGCAACAGCTCACCTAAAACATGATGCACTGTACTTGTGACCTTGTTTCAATCTGTTGGCAGAGTTTCTCAAGTTAAGTATAGTAGGAGATTAACAATATCAGTTTAGCTAATACTTGTCAAGAGCTGAAAAAGAAACATACTTGCTTTAATAGAAAGTGCCCTGAAATTATGATGAATTGATGCATAATGTTGACACTTTCACTACTGTTGACACTAACATCTGTACCTACTTCCAGAACTTGGAAGATGAGATTTTCCTGAAGCGTCACCAGAAACCTGAAGCGGATGAAAGGAGGAGGAAAAGGTATGGGTTTGTCCTACTAGGCTGTGCAATTATTAACCATTTTAGACTTGTACGTAATATTATGCAGGTATGGGGTCAAATTCATTGAAATGTATTTAAATACAAATACTCTTGAGGTGTTCAAATACAATTACAAATACAGTCGCGCCCCGTTATTACGCGGATTCGGATATAACGCGGTCGGTCGTGGACCCCAATTTTCTACCGCCAGGGGGAAATGCCAAATGGGCCTGCTTAAACCTACTTAGAATTGCTTTGACAATTCTCAAGAAACATTAGGCGAACAATGTCAATGAACGAGTATCAATGTGTTGTTTGTCTTGCGTTGTCGCTGACATCAATCGCTGTCGCTGGCTTCTCGCTTTGCTTCGACGGTTTGTAAATTGCAATCGAGATTAACAAATACGCCTCGCGTATGAATCAGATAAACAGTTTTAAATGCATTTAGTATGCAATACCAACATAACACTTGGGTGAAATGACATGCTTCCATTACATCCTAAATTTAATCGTTTTCGCGACGCGAAACCAACATGCCAAATTCCTAACCCAAGGCTCTAACGGTGAGCAAAAAATACGAATTCGTCATCCGCATAGGAAACGATGAATCGACGTTAAAGTGGTTCGTAATAAATTTGTGCTTTGGTCGAGATCAGTTCAAAGACGAAGTGAAACAATTATTAATTCTACCTATTGTCGTTTTCTGTGTTTGATCATCTTACATACTACGTTTGTCAAATCGTATGTTTTCGGCTGCTCAGATCCAGGTTATTATTTTCGATTCGTAGGCCTATTGCCTTGGCCAGTACATCATCATCGTAGTAGATCTATTCCATAAAGCATAACTATATACGTACATGTGTTTTATTCAGTTCAAGAATCATCAGGGTGTGACATTTAAAAATAATACATGTTGATGCTAGCATAAAAAGTTTAATAAGTTCCATAAACTGCATGTTGGTGTATAGGACAGTGCTGCAAGCACATAGGGCTTCGACAGCATTCATGGACTTGGTGCAGCGAGCGGCGATCGCTGTTGTTTAGTAGCTCCCTGGTGGCAGATATGGGAACACCTAACGCGCCTCGCTTACAACGCGGTCCGATATCGTGGACCCTGACGACCGCGTTATAACAAGGCGCGACTGTACTATGACATGCAAATGTATTTAAATACAAATACTTTTTTACAATACAGCCTATAGCACACTTCACTTGGCACTGTCTCTAGTAAAAGTAAACCACACATTTTATGTATAGTTGATGACATTTAGCTTGTGAAGCCCCCCGCCCCTTCCCTTCAGTCCACATGTCTCACACAAACATTGGCAAAACCGACCATAACACGGTGAAGTTCATTCCGTGCTATGCCCCGTTCAAGTGACATGATCGAGCGGTTTTATAATCTTGCTATTTTCGATAAAGTAAAGTCGGTAATTCTTTGAGAATATGACATGGTTAATCCAATCAGAAGATGGGGTATAGCAATGCAAATTCTTCAAAAAAGTTTTTTAATACTTTCAAATAGGAATGTATTTGATGCTGTATCTGATGTTATGTTGGTTGTGAACATGGTTAATGCACAAACTGCAAAGTCATTCATTCTTGTTGAGGAAGGCCTCTTGTAGTTTGCTAAATGGATTGTAGGTTAGCCACCATCGTTACCAAGACAACAACAACCCTACACTGTGACTGTATGTTGTGATAGCTCTATTACTATTCCGATAGTTTCATAACTATTGTGATTGTATCATACCCGTGGGCCAAAGACACATAAGCCTGCGGCCCGCTAAATCGCTTGAACACACAGGGCATTTCTGGTTAGTTTCGCCAGTCTGGGATACTGCAGTTGATTGTCCTTCCATCATGGCAGTATCCCTTCAAGTTCTCTTCTAGCCAAGTGAACTTAAGTGGCCTGGTATGGGGCCATTAGATCTATGCAAAAGGCTACATTCATGCCAAAATATGCATCTGTAACATCTGTATTCTGTATGTACTATGTAGTAGTAATATATAGTATATATTACTACTACATAGTACATACAGAACTGTGTAATGTGTGTACTGTATACTTATGCAGGTGTACTAAGTCAAAGACATAGTATACTACCGCCCCATTTATTCTCAGCAATAACAATACAATTCTTGTATATTTAATTGAAACAAGCATCTGCTATTTTTTAAATGTGAACAAATGCCCCATGAACAAATGTCTTTGTATGCAGATATTTTGTGAGCAAATCTCTTTCCATCAAATGTGTGAAGTGGTCATTCCAGCATGTCTGCATTCAGTACATGCAAGTGTAGCAATAGGGGACATGCGCTGTCATGCAGAGAGTTGGCAAACCAGAGAGTTACACAGTAATACATATTAATGTCTCAATTAAAAGAATGCACATTATTAAAATGATACCACTGGAAGTCCCATTGTTGAAAAGAGGTTAAACTGCATTCCAATATATAAAGCACTGGTGTCATTCATAATTCCATGCAAGGTCTAAATATCCAACTGTAATACTAAAGAAATAATTGTAAACATTCATTAACCGGAAATACAATTTATAATAAGTTTTTATTAATATTAAAATGAATAATCCGCTCTCACTAGGCGCAGCCCAAGCCCGATGTGTTAAATATTTTTTAAGCCCAGGCCTACAAGATGCCTGGCCTGTGAAATTTAGTAGAGGCCCGGCCTGCTTGGGCCCAAAGCCCGGCCCTTGCAGGGCACTAATTGACAATAACTATCAATAGTTGTATTTGCTATTGATAGTATTGCACATATATCGATAGTTCTATATGTTGTTACACCTCTAGTATTTGATATGGTTCTTCATGCAAAGGTAACGCAGCAGCATGCTAGTCAGTGACATCACTAGTTATATGAATATAGTTTGTCAGTTTGTGCAGTGGTTTCACAGTAGTGTGTGTTTTTGCCACCAGGTGGGACATGCAGCGGCTGCGAGAACGCCAGCTGCTGGAGAAGCTGCAACAGTCGCATGCTGACGGCCGGACCAACAGCACAAAGGAAGAGGGGGCAGTCGGGTCCTTCCTGCCACACATCGACAAGTGTAGGTATTTTAAGGCACACACTATCCTTGCTAGCCTGGGATGGTAGTGGTATTATGCTGCCCCAGGCAGATTGACCTTTTGACCTGGGGATTTGTAATTTTTTTCCCAAGCTATGTGCGGATGTACGCTGAAACATTTGTATTTTATCCCATTTGCTGCGTTGGTTAACATGTTTCTGGGAATTAGACACCCAAACTTCAGGAACGTTCCCACGAAATACTCATTATTACCTGTCCGAGCAGCGACGGTGGGTCCACTACCAATTAAAGTTAAGTTCCTGTATGCAAGCCGTGTTAATCTGAGCAAGCAATATAATTGGTTAACACAGCAACTGAAAGTTCCACATTTCAACAGGCCAATCTGCCATTGGTGGCCATGTTCATGTTTTGAATGATCATAAGAAAACGTGACCATCAAAAATTCTAAAACTATGATATCCACTGGCATAACTGTGCAAGGTAGCATACTTTCACCTACATCGGATTCGCTCCATCAGAGATTGCTTGACACAACATGCCACTGAACTCCTGGTTCACTCCCTTGTCATATCGCGACTGGACTATGGAAATGGCCTCCTTTATGGTGTACCTGACCAGTTACTGGACAAGCTGCAGAGAGTCCAGAATGTGGCAGCTCGCATTGTGGTCAGAGCCAGTCGCTATGACCACATCACATCCATCTTAGAGACTCCATTGGCTTCCTGTCCGGTACCGTATTGAATACAAGGTCTTACTGATGACGTTCGAAGCTCTTCATCTGCTTGCGCCGAGCTACATTGCAGACCTGCTCCAGTTCTACCAACCCTGCAGAACATTGCGATCCTCATCAGACTCTCTTCTGACTGTACGCAGTGCACATCTCCGCCATTATGGTGATCGTGCCTTCTGCATCGCTGCTCCTCGCCTGTGGAACAGTCTTCCCCATGAGATGCAAAAATGTGACTCTCTATACACTTTTAAAAGACTCTTAAAAACTATCTTGTTTAAACGCGCTTATTATTCTTAACTGTCAAATTTATTTGACTTTTAGTGCTATGTCCTATGAACTTGGATTTGCTGTTTTTTATGTTTTTATTTATTTATCTATTTATTTATTTTTTAATCGTGACTGTCTTTAACTATGTTTGTATCAGCGCCTTTGAACAGGGTCACCTGGATCCATGGCGCTCCAAAAGTGCTCTAATTATTATTATTATAATGTTTTTCGTCAAAATCACATACCCTTTAAAGTTTTTTTGTTTGTCTCTTTCTAGAATCTTTTCGCAAAAAAATCACGCATCTGTATCCAGTATGACATGCTAGCTCATTTGTGCAATCATATTATTTAGTTTTGGCGAGATCAAACTATAAAATTATTTTTGTCCCGATCTGGTCAGAATTCGACCAAAAAAGGCCTGGCCCTGTATACCACAACATAAGGCTGTTCACACTCACAAGTTACCGAGTCAATTCTATCGATGATTTTTTAAATATGCAGTCTTATTGAAACGACTGCACATATTACTTATACAATTCTCATACTTCAAATTTGAACATCAACAAACCTGATTCGTGATAGGCGAACTCTGTAAATCACTCGAGGAGTTTTAATGTAGAGCAATACCACATTTGTTAGAGACTGTTCTATTTCTGGTGTTTCAGTGACGCACATAGAAGTCTGTGACTCGGTTCCTGTGTCTGTGTTTGGATATCCATTGCCAAAGTTACACACACGGTAAGTATATGCACTTCCTTCTCTCCGGTTAGTTTGTGTAAGGGTCGATCTACACGAGCGATTTGTACCCAGTTGGTCGGCAGACACGGTGTCAAGCGTTGTCGTGACACAAGAATTGGTTGTGTAAACATCTTCACATGCACCTGGCATGACCTTTCGTCAAAGCTCAAATTGGGATTGGCATGAGTCAATAGGTTGCACTTACAATGTCATGCGACATCCCGTCGCCCGACTAATTGGGGCACAAATCGCTCTTGCAGCCTTGAGACTATAAGACTTATGGGGAACGTCTGAGAACCCAGTCACGCTGGAAAGTTTATGTATAAAACCTGTATCTATTCTCTATACTGAAATCAGGTTTTGTGTTCTTGCAGGTTTTTTTATATAACTATAGAAAGAGAGTGGTTAGGAACTGATGGGTGATAATGTCACAAATTGTCAGTTATTTGAATGTGGTTGAGTAACATTTGCATTTGTTGGACTTGCATCAAGTGTTAAAAGGGAAACAAAAGTCGTGGTTTTGGGCCTGCGCACCTATAAGAATTACTGAGATATAAACCTTTTTTTTTTTGGTGCGCTGCTAAACTTGGGTTACTCGAGGATTTTAGCGCAATAGAAGTATTTTGTATTGTATTTCCTCTAACTACAAAACCTCATTGAACACACGGCATCTTAATTTCATGGGCTGCACCATATTGTCAGATAAGGTTATAGGCATATAGCCCTGTACCTTGACTTGTTTCCCTTTAAATAGTCTTGTCAGGAATGTTTCTGTAGGGAGATGTCACAAAGTGAGTGTTTTTTTAGAAGTTTTTAGTTGATGCTAGCGTGTTGTTTGTTTCAGAGAGTTTGAGTTGCCGTGGTTAGATGGACGGGGGAAGGAGGAGAACACACGGCCACTGTCTCGCACGCGCAACCGATAGAGCTGTAACTGTCTCTGTATAAATGTTGTAAATAGATGTAACGAAAAAGTGTCAACGTTTTGTTGTCTCTTGTTGTGATTCGTCACATTATGTGCACTTCCGCAGTTCTGGGTATACCTCGTAACTTACATATTCATCATAGCAGCCACAGCCAGTAGCATTTTTAATTGGTTGACTCATTACAAGATCATATAATCCAATAGATCTGTCGACATAAAGGATTTGTCTTTCTGATGAAATTGTTGCATTTAAAACTAAAATATTTCATAATCAATATTCATGATTTGATTCTTATTTTTGTCTTAAGTCTAGCTATGTTAAAGACGCCCCACAAAATAAGTCTGCACCATAAGAAAATTCATGTCAATAGGAAATGCTTTCCTCGTGTGAAAGAGACCATGTAACTTGCATAATTCAGCTGTGCGTTGTACAACACATGATGAAAAGGATATATTTTTGATCTCGGCTGGTTGAAACCAACTCGTAGCGTTGCTAGGAAACCAACTTGAGTCGAATTCTGCACTTGGTTGTTAATGCGTAGTCTTCATTCTTTTGCCCAGTATTGTGTTGGTGCGCATACAGAGGCAGCTTCAGGTGGCCATTTAGCCTGGACAACATTGTCGCAGTGTCTCCTTTGTCATCAAGTCTTTGTCACGTGTAATGTGACCTCACCAAGTATTACCTTATGGTCTCCTAAACATGTCTGTCAACAGCCTTAAAGCCTGTTTACATGAGAATTTTTTTTCCGATTATTTCGCAAATTTGTGGATACAATTGTATCGTAGAATTGGGACTGGGTCCAATTTTATACCAGTCGGGTGCAATTTTTTAATGACGGCAGGTGTGACCTTTCTTCAAAGCTCAAATCCTGATTGGCGAGTCAAGTGGTCGCACTCATGTCTAGACACATTGTTCCTATAAACGCACACTTGATTTGTTTGTGTGACACCGTGTTGTACGACATAATCGGAAAAAAATTGCTCGTGTACTTTTAGTTGTCTCCAAATACATCCAGGTGAAAACGCAGTGTCACATTTATGTTTTTGATGTAGCAGTTATTCCATGGACAGTGACTGTTTCACTGTCTGAAGAAAGACCGACCATGATATGAGAGCTGGGGCAATACCTGGTGGAAAGTGAGTTCACTAATCCTTGAAGGAACAACTGGTTGTTTTCTAATGTTGCTTTGTACTGAACAGCAGTGACCTCTGGTGGAGATGTTGGTATCATGTATGTAAATAATTCGTGTGTGTATGTGGAAAGTTATGCAGCAGTTCTATACACAAGCAGCTGAGGCATGAGAATGTGTCGTAGATTACAGCTGTAGGCAATCCCTGTACTGATGTGTATGTTTGGAAAAGGGGACGTGTGTGTTCGCAACTGTACTAGAAACACTGCACAATTATTTCATTGCAAAATGAATGTTTTCACTGATAACAAAACCTCTTAACACACTGTAACTGCAAAATGCTTCAGAAGGACGTACCCCAATCAGAGTTGGCAGCGTTTTCTTGAACACACAATAACATTTTCTTCTATGAACATGGTAAACACCTTGCCTAGCTGTTGTTGAATTTGTATCTGAACATTGTTATGGTAACGTGAAATTTCTAGTTTGTTTGTGTTTTAAGCAGCAGTCATTGCATTGATTCCTTGGGTACAACACCTTTGAAGGATGGCAGTAACTTGTTAATTAATTATAACTATACATTATTATAACTGATTAAGCTAAGAAATGAAACAGAAACATGTTTCTATGGGAATGTGCCAAAGCGTGAGGTAGTGTGCAATCAGGTGCTGACATCTAGTGTGTTCTCAGGGAATTTTTATATCGATCTGCGGAGTATGGCAGGGTTACCACGGTAATACATGTATCGCATATCAAGTATGTACGACACCCCAACTTATGCTTTGGTGGATGGTTACCACATGGTAGATGGTTACCACATGATAGATGCAACAAGAAAATTGTTATTCATCTTGACCATAGATTGTATGTAAAGCTGTGTGTGCAAATGCAGCGTTGCTTCAGATAGGATCAGTTCTACAGCATATTTCAGACGGGAAATGCCGCTTTTATCTCTTGGTCCCGCTTTCCCATTTCTTGAGCAAAATGTGCCGCTTTTTCATTTTTAAAAAGCTGTTTTCAACGGTAAAATATTGATCTATTTGTTGCACATAAGGTCACTCTAGGCACATGCTATTTCTCTGGTAGCAAGTGTTTTGCTTGTTCTCATGCATGTGTTCACTGCGAACAAAGTATGGCAAGTTAAATGGCAACCCATAGAAAGAACACATGACGTACAGGTTACATGGGGCGATCAAGCAGCAAGTTGGTTGCATGAGATGGCATCGCCTCGTAGCAACGGCGACGGTATCTCATGTATGCCCAACTTTGATGCAAACTCTGGTACAGACATCTGTACCCACAAAAAATATTAACATCTATGTACACAGCCCTGAAATGAGTTGAGATCCCAACTATGAAACATGAAATTGACAGTTGGTAGTTTTTTCTAAGGAAATTCATCGTCCTGAGATTGAGCCATTTAATTTGTTATGTTACTTCATAGCTGTGTAATGATATTTCCCAGCTGTGTAATAGTACTTCCGAGCTGCATAATAGTACTTTGCAGATATATAATAATTCTTCCCAGCTGCATAATGTCACTTCACCTTCACAGCTGCATAATGATATTTCACACCTGTGTAATGATCAGTGTATTTGTTACTTTTCAGTCGCACAATATCGTGTCCATGTAGTTGCGCTTAATGTGGTTGTATGTGAGAAATAAAATTGTTTTATATTGTACATTACTGTGTCTTGTTGTAGCTGACCGAGTCCGCAGTAGAACAGGAACTGTTGGTTTTTTGTGAAAATGTTCAAAAGGTTGGGAAATAAATTAATGCAAATTTACCTTCTTCAGGAACTGAATGCAGTTCCTGAAGAAGACCCCGGATTATTATTGAAACGTTGAAAGTGTGTTAACTTCAATAGTTGTGTAATGTAAAACAGACAATTTAGAATAATTTATTCTTCCTATGTGATGAAGTTATACCCAACTTGCATCAACTGGAAAATTTACAGCAATTTTCAAAACGTGACTCGGCACCTCACCTTTTTAAAATTGCTTGGAATGGAAAGGAATATATGTGTGGTTTTGATTGAATGATTAAGAACATAATACAGAGATAGCACTCTATATCTGGCCTGTCCTCATAATTCAAAAATAATGTTATAAATTTTCATAAGCTACTAGTCTCGCTTATCTAACTCTTGCTCGCCTTCACCGAGAAGAGTCTAGCTGCAGAGGCGTGGTCACCGCTCCATTTTGTGTAGGCGCTCCCGTGAAGCGCCGGCAGCCCTACATCGTCATTATCGAGATGCTACAGTTAAAAATGTTTGCCTGATTTAACTTTTCAGTGTGACAGTTGTAGAAATATAATCAAAGTTAAGTTAATTCGAAATGCATCGTATAGACTTCCAAAAGTTCATTTTAATTTTTATAATTAGCTAAATGCCCGGATTACATCATAGTTAGATAATTATGTATGCGCCCGGAAACCTGGATGCATACATAATTTCCGTCACAATGAAAAGTATACATTGCATTAAGGCCTAGCCTCATCCAGGCGCTGATGTGTGCGACAAACGGTGGCGCCACAACATGGAGCCTGGATAATCGAGGCCTGTATGCTTTATAACCAGCAGTGGCGCACTCTCGAGAGTGACTCGCAACTCAATCCGCCCGCTGTTTCCATCATTATCCGTTCTGAGGCAGCACGTAACTTCGTAAGTAGCTAATGTGGTTTAACTTCTAAATAACAACCTATTTTTAATGTGTACTTATGCCAGTGTATATGAATTAATTATGTCGTGGACTATTCACCAGTAGATAACGGATTGTGGGTGTTTATCTCGAACAATAATGACATCCGTTTAATCAAGTTGAAGTCAGAAGACGCTGTCCGTGACAGTGATAGTGTCAGACAGACGTCATAATTGAGCGATATTAAGGATGAAAAATAGTGTATGTGCACACGACTAGTTACGTTAACTTAATCTAGAATTTTAAACATAATTACCTCTCAAGAAACTTAGTATTCGATGTGAATATTTCGACCGCATCCCTCGCCCTCGGTCTTCAGTAGACTGAAGTTACGGATGTGCCACATGACCAAAGCCAAAGCAGGCAAAGCCAGGAAGCGATTAACATCCACAGACACAGAGAGATACCAGACGTTGGCCAGGAACTCCCACCAATCCTGTTCCAGCTTGTGTCACATGACATTGGTCATATTTTTTTAAATACTTCCATAAAGTATATGACATGTTCAAACTGATACAACAAAATTAAATAAAGGCTTCTCTAAAGGCAGCATCTTTTCATTGTCAGAAACCCATAGTTGGTATGATTAATGGTTATATATTTTTATTGTAATGAATAAATTATTGATAGATTATGCACCTGATGTACTGTTTCATATTATTGCTTAATAAGCCTTATATTGTGTACTATGTAGAGGAATATTGCGCTTACATTGTCTGATTTCTGAATCCAGTTGCACAACATGTTCTTGGCAAAAGTTTATTTGTAGTAAGCAGATCATGGCTCTGTACATAGGCTACAAATCAGAAGGTGGTCAGATGATAAGTGCAATTAAAAGTCCCATGTAAACAAAACTACATCTAGAGTCTAAAAGAGCAGATATAAGATAAGTGCTAAACAAAGAAAGCAGTCTTTTAGATTTCAGGTGAGAAATCCTTTGGTGTCTCAGAACTGCTAATTGCTTTATTTTATGTTTATTAAGTGTAATGGGAAATAAGGAAAATAAAATTAATGAGGGTGCCAATGAAAATCCTTGTTTCAATGCAATGTTGGTCTTGACTTTAAAGGGAATAACAACAACGATTGCTTGAAATCATATTACAGTGTATATTACATCTTGTAGTATATTACCATTTCCACAACACCAAAAAATTCATTAGAATTCAATTAGTTAATAAATCCAAATAATACTCTGTTCTACAGGCAGGGCTGGGGTGAATTAAAAAATTAATTGGAATTATTCGATTCCTGAATTTGAATTGAAAGATTTTCACCAAGCAGAATTTTATTTGAAAGATTTTGAGTAAGTTTAATTGGAATTGGACTTGAAAGAAAATGAATTGAACCTAATTTTTTTGTGCTGATGCAATCTGGTTTTATTTCCAATGTGGTCCTCAATCCAACCGTAGAATTGTATACGAACTCAAACTCTTTGTAGCTGCTAAACATACATTTGTACACCATTTGAAGATCTGAGGCGAGAACATTTGTCCAAATTTGAACAAAGGGCCTGTGTAGCAATGTTACAATGTGGCAATTGGAAAAAACAAACTTAGAAGTTTGCTCAAATAAACTATGGTGGGGTGTGATAAGCTTACTTTGAATTCAATTCAGGTTGCAGCTCCTGCTCTAAGATTTATAACATTTGTTGTCTGCCTGCACATATCTGAAACCGTGCCCTTTGTGTGTGCTAGGATTGTGAAGCCATAGCCACCCCAATGGGGCATCCCAACAATTAGTAATTGCTACTCCTGCATTGTTTCTTTGAGCAGGTATTTATGAAACCATAAAATGATCAGCCTACTGGTTTTTTCATGTTGTTTGAATAACAGCTAAGCCATTATATGTACATTGTTTACAATTACTAGCAGTTGGAATAACATGCAAACAAACCTGATATTTTGTAAATTTATGTAACAGCAATATACGTAATAGAAAAGTTACTTTAGGATCTTTTACTATTACTTTTTTACTATTGCAGAAAAAAATGTCTATTACATATTATTAATTTCCCCTGCGTTTACATTGGATAAACTCCCATAGAATTAATTCGGAATTAGAATTGAAATATTTGAGCTGGAATTGGAATTGAAAAAAATTATTGATTGAATTGAAAGGAATTGGAATAGTTTAAATTGAATTGACCCCAGCCCTGTCTGCCGACCTGCCTCGATTATGCATATTTTCCCACGCTTATTGGCAAGCTTCTACGCAACGTCAACTATGACAAGGAAGTGCTACGACACTGACCTTCCATTCGTTCATCGTACCATTGGCGTTGACAGTGATAGTGGTTGTTTAGAAGCGAGCGTCAGAGTGGTTTATTGTGTGGCATTCGATTGTAATACAAACAATAAGTAAGAATAAAGTTACATGTAGTTGGTTTAAGTTCCTTAAGTAGCTAACTTTGTTTAAAAAAACAAATATCAAGCCGATGAAGCACACCCGCCACTGCTCGCTTCGAGAAAACTTGTTTCGACTTCGATCCAAACCAGAGAAGATGGCGGCAATGGGTTATCTTTTTAACTTCAGTCTCAGAGCACAATGGGCATAGTGAGCTCAGCCCAACGATTGTGTAGCGAGCACACGAAGTTTAACGTGTGACTTGAATAAAGCATACTATTTATTCTCTCATTTGTTAATTGATTTAGTTCCACATTAACCCGGAATTGTTACTTTGTAACTGTTTTTATAGCTTTTGTTTCCTTTCGCATAAAATACGGCGCTATATTGTTTTTAAATTTTTAACGCGCAGTCAATGAGGTCAACATACACATGTCACGTGGTCAACATACACATGTCACGTAGTCAACATTACTCTTACTTCCATGTAACGATAACGAATTACAAAAGCTAGCTATATCGTCTACGCCTAGCTCTGCGAAGCTAGTCATAGGAGATGACACGTTTTTGTTTATTTTGATCTTTATATGGAAGTAAGAGTAATGTTTGACCACATCACATATGTATGCTTATGGTAGATATATGAGATATTTGGCAGTTCTATGTGGTTGTTTTCATGGTTCGGTCAGAAAGTAAATACGTTCGAAGTCAAATGCTACTGATGTCGATAAATTGCTCCGAAAAAGCCAATTTCGAAGATGATTCTGCAGCATCACCTGTCGCTAGTGGTTCAAAATTGTTACATTGTACTTTTTATTCTGGAAAATTGACATCGCCATCACTCGCTATAGTAACGAATAGAAATCACTAACTTAATGTAAACCCATGTCATCGTTGACGTCACAAAACCACGTGATCGCTCATCTTATTAACTTCGAATTTTATGCGCACTTTGCGAGTTAGACACATTAAATATTTAATTTTCCCTATAAATAATTTATTTTATTTTATTATGTACATACAATATTAAACTTTGTGTACACACTGAAAAAGCATTTTAGCTAGTGCCTTGTTGTTAGTCCCTTTAATGGTCTGTAATTATGTTATTTGTTCATGAAATAAAAATGTTTTTACGGTTCTCATAACAAAGTCTGAAAGCTTTTCTATAGCAAAATATGTTACTTTTTTCCTTTACTTTTTTCCTGTTACCTTATTGGTACATCTGTCACACATGACCCAGCCCTGACCCAACAACAAGGGCAGACATTCTGACAAACATGGTATTGTAAATGTAAATTAATTGGGTGTGTTTGGTTAAAACAATTTCAAAACGTTTTGGTTAAGAAGGTCCAAACAAACTCAAGATAACAAGGGGAAAAGGAGGTCATCGAATAAGCGAGAGTTCAACTATGTTTCATTTAAGCACGTTTACACAGTCAGGAGATAATTTGTTTCATTCATATATCTTTTTGTCCGCTAATTTGACACGTGACAGATATTTCCAAAGAGGTTTAACAAGATTTAACAAGATTTGCCATCCAAGCCAAAGGCCCAGATGGCAAGTGGACAAGGAAGCCATTGGCTTATCGAGAGTCCAACAATGTTCACCTACTTATAACCCGCCCTCCTGATATATGTGTCAACCTTGTTTTTAAACATATTCACGCTGCTAGCAGTTACACAATCTGTAGACAGTTTGTTCCATTCATTTATTGTCCTCTGTGAGAACGAGTGCTTCCTGATGTCCAATCTACATTGATCCTTTACTAATTTTACCTCATGTCCTCTAGTTCTGCTATCCTTCTTGAGTGAGAAAAACATATTTCTATCAATATTTTCATACCCATTCAATATCTTAAAAACTTCAATCTGATCTCCTCTTAACCTCCTTGTCTCTAGAGTTGTTAAACCACATTCTTTCAGGCGTTCTTCATAACTAAGGTCTCTAAGTTCTGGAATCATTTTAGTTGCTCTCCTTTGTATGCGTTCAAGCGTATCTATATCCTTCTTACGATATGGTCTCCATGCTTGTATACAGTATTCTAAATGAGGTCTAACTATTGCTTTATAAAGAGGTATAATTAACTTTTTTCCCTTATATGTTATGTTTCTTTTAATCAATCCAAGAATTTGATTACCCTTTGAAGCTGCAATACCACACTGCTCTGAAACTTTCATATCAGCGCTTATTGTAACTCCTAAGTCCTTTTCTTTTACAGTAGTACCAAGAACAGTAGCTCCCATTTTATAGTTTACATTCAAGTTCCCATGTCCTGTATGTAGGCATTTACATTTCCCAAAATTGAACAGCATCTGCCATTTCTCAGACCATTTCACTAATCTGTCTAGATCGTTTTGTAAATGTTGTTTATCACCATCAGTATTAACCTTTCTAAACAGTTTTGTGTCGTCCGCAAATTTCAGTACGTTACTTGTTATACTCTCGTCCAAGTCATTGATATAAATTAAGAATAATATAGGTCCTAATACTGATCCTTGAGGTACCCCACTCAAAACCGATTTCCAATTTGAAACTTCGCCATCTACTACAACTCGTTGTCTTCTGTCAGTCAGCCATTGTTCTATCCAGTCAGTTATGCTATCCCCGATACCATGGGCTTTTAATTTAAGTAGCAATCTTTGATGTGGCACTTTGTCAAAAGCTTTCTGAAAATCTAAGTAGATAATATCTACTGGCGATCCCATGTCTATCCACTTAGTGATTTCTTCCAAAAAACATAACATATTTGTTAAGCATGACCTCGCTTTAAGGAATCCATGTTGAGATGAATTTAATAATTTATGCTTAACGAGGAAGTCCACCATATGGTCTTTAATTAACCTTTCTAATAATTTACAAATCACTGACGTTAAACTCACTGGTCTGTAATTGTCTGTCGGTTACAATGAATCCCTATCATTACAAGATACAGTCGTTACAAGATACAGTCGCTATCTTTACAAATCTTATTCACATGGTTTTTTTGCGATTCAGTTAAGTCATTATATTGATTTAAGCTAAAATTCCCCTCTGGTAGTACATGTTACTGAATCTGTTGACTCCGCTTTTATAGAACCAGAGAATTATTCTATCTTATTCTACCAAAGTACTTCTATAGCCAATACATCCTCAGGAACCTGAGCTCAGAGGCGCAACAAAATATAATCATTAAGCATAATCTTGAATAGGGACGCGCAAGTCTATCGGAACGAGGGAAAACCGAAGATTTATGGTAGAAATGCAGTTTGGAATAACTATGTCTTGAGTTTTTTCGGAAACTAGCTATGGTTTCAGATGTTTTCAAAGTGATGGGTAGTTCATTCCTGACCCTACGCGCAGCGACAGAGAAAGCACGTTTACCCAAGTTAAGTTTTGTTTTAGGCACGATAAGTTGTGAAATTGATGATCTGAGCTGCCTGGGGATATTTGAAAGATGCAGGAGACTAGCCAAGTAGGTTGGTTGTTGTGTATATAGAGCACGGTATGTAAGAGTGGACAGCTTAACATTAATTCGATAAGAAACTGGAAGCCAGTGTGACTGTTTAAGTAGTGGTAGTGATAGTGAAAACTGAGAACCACACGTGCCAGACAATTTTGTACTCGTTGGAGTTTAGCCAAGTCTCTTTTAGCAATGTCATTTAGTAGTGGAATACAGTAGTCAAGGCGGCTACTAATTAATGCTGTTGATATTGTTTTAGCAGTAGACATAGATATGCGACGCCGAATTTGACGGAGGTCACGTATATGATAGAAGCAGGATTTACGTACTTGAGAAATATGCTGGCGAAAGTTGAAGTCACTATCAAAGACAACACCAAGATTACAAACAGTATATGATGGGAATGTATCACTGCCAAGCAGTTTAACTGGAAAATGGTTGATGACCCTATTTCGTTGTTGTTTAGTGCCAATAATAATAGAGGCCTTCCAAAACATGTGTCTACGGAAGATCCTAGGGGTATTTTGGTCCAATACCATCACTAATGAAGAGCTGCTCCGCAAAACAGACGCAGCATCCTTGGCCACACAGATCAAGAGGAGAAGATGGAGAATGTCACCTGACGCACTGCCCAAGACAGCCTTACGCTGGACAGCAGACGACAGAAATAGAAGTGGTCGCCCAAAAGAAAGATGGAAACGAAAAGTGGAGAAGGAGATGAAAGAATGCGGCCTGACATGGAACACCATCACCAAACGGGCTGCAGTCCGACAGCAGTGGCGCTCTCTTGATGCCTTTTGTGCCACCTGGCTAAGTAAGTAAGTAAGTAATTCATAATTATCCATCTCTGGCTAGGACTTTCCAGTGCCTGCTGGTACCCCAATTTTTTACAAACCAAAACAGATAATTTACATGAAGATAATATTTCTAACATTGGATGAGACTTCTATCGATCAAATTCTGCGATGTTTTGTAATTTTTTTAAAGACCACCAAGTCAGATTATGGGATTTTGTAAATTTTTCAAACAACAAATTATAATTTTTTTTGTGATATTTACCGTGGCTATTTTGAACAGCGGGGCTTCTTTGAAAAATTAGTAAGAGTTCGTGTCGAAGTCGTTGTTATCATTCTCTCTCCACCACTGATTTAGAGCGTTCTGAGAAAACACAAGAAATATGCGTCGTGTTTATGTCGCAGTTGGTTCTTTGACTTGCAAGCTGCTTGCAACTAAATCGACTGCTTCTACAACTGACGCGACTATTTGTGCAACTGACGCGACTGTTTCTGCATCTGAAGCGACTGTTTTTGTAACTGATGCGACTGTTTCTGCAACTGACGCGACTGTTTCTGCATCTGAGGCGACTGTTTCTGCAACTGAATTTACTGTTTCTGCAACTGAAGCGACTGTTTTTGTAACACGAAATATGCATCGTATTTATGTCACAGTTGGTTCTCTGACTTGCAGGCTGCTTGCAACTGGTTCGACTGCGTCTACAATTGACGCGACTGTTTCTGCAACTGAAGCGACTTTTTTTGCAACTGACGCGACTGCTTTTGCAATTGCAACTCAGAGAAAATGATGCACCATTCTTCGAATGTACACACGGAGTAGGACATATGGCCTACGGAATAGACATACGGGGCATGGCCGGTTATCAATTAATCAAAGTGTTTGAAAGACAATGATACTAGAAACTTCAACTTCAACAAAATTATACAAAATAATAAGTTACACATTTATAACTAGAACTAATAGTTTGGTATATAAAACAGTTAGTCCACACAGTAACTTACATCACTTAATTACATATTTGAGCATGGTGCCCCACGTGCCTGAGTTTGGTACATCGCTAGTGGGGAACCATGCTAATTTTTTATGGAAAACTATTTTATTTTAGTCTCATCTCGATTTTATTTGGAAATGATATATCAACCAACTGGGCAGAATATGATGGAGCTTAGCATGCAATTTTCCAATTTATTATGTATGATATATTTTTGGCACAGGAGGAATTTGATAAAAGTAAGTTCATGATGCCCCGGTCTCCCCTAAATATCGTGCCCTGGCGGGATGCTACGGAAGCGTATTGCTGCCAAGTATAGAAGAAAAAAGTCTAGCTATGTCGAAATTTCGACTTAGCTATGTCGAAATTTCTGCTTAATAAGTCGAAATTTCAAGTTACTATTCCCAAGTAATTAAATTCGCATATTTGTGGGGGCATTCAGACATGACCCCCGTTGGCTTGAAAGTTTCGTTTTTCCCAATGTTACCTGTTGCTCCACCACACGGTAGCATGGTAAAATAGTGGGTGATTAAGCCTGCCTCCTCATTTTGCGAATAATGCAAACCTAACTCGTTTGTGCAACTTTTGTTGTTGTTGTTGTTTTGATGAAACGTATTTTTTATTACATTATTTGATGCTTAGCCAAATATCAATTGAGGTGAAAATAGAAAACTTGAACTTCGCGGTTTGTGTCGTGTTTCAGTGTTTATCGACTGTCCTTGGTCTCGCGAAAGCCATGTGACTGACAAGTTCAATGGGTTGAAGGTTAGAGATCGGCTGTGTACTGATGTTCGACAATTTGAACAAAAGTATGAGGTAAACTGCGGTATTGCTTAAGCCTGGGGTTCCCAAACTTTTTTCCTTGAGGCCCACCCATGGGGCTGCTAAAGCCACTGAGGCCAACTGTATTGCAAAAAAATTATCGATACAATTGAAGAATCAATCAAAATATATTAAGATTATAATGATGGTACCCAAGTATATTTTGTACACTATTCTAACCAATTCTACAGCATTAAACATTTGAGAATAAGAAATGAGGTTCAGTCAAAAGTACAAATGCACGCCCAGCTTAACATCAATGATGTTAATGAAAATGTGTTAAAGGATTTGCTTATACACAATTAACGTGGACATTGCGTTGTCCATTGGGACCATCTCAAACCCGCGGACCACCTGAGGGCCGCGGACCACAGTTTGAGAACCCCCGACTTAAGCTATTTGCACGCTACACATCTGGACGTCAATGAACCTGATTCGCGATGAGCTAAATCAGTTGAGACGAACTTTTAAAGGGAACGTACAACGACTGCCATTGGTCAATGACCGTTTTACGGGACATTGCGCTACTGAATTTATTTGTATTTATGACATCAATCGGTTAACAATAATACCTACACAAAACGTTTTAGTATCGTGATTTATTTTAGGATATTTACGATTTTGCGATGAAATAAAATGTGCCAATTTTATCACATATATAGAGATCGCTTTACGGTGGATGTATTTGCAGAACAACACATCGTCGTCCTTAGGGGTGAAATATAATGTTTTTTATCTAAGTAGTTACTGGTCTGTCAAATTCCTGATGGCTAATATACTACTATTTCTGATGGCTAGTATACTACGGTAAGAAAGATTAAAGTATAATGATAATGATGTCAACTGCATTATTACAGACATTACTGTATTAAAGAATGTACAATTGCCATTTTTAATGTGCGAAAATAAAGATTTTATTTATTTATATATAACATTTTTACTTTAGATGTACTTTTGGTAAAAAAAAAACAATATGATAATTGAGGCATTTTATTTAAACGAAACTCCCAACTAGCTCCGTATTAGTTAACCAGTGAAAATCGTTGTGCTGACGTCATTGCAACGCGCGCGCACGTCACATTGCCGATACAGTGGACTCCGTCTAACAAAATCACTTCGGACCAGAGCAATTTGATTCTCTTAAGCAGCTGATTCTCTTAAGCGGGACACTTTAGTACAGCGGGAATAGGGAGTGATTCCGTCCCAGCCAATATATTTGATTCTACTATACGGCTGATTCTATTATCTTGATTCCATTCGGCTGAGTTTACAGTATATGCAATGCCATTACTGACACAGCGCAGTTTCCAACAGGATGGAGGAAGACTGGAGTAGTTCCACTATGCAAGAACGGGGACTCGAATGATGTCCTCATTTACAGACTCCGCTGATTCCCTGCTGATGTGCCAATTTTCACGGTACCATAGGCTGTGCAGCAGCAGATCCAGGAGGGTCAATATTACGGTAAAGGACAATGGACATAAGCCTATATCGGAACTAGTGTCAATGTAAAGACTGAAATATTAGCAGCCAGTTAATATTAACACTTCTGTAAGTAAACCCCCCCGGTTGGTAAGTATAACGACATATGATTACGACTGACTGAGACCCCCCTGCCAACAAGCCTATAGCACCCCTGCTGTGTCTGGTGTAATCAGTGTGGTGATTGGCTCACCACATCGGCTTCACCAGTTGGTCGAATTAACGTAATACTTTCACCAGCCTGGAGCCGAGAAGGGCACGGACCACAGTCAGAATCCAGCCGCCATTACATACATAAAGAATCCCAAGGAAAAAATTCATTGTACAGATAGGGTTTATTTGTGAGAGCAGAAATTGTGTGGATGAGTGAGTGGAAGTGATGTTCTTGTGCACAGTAGCATCTAAGCTTTGAAATGATGCCATTTGTCAGTAGGTATACCTGTTGCGTAAGGACACAGTGGCTGTTGGGCAGGATGTACTCATTTTTGGGAAAGCGGAGAATTTCATGGCAGAAATGCAGGGGCCTCATGCTTTGAAGCAATTTGTGCGAAAAGGAGGTATGTCATTTTCACGAATTTCGCACACCAGGTATCTTAGTGGATCTGTCATTTTCTGTGAATTTAAAAAAAAATTGTAGGATAAATTTTCAATGTAGGCGCAAGAACGTTATAATGGTCGTCTATGGGAAAAGTGACTGTGGTCCGTGCCCAATATGAAATTTTGACTGGCTTGTTACCAAGGCAACGCATCGTGGTAAAACAAGCATGGATGACATTTTTTTAGACAAAATATAGGTGGAGAATCAAGTTTATGAATGTCTTGTCAAGCAATGGCAGTTGCCTGTTATGGACTGGGTGTTTTAAAACATATTGTATAGGCTAGCTAGCCCAGTATGGTGTCATATGTATGAAATTCCCAGCTGGGAAATGGAAGACAGTTTTGTACATAGATTAATGTATATGCTACACCATAATTTATCAAAGATTCCTAAACATCTAAGTTGTAGCCATATTTGCAATGTCAGCTTGTGTGTTAATCCACAGCATATAATACTGGAGCCACTGTTTGTAAACAACAATAGAAGACAGTGTGTGAGAGAGCAGCATTGTTTTGGTCATGGTCATTACACTCAGTGTATTTAGAAATTGTGCAGTTGAACAGGTGAGAGACAAATCAATCAATTAATTAAGCCAGTCTTATCATTACTCACCAGTTTGTGTTTTTGCATGCTCGGCTGCTTGCCTGTCTGTCTGTGTGTCCATGCTTCATTGTGCTTGCAGGGCTATGGGGTAATCCTCTCTTGAAATCCCCTCACATACATGTGGGGGGAGTGTGTGGCACTCTTCCACCTTTACTAATCGGAGCTTTGCTTGTCTCCAATTTCCACAGTAGAGAGTCCCCCGCTCCATAATTCAGCCTGTCAATGGCTGCACAGGCACGTCCCTTGACGTTGCGATGAAGTTCACATGTTTTGGTAGAGAAGCACTCAACCCTCTGTTCAGGCCATCATTTCGGTTTGTGTTAAGACACAGTTTTGTTAACGCTAGTGCATTTCCCCCTAATCTTAGTTGCAGAATCTTTCTCAGTGTAATCCTGTCTGCACTGGTCATGTTGAGATAGTGGAGAGTACCTGTCTGCAGGTACATTGATTTTTTTCCACCAGTTACCTTTCCCACCTGAGCAGACTACACAGGAGTACCTGCATATCTTGCAGTCACCTCCATAGCAATCCAATGTTGTCTAAATGACAGTGATGCTACCTTTCTTGCATTACCACTGTGCATTCTGTGCATGTCACTGTGTATTCTATGGCACCTGACTTTCACATCCAGAGCAAACATATTCCTCTGCTCTTTTCGTGTGGCTGCTGTCGCCCCAGGAAACATTCGCTCACTGAATGTAGCCTTTATGACATTTCTAAATAAAGCTTGTTCTATGTGTGTAGTGTCTGCTTGTCAGTCTACTTGTTCACATGGCATTCCTGCAACAGACCTACCAGCTCATACTCCTTCAGCACTCCTCACGTCCCCATCTGTGATGATGTATCTCACTGCCACATTCTGTGAGCCAAATTGCTTTCCAATGTCTTTGCCAATGTCAAATTCAGATAGATTTTCATCTGCTGTCAATGTTGCTGTGCAGTTATCATGCCCTGAACAGGTGACATCAAATCCTCTCCTTCAAAGTGAAGCCCCCAAAGTGCACAATTTATTCTGTATGTGTAGAGCCACAATATCCTGGCACAGTGTGCCCCTTCTGAAAGCCATATCTCCTCACATTTTTGGCTATTCGGAACTTCCGCACATCTTCACTTTTCTTCTCCATGCTGACATCTGTATCAGAGTCAAAAACCTTTACTATCTGACTGATCTGGGAGCAATCGGTCCAACTGACATTTAAGCAATGGCCATAATTTTAGTGGGGTAGACCAATTGTCTGTCATGCTGCACAGCTATTGGCTGAGAAAATACCCCAATGTAGATTCTGAATAGAATTTACAAACTCCTGTAGTTGAAATCTGAGCAAAAAGTAGGCTTATCGTCACTGTAGTTGCAACAGGAGACACTCAAAAGCCCCAAACAGGCAGCATCCTGTTCTATCTCGTTGACAGGCAGTTGGCACCTTCAGTGACTTGAAATTGGATCACCGTGTCAGAAATGCCAAATGTTCACATGAAAACTTGTCACATATATAGCTTGTTTTCACACATACCTTAATTCGTTGTACTTTGAACGCTCAATATTACCTATCGATGTTGTGAAGTACACTGAAATGCTAGCTTTTAGCCCCAAAACAGTGCATATTTAAAAAAAATAAAAAAATATTTAAATAAAAAATTAGTTGACAATTTTAGTGTTGTATTGATGAAAATACCCCACATTTTGTGAAACACTTGTAAGATTTTCTATATCTCCAGCACAGCAAGCAGTGTGGGCTTTATGACTAAAGTGCATATATGCAATTCAGCCCACTTGAAATTCTTCCCCTCTCATACGGGGGCATGTCTCGGTGACATATCAATTAATGTGTATCATTGCGATGTGGAATTCCTTCTGTGATTTATCGAGATAAATGTTTTTCTTCGATTTGGTATAACTTTCGTGATGGTTTGTGAGATGTCGGAAATTAATTAGGGCACGGACCACAGTCAGAATCCAGCCGCCATTACATACATAAAGAATCCCAAGGAAAAAATTCATTGTGCAGATAGGGTTTATTTGTGAGAGCAGAAATTGTGTGGATGAGTGAGTGGAAGTGATGTTCTTGTGCACAGTAGCATCTAAGCTTTGAAATTATGCCATTTGTCAGTAGGTATACCTGTTGCGTAAGGACACAGTGGCTGTTAGGCAGGATGTACTCATATTTGGGAAAGCGGAGAATTTCATGGCAGAAATGCAGGGGCCTCATGCTTTGAAGCAATTTGTGCGAAAAGGAGGTATGTCATTTTCACGAATTTCACACACCAGGTGTCTTAGTGGGTCTCATTTTCTGTGAATTTAAAAAAAAAATTGTAGGATAAATTTTCAATGTAGGCGCAAGAACGTTATAATGGTCGTCTATGGGAAAAGTGACTGTGGTCCGTGCCCAGAATCAATATGACTTCAGTGTGGACAAAATTAAAATGTTGTGCTGATGTTATGACGTATTCGATGTGAAAGAGATTCTAAACTATAAATGTGTTCTATGATTTAACTTTTCTGCGTGGCAGTTGCATCAATATCAAAGCTGCCAAGTAGTGACGAGAAATATGCGTGAGATTATAGGCGGGTCCAAACTGAGTTTCCAAACATGACACCAGGTGACAGCATTTGTAGTAATTAAAATTTCCACCGGGGACAGCACTTTACACACTGGAGAGTATTCATACATTGACAAATATTTCATTATGTATACTGTTGCCGTTTTTTTTTTAATAAGGAGCGAAATGTTTCAATAGTTCTGAAACAGTTAAAGTAAAAGTGTAATATGTAATATGCATCGGTCGTCTGAGTCCCCATACAACATTATACATGATTAGAAGAATTCAAAAGAATGCAACAACATTGATAGAAAACAACTATGATCGCACTGTGAACTGTGTTGTTTTTAAAATGATCAAGGGATCAAGGAGAGAGCACGAGATACCCGGTGTGTATAGTACTAGGATAAGGAAGATAAAGCAACACGTCAAATTATCTTTCAACGATGAAGCATTGCACTTTATTAACCAAAACAAAAACGCACATACAAAAACTCACACCACGTGAAGAATGGTGCCAAAGAAGCGTGATAAAGCGTGATAAAGCAACACATTTAAAAACAAGGTTGACACATATCTCAGAAGCCGGGTTATAAATAGATTACAATTTGTTGGACTCTCGATAAGCCAATGGCTTCCTTGTCCACTTGCCATAGGGGCCTTTGCCTTGGCAATCTTGTTAAACACGTCAAATTATGTTTCAACGATGAAGCATTGCAATTTATAAACAAAAACAAAAACGCATATATAAGAACTCACACCATCTGAAGAATGATGTCAAAGAAGCATAGTACATATGAACGCACCTAACGTTAGTTATTGAAAGCTAAACGCGAGCTCTTTCCCAGTCAGGACACACTTTGTTTCGTTAACTCGGCATATACACGAACCTCACGTAATCTCAAAGGTATTAGAAATGTTTGTGACGAGGGAGTGTGAACTAGTGCCCGATTCTGTGCTCACAGATACATTGTTGAACGACCAGGTACAGCATACATGGCATTTGTAGAGGTAACGTTATATCCAAATGTAATTTTAATTCATTAAGCGATCTATGCATTTATGTTTTCTTCAGCATCCTTCTTTATAGGCTAATGCGTACACGTGTTACAATGATATAATGTTCACACTTCAGCAGAATATATAAATAGCGTTAGCAGAGAAAATAAAGTAAATCCAATTAAAACCATTCCAATTATGTTGACACTATTACGACCCTAATTATCAGCGCAAACAAACACCATAGCCAATTTCAATATTAACGCTTTGATAAATCATTGCAAACATAACATGAATGGATTACAGCGAAAAACTATTTAAGCCGTGTAGTTGTAATAAGATAACTGCAGTTTTTATGCAGTGTTGGTCTTAATATTTACCTGTCATCAACTAATTTGTAAAAAAATTACCATTTTAAATTACTGCAAGGATAACATAATTTCAAATACAGTAAATAAACGACGTACACATACAATAATATAACAATATGTTTGATTATAAACGAACACAAATGTGCCAAAATATTTAGTTCAATTCCTGTGTAGGACACAGTATTACATATTGCACTACATATTGTTAAAATTCTTGAAATTATTCAAAAAGGGGTTGACAAAAATAAAATTTTGCACATCACTAGGAGTCTGGATACTGGGATATATAATTAACATGCCTGTTTATATAGTATATGAAGCAAAGCTCTATAATCCCGGGTGGGCAAACCACTTGCTTTATGAGATCGTTCCATTTGACACTGCTACGTTCTTGCCACTCAGTTGGGCAATTAAAATAGCATAACATACATGCCTACTAGTTTCATTTTTAAAAATTAAATCAACATCTTCTTTACAATTTGGTAAATTATGCATGGACAAGTGCTGTTATGTTGTTATCATTAGAATTGTTTTTATAAAAACACATTATAGATAATTGCCTTATTATCCAGTTTAACCAAGAAGCATTATCAAACACGTGACCATCTGATGAAAGTCAAATTAAAAACTATGAAAACGTGATCAAGGAAACATCTTCAAAAGTGGCGTCATAGAATAGCCCATTCTTAAAACTAATTCTATGGCAGGAAATATCGGCTCTAAATTTCCTTATTTTTCTTGCAATTTTCCACACACTTTCTTCGGACTATTATATCTTGCAATTTTCCTTTGGCTGAAATTCGCAGAATTCTTGATGACGTCGTAAAGATGCTTTCCGGGACAAGCGGTTTGCCCGGCATCCCGGTGACCAAACAGTTCGTAATTCTGGTCGAGAACCCCCTGTCAAACAAACACGCAATACGTGTTCTAGAATCAATGCACGCGTGTACCCGTGAATGTGTGTGTGCGCGCGAGCTCGCGTGCGTGCGTGCGGTGCGTGTGTATGTGGTGCGAGCGTGCGTGTGTATATATGTGTAAGTGTGTGCATATGTATGCATGTGTGTGTACATGTATGTACGTGTGTGTAAATGTATGTAATGTGAGTATAGACAAACGTAAGCGGTCAGGAGACTGCTGTTAAGATTCAAACTCGGCTATCACGTGAGCCACCGCAGGAAATATTGAAAACTCCAATGCGTTTAGCAAACGCCCATCTCAACACAAAGCTTCATTCGTACAGTAGCTAATCATATGGGTAATTACACTCTGTCTGAAATCACGAACGCATTCTTGCACAGAGAACAACTATGTGCTTACGGTAATAGACAAAGTGTGGACAGCCACGTGCGTGACATTGGTTTCTTGTAAGTCACAGTTCTGATCAACTGCAGTCTGGTAAGTATTTGTTGTAATCACATTGCTTTTGTAGATCGTCTGAGACTAACGACATGTAATACTCGCCTCATCCTTAGCGCACGCGATCAGGTTTGCAATGGCTTGTAGAATCGTCCGACTCGGTTGTTCGTTTTCGAAGTTTCCAATGGCGCAGATTGCGACGGCTATGGAGTTGTAACCCCACGTGTGCGCCCCTCTGTAGCCCCAACCACGCCCCTCGTACGCTCTCCCGTCGGCTCCCACCAGGTAGTTGTAGCCAATGTCACTCCATTCTGAGATGATAGTAAATATTTATTTAGGCCTCAAATCGACAAAACCTTTCAATATATTCAAGTGGCGCGCTCTGGCGGACAGTTACAAGAACACATTGGATATGACGCCTGAGCGTTCTGGCTTCACCTGTTACTATATCAGGTCCAATATCTGGGGAACCAAGGTCGTTTCAAAACACGGCTAAGGTATAAAGGTTCTATGTATCGTCTGCAATGGGATGTTTATGTTGGTGGTCTTTTACGAAGTGTCTTATTTCGTTTGCTTGAATTGTTCAGGTTAGAATTAAGACGTTGGCTACGTAGTATCGAATGTAGTGAGTTTAAATTATAGGATAACGATGTTTATACCTTACGTTTATTCAAGTATGGCGGCATCCATAAAGTACATCATGCCCAGGTGAACACAGTATGGCGGCATCCATAAAGTACATCATGCCCAGGTGAACCCAGTATGGAGGCATCCATAAAGTACATCATGCCCAGATGAACACTGTATGGCGGCATCCATAAAGTACATCATTCCCAGGTGAACCCAATATGGCGGCGTCCATAAAGTACATCATGCCCAGATGAACACTGTATGGCGGCATCCATAAAGTACATCATTCCCAGGTGAACACAGTATGGAGGCATCCATAAAGTACATCATGCCCAGGTGAACCCAGTATGGAGGCATCCATAAAGTACATCATGCCCAGATGAACCAAGTATGGCGGCATCCATAAAGTACATCATGCCCAGATGAACACTGTATGGCGGCATCCATAAAGTACACCATGCCCAGGTGAACACAGCATGGCAGTGTCCATAAAGTACATCATTCCCAGGTGAACACAGTATGGCGGCGTCCATAAAGTACATCATGCCCAGATGAACACTGTATGGCGGCATCCATAAAGTACATCATTCCCAGGTGAACACAGCATGGCAGTGTCCATAAAGTACATCATGCCCAGGTAAACCCAATATGGCGGCATCCATAAAGTACATCATGCCCAGGTGAACACAGCATGGATGTTTGTGTAAGCGTTACGCAGTGTTACTTGGTGGTAGAGTGTTTTGGTGATTGTTACGTAGTGATTACAAAGGCACAACGTTCTATCACATGTAGCTCTCATTAGTCCCACGTTTAGCATACATATTTATTACTGGAGCGCCTCTAATACGGCCGCAGCAAGTTTTGGAATCGCGGATAGCACTGTTTTCATAGAACAAGGTTGACTGCGTCAGCAAAGTTTCTTGGTAGCCTTGTTGCGTTATTGTGTTATGAATGAAGTTTCAGAGACAAGCGAAACCTGCGAATATTACAATATTCACGCGACTTAGTAAAACATGGTGTTTGTTCATTATTAACTATGCAGACCTGTATTCTACCTGGTAACTACGATTCAACGCAGACATGGCAAGAGAATACGAATATATGCACATAATTTTATTTTATCAGCATTATGAAGTATTACTACAAGGGTGGTGGGGTTTTAAAACAACACTTGAAGTGTTGTACACGTAGTGAAATTAAAAAGGTTTCTTCGAACTCGGATACATAAGCGAGTTACATGCACTTACCCTTCTTGTGGGTTGTTTGAATGTCCTTAACCCGCTTAGCGCAGTCGTTGGTACAGGTTTTACCTGATCCCTCGTGATGAATGAACAGGATCTTCGTTGGATTCCTTGCTATGGCTTTGAGTCCTTTCCTTGGCTGAGCGCCCCATTCCTGCCGCGTCACGATCCTGAGATTTCCGCACGAACCCGCTGTGACGTACAGTTTGATATAACATTTTGTTGCTGTCGGTACTAGGTGTAGATTATTATTTGGCCACCTTCATTTACCATATATTTAATCAATACTCAACGTATACAATTCTTGAAAATAATATTCCCTACTCAAAACCAGCAAACTCGACGCTACAACACAAACAGGTTATTGCTAAACCATTACTGTTCTATATTAAATTACGCCATGATATAGAATTACAGAAGACTACATTTACAAACAATTTATGTAAACACGTCAACAACTACCACGTAGACATGATATTGACCTATCCAATGACGATTCCGTCAATTCAAATGAAACCTAACTTAATTAATTTGCCACGTCAATCTGCTCCACTCTGGGAATGACACTTCAGTGAGAGAGTAGTAGATGTTTGGATTTCCTTGCCTGACTACTACTATATCTGCACGCTCTACTAACATTTGTAAACGCAAAACAATATGAAGATTGGAAAAAGGTATATGTTATTATGAACGGCTAACTGGTAGCATTGCAAATGCCCATTATTTATAAGTGTAGGGGACTCATACTGTGTCCTGTGTTACGCACACTCACCTGGTAACTTCGTTAACCCATCAAGGATGCAGCATTTGCGCCTTGCATTTCCTGCGCACAGACCCTTCTTATAGTGGCCGCCCACACACGTGTTAGCCGACTGACAGTGGCCACCAGCATTGCTGCACTTGTTGTATGTTCAAGCAGATGTATGGTAATGCTGTTCACGCTCATCGTTTGGTGAGTATATGCTTTTTATGACGAAAAACGTACAGCTACTTTCGTCAACAAGTTTCTAACGGTGGCATATCGAGGTTCTTTAAAAGGGGAAAAGGGTTGGCCAAGGGGAGGGGCAAGCTTAGTCACCCATTAGTCTACCATGCTAACGTGTAGCTGTGCACCGGAAGAACAAGGGAAAAATCGAAAAATTTTAAAACCAAAATAGTGGAAGAGTGTAAGACGAACAAAATCATGGATTGGCTTCGATTCCAAACCCACACTATCCCCACGAATGATCTATCCGGAGGCTTCAACTATATGGTGTGCACTGGACATGTTTTTATTTCAATATTTGTTTAATATTTCAATCAGTAAAGATCGCTGTTGTTTAAACCTTCCGTCAAAACGGCAGCAAATCCAGCGTTTCGTGTTCGTCCGCTTCAATGATCTCAGTTTTATTTGAACGCATTGACTGTAAATCAATCAACCTATTCGGTTTCGATGTGTGCGCGTGCGTGTACGTGCGTGTGTGCATGTATCTGTGCGTGCGTGTATGCCATACCCCTTGTCTTGTTGCCAGGGATGCAACAACGGCGATGTTTGTCTCCAGCACAGAAACCCGACCAGTATTGGCCGGAACACATCAACGAGTCTTTTTTGCAGATGCCGGCTCTGATGGTGCATTTCGCGTCTCCACCTGTATTTCGCATCCCTACAAGTATCACATAGGCATGCATAATATTATTTTATCTAGTCATATATTTTATTGTAGATGCCAACATGGATTTTTACATATAATACAGCAACCAATGGTTGTAGGTGGTTTTCAATGCTGATGACAATTTTGTTCTTAAGCTAATGGTAAGACCAAATTGAACATTTTGGGCAAGTTGGTCTTTGGGCCTCTCAAGGTCCTCTTCAGTATGTAACGTCAGCCCTGCGTCATCATTGGTGAGGATCCGAAACCTGATTCACCTTGGTCGTCGCTCGCAGACGGGCAAGGTTTAACAGCCATCACGCACCTTCGGAACACGAACCGAAGAAGTTGGAAAGCAGCAGGGAAAATATACCGAACAAAATTGGTGTAAGGACGAAGCAATGCGTGCACTGCTGCAGCTTGGGAAGACTTCGATGATGATACGTGGTACTGCGCTGTGTCATGTGTGTGGAATGAGGTAATCTTAGATAAGTTTGAGGGGATATCCAATCTTACCGAGGAGTGTGGAGAGTCCATTGCGGCTAATTATATGAAAGGCTTTTTTCGGATCGACGAAGGCGATCTAGAGTGGTATCGTCTGTTCGCTACATGTGTCGTGCAACCGTCGCAGCGAGATTGACATATCGATGGGAGGCACCAAAACAACACAAACACAAACACTGTTTCTATTGCCAACTATTTCAAATATATATATATATATGTTGGCTGCTGGCCAGTTGGCATGCAGGCTGTTCCATACTTTGCTGTGTCGGTATCCCTCTCTTGATTCAAGATTGGAGTCGTCTTTCTTAACCATGGGGCCTATTTCATCCATACCATGTTGTTGATTTTTCTGCCTATCAACTTTGCTCCCTCCCAGTCAATGATGCAGTTGTTTTTGCCTGCATGGTCTGTGATTGCAGACTTAAGCTCTACCGTCGTTGACTCTCTGCCTGTCTGTCCGTCCGTCCGTCCGTCCGTCCGTCCCTCCCTCCCTCCCTCCCTCCCTCCCTCCCTCCCTCCCTCCCTCCCTCCCTCCCACCCTCCCTCCCTCCGTCCCTCCCTCCCCCCGTCCCTCCCTCCCTCCCTAGATTTCTTGATTTCTCTCTCTCCATGTGCTATATGTGGCTTTGGTGGCACACAAACACCGATTTGGTATTGCAGTACCCCCCAGGCCGATACCTAAGTTTAGTTCACACTCCCCATCACTGGCCTCGTTCAAAATATCGCCTAAGCCGCAACCAACCTCCTCGCATGCGTGAACATATCACCCGTGCCACAAGTTACATGTGATGTGTGCAGATTTTGCAAATATTTATTTCATTTTGTAAACTCCTAATGTTTATCCCCAAAAAAAAAAATTTAAGTTAAAAGTATTTTTATATTTAATTAGCAATGCAGTAACGTTCGTTTTTGTTTGAAACAGGTATAATTCACACACATAACCATTTAAAAAACTTGGGGTTTAAGTTAAATTCGTGTTTTCGTTCTTTCCGTCTCTCTCTTCTACCAAAAATCCTCCCTATATGCATTACTTTATACTACAAGCATATCAAGTGTATTCAGCAAACAATCAATTTGTCAGGATACAAGTTCGTTGATTATTGAATCTCGATCCAAAATATTACTTAGTTGATCAGATGTGATTCTACAATGTATTTTATTCTATAGCGACGGTCAAAAGGCCAATGTTGTGAGTTACCTAGAGCTGCGAACGCGCGATCAAGACGTCCACTGACAGCTGGAATTGCATCTACTTCTGAAGTACGCCTGTGTGACAGCGACACGACCACCAGCAGTAGGATCAACGCGTGTGACATCGTTCACTCCGGTGCAGAATTCTGTCATGTGTCGTCTGTCGCCGGGTTTTCATATACTGTAGACCATCGTTGTTGTTGCAAGGTATGGGACACTCACAGACACGGAGAGCCTTCACTAATTTATGTAGCTTCTTTTTCTAAGTACCGGGATAATGAGTCAACGTTGTGCAAGCGGTTGTGTTTCGTCACAATGAAAGTTGAAAGGAAAATAATGTATGATTATTTGTTATTCAAGTAGCGTAGATAATGTACATAGGGAGAGTAGAGTCTTAGTAGAAGGGGAGATGGAAAGAACAAGAACACGAATTTAACTTAAACCCCAAGTTTAAAAAGGCCTTGTCAACTATGTTTTATGATATGACACACTCGGTGTCGCAAAAAGGGCGTCCGGCTTACGGACTCTGAATGAATAAATACCGCCATTGTTGCTTGTTGGGGTATTTACGGAGTAATTCCCTCCGACGACAGGCGTTTTTACTTGCTGCACACAAGCGGCATCTTTAAGGCATTCACACGAAATGCCAGGGATGCTTTTCTACAAAGAGCCGCCTCGTTGGGCGATAATTAGGTAGTAATATATTTAACATATAAAAAATGCTTACATATATGGGCACTGGGAACATGCTACTGACAAAATACGTAGATGAAAACATTACATACTTGTGATAGCTATCGAAATTACTTATCAATAACAGCGTTGTTTTACAAAAAAAATAATTCACTAGCCGCCATGGACGCTACTAACGTCAAAACCGGTTACCAGGGGCGCTCAGTAGAGTGGTCACTATGCACAGGTGGCGTCACCTTAGGAAATCACGTAGGCCTCGTGAATGGCTTCGAAGTGGCGCCAGGCCCCGCCAACCACCGCCGCCAACTCTCCACCGTGTATCGAAATTGACCTGTATACTACGCACCTGTAACGTTATTGTATTATGGAAGTATGTTATGGGACAGAAAAGGTCCGGATTTACATATGAAACATTACGCACTTGTGTAGGGAAAATCATTCAAAGGATACGTATCTCCAAATTTGTGGACAGTGTGTCCGCTGGTGGACTTATAGTCAATTGTGAGCCCATGCGTGTGCTATGTTTTCGTAAAGCGAATGTGTAAAAACAAGCCCCATTCTCCTTTGCGTATCTCCAGCCAACTGCACACTAATACTCGGTCCAGTGTTTGCAAAGATTCTCAGTCGCTGCGGTTTTAACACGAGTAGCGATGCTCTTCTTTCAAATAACTAGATTTATTGCTGCCATGCTTACGTCATCGTGATACCACTTGTCATCTCGAAGAAGCGTTCTATAAACCATACCACAGTGCGTACGGATAGTTCAATAGAAAGAGTGCTCCAAATGTCATTAATCTACGTTGAATTCAACACAATTTATCAAGGTGCCGTTAAAAGCTACATATAACAATTAAGTGGAACGTTGGCTTATCCAAAATATAACCGTTATTAACCCATGTGTGGTCCGCCCTTATAGATAGATATATGTCTTCTTCTTCTGAATGTGTGAATTATAGGTACATGGTTATTTGGTCAAGTGCTATAATCAAGGTCCTGAAGCCAGGCGCGTGTACATTTATTCAACCAGACTCCTGTGTTTCCAATGCACGTGGACAGCGGACACTCACTGCTGACGTGACGTGACGTGACGTGACGTGACGTGACGTGACGTGACGTGACGATGCTGACGCCACCAATTCCATTTGGTCTACGCCCTGATTGAACCGGCCTCCGGCCATGCCCAGTTTTTATTCGGTTGAGGCGAACCAGTGACCGTCGTCTATCTATCTATCTATCTATCTATCTATCTATCTATCTATCTATCTATCTATCTATCTATCTATCTATCTATCTATCTATCTATCTATCTATCTATCTATCTATCTATCTATATTAATATATATATCTATCTATATTATCTATCTATTATATATATATATATATATATATATATATATATATATATAAATATATATATATTGATACTGTTTGCAAGCATACTGATATCGCACGATCAGTAGACACAGTGTGTTCCTTTCAAGTTTTGTCCTCAGCGAGAATGGGTACTTTTACAAGTTCAATTCTAGTTCTACAAACCATAAGTTTAAACAGAATATTGTTATGAATATGTCCTTATCCACCCAATTTTAAAACAATAACTTATATTTGGTAACCTCGTAATATGCTAAACAATTATGTAAAGATGAAGTATTACTATGATTAATTTCACTTACATATTTAGCAAATAACAATAGCGTTACTCCAATTCAAATGTAGGATCATTTGTAGAATTGAGGTTACTCTTTCATACTAGGCATTATACATTAGGCATTAGACATTAGACGTTACACCGATCCCAATAATACTTATATTGCAGTGAAACTGAATAGAAACGAACTGAATGCATTACAAAATTATTGTAATATTTGCGATGCAATTGACAAATAAACCAATGCATTGGTTTGTAATGGAGTGGTGTGGTTGTGCATGGAAAACTATACTAATAACTAAGCCAAAAACAAATGAACCACTTTAAAAAATGCACTTTCTTCTTCTTCCTCCATGTCTTCGTCTTCAGGTACACCGTTGGCGATCGTAGTTTTTCATGCCATAACAACGTGCATAATGCATTAAATAAATCAGCACCGTAGCTAAGAATATGAAACAAGTTAGTCTCCATCGACACGATCCTGTAAATCATCGTCCCCCTATTGAGACCCCCGTGTCAACAAGCCTAGACCCGCCCCTGGGGCCTACTGTGATTTGAACAAAACGTTTCGTTTCCACTCGGATCAGTCTCGAGTCGAACGGTACGGTCGCCGGTCGTTTGCGTGCGCTGCCCCGACACAATGGAACCCTTTACCAGATTCACTATGGAATACCGATGTAAAGTGAGGTTACCCCGGTGTTCAATGCCAAAAGGGGAAAGCGTTTGCGACAGCTTTCTAACTCCCGTTTCAACTAACAGTGTACAATAGTTTTTACTGAAGCCGATAAACCGAAGAGGAAACTAGCTTATAGATAAAGGGTGGAAGGGTGGGAGGGTGGGAAAGCGAAAAAATGCTGAAGATCCCCCCATTATGAATTGAATGTAATTATAAGTGATGTGCCTGGTTCAATTGACGTCAACAAGGCAAAGACAGTAGTAGATAGTTAACAATCCTTGAATAAAGTTATTGGAATGCCGGACACTCACACACCTATCGCAGTGAGCGAATGGCTGGTTGTAGCAAGAATACTGTAAATGTACAAGTGTATACAAAACATGAGTGTGTGTGTGTGTGTGTGTGTGTGTGTGTGTGTGTGCGTGCGTGCGTGCGTGCGTGCGTGCGTGCGTGCGTGCGTGCGTGCGTGCGTGCGTGCGTGCGTGCGTGCGTGCGTGCGTGCGTGCGTGCGTGCGTGCGTGCGTGTGTGTGCGTGTATTTCTGTGTTTGTTTGTGTATTTGAGTGTTTGCGTGTGTTTGTGTGTTTTGTGTATTTGTGTGTCATGCTTCGTAGCCTTTGTATTTAATACGTACTATTAACCACAACGCTATGCGAACAATTGTTTTCAACGGTATGCATCGTTTTTACGATTGTCTAAAGTTACATAACACGAGGGTGAATGTAATAAAGTTACTTAGGACAAAGAGTCACGAGACGTTATTGTAACTGCCAGTATTAAGTTGCAATTTCGACAGTTGGATTTCCAGAAGCCAATTAGGTATTGACTGACAGTACCTAATACCAAGGCAGAGATATTGTTGTCGTGACAATCACTTACGAACTAGCACGTTACCCCCAGGAGAATGGACATTTTTGCTAATTATTATAATTTGACTACGATCAGACGTTCTAAGCCAGGATTCTGCACCAACTTAAACTTAGTTTTCACCTGTTTTGAACATGCAATTATTTAGCAAAATAAATTGTACAGTCACGGAATAATAAATCACCACGTGGTCATCGGGTATATGAGGGGATACCATCTCAACGAGGCGACTATAACGTCATTAGAAAAGGTCAACTGGGCATCTTGAATTTATAATATTGCGGCAGTAGTTATATAATGAGTGGCAACGATATTGCCACGTGTATACCCGGCTTAAATCTCGCGGCGAAAAAATGTGTCTTTAAATACCCGCATTGAAGCTTATCTACGTTTGCAGGGTAAATAATCTGGTCTGTATTCTGCTTGTCCGTGTGTCTATTAGTGTATATGTATTCGTCTGCATATGATTCCTCTTCTTCTCTTTCCCTCGCAAATGGCGAGTTGGATGTTATTTAGACACATGCTTGTTCTTCGACAAGACGACAGCGTTGATGCTACGCCGGAACAGCGGGTAGTCAATTAAGACGATGTGTGCGGTTTGTTTTTCGGCAATGTTCTCAACCCCACTGCTACAATGTTCTGGTTATAGCAGTCGTATCCGTGTCTACACGGAAACTAGGAACGCGCGCCGACCATCATATTCGAATCCATGTGATTGTTTAGGGTTAAGCCTAAAGTAGATGGAGTCAGTAAAAAGTGCATTTTAATGGAACGTTTGGATATTCACATTTACATTTGAATTTGCCATTTTGATTTTCGCGCACAAAATGTGTTAACATAGACCTCGTTGAATCATCGTTATATGTTTATATCTGTTTGATTTCTCACCCAGCTGTCAAAGGATTGCGAAACATTGCTTGTAGTGTTGCCAGTCAGAACTTACTGCAGACGAACTCTGCTCAGTTGAACAGTGTACGTATAAAAGATTCACATATAGTTAGTCACTCTGTGAGACTGTGAGTCACGCTGGTGTTACCCTAACTCTTCGATCGATCAAACCGACTATGGGCGTGTTGCTCTAGACCCATTGCTGTGATACACATCCTCTGCCATTCCGGCTGGGCGCACAACCATAATGAAAGAGGCGTTCGTATATTTCACGTGAATGACTCATGACTCATGGAGCGGTCTTGTCGAGGCGCACGGTGGTACACACACACACACACACACACACACACACACACACACACACACACACACACACACACACACACACACACACACACACACACACACACACACACACACACACACACACACACACACACACACACACACACACACACACACACACACACACACACACACACACACACACACACACACACACACAGCAATGAACAAAACTGGATTCGTCACAATCCCCGACGCCAGTCGACCGAGAAGATGACGATGCAGAATTCAGTGAAGACACTGGACTGGAAAGACAGTCTTGGTGCACCTGCCTTGCCCTGTTCCAACGAAGGTGGTTAAGTGGCATTCATCGGCTTGGCCACCGTGCGCCGCGACAAGACCGGTCCCGATTCCGTTGAGCCGGTAGGCTTTATCACAACAATGAAAACCAATTTAGCCATGGCTTAAATATAGGCTGTAGCACCGAGGCGGACTGGTGTGATCGTATACAATAACGAGATAACTACACTAAAGTAGGGCACCTTGTTAAGAATTCTGCATCGTCGTCTTCTCGGTCGACTGGCGTCGGGGATTGTGACGAATCCAGTTCTGCTGCTCGACGACTCCATACACATGGCAGGTCATGGCTGGACGCCGTTGGAGGCCTTCGACGTTTGTTAAATAATAAAAAAGAAGTCAAAGCAGCGCTGTCAAATGTACAAGTGATACACAGCGGTTGCTAACAAAAATCAAGGCAAGCTCGCCAAAATGCACAAGTGGTACATGCCGGAAAAAATCATGGCGCGCTCGTCAAAATGCACAAGTGGTACATGCCGGAAAAAATCATGGCGCGCTCGTCAAAATGTACTGGCTATCGTGTCACGTCAAGACATTATCCTTACTTCATTCAGGACCGCCAGGACGTCATAACGATATCAGGTTCGACCACAGTGTTGCTTTATTATAGATGTTGAGGTAAACACATTATAACATCTATGCTACAACTACTCTACTAAAGCTTTCCTACAGCTCTCCTACAACTAGATATAATCTATATTATGGTTGTGCGCCCAGCCGGAATGGCAGAGGACGTGTATCACAACAATGGGTCTAGAGCAACACGCACATAGTCGGTTTGATCGATCGAAGAGTTAGGCTAACACAAGCGTGACTCACATTCTCACAAAGAGTGACTAACTATATGTGAATCTTTTATACGTACACTGTTCAACTGAGCAGAGTTCGTCTGCAGTAAGTTCTGACTGGCAACACTACAAGCAATGTTTCGCAATCCTTTGACAGCTGGGTGAGAAATCAAAAAGATATAAACATATAACGATGATTCAATGAGGTCAATGTTAACACATTTTGTGCGCGAAAATCATAATGGCAAATTCAAATGTAAATATGAATATTCAAACGTTCCATTAAAATGCACTTTTTACCGACTCCATCTACTTTAGGCTTAACCCTAAACAATCACATGGATTCGAATATGATGGTCGGCGCGCGTTCCTAGTTTCCGTGTAGACACGGATACGACTGCTATAACCAGAACATTGCAGCAGTGGTGTTGCGAACATTGCCGAAAAACAAACAGCACACATCGTCTTAATTGACTACCCGCTGTTCCGGCGTAGCATCAACGCTGTCGTCTTGTCGAAGAACAAGCATGTGTCTAAATAACATCCAACTCGCCATTTGCGAGGGAAAGAGAAGAAGAGGAATCATATGAAGAAGAGGAATCATATGAAGAAGAGGAATCATATGCAGACGAATGCATATACACTAATAGACACACGGACAAGCAGAATACAGACCAGACTATTTACCCTGCAAACGTAGACAAGCTTCAATGCGAATATGTAAAGACACATTTTTTTCGCCGCGAGATTTAAGCCGGGTATACACGTGGCAATATCGGCAATATTATAAATTCAAAATGCCCAGTTGCGGAGTGGTATAAACGATTGGTAGGCAGGGCAACGCCATTGTTGATTACGATTTGTTATGTAATTTCAACTGTGCACTTGAGTTGCGTTACATAGTTAAAAAGACGGACGTTATTATGTTTTTAAACACATGTTTAATACAAACACTACCCACAATTAAAATCGGGAGATTTCTTGACAAACACTAAGTTTTCCAAATTAATTTGAAGATGTACAGAATCTGCAGATCAAATGTAAGTTGTGGCAGTGATGGAATGATAAGTAGCGCCTCTGGCGGGGAGTTTGGGAGCCTGCAGTGTTACTGATCCCACGCGTATGATCACTCTCCAAACAACGACTCGCTTGCGGTTCAAATAATTTCTGAGGGAGATACCGGTACCGGAACTGAACCTCTGTTTGGAGAGTGGCGTACGTTATTAAACGGCCGTGACCTTTTCTAATGACGTAATAGTCGCCTCGTTGAGATGGTATCCCCTCATATACCCGATGACCACGTGGTCATTTATTATTCCGTGCCTGTACAATTTATTTTGCTAAATAACTGCATGTTCAAAACAGGTGAAAACTAAGTTTAAGTTGGTGCAGAATCCTGGCTTAGAACGTCTGATCGTAGTCAAATTATAATAATTAGCAAAAATTTCCATTCCCTGGGGGTAACTTGCTAGTTCGTAAGTGATTGTCACGACAACAATATCTCTCCCTTGGTATTAGGTACTGTCAGTCAATACCTAATTGGCTTCTGGAAATCCAACTGTCGAAATTGCAACTTAATACTGGCAGTTACAATAACGTCTCGTGACTCCTTGTCCTAAGTACCTTTATTACATTCACCCTCGTGTTATGTAACTTTAGACAATCGTAAAAACGATGCATAACGTTGAAAACAATTGTTCGCATAGCGTTGTGGTTAATAGTACGTATTAAATACAAAGGCTACGAAGCATGACACACAAATACACAAAACACACAAACACACGCAAACACTCAAATACACAAACAAACACAGAAACACACACACACACACACACACACACACACACACACACACACACACACACACACACACACACACACACACACACACACACACACACACACACACACACACACACACACACACACACACACACACACACACACACACACACACACACACACACACACACACACACACACACACACACACACACACACACACACACACACACACACACACACACACACACACACACACACACACACACACACACACACACACACTTGCTCAATTACGCAATCACATACACGCACTTAAGTAAGTTGTATTCATTTACTCAGCTGCGTTTGATAATTTTACTGTATTGTAACTCGTTTTAATTATATAATTTTATATGCAAATCTAGTTGACCACGCGGCAAACATTCCATCGATTGGCTAAGGAAGTTATTTCATTACGGCACCAATCTAATTCGTTCTGTTCAATAATATCTACAAAAAGTTGCACAGACCCACTTTGTTTAGCCGTGTCCTTGTAGAGTGTTCCTATTACCTGTCATATAAATGCGTCTGCCACTCGGTTGCCACATTTACAATAGTCCATAATGTGTTGTCAAAACACGCAGCACTGGCGCAGGGAGGCGCCTTTAATTTGGCCTGCAAAAGGTCTCGATTTGAAATGTTTAATTTGATGCCCAAATAGAGGATAGACATCAACAACAAGATATTACATTTCAACACGTTATTAGAAACTGTTTATATTCAGCGTAAAAGCCGAATGCGAACTATCGTCAGATCAGGCACCATCGCAGTATTTTCGCAAAAAAAACTAATTCGCATTATTAAGGACTTGATTCCATTTTTTTCGAATTCCGAACTTTTGCATTCCCCTGTAATGTTCCACCCCACATCACATGAGATTACTATACAACTGATGTGTGTATGTATCAAACGTTCCTTTGCCGTGTCCTGCACAGCCTTGCATAGACGTGACGTGTTTCGCAAACAAGAAAAGAAAGACGTCTTACGTCCCATTGCCGTACCAGACACAGATCGCATCCATTTAGGAATACGTCAGTTTAACCAAAGACCTGTGTGTTGGCCAATCGCCAACGTCACCAGCCTTGGCACCTGAAGACGAATACAAGATTGATCGTAATTACGGGCGAAGGGGGTCCCACGACACGGTGTCATCGGCAAGCCGAAAACAGCATGCAGAGTCCTAAAATAGCGTCTTGTTGAGTAAGGTTCTTTCATTAAAAATGTGTGAGTGATTTCGTGAAAACAGAACGACAGAACAGGGCTATGGTGTATTAATAACGTCTTTCCATTGGCTGGAATGACGGAGATGAAGTTAGATTGTGCATTAACTAGATAGGGGCGCCGATTTAATAGAAAGTTATGGCATATGCGGCCAACCATACTCAAACCTTTTGACGGTTCTCAATCAAGAGAGCAACAGGGTGTGGCAAAAGTGGCACGTTTACAGTTGGCGATGTTAGTGTCACGCTTGAATGAACAAAAATGAAGCCTTCGTGCGCATGACTCATAGTCACATGTGTTCGCGTGCAGTGTCTATGTGTTTGTCTCAATAGAGCAACATTATTTATATATCTGCTGCTCAGTCAGCTGTCATCATTTGCCAGCGGTGAGCACAGTCCTGACCTGCGAGAGAAAGTGTCAGCAGGTATGTTCTTACTGCTTGACAAATTTGCATAGTTGCTGAGTTTTGTTACCTTACCTTATGTTAGTTTAGCCGCCGTTATTCTGATTAGTGTACATTTTGCCAATTTGCTCGTATAGCAGCTAAACACCCTGTATTTGTAAATTGTACATGCCCTTGAGTAAATGGATAAGCTATGTAATGTATGTGATCAAAATGCAAACAACTCAAATTAGTTGTTTGATTTTAATATTAGCATTTAGCTAGGGTGGACTAATAGAGGAGAGATTTAAGCATTTTATTCGCAGTTGTACGCTGCTTGTATTTCACTTAATGTTATCGCTTGTATTTCACTTAATATTATCGCATTAAGCTATTGACACACCCGATTTTTCGTCACATAAACTATGACAGTCGTTTAAAGGAACTGCGATGTTTTCGCTATATTTCCTTCAACATATAAGAATACAACTAAGATGTGTTGATAATGCTACACGTTTGCGTACGAACAAGATCTATCGGACATCGTCTGGGGAATGTACTTTTACAAGACGTAGCACAGTTGTCATCCAAATCAACAATGACAAGTGGACAAGTGGACAAGTGGACAAGTGGACAAGTGGACAAGGAATTCATTGGCTTATCGAGGGTCGAACATATGTTCATGTACGAAGCTCTCCTTTGTTTATATCGAATGTGTGTTTTAAACATGTTCACACATTAACATAATCAGTAGACTATTTGTTCCGTTCACTTGTCATCCTATGCGTGAATGAGTATTTTCTAATATCCAATATGCAATATTATTTCACTAATGCAACTACTGTCCTCTGGTTCTACTACCATATTTGTAAACTAGCGATATATATATATATATATATATATATATATATATATATATATATATATATATATATATATATATATATATATATAATATATATATATATATATATATATATATATATATATATATCGAATCAGTATGGATATAACATGTAATGAGACAATCAGCATAAATTACTAACAAAGCATACACTGTTGTCTAAATAAATCTAGTTATGCCTCACAAATACGAATATTTTGACGTAGTAAAAATATACATTACAGTGTAGTTTACAAAAACGCTAGTTTACAAAAATGGTAGTAGAACCAGAGGACAGTAGTTGCATTAGTGAAATAATATTGGATATTAGAAAATACTCATTCACGCATAGAATGACAAGTGAACGGAACAAATAGTCTACTGATTGTGTTAATGTGTGAACATGTTTAAAACACACATTCGACATAAACAAAGGAGAGCTTCGTACATGTGTGTGTAAATATATATATATATATATATATATATATATATATATATATATATATATATATATATATATATATATATATATATATATATATATATATATATATATATATATATTTATTTATACCTTGCTGATGCTTAATGGCAGAACCCTGAGCTCGTTTGCTAAATGAATTGAACAATAACAGATATAGTTGGTAAAGGTCATTTAATAATTGTATCAACTGTAACTAATAACATATATCTCTCGATGAGACAAAGCTTAAGCGCTAAACAAATGATACCGTCATCGAGGTACTACCAACAATTATTAAATGACAAATCAGATTAGCAAAGGTGGGGCGGTAATATCCCCCACCCGGCCTTATGCAATATTGCCCCAAACACCAAGAAGGCAGAAGTCCACTGATCGATGGTGGAAATTTGCCTTCCCCTGGCCTGGGGCAGCAAAGAGAAGACTTGGTGCGAGTCACCAGATGAGACGGCCATTTGTTGGGGTTGGGAATGGTGGACGTGAGTCAGTTCAAATAACTCGACGAATTCATTCGCCCATATCTTGGCCTTTATGCGCTCAGGAAGGTCGGCCCCCAAGGCGGTGGTGTGGAATGGAACACACGTGTTTGGAGCTGGCTCACCCTTATCGTCCATCAGTGTGCTGAGTGCGCCAGCAACAGCGAAGTCCATGGGATTGTCCCGCTCGATGTTGGGGCCTGCCATTGGCCACACGACTTCGGGGGCGGCATCCACCGATGGCGCGGGCGCAGTGGGCGTGACATCAGCGGCACGTACCGCATCCCGGTCCTCCCGCAGCTGCTTTAACACTTCCCTGGTGACAATGGCCACCATATCAACAGTGCTATGTCAGTGAAGCGCGCATGTGATTGGTCAGTCACCGCTCCGCGTCGCGCGGTTCGTGTCAGTGAAGCGCGCATGGGATTGGTCAACGGTCGCGACGGGCTTCCCTCACGGTCCCGAAATAGCTGTCCTGCGTTGCAGTGACGTCAGTGAACTTACAAATCAATTGCATCCAAGGCCACGCGATGGCGCCACCATTAAATTATGTTCGGTACTGCAGCTCACCTGGCTAAGCGCGAATACATTATACTATATATAGCAATAACTGGTAAATAATCGCAATAGTATTGCAATAGTAATACAACTATCGCAATACTAAAACTAGCCACTGTAGTCACCCCTACGTTTCCCGAGTTGTGGCCACGGGGGGGGGGGGTCACTCAATACATCGCCAGCTAGTACGTGCATCATATCCTCCCGACAAAATCCACGTTTTATTTTCTGTATCCAACACACGTTAACACAAGCAAGTTGCAATGCTATTAAGCTTACTACTTTCATATTTCGTACTTTAAATAAAATAAATGTAGTAATAAAAAATATGTTATGCGTACATTAGAATGTTAATTAAAGTGAATAATTCACCGACATATTATGATAATGAATTAATCTACAGCACATATCGTGAAACATTGCATAGTTTATACGCGAAAAATGCGTATTTCCTTTTACTCCTTTAACTTGAAAAGATAATATAATTTTGCGTAACTTGTGGAATGTGACTCCTGTCCAAGGAAAAGTGTGTGTATTTCAAACCGCTTAACGTGAAAACGGCACTGAAAGTGTAAAACGTATTCAGGGACTCAGTTCGGTCAGTTCTCAAGGGTGGTATACTGGCAGTGCATTGAGTGGCCCCCGTGGGGTAGTGCAACTAATGATGGATTATAGTTAACCTGCGGGTCACTAGCGCGGATTAAGGAATCGTATTACTCGCATGCCGATCAGAACATCAAAAGAACCGCGAAAATGTCGAATATTCGAGAGCGACTAAATAGCATTTTGACCCAAGTTAACACCACCTTTCGAGAAATTGAACAAAACGACCAACAGCAGCAAGACGCCCACACGGATGATTCTGATTTGATTTCCCAGTAAGTATTGTCTTGTAATAAAAACAAATCTAATCGTAGCCAAGCGGGCAGGCTTCTAATAAACTCCCGCGTGCACACGCAAGCTACAGGCTTCACGAGGTGTGACAGAGGTCTGAAACTCCCATCTCCTATCTGTTTTGGTGGCTAACTTGCCTTTAATTCTTTAGGAAACAACGTCCCACTTTCTACCGCACCTCGACCATTAACTCAGATGTATTTGTGTTTAGCACTACATGTGTTGGCATTAAAACAAATAGTTATATTTCCCAATTACAATTTCAACTTCTTAGTAATGTATATTTAACTGACAACAGTTAAAAATATGCATATATATATAATTATATATATATATATATATATATATATATATATATATATATATATATATATATATATATATATATATATATATATATATATATATATATATATATATATATATATATATATATATATATATATATATATTCAGTATATTAATGACAATAATCACTGTTAGAAATCCATTTTAATACAAAACTGCTTTCACAGGTTACAACATTTCTCACAGAGAAGATTTGACATAACACACAACAACAGGCGAAATATTACACTTCATATTTCATTGGTGCCGAGGCCATCTCACCATCTTAGCAGAAGTGATATGAATTTATTCCGAGGTAAGACAGAAGCAGTAATTTTTAGCTGCAATAATTAATCGTTAACAGTCATGTGAATTACCTGTTTGGACTCTGGCTGAAGCCACCTCGGAATTTGTATTCAATGTAACTAAGGTTAACATAACACTATGTAACTCCAGTGTATTTGCATATATACTGGCATCTAAGAATAAAGCATTCAATGGAATCATTCACATTACCTTAATAATTATAATAAATGTTTCATTAACCAAGGTGCATGCAGTTTTGGGCACACCAGATGTAAGACCTTTTGAATACTAAATACTTAAAAATAATATTTTGACGAGTATTCTCATGTACCAATGCATTTTTGCAGGAAGCAACAATTTTTTCAAACAAAAAAGGTTGAGCATTCCTCCAGAGATGCCATACATGGAAGTAAAGGACCGGGTGACAGAGCTTTTCCCTTGCCTCCGGAATACAGTTTTTGCATTTGCAAAGCTGGCACCCAATGGGCTATTTGCCACGATGAGCCCTGAACCTCGTACAGCACGGCACATAAAAAACTGGATATTCCCAGCAGCCGCATCAACTCCAGCAAGAGGTCAACGTTCAAAAATTTGGATCATTCCACAGGTGAGCCAGCCACAACAGAAACACAACATTTAGACAAGTACAATATCATGTTAAAAAACATCAAACTCCATAAAACAACACATTTACCGAAGCTACTTTTTTCTCCAGGTCACATTCACAGTGCAAGACATATAATGTTAAACAATGACATACATATAATGCAGTAATAATATGTGGGGCAAAACCAACTTGAGCTATTGGCTTCAAGGGCTTACATTCTTTCCTCATATATTTAGAGCTAACATACAGTTGAGCATAACAGCTTCCCTGCCAGTACATCACATTTTAATTACTTGCCAGCCACTGTCAACGCAGCAACCGCCATGCCAGCCACTGTCAACGCAGCAACCGCCATGCCAGCCACTGTCAACGCAGCAACCGCCATGCCAGCCACTGTCAACGCAGCAACCGCCGTGCCAGCCACTGTCAACGCAGCAACCGCCGTGCCAGCCTCTGTCAACGCAGCAACCGCCATGCCAGCCACTGTCAACTGGTACAGTAATGGTAGCTTTACGTGTATTCACATAAATTCACGTGTTGCTGCACGTGTGGAACAAGGGAAACTTGTACCGTTGTAGATGTACGTGACGACAAATAAACGAACGCATTTTGACAAGTTTTATATTATTATGACGAACATCGTAATTATAAGCTTTAATTGTATGCGAATTTAATTTAGAAGAGGGTTGTAAAAATGTATAACCAGGTTCCTGAATCTTTCACTATAGAGGCGCTTCGTCAAATATTTTAATTATAAAAACGGTGACGTATAGATGACCGTGACGTAGATTATACACCGTTCAATTCATGAGCAAGATTGTCCCTAATAAGATAATATGTAAATAGAGGACTGTAGGCAATGGGGTCAGCCGATTTTGGAATACGAACACTGGAAAGTATTTCGAGAAATAGCGAAAATAAAAAAGTCCCATCTAAGGATGGTGTCGGATATGACGAAGGGTTCCTTTATAAAGCGCACATATAACATCGGTTTGAGGCAAGGAAGTGCCCTTAGCCCTTTACTGTTTATCATGGTGATGGAAATAATCAGCAGGAAGATCAGCACGAAGGATATTCTCAGGAAGATGATGTATGCAGACGATCTGGCCATAATAGCAGAAAGCAAACAAGACCTACAGGAAGTGTTGGAGGAATGTAAGGGGGTGTTCGAAAAGCACGGACTGAGAATGAGCCTAGAGAAGACAGAAGTGATGTGGGTTGGACACCAGAGAGAGGAGTTGAACATCAGGTTGGATGGTAAGGAGATCAAGCAAGTGGATGGCTTAATTGTGTACCTTGGAGGAATGGTTACGGAGGATGGACATTCAGCGGCAGAAGTACGACGTCGGACACAAGCGGGAGCGAATGCTTGGATAAAGGTAGAGGGAGTCATGTTGGACAGAAAAATTTCAAAAAGTTGAAATTGAAAGTCCTGAGAACGTGTGTTGCACCAGTATGCCTGTATGGTCTGGGGACAGTGGCGTTGACAGAACAACAACAACAGAAGCTGCAAGAGTGTGAGAATAACTGGGTTCGTCGAATAACAAGAACAATTAAAGAGGGTGGACAGAAGAAGGATGAACGACCTGAGGAAAGATGTTGGGATGCAAAAAATATGCAGCCTAACAGGAAGATTGGTGAGAAGCAGGATGAGATGGGCTGGCCACTTGGTAAGAATGGATGCAGGCAAACTAGCAAAGAGAGCAGGGGTGGAAAAATATCAAGGACGCAGGAAAAGGGGAAGGCCACAGGTGAGATGGGAGGCCTGCGTGAGGAGGGACATGAAAAGATCGGGGGAAGATGAAAGATGTAGAGATGGGGCGGCCGATAGAAAACTATGGAAAGAAAGAACAGAAAGAGTGGCTCGACAATACTTTACCTGACTCTCACCCCTGTACAGCAGGGAACAAGGAGGAAGAGCACATAAGAAGTATCATTTTAACAGTTTTCTTTACCGAAAAATTCCACACGAAAGTGCCGGGACACTAATTTGTCCTGCTATCGTCGAATGACCCACAGCCGATAAGATTCGAGTACCGTATATGGCTTATATTACTCGAGCGCAAAAAAACTATTTCACCCACAATGTCTTCAGACCGATATAATAAAAACATATTTCCAGTATTTTGACAGGTATATAGATTGGGTCGGACGGCAAATATTTCTGTTTCTCCTTATGCTTGGATTTATACAGGGTCGCAAATAAATGATGTATTTTCCTTGCCTTGTCGTGAAAACTTCTAGGGTCGGCTACATTTAATACGTCAAAAAGAAAGACTAGAAGAAAGAAAAGAAGATGACTGGCCACAATCAGGAGTGAGCCATGCAGGGCTTGCCGTAACCTGTGCAAGTACAAACATGTTCGTAAATATTTAATAATAGTATTCATGCGTATAAACATAATTACAACATATAATAGGCTCAACCATGTTGACTATTTCACGTGAATACTGACTGTTTGACCTTAACATTCCGTCACTGTATAGCCAATTGTCCTTAATGCACTGGTCCCTGCGGAATAATCCAACACCCTGTCCCAGTCGCCACATAGGGTTATTAATGATTATACCACTTCAAGGAGAATGGGAAATAGCTGATTCTGGCTTGTTTAAAATGTAACCTAATATCTCTACTACTCTACATAGACACATGATTGATGATTTTCCTGTAGACTTGAGCGGTAAGCCAGCTGGGTGCGGGGCAGCAAATAATCGACCACTGGCCGCCATCGTGTATGGCAGAGACAGTTACATCCACTAGCATGACATACACTGCGTCTTACAGAGACAGTTACATCCACTAGCATGACATACACTGCGTCTTACAGAGACAGTTACATCCACTAGCATGGCATACACTGCGTCTTACAGAGACAGTTACATCCACTAGCATGACATACACTACAGTTACATCCACTAGCATGGCATACACTGCGTCTTACAGAGACAGTTACATCCACTAGCATGACATACACTGCGTCTTACAGAGACAGTTACATCCACTAGCATGACATACACTACAGTTACATCCACTAGCATGGCATACACTGCGTCTTACAGAGACAGTTACATCCACTAGCATGACATACACTGCGTCTTACAGAGACAGTTACATCCACTAGCATGGCATACACTGCGTCTTACAGAGTCAGTTACATCCACTAGCATGACATACACTGCGTCTTACAGAGACAGTTACATCCACTAGCATGACATACACTACAGTTACATCCACTAGCATGACATACACTGCGTCTTACAGAGACAGTTACATCCACTAGCATGACATACACTACAGTTACATCCACTAGCATGACATACACTGCGTCTTACAGAGACAGTTACATCCACTAGCATGGCATACACTACAGTTACATCCACTAGCATGACATACACTGCGTCTTACAGAGACAGTTACATCCACTAGCATGACATACACTGCGTCTTACAGAGACAGTTACATCCACTAGCATGACATACACTGCGTCTTACAGAGTCAGTTACATCCACTAGCATGGCATACACTGCGTCTTACAGAGACAGTTACATCCACTAGCATGACATACACTGCGTCTTACGGTTTAGGTATTTAACTTTAAGATTTGTCATTGCGCTCACGAGATGGTTAACCCACAAGGCATGGATTCACCCAGTCAAATGAACCAGTTACGGGACACAAATTTGTCCACAGAATCTTGTGAATTCACTTACGGAAACCGGTGATTTGAACCAGTTGAAATACGTGAATGTACGTGTTCTGTACCAGTTATATGACACATGTCTGGACACAAATTTGTCCACAGAATGTCGTGGCGATTAACACGTTGTTGCCGATTATACCAGTGTCAATCGTGTGACATCAAACTACCATGGGTGGCGCGTTTAAATTTTAAAACGCTTCTTCATAATACAGTTAATTTGATGGACAAGTTTTGTAGAAATATTGTTATAACTATGCATAACATTGTAAATATCTGACAGTATTGAATCGAGCCGCCCCATGCAACGATCGTTATTTCTACGTAACATATATCCTTACGACGGACTCTAAAATTATAATGGATTATCCCAGTAAAAGACGTTGCATATACGAGAATATTAGTAGTTTGATAATGTCAGGAAATCCTTTTATTTTACGTGGTATAAACGTATTATAAAGGTAGTGACAAGGTGCCAAACATGTCTGGAAATGGCATAATAATGTCAGAAAAACTGTAGGAAGATAATATAATTATAAGTAATATCGCTACGTCGTTGCTACGTACTGGCACAACGTAGTTGGAGTACGTGGACACGAAGGTAATATCGTTACGTCTTTGCTACGTACTGGCACAACGTAGTTGCAGTACGTGGACACGACGTAAGTAGAACGTAATACTGTTACGTTGTTGTTACGTATTGTCATAACGTAGATAGACTACGTTGACACAACGTTAATAAAGCGTAATTCCTGACGTTAGCAAACCTTTACCTTCATACAACGTTGCATATACGTAGTGTGATTGCTGGGATGCAATATTGTACATTATTATTGAGTCGATTACTGGAGTATATAGCAGTTATCACAATACATAATACAACGTTTTATTTTACAAACACTTATTTCTGGCCTACATCACTCCCTCAAACAGGCCGATATCACTGACTAGACAAGAAGAAGCTTTATCTAACGTCGGTTTTTACAGAAAATTACAGGCCGAGATCACTGCCGCACAGGCCGAGTTCACTGTCGGACACTTATTTCTGGCCAACATCATGC
>OY759261.1:43660055-43797555 GCA_963662155.1 Lamellibrachia columna
ATGTGGACGTTTGACGTAGATCACGTAACTCGGAACAATCGTAGAAAACACCCATATAGGTGCTAAAAATCATTCTACGTAACTACGAACGTGTAGCGACACAAGAAGTCACGTTAAAACAACTTTATTGATAGAGCGAAATGGCACGTGTGTCGATCGTTTGTAGCCGGAAATGCGAGAGACACTAAGGGGTGCTATCATAAGTAGCCGACCGCTACACAACCCCCCTTAGCACCCGTCACCCGGGGCATAGCGTTCTGGTCGTCTGATTTGGCGGCCAGATCGTGTGTGCACGGCAGCTGGACGGCCCCGGGGGGCTCGCTTAGCTGCATCGACTGGAATATCCGAGTCAAGATGGGCAGGTTTCAGGCGATCGATGCTGACGCGGTCGTGTCGATTGCCGTAGTCGAGTACGAACGACTTCTCGCCGTGCGTCAATACCTTGTAGGGTCCCTCGTACGGCGGTGTGAGGGGTGGACGGTGGCTGTCGCGGCGCACAAAGACGTAGGCGCTGTGTGCCAGAGTGGACGGCACAGACGACGGTCTGGTGCCGTGCGGGATGGAAGGTCTCGGTGCCAGGTCGCGAACCCTTTCGCGTAGTCGCGGAAGGAACCGTGCTGCCTCCTGAGTCTCTTGCCCACGAGGGATGAAATCTCCCGGGACCGTCAGTGGCGCGCCGTAGACCAGCTCCGCTGATGAACACCCGAGATCTTCTTTGGGCGCAGTGCGAATACCGAGCAGGACCCATGGCAGTTCGTCGAGCCAATTAGGTCCATCGAGACGAGCCATCAGTGCGGATTTGAGGTGTCTGTGAAACCTTTCCACCAGTCCGTTCGACTGTGGGTGGTACGCGGAGGTGCGGTGTAAACGTGTACCGTGTAGCTGCGACAGTACCGACCACAATTCAGATGTGAACTGCGATCCTCTGTCAGACGTCATGTCCGCTGGCACACCGAAACGAGCCACCCAGTGAGCAGCAAAGGCTCTCGCGCATGTGGTGGTCTGTGCGTCGACTAGAGGAATTGCCTCCGCCCATTTCGTGAACCTGTCAACGACGGTGAACAGGTAGCGGTGGTTCTGCGAAGTCGGAAGAGGGCCGACTAAGTCCACGTGCACATGGTCGAAACGACGCGTCGTTGGGGCGAAGTCTGCCACGGGAGACGCTGTATGCCGATGGACTTTAGCTGCCTGACAACGGAGGCATGACTTAGCCCATGCGCCGACTTGCTTGTTGAGACCTCTCCATACGAACTTTTCTGCGATCATCTTCCTCGTGGTTCGGATCGAAGGATGAGAGAGGCCGTGCACTGCGTCGAAAACGGTGCGCTGCCACGTGTCGGGGACGAGAGGTCGAGGTCGGCCAGTGGAGACGTCACAGTAGATCGATGGGCCGTTCGTATTGAGCGGAATTTCTCGTACGACAAGACCCGTCGGAGCTGACCGCATGTTGGCAATGCCGTCATCCGTGAGCTGGGCTGCTGCCATCGCCTCGTAGTCCACACCATGAAGAGGTGCCTTGATTGCTGAGATGCCGTCTCTAGATAAGGTGTCTGCCACGGTGTTATTCTTCCCCTCTATGTGTCGCACATCTGTGGTGAATTCGGAGATGTATGCCAAGTGCCTCTGTTGTCGCGGCGACCACGGATCGCTGATTTTAGAAATCGCGAAGGTCAGAGGCTTGTGGTCCGTGTAAAGCGTGAAGGTGCGGCCTTCGAGGAAATATCGAAAGTGACGAATGGCTAGATACATAGCTAAAAGCTCGCGATCGAAAGCGCTGTACTTTTGTTCTGCAGGTCGAAGTTTGCGACTGAAGAACGCCACTGGCTTCCACGAACCAAGGTCCTTTTCAAGAACGGCGCCAATCGCTGTTCCCGATGCGTCAACTGTCAGTGCGGTAGGTCTATCGGCGCGTGGGTGCACGAGCATCGTTGCCCTTGCTAGAGCTTCTTTGGCGGCGTTGAAAGCGTCTTCGAGGTCGCTCAACCACTCCAAGTTGACAGGATTGCCAGCCAACGCAGCGTAGATGTGACGCATGATGTGAGCAGCGTTCGGTACAAAACGATGGTAGAAGTTGACCATACCGGCGAACTGTTGGAGTCCCTTCACTGTTGTCGGTCTTTCAAACGTTCGAATAGCGTCTACCTTAGCGGGTAGCGGAATTGCTCCTTCACGTGTGTGATGTGATGACCGAGGTAGTCGATAGTCGGTGTTCCAAACTGGCACTTGCTCTCGTTGATCACCAACCCGTGTGAAGCCAGGCGCTCGAAAACTGTTCGTAGGTGCGACACGTGATCCTCGGCAGTTGCGCTACTAACCAGGATGTCGTCTAGATAGACGAACACGAACGTGAGTCCTTTGCAGACAGTGTCCATGAGGCGTTGGAAGGTTTGTGCTGCATTCTTAAGGCCGAAGGGTGTACGCAGGAACTCGAAAAGGCCGAACGGCGTGATGACGGCCGTCTTGCTGATGTCCGTTGGCGCGACAGGGATCTGGTGATACCCACGTACTAGGTCGATCTTCGAGAAGAGAGTGGCGCCCGCAAGTTGCGAGGAAAAGTCCTGAATATGTGGAACTGGATACTTGTCAGGCACAGTGATATCGTTAAGTCTCCGATAATCGCCGCACGGTCAACTTCTACCATCGTAGCGGTCGGCTACTTATGATAGCACCCCTTAGTGTCTCTCGCATTTCCGGCTACAAACGATCGACACACGTGCCATTTCGCTCTATCAATAAAGTTGTTTTAACGTGACTTCTTGTGTCGCTACAAACGCCTATTTTTCTGATTTATGTAATCTACCTCAAATCTCCACATAGGTTCCATCGTAATGTCCACACCTCCGACAGTTCCTGTAATACTCTTTGATGTGTTGCTATCCATATTTCCCAGTATTTTATAAACGTTGATCCACAAAGGTCGAGGCTACGGTAATAAGAAAAGTTTAATGCTCAGATACCTTCACTTTTTCAAAACAAATGTCGTTGTCGATACTAAGTCATATGTCTTCTGGCTTAATTTTACACTGAGAAGAAGTTCCGGGGCTTTTTAGCATTTACCACCATAATTTGGTTGTTGTTTACATTCTTCAACCTTATTTGTTATGAATCTGTGTCGGCCTGTTGTTGTCTTATATTGGACCTGATTCCGAAGATTAATGAATTTGACATGCCACCAACTATGGTACTTGGTCTTTTTAAATTCTACCTGGTCTCTATGTCAGGGGAAGCAAACGTTCCCACACAGGGGGTAAATGTGTAACCTGCCGTGGACTCAAAGAGTGGTAGTCTCTATTTCTAACCCAGCAATTCCCGTCGCGTGAGAGGCGTCGAGAAGGCAGTTGCGGATGACATGTAGAAACACGCCGCAGGACTTACAACACTCTTAAGGAGCCCAGTCCTTGACAGGAAGAAGAAGAAATTACTAACATCCCGATCTCGTTCGCGAATGAGATACAGAATCTTCCCGTTCATCCAGGAGGCTGTTTATCAATAACGGCAAAAAAATAAAAAGCTTCATGCACAGAATCAATTGCTAATACACCCAGCCAATCCACCTTTTTGCAGCTATAAAGGTTGGTATATTCCGTAAAATTCCCATCAAAAAACGGCACACCAACATATAGAAGTGTAGTGATTGCTTTCCCGCCCGAAGTCTATAGTAATAAAAAAAAATACCGCATCAAACAAAAATAAATAAAATATTGTAAGAAAAAACATATTTCCTATCACGATATGTCAAAATACGAATACACAATTCCTCATGCCAACTAAAGTCAGTCTGTTTGGAAATATATAAAGCATATGCAGCAGGAACCAAACTTGAATCGATATTATTAAACATGTCATTTAACACCATAAGTGATGTTACATATTTAATAATAGTTCGGTTTTGAAGGATTTTAAAATTAATACTATTAACGGACGTGTGTATCACCGACAACTATCTATCGATGCGAATGCTGTGAATTTTTAAATATGTTACCGACAATGAACAACTTAAAAATACTTAGCAGTGCAAATGACTGTCTAAGTCTCGTTTTTGTCATACGCATCCGCACTGCATCATCAAAGTGGCATCGCGCCAACGTTCCATCACATCGTAACATGATTTCATCATATCGTAACATGGTTCTATGGTATCATACTTAGTAGTAGTTAGTAACATATTGTTTGTGATGGTATGAAAAAAATATATGTTTGTTTTTATTTTGTTACAGCTAACTTAGACGGCAACGTTGAGTGTGCAGCGATGTATTCCCAACGTCTATTCTGTGTCGCTGTTTTGGCGACGACTCTTCTGGTAGTGACAGGGTCGACGCAATACGACAGTAACAAGCGGTACATCCGATATGTGACCGGCTCTCTCAATGTCATCATCACTGCCCCACACGGAGGGCACCTGCTGCCCTCCTCTATCTCCAACAGGGTAGCCGGATGTTTCGACGTCAACACGGGGTGCGATTACCAGCACAACTGTGGCACACCTGACCCCCAGAACTGCCCCGTGAATCTCGTCAAAGACAGGTTTGTTACAGTAACTTTTCTCAAGTGAACTCTCTGTACTGCGTTCAAAGAGGTTAAGGCATATTCATGCCTATGTTTTTCACTATGCAATTCGTGCGAAACAAAATATCCAGTTGAAACATTGTTACGTCATCTATTGGGAATTAAACTGTTGCATTGGAGGCGGTCATTAATTTTAAGTGAGGAGTAAAGTAATCGCTTCCATTGGGAGTCGAGTTAATACGGCGGTTAATACACGGACTTAGCCTGCCCAGAAACTGTGGTCAGGTACATTCAAGTCCCATGCTATTTGTGTGCTGCCATCTAGTGAATAACAACAAATGCGTTACACATATATCACAATTGTTACGTCCCCATTCATGAAGTGTCCCACGTCCCACCTCGTGATATAATATGTATTAACGTGCTACCCTCTAGTGTGTATTATTGCAATTAAAGTATACTCCTGCCGTGGTACTATCAACAGTATTCAAACAATAAACAATACACATATTTATTTGATACAGTCTGTTTAAGCATAGACAATCACATGTTGTAGCAATTCAGTATTGACACTTAACTTGATAGGTGGATTGTAATCACATTGTTATGTTATTTTGATAACAAGCTTGTTAGTCTTACAATATACCTATAAGTCGTCCATCTTCACTTTGGTTTTGACAGTTATACGTCGTCCATCACCACCGCCATCGCAAATGAGTTGGAGTCGCTCACTGGCGATCGACCCCACACCATCTACTGCCGTCTTCATCGCAGGAAGATGGACGCCAACCGGGAGGTGAACGAGGCGACCCTCAATGTCCAGGTACTGTACGCCTACACAGTCATATAACGAGGGCGATTCTTGATAGATGTCCACGTATTCATTAATAAGATTTAACCAGATTGTCAAAGCAAAACCCCATATTGCAAGTAAACAACGAATCTATTAGTTTATCGAGGGTGCTATGATGGTTCGTCTAAGCGCAACCCGCCTATATTAGTCGATTTATTTATTATCCTCTTTTGAAACGAATACTTTCTTCCATCCAAATGTTATTTTACAATCTATTCCGTGTCTTGTTTGTCTATGTTCTTCTAAAAAATACTATCAAATAATATAAATTTTAATTTTATAACCATTCAATATCTTGACAATTTCTATTTAATCTCTTACTAATCTACTCATCTTTAATGTTGTTAAGCCACATTCCTTTAGACGTTTATATATGTATGACTAAGGTATTGTGTGTTACAAAAGCCATCAGGTACTGCACTCGACAGTTTCAGCAATATTGTTGCTGTTGAGTTGCGTTATTCTTTTTTTCGAGTGTGTGTTCAATTTTGTCGTAATTCTTTTCACTGTTATATGTATCTCTGAACTCATTATATTTGTAAATTTAATCAATTATATTGATCATACATTTAATATTAATTATATCTGCAAACGCTGCATTAATTATTATATTCTGAAGAGTGATGTCCTCTGGTAGTACCACGGAGTGTTCACCAAAGCGCCATAATTGGTTTATTGAGAGTGTTTTTGTTACGTGCAGAAGGCGATATACGCCTACAGCAACTTCACTGCCTTCATCAATGCCGCGAAGACGTCTGTTGGTGGCCGCGCTCTGTTGCTCGACATACACGGTCAGACTCACGCCGCCAACTGGACGGAACTCGGCTACGCTCTCTCCGCTTGGAAACTCAATAGCGGCCTCTTCTCGGCGTCTGACTCCACCATTAAAGCCATCGGAATGCACGTCTGTAATTCAGGCATGTATCTGTTAGCCTGTTAAAGGAAATTGCTTTGTATATGTAGACTGATGGTCGTATGTCGTGGGTTGATTAAGCCCGGGGGCTGAAAAGGTTTGGCAAAGCTAGACCAACGATAGTAGCAAGTACCTGTTTCCAAATTAGGCATTAGCCATAATTCACATCGTCCAAAACTGCTATTCGTTATACTACAGTCCAAATTTTAGATAATGTTTCTATACGCAAACGTTTTTCATTGTTGTCGCCAAGTCCTCAAACCAGAAAAGAAAGCAGTCATACCAGTTCATTGTGTTCTTGTATTCCACAGACAACGCATGCTTCAAAGATTTGCTTCGCAAAACGACCCCAAACAGCCTCGGCCACTACTTGAGCAACGAGGGCTACCGTGTCGTGCCGTCCCCCGTCTTCCCCAGCCCGGGAAGCAATGGATACTACTCGGGCGGATACAACGTGAGGACGCACGGATCTCTCAATGGCGGACTCGTCGACGCCATCCAGGTTGAAATCCCAAAGCAGGAGCGCTTCTCGTCCGTTCGCAGGACGAACTTCGCCAAAGCCGTTGCACGGGCCGTGAAACACTTCATGGACGACCACTACTGATTCGGACGTTCGGATGTCACTGACGGCCGGAAGACTTCACACTGTGATTGTCTCTTCGCACAGAACTCTAGTTCAATGCTTCGTAATTCAGTCTGAAATGCAAACATTTCGCCATTTGCACTGCACTGCAAAACTACACTTATGCACGCGTGCGTATGCACACACACACACACACACACACACACACACACACACACACACACACACACACACACACACACACACACACACACACACACACACACACACACACACACACACACACACACACACACACACACACACACACACACACACACACACACACACACACACACACACACACACACACACACACACACCCACACACAAACGTGTTACCGAAAAATTGGTATATTAAATATTTATTTAATACACTCAAGATACGCCTGTCACCCAAATACATGAATGAAATTAAACATTTCTTTGATGTCAACATTGTAAAAGCTAATATAGTGTCATCTAATAAAAATGTTATTCGTGTTTTTCCTGTTCCTTTAATGCGATTTGTGAAGACTGTTTTTAGATGGGTAAAACTTAAACGAATGGCTTTAAATATGCTCCTCATAACAGGTATTTCTCTTTTCCCGTCGTTGTTATGTCATCCGGAAGTCTTGTCACAACGCACTTCAGGGCTGAAAGGAGATTTCAAAGTTGTCTTTGTATAATTTAATTACTAACATGGGAATCAATATAGTTAACGTCAAATGTATTTACATACACACATACACACCCACGGGCGCGCGCACGCACGCACGCACGCACGCACGCACGCACGCACCCACACACACACACACACACACACACACACACACACACACACACACACACACACACACACACACACACACACACACACACATACAACAACAACTACACTTCTATTTCTAAATTGTGCCTTTATGAAAAAAGAAATACCTGTATGTAAATTGTGAACAATTGTTGAAATTGCCTTCTGCGATTCTACATTTGTCTGGTCGAGTTGAGTGAAATATATCGAACACTCTGCTTCTGAAGCTGGTTTGTGGTCAAACACAAGAATCAACACAGTGACATCGTCCTTTTTCAACAGTTCAGTCTAGCCACACGTACAGTTGGACATGCGTATTCTCACCAGCAATAATGTAATAACATTGGTTATTCATATCGTACTACAGTGTGGCTACTCATAAAACGTAAGCCTCCTTCGGTGTTTCTATGCTAACTTTCCACTATGAAAAGATGGGTCACGCTGACATATGTGTGGCCTTAATAGTAAATCAAGATGTTTGAAGGAAGGGCTTGAAACTTGCCTTGCACTGTGTGGGACGTCACGGTTTGGTGAACAAGTGCTCTAAGGACGTTATGTAAACATGCACGCATGCGTGCCTGAGTACGTGCGTGAGAACATGTGTTTATGTATGTATGTATATATGTATGTATGTATGTATGTATGTATGTATGTATGTATGTATGTATGTATGTAAGTTTGTCTGAATGTACGTATGTATGTACGTTACGTAGGTATGTATGCATGCATGCACGTACGTATGTACATGTGTGTGTATGTATGTGTGTAGATGTGTGTGTATTTATGCATACATGTATGTATGTATGTATGTGTGTTCACATGCGTACGTGAGTAGTAGGGGTTAGGGTCTGAAGGATTAATTCCGGAGACCATGTGCATTAACGACTTCCGGTTGCGCACGCAGCACACCAGAGCGTCCCCTAGCGGCTGTAGGAGCGCCTCCTGGCGCATGCCGGAGACCACGTGCATTAACGACTTCCGGTTGCGCACGCAGCACATCAGAGCGTCCCCTAACGGTAGTAGGAGCGCCTCCTGGCGAATGCCGGAGACCATGTGCATAACGACTGCCTTGATGTTTTTCACCATCTCAGCATACATTTATTTATTTTATGAGTCGAGTGTACCCATTACCTTCTGGTTACCACACCTCACCACCCCACCATAGAGTAATGAGACGAGTATAGCCATCTGACCACCAGGGGGCGCAGGGGCGCGCGCGTGGGGTAATACACCTTTTTCTGCGCCCCTGGTGGTCAGATGGCTATACTCGTCTCATTACTCTATGGTGGGGTGGTGAGGTGTGGTAACCAGAAGGTAATGGGTACACTCGACTCATAAAATAAATAAATGTATGCTGATATTGTGAATAACATCAAGGCAGAATGGAGACATTGTCATAAAATAAATAAATGTATTCTGAGATGGTGTCATTTTGTTAGTTTGTTCGCCAGAAGTTGTATGAAGTTGTGTGAAGTTGTGCGAAGTTGTGCGAAGTTGTGCGAAGTTGTGTGAAATTGTGTAATGTTGTGCAAAATTGTGTGAAGTTGTGCGAAATTGTGTGATTTTGTATTCTAGCTATGTACTGAGGGTGTAGTGACTATGTATTCCAGTTATGTACTGAGGGTGCAGCGACCATGTATTCGAGCTGTGTCCTGGGTGAGCAGTAACTGTGTATTCTAATCGTGTACTGGAGTTGTAGTGACAATGCATTATAGCTATGTACTGGAGATACTGTGAATATTTTGTATTTTAGCTGTGTACAGAGTATGTAGTGACTATATATTCTAGATGTGTACTGAGGGTGCACTGGCCATGTATTCTAGCAGTAACTGTGTATTATATTTGTATACTGGAGTTGTAGTGACTATATCTTACAGCTGTGTGCTGGAGATACAGCAGCGACCATGTATTCTAATCGTGTCCTGGAGTTGTAGTGATAATGCATTATAGCTATGTACTGGAGATACTGTGAATATTTTGTATTTTAGCTGTGTTCAGAGTGTGTAGTGACTATATATTCTAAATGTGTACCGAGGGTGCACTGGCCATGTATTCTAGCAGTAACTGTGTATTATATTTGTGTACTGGAGTTGTAGTGACTATATCTTACAGCTGTGTGCTGGAGATACAGCAGCGACCATGTATTCCAGCTGTGTCCTCGGTGAGCAGTAACTGTGTATTCTAATCGTGTACTGGAGTTGTAGTGATAATGCATTATAGCTATGTACTGGAGATACTGTGAATATTTTGTATTTTAGCTGCGTACAGATTGTGTAGTGACTATATATTCTAAATGTGTACTGAGGGTGCGCTGGCCATGTATTCTAGCAGTAACTGTGTATTCTATTTGTGTACTGGAGTTGTAGTGACTATATCTTACAGCTGTGTGCTGGAGATACAGCAGTGACCATGTATTCGAGCTGTGTCCTTTTTGAGCAGTAATTGTGTATTCTAATCGTGTACTGGAGTTGTAGTGACAATGCATTATAGCTAAGTACTGGAGATAATGTGAATATTTTGTATTTCAGCTGTGTACAAAGTGTGTAGTGACTATATATTCTAGATGTGTACTGAGGGTGCACTGGCCATGTATTCTAACAGTAACTGTGTATTCTAATTGTGTACTGGAGTTGTAGTTACTATATCTTACAGCTGTGTGCTGGAGATACAGACTGTACATTTATTTATTTTATGACACTGTCTCGAAGCTGTCTTGCTGTTTCTCATCGTCTCAGTATACATATATGTACAGGAGCCAGGATGTGGCTGGAGGTATGAGAGACAGAGGACAGTATAGTATGGTGGATGCAACGTATCAGGAGTCAGGATGTGGTTGGAGGTAGGAGAGACAGATGATATTATGGTGGACGCAATGTATCAAGAGCCACAATGTGGCGGAGGCAGTGTTTAAGGAGCCAGGATGTGGCTGGAGGTAGGGTAGACAGAGGACTGTGTGGTGGAGGCAGTGCGTAAGGAGCCAGGATGTGGTTGGAGGTAGGAGTGATAGAGGACTGTATGGCGGGTGCAAATGTATCAGGAGCCGTGACGTGGCTGTAGGTAGGAGAGACAGAGGACAGAATGGTGGACGCAATGTATCAGGAGCCAGGATGTGGTTGGAGGTAGGAGAGACAGATGACTGTGTGGTGGAGGCAATGTGTAAGTAGCCAGGATGTGGCTGGAGGTAGGAGAGACGGAGGACTGTATGGCGGAGGCAATGTATCAGGCGCCAGGATGTGGCTGTAGGTAGGAGAGACAGAGGACAGTTTGGTAGACGCAATTTATCAGGAGCCAGGATGTGGCTGGAGGTAGGAGAGACAGAGGCCTGTATGATGGATTCCATGTATCAGGAGCCAGGATGTGGCTGGAGGTAGGAGAGACAGAAGCCTGTATGATGGATGCAATGTATCAGGAGCCAGGATGTGGCAGGAGGTAGGAGAGAAAAAGGACTGTGTGGCGGGTGCAGTGTGTAAGGAGCAAGGGTGTGGCTGGAGGTAGGAAAGACAGAGGCCTGTATGATGGACGCAATGTATCAGGAGCCAGGATGTGGCTGGAGGTAGGAAAGACAGAGGACTGTATTATGGATGCAATGTATCAGGAGCCAGGATGTGGCTGGAGGTAGGAAAGACAGAGGACTGTATGGCGGAGGCAGTGGGTAAGTAGCCAGGATATGGCTGGAGGTAGGAGAGACGGAGGACTGTTGTGTTTAATTATTACTATATATTGTATTTGTTTAACTGTATAATGAACAAACACAATAAGGCGTACGCACAATTTGTATTGCTTAATAAGCAAAGTACAGAATAGCAACATGTGTGCTATTATTATAGTTAAGTATACATTTACTAGATATTTAAATGATCCAGTTTAACCTGAACACCTGCAGGTGAAGTAGTTGATTTTTAAAGTCATGCTACTAGGAATTTGGATCCAGATTATAACATTTTTATAGCAGGAAACAGTTCATTTACACAATACTACCTTGGCACTGATATTAATGAAATCTAATAATGATTATACTTGTGGGTTTTCCTCCTTTAAATACTTGAAGTCTGTCAAAAACTCTTAGTAAATTGAATAATTACTTATCACTGATTGTCATAGGGTTAACCAAAAGATGGTTAATAAATGAAAAATATATTGATGAGTTGACCGACTTCAGAAGTATTCATCTTTCAAGGCCCTCAAAGAAGGGATGAGGAGTATCCACAAATCTTATTACTATTTTGAAATACCAAAACTTAATATTATAACTGCGTATTTAGAATGTATGTTTATTGAAGTTAAGACTTGATCTAAGAAATGTAAAAGAGAAATTAATAATTGGCATTATTTATCGGTCACTAAACATAAATATTACTGATTTTACTAATCAAAATACTAAAATTTGGCAAGTACTCAAAGTTGTAAGCAAACAGTGTTTAATGGCGACTCCAACATCAGTTTGCTTAACTATGATAGCCTACATTGATACAATGTCAAAATCACTCCAACCACTTTCACAGCAATAGACAATATATTTGGTGAATATTACCAAATGCACAGAATAATTTATTCAGATCGGATCATTTCCCCAACACTTTCATGAAGTGATGAGTTCTTAGTTGAAGATATATTTACAAAAAAAAAAAAAAATATTGCTGATAAGTTGAATGAGTATTTTATGAATTTAAGCATTGCAAAAAGAAAACAATTGTATCAAAGGTTCCTGATGACTATCTGTATGGAATTTATAAAATTCCATGTTTCTGACACCAGCAACTATAGATGAAATACAGAAACTTATCGAGCTTGTAAAAAACAAAATTGGGGGAAGGGATGGCATAAAACTTAACATCATTAAACAAGGTTATTCCAGTTTGCTTGAACCATCATATTGTTGCCTTATTGTTTGACAATAGATATGTTCCAGATCAGCAAAAATTTCAATATAGTTCCCATTTTCAAGAATGGTGATGTTACATTAATAAAAAGTTACCGACCTATTTTTTTTTTATGTTGTGCACAAAGATTTTTCTAGACTAATATATGTGGCGGCGAAGGAAAACCAGTCATTGTCAAACCAATGTAAAGTTGTTTTTTAATTTAACGCATGGAAAATAACACCCTTTCTCATTCCAAAACAGTTTAGTGTATTCAAATGCTCCCACTAGAATCAAAGTTACAAGAATTTAAAGAGGGCACCCGTCAAAAACTATTTAAGAAGAAAAAATTACTTGTAAAGTTGAGTCGAAAATCATCACAATTCATGTATAAAAAAAACGCTGCCACAGTATAAAAACTTATCCATTGTTATTAGTATAACAATGTCCAATCCAGTGAAGCAAATGTAGATTGGTCTGTTAGCTTCGGTACACTAAAACATTTATTACATTCTGATGGTTACATTTACAATAAAAAAATTACTTGTAAAGTTGACAGTCTAGAATCATGATACTTCACGTGAAAACAAAACTTCACCACAGTCACAGTTTAATAAATTATCTATTGTTATTACTATATTCAATCCAGTGAAGTGAATGTAGTTATTTTTTTTTAGTCAAAACAAAACATTTATATTAATAACCAACACCCAAGAGGTAGCAATCTCTTCTTGTGATTAACTCTGAAAAGTACCGTTGTTGTGTGGCTCTGTGCTTTCAAGTGACATGTCACAGACACACTGTCACCCGGTCGTCCACGTTCGACTCAAATAGATTTTAGATTTAACAATATTTAAAAAGATTGCCATCTCGAACAACAAGTTCCAGATGGCAAGTGGACAAGGAAGCCATTGGCTTATCGAGAGTCCAACAATTTTCTCATTTATGTGTAGCCCGCCCTTATCAGATACCTGTCAATTCTATTTTTAAACATATTCACACTACTAGCATTAACACAATCATTTGTCAGTTTGTTCCATTCATTTATCACCCTCTGTGAAAAAGAGTACTTTCTCATGTCCAACCTACACTGCTCCTTAACTAATGCTGCTTTGTGTCCTCTGGTTCTACTGCCTTCTTTAAGTTTGAAGAACATATTCCTATCAACATCCTCATAACCGTTTACGATTTTAAATCTCCTGGTCTCTAGTGTTGTCAAACCACATTGTAATAAGCGACTTTCGTAACTAAGGTCTCTTAATTCTGGAATCATCTTAGTTGCTCTTCGTTGTATTCTTTCTAGCTTATCTATGTCTTTTTTACGATATGGCCTCCATGCTTGAATACAATATTCCAAATGTGGTCTAACTATTGCTTTGTACAGGGGTACAATTAGATGTTTCTCCTTATACGTGATAGTTCTCCTAATTAGCCCTAGAATTTGATTTCCTTTCGAAGCAGCAATCCCACATTGCTCTGAAACTTTCATGTCAGCATTAAATGTTACTCCTAAATCCTTTTCTTGTGTGGTTCTACCTAGTACAGCATCCCCCATTTTATATTCCTCGCCCATATTTCCATATCCTATGTGTATACATTTACACTTCCCAAAATTGAATAACATTTGCCATTTTTCTGACCATTTAACTAATTTTTCTAGATCATCCTGTAAACTTTGTTTATCTGTATCATTAGAAACCTTTCTGAATACTTTTGTGTCATCTGCAAATTTGAGTACTTTGCTAGATATGTCATCCTCCAAATCATTTATATATATTAAAAACAGTATAGGGCCTAACACTGATCCCTGTGGTACCCCACTCAAAACAGATTTCCAGTTTGAAATCTTACCATCTACTATTACTCTCTGTCTTCTGTGTGTAAGCCACTTTCCTATCCAGTTGATTACATCATTGCCTATACCATGGGCTTTTAGTTTAAGTAACAATCTTTGATGTGGCACTTTATCGAAAGCTTTCTGAAAATCTAAGTAGAAAACATCCACTGGTGACCCGTCATCTACCGACTTTGTAATTTCTTCTAAAAACATAAGAGATTGGTTAGACATAACCTTGCTTTTAGGAATCCATGTTGAGATGTATTTATTAATTTATGTTTTACGAGGAATTTCACCATGTGGTCTCTAATTAATGTTTCGAGTAATTTACATACAACTGATGTTAAACTCACTGGTCTGTAATTTTCTGGCTTCTTCCTCGATCCCTTCTTAAATAGTGGCGTAATGTTTGCTTCTTTCCATTCTGAAGGAACTATTCCTTCTTCTAGTGACAAGTTAAATAAGTTTGCAAGTGGTGTACTAATTTGATCAACAATTTCCTTTAGCAGTTGATTTATTATCTTTCATCTTCTTAATTTTCTTTGATATAATTTCAGGAGTTACAAATAACTGCCCTAAATGTTCTGATTTGTTGCCCTCAAATTTAGTCAATGGAACTGGAAGTGAGCTGATATATTTTGTGGTAAAAACTGAGCTGAAATACTCATTCAGGACCTCTGCCATTTGGAACCCATCTGAAATTATGTTTTCACTGTTGTTTTCCAGTGGTCCGACCTTATCTCGAACTTTCTGTTTACTCCTTACATAAGCATAGAAACTCTTGCTGTCATTTTTTATATTACCTGCCAATTTTTGTTCAAAGGTTCTTTTAGATTTTCTAATTTCAGTTGTAGCTAGGTTAAGTGCCTCTTTGTAGTTTGTGTAGTCTTCTACATTTCCAGTGTGTTTATAGACCTTCCACAGCATCTGTTTGTGAGCAATTTTTCTAATAGCTTCTTTTGACAGGTGTTTTTTCCTGGATCTTTTCCCTTGTTTTCTTAATGGAATAAATTTCTCAATAATGCCCTCAATCTCATATTTTAAACAAGTCCAGCATTCTGTTGCTGTCTTGTTCTTCAGCAAGTTATTCCAATCAATATTTGCTAGATATGTTCTCATCACTTTATATTTGCCTTTGTTGAAGTTCCTCCTCCATTGTTTTATATATGTATTCCCTGTTTTTACTTTTATATTAAAATGGATTTGGTTATGGTCACTTGAACGTAAAGGTTCGTGTACTTTAACATTGTCAACTAATTCATTTTGAGAAGACAAAATTAAATCTAATACATTCCCACCTCTGGTTGGTTCCAAGACATGTTGAGTAAGGAAACAATCCTGTGTTAGAAGTAGAAACTGATGGTCGTCACCTCCAGCACTCTCTAATGATTCCCATTGTATATGGCCATGGTTAAAATCACCCATTATAACACATTCTCCCTTGCTCACCTCCCTTATCGCCTTTTGTAATTTTACATCTTCCTCTTGTCCTATGTTAGGACTACGATAAACTACTCCTATTGTTAATGTTGAGTTCTTGGTAACTATGTTACACCAAATTGCTTCCACACTATCTGCTTCACTTTTCAGTGTAATTTCATATGCTTGGATATATTCTTTAATATACAAAATTACTCCACCTCCCCTTCTTTCTCGTCTATCCTTCCTAAACATTACATAGCCTGTCAGTGCTAACTCAGCATCTACTATATCTTCATTTGCCCATGATTCTGTGATGCCTATTACATGAGGATCAATATCTGCTACCATAATGTCTAACTCACTTTTTTATTTACTATGCTCCTGGCATTTAAGCATACACATTTAAGTTCATTGTCTGAAATTATTGGTGAACATTTCTTTGGATGTGTATTTGTAGTAGTACTCCTTTGAGTTTTCTCTGTCAGTTCCCCCTGCGCATCTAGTTTAAATAATCTATGGTACCTGTGCCCTCGTCGACAACTCTGACAAACTCACACGCAAGAACTGCAGCGCCCTTCCCTGTCAGATGAAGTCCATCTCTCATGAAAAAGTCACCTCTTCCCACAAAGTTTAACCACATGTCTACGAAGCCTACTCCCTCCTCCATACATACCTTCTGTACCTGTGTGTTGATCGCCATCCTTCTACAGTTCCTATATTCCTCACCCCTGCCTCCCATTATTGGTAATATCCCCGACAATACGATCTGCCCAACTCGTGCCTCTTTAAGTGTCTTGATCAACCTCCTGTACTTACCAATGATGGCTGACGCTCCCTCCTTATCTGCATTGTTCTTTCCCACATGCACGAGAACAGCACCTCCCGTGCCACCACCCATGACCTGTCCTGCCTTCTCTACTATATCCTCTGCTTTTGCCCCTGGTAGGCATACTGTTATGTCATCTCCTCTATTTACAATTTTATCCACTTTCCTAATGATGGAATCCCCCATAAATACCCGGGCTTTCCTCGCTTTCCCCTGTGATACTACATCAACATCAGCAAAGCTCCTTTCCTGTTGCACACTACTAGTATGCCCCCTTTCTCTCATATCATCAACCTTTACTGTCTTACCACCTGGCAATCCCTCTCCACTCACCCGCTTACCTCTCTTTTGTTGCATTCTCTGCAGAGTCATCGTCACTACTGCCGATTGGGCATGTCCCAAAGTAATCACTCGCAAATTCATTGAGCCAGAGTCTCCGCTTGCGATATTCTGCATGTTCATCAACGTCAACGCGTAGAGACAACGAGCAACTTTGTTCGATCCAACCACGGGCCCAACCATGGACGCAGGCAGCCATCTTGGATTTTTTGAAAATCGTAAACACGAAACGGAATTCGTCCTATAGTCTTATATTTCCAATTAAATCCGCTTCGACAACTGGTTGTGCAGTTGAGTAATATATACAGATATAAACCACAGCAGCATCAAACTAATCTAATCACTAATCGATCTACATAAACACTCCAATCCAACTTCTTCTTTTTGCGCACTGCCACTGCAGTTATGAACCGCGTGATTTATAAATAGCTTTCGAATGGTATGCTATATATAGACCTGACAATTACTGATCAAGGGTGTAAGCGTTCGCATAATAGTGCGCATTTCATTTTAAAATACAGTAATTTAGAATGAACTCTACAAAAACACAAAAAAGTACACCATTTAGAGCACTAGCTTATACGTAAATATGCTAACATCGTAGTAAAATATCAGGTTTTCCCCACTAACCGCAACGCCAGCGATATGTGGGTTTTTCCCCTGGGTTTTCATTGAATTTAAAATTAAAATTGTAATTTAAAACTAAAATAAAAAAAAAAAAAAAAAAAATGGTCAACATCCGCAAGTCGCCTCATCATCATCACCCTCGAGCCTCTGGCGAGGTGGAGACACCCCTAAGCTCGCGACCTCTGGCTTGATGGTCAACATCCGCAAGTCGTCTCATCGTCATCGTCATAGTTGTAGTCGTAGTGATATTACACGCTACCCATGTTGTATCATCATGCTGCTTGTGTTGTTCAATAAAATACGTGTGCACTCGTACGATATCGTGTTTTGCTCGTTTCTCGTCTCCTCGTTGGGTCCTTTGATCTCAGTTATTAATGACCATTGTTAGCACGCGCCCCTCTCTGGGTCAAGATTCACCGCAGACGACATAAACTTAGGGTTACACAACCATCAACACGTTGGGGTTACACTTAGGATTATCTCCATTCGCCAGGAGGCGCTCCTACAGCCGCTAGGGGGCGCTCTGATGTGCTGCGTGCGCAACCGGAAGTCGTTAATGCACATGGTCTCCGGCATTCGCCAGGAGGCGCTCCTACAGCCGCTAGAGGACGCTCTGGTGTGCTGCGTGCGCAACCGGAAGTCGTTAATGCACATGGTCTCCGGAATTAATCCTTCAGACCCTAACCCCTACTGCTTACGTGAGTGCGTCCGATCGTGTGTGCGAGCGTGCGTCAGTGTGCGCCTGCATGCCTTCGTGCGTATTATTCACATACGCAATAAAAAATACATATATGAACATCCGAATTAACCACGCACAATATGCTCACATGTATACATATTTCAATTTATGTATAATTGTATAAAATGGAAGTTTTTAATGTTATCAATGTTATTAGTGATATTTGGAATGCTGCTAACTTTACATGTAGTAAAGTTGTAGTAAAATTAATGTCACAGATATAATCCAATTTTGACATTTACATTCCTTAAAATAGCATGGGGAGAGCGGGGCTAGTTGTAACACGGATACGTTTAACAGACGTGTGACAGAAAAAAACTGCAAATGCAAATTATTTCGCAAGGTAACAGTATGCTCATCAATAGTTTTCAGCATGTCACGTGTGATATCACGTGGATCAATTAAAAAGCTTAGAAACGGTGCCATGTTAAAGAAAACAATCGCTTGTCTTCCTGTTCAGGTTTTGTGTACACATGACTGATCCTATCCTGTTCTTCCTTTTGTAGTTCTAGCCGTGACTATATGCTCTAGCTGTTACATAATAACACGCCATTAAGAAGTGCCTTTAGTATGTTTTAATGTAATTACAGGTATTGTGAAGTAGATGGTGCAGATGCAATACTTCCCCGGACAAATTGAAACACTGTGGTATCAAGCGAACACATTCACTGGGAGAAACAAAGAGTAGGGAAACTGTCACACATTGTATGATGGGTGGTGATTAATAAATGTTGTAATTAACATGATTTAATCATTATAGTGTTTGCACCGTGTTCCAGTAGGGGATCTGCCCATTACTTTTCAAATAAGCATTTTAGCTAGGGCCAATTGAAGCTAATCATATATCCTAAATATGCATTAAGCCACTTTAAAGCCATTCATTGATTATACTGGTACGCTACATGTTGTCGCAACGATAACGCATGTATTACATCATGCCCTGCTGGTTGTTTAAACTTGCCCCGCTTCGTAAATTGTAACACTTTAGGAGACGTCATCAAACGTATCATTCCAAAGATGTGTACTGCATTAAGCATTATTTCATGCAATTGCTATCTGCGTAAGATATTTGCGGTATCTTTGGGATTGAAACAGTTTCGATCGGGTAACTAATTCGAACAGCAATCCTGAAATATTCTGTTTTTGTTACAACTAGCCCCGGTCTCCCCTACCTGTTACAACTAGCCCCGATCTCCCCTACATGTTACAACTAGCCCCGATCTCCCCTACATGTTACAACTAGCCCCGGTCTCCCCTACATGTTCCAACTAGCCCAGGTCGCCCCTACATGTTACAACTAGCCCCGGTCTCCCCTACATGTTACAACTAGTCCCGGTTTCCCCTACATGTTACAACTAGCCCAGGTCTCCCCTACATGTTACAACTCGCCCCGGTCTCCCCTACATGTTATAAGTAGCCCCGGTCTCCCCTATATGTTACAACTAGCCCCGTTCTCCCCTACATGTTACAACTAGCCCCGGTCTCCCCTACATGTTACAACTAGCCCCAGTATCCCCTACATGTTACAACTAGCCCCGGTCTCCCCTACATGTTACAAATAGCCCCGGTCTCCCCTACACGTTACAACTAGCCCCGGTCTCCCCTACATGTTACAACTAGCCCCGGTCTCCCCTACATGTTACAACTAGCCCAGGTCTCCCCTACATGTTACAACTAGCCCCGGTCTCCCCTACATGTTACAACTAGCCCCGGTCTCCCCTACATGTTACAACTAGCCCGGTCTCCCCTACATGTTACAACTAGCCCCAGTCTCCCCTACATGTTACAACTAGCCCCGGTCTCCCCTACATGTTACAACTAGCCCCGGTCTCCTAGCTTACTTATTCTTACCGTGCGTGTGTGTTGGTGTGTGGTGCGAATGTGTGTGTGTGTGTGTGTGTGTGTGTGTGTGTGTGTGTGTGTGTGTGTGTGCGTGCGTGCGTGTGTGTGTGTGTGTGTGTGTGTATGTGTGTGTGTGTGTGTATATATATATATATATATATATATATATATATATATATATATATATATATATATATTTATATATATATATATATATATGAATATGTGTATGTGTATGTATGTGCATATGTGTACATGTGTACTTGTGTGCATATAAGTACGTGCACATTAGTAGACTCACCACCAATTGAACTGAACGTTCACAATAGAACATGCAATCAGTTGTATATCACAACATTACATTTATCAATGTAAACTCATTTGTTCCTTTGATAATTACAAAACATGTGTGAGTTGAAGCAGTGTAAGTCATCATGGGTGTCTAGACACAGCATTCATATTAATGTGATTGATTTGTATTGTGCTGTCCGGTGCCACCCATCATTTTGTCTAAAGATCATTGAACCTGTTTACATACTATATTGCATGCGATGTATGCGATTGAATATAGGATTGTGTAAGTTATTAATCAAATCCGGGCAGAAATATGAGTGCATTTTAATAACCAGGGTTGATTGGTTGGAGTTACAGGGTCATAGTCTAATAATTATTTTCCGTAAATAATGTTATATGTTATAGGATCGTCTACCTGGTACTGTGTGCGCTTCTTCAGACCTACACACCTTTAAAGAAACTTTGAACACCAACTGGTCATAACAGATGTTGAACTGGATTAACAACTGTTATGACCAACGACTCAAAAAGATATATTGTATTCTGACATTTAAAATCGCAATCTTTTGATTACTAGTTACTACAGTAACTTTTTTGCAGGCATGGGGCAATTAATTTGTTACTTAATTAAATTACAATTAACTCAGAAATGTTCCAATTGAATTAAACTAAATTAATCTCACACACTTCTCATGTCAATTAAATTAAAATGACCTCCCAAACTCTTCAATTAAATTAAATTAAAAATGAATTATGTTTTGGTAGAAATGCAGATTACATTCATACGTCACTGTTTTTTGTAAGCTTAAGCACTTGATGCAAGTCACCATTGAAATAATAACATGCTAATTGTTATTTACACATTTTATAACAGTTCTAAAATCACAAGTAGGTAAAGGTTACTGTCACGACGGTACAGTGTTCATATATATATATATATATATATATATATATATATATATATATATATATATATATATATATATATATATATATATATATATATATTGATGCTATCATCAAACAAATCTGAACATTATTGTTGACTTATAAAATAAATGTGTTTTGCTTATACAATATTTATATACCAAGACATTTGTTCTTGGGGTATTTAATCATATTTTAATTCATGTTTTTTTTCTGAAAGAAATATATATTTGTGGCTGAAGATTTGCTGGGTGTGGAGTTTTCTCTTATATTCAACCCCCAAATTAACAAAACCGGGTAACTACACGCATAATTTCTATACACCAAGTTGTGACTTAAGCAATATCTTACTGCAAAATCATTAGGTTTCCCCTTTATACACTAGCATTTAAATATTTATACACAATGTTTTATGTATCACTAGAACTGGCGTGCTTTTGATTCCAGTTAGCGCTGTACAAAGACCCGAAACTGAAGCTATTTTACTTTTTTATGCATGTTATATATGTTCACTTGCAAATGTACAGAAAAAAAAAAAAAAAATATATATATATATATATATATATATATATATATATATATATATATATATATATATATATATATATATATATAAAGTGGGGGAAGACGACGAGAGAGATGCTAGGGTGAACTCACCTCAGCCTGGGAGGAGGTTGAGAGGAGGTAAGGTGACAGGTCGTAGGGAGACAGGACGGAAGGAGACGGGACATAGGGAGACAAGACGAAAGGAGACGAGAAGGAAAGAAATGGGAGGGAAGACAAATGGATCGAAGGAAAGGGGAGTGGGGGAGATAGTAGCGAATGACTCGGGGGGGGGGAGGAGACGATAGTTAAGGCGATGGGAGTGAGGGAGACGGGAGGGAAGGTGACGGGAGCACAAGTTAGCCAGGAGACGGCAGGGAAAGGTGTAATGTTGATGCGTGAGAGAGAGCCTGATAACAGTCTGCCACCAAGTGCAAAGGCTGCAGGACAGACTGTGATGGAGGGGATCCATCGGAAGAGCTATTCCGAGGCAGTGATAGAGGGGGTGAAAAAGAGAGCGAGGGTGTTTGTGGGGGACTCAATAGTTAGGAAGACCGACAGAGTCTTAAACAAGGGAGAGGACGTTGTAGTTTGCTTGCCTGGGGCCAAAATAGAGGCAATAACTGAGAGGGTAGAAAACATTGTTGGTTTGGGCAAGGGTGGATCTGTTTTAGTACACATAGGGACAAATACCGTAGAGAGGGAGGGTACAACTGCCATAGTTAGGAAATACAGGAATTTGGTCAGAACACGTAAGCAGACGCGGGTTGAGCAGGTAATGCTGTCAGGGATTCTACCATTAATAGGAAGGAGGGGTCATAGATATCGAAATTGCCGGGGGATGGCCATTAACATGGTAGTCGAGAAGCTATGTAGGGAAGAGGAAGTGGGTTTTGTGGATTTGTGGGGAAGTTTTGTTGGAAGGGCTGATATGTACATGAAGAACGGGCTGCATCTAAGTAGAAAGGGGGCAGCAGTAGTTGCGGATGGACTAGCAGCAGCAGTAGACAGTGGCATGGGTAGCATAACGAATATTTTTGGTAGTCAACACTATTTAAACTAGAAGCGCAGGGGGTTACTTAGAGAAGCCTCAAGCAGGACAAGAGGCCACTAGCACAGATAAGCCAATACCAAAATGTCCGAAAAACATGTCTGAAGCAGGTTATATGCGTGTGTTTAAATGCTAGGAGTATAGTAAATAAGAAAAACGAATTAAACATTATGATAGAAGATATTGACCCTCACATAACTAGTATAACCGAATCATGGGGAAACACAGACATTACAGATGCTGAATTATGATTGACAGGATACGTAATGTTTAGTAGAGATCGAATAGGAAGAAGGGGAGGGGGAGTTATTTTATATGTTAAAGAATCTATTCAGTCTTATGAAATAAAATTAGAAAACGAAGCAGATTACGATGAAGATGTTTGGTGCAAAATAGTTTCAGGAAATTCAAAATTAACAATTTATTAGATATAGTTTTATCATCACAAAAAGAATTAGTGGACAATGTAAAAATACATGAACCATTGGGTAACAGTGACCACAATCAAATACATTTTGACATCAATGTAAAATCAGAAAGTAAAAATAAAAAAACGTATAGGAGAAACTTCCACAAAGGTAACCATAAAGATGTGTGAAAATACTTAGCAAAGCTAGATTGGAATAATGTTGGAATATTCTACAAAAAAAATTGAGAGTATCATCGATAAATTTGTTACCTTGAAAAAACAAGGAAAACGGTCTAGAAAGAAACACTTGTCAAATGAAGCTATTAGAAAAATAATGTTTAAGCAAACTATGTGGAGGGTTTATAGGCGTACAAGAAAGGATGAAGACTATGCAAATTACAAAGAGGCACTTAACCTAGCAACATCTGAAATTAGAAAATCTAAAAGAACCTTTGAAAAATAATTGGCAGGTAATATATTTAAAAAAATGACAGCAAGAGTTTCTATGCTTATGTAAGGAGTAAACAGAACGTTCGAGATAAGGTCGGACCACTGGAAAACAACAGGGGAAACATAATTTCAGAGAGGTTTCAAATGGCAGAGGTCTTGAATGAGTATTTCAGCTCAGTATTTATCACAGAAGATATCAGCTCACTTCCAGTTCAATTTACTAAATTTGAGGGAAATAATTCAGAACATTTAGGGCAGTTATTTGTAACTCCTATAATGATAACAAACAAAATTAAGAAGATGAAAGATAATAAATCACCTGGAGTTTATGGGATGCCACCAAAACTGCTTAAGAAAATTGTTGAGCAAATTAGTATACCACTTGCACAATTGTTTAACTTGTCACTAGAAGAAGGAATAGTTCCTTCAGAATGGAAAGAAGCAAACATAACGCCACTATTTAAGAAGGGATCGAGGAACAAGCCAGAAAATTACAGACCAGTGAGTTTAACATCAGTTGTATGTAAACTACTCGAAACATTAATTAGAGACAACATGGTGGAATTCCTTGTAAAACATAATTTAATAAATACATCTCAACATGGGTTCCTAAAAGCAAGGTCATGTCTAACCAATCTATTGTTTTTTTTTGAAGAAATTACAAAGTCGGTAGATGACGGGTCACCAGTGGATGTTGTCTACTTAGATTTTCAGAAAGCTTTCAATAAAGTGTCACACCAAAGATTGATACTTAAACTAAAAGCCCATGGTATAGGAAATGATGTAATCAACTGGATAGAAAAGTGGCTTACACAAAGAAGACAGAGAGTAATAGTAGACGGTAAGATTTCAAACTGGAAATCGGTTTTGAGTGGGGTACCACAGGGATCAGTATTAGGCCCTATACTGTTTTTAATATATATAAATGATCTAGAAGATGACATATGTAGCAAAGTACTCAAATTTGCAGATGAAACAAAAGTATTCAGAAAGGTTACAAATGTTACAGATAAACAAAGTTTACAGGATGATCTAGATAAATTAGTTAAATGGTCAGAAAAATGGCAAATGGTATTCAATTTTGGGAAGTGCAAATGTATACACATAGGACATGGCAACATGGACGAAGAATATACAATGGGGGAGGCTGTACTAGGTAGAACCACACAAGAAAAGGACCTAGGAGTAACATTTAGTGCTGACATGAAAGTTTCAGAGCAATGTGGGATTGCTGCTTCAAAAGGAAATCAAATTCTAGGGCTAATTAGGAGAACTATCATGTATAAGGAGAAACAGCTAATTGTACCCCTGTACAAAGCAATAGTTAGACCACATTTGGAATATTGTATTCAAGCATGGAGGCCGTATCATAAAAAGGACATAGACAAGCTAGAAAGAATACAACGAAGAGCAACCAAAATGATTCCAGAATTGAGAGACCTTAGTTACGAAAGCCGCTTATTACAACACTAGAGACCAGGAGACTAAGAGGAGACCAAATAGAAGTATTTAAAATAGTGAACGGTTATGAGGATGTTGATAGGAATATGTTCTTCAAATTTAAACTTAGAACGAGAGGACACAAAGCAGCATTAGTGAAGGAGCAGTGTAGGTTGGACATGAGAAAGTACTCTTTCTCACAAAGGTTGATAAATGAATGGAGCAAACTGCCAAATGATTGTGTTAATGCTAGTAGTGTGAATATGTTTAAAAATAGAATTGACAGATATTTGATAAGGGCTACAAATAGATGAACAAACTGTTGGAGTCTCGATAAGCCAATGGCTTCCTTGTCCACTTTGCCATTTGGAACTTGTTGTTTGGGATGGCAATCTTGTTAAATCTTGTTAAAAATATACATAGTCTGCATAGGTATAATGCATTGGTCCACTTGACAGCAAGTTGCCAGCCAAACATGTTTACTTTAGACAGAAATTTTCAGAAGCCAACATTTGTCAACTTTTCACATTATCAGAAGATATTCTGTTGTCTAGGCCTTCCCTCCAACTCACAGGTGCCTGAATGACCAGCCCACTCCAGTTGGTACAGACAGTATTAGTGCTCTGTGATGTTCTCCCTCACATTCACACATGCCTTAATCTAATCTCTGTCAGGCTAATGACTGGAATAGTGAATGCAGGCCTTTTGGAAATCCCTGATTAACATGTATGTGAACTACACAGTAATACCAATTGTTATTTGGGAATTTGTCAATTAAACTAAATTAAATTAACCCCTTTTGGTTAAGTTAATTAATTTAATTTAATTACTCTAGCCTTTCTGGTAAAGTTAATTAATTAAATTAAATTAACTTAACTTAGTTAATTAAATTAAAACAATTACAATTGAAATTAACCCATGCCTGTACTGTTTATATATTGAGTCATAAATATAAATTATTCGTTATTGCGTTGTAAAATATTGCGTTGTTAAAGGAATTATTATAAATGTTAATGTCGATATTATTATTATGTATTATTATTGTTATTGGTGTTATCATTGTTGTTATTAGGGTTATCATTATTTTTATTGTTAACACTAATGTTAATTTTATTTTCATTAACATTGACATTATCATTGACACTGTCATTGATACTGACATTGTCATTGACATTTACATTGGTTGTATTGTGTATTGTCAGTGTATTGTCGTTGTCACGGGCATTGTCTCGTCTCGTTAATTTAATTATTAACCACATTTGTTCAGTCATAGTCTATAGGTTACGGTTCTGAAAAATGTTGATGTAGGTGTGTTGCTGACAATGTTCAAGGCCACGCCTACGCCCAGTCTCTGACGCGCACTCTGGGGTGTTCACCACTGCCCTCTAGTCAATATTTATGGAGATCAGCGATGTTTACCGCTTGACACCCTCTTTGATGTCAACCACACCTGTGACCCAGCAATGGCAGCTGTTGACACTATACCTATGTAATGGAGGTGACAAATCGGATATCGGCAGTTCCCAGCGCTTCAGCAGAGAGAACGTACTTATCGAAAGACAGGTAAGTGTCGGACAGCGGACGTGAACGTTAAGTGTCTCTGTAGACTTAATGTTAACTTACAATCTTTTACAGGTAATATTATCATTTAATAATTGTAAAGATAATAATAATACATTTCATTAGCGCCTAAGTAATCAGAAACCTGAGCGCAGTGGCACGACAACCCAGAATAGTTAAGTAACATGTCATGAACAGGGACACTCAAATGATAGGTTATGTATTTGCTCATTATAGTTTACTAGTTTAGGTGTATTCTTGTGTCCGGTAGTGATTCGGCAACATCTTAGATCGTAAGTTGGTCGACACAAATAAGCACAATTGCATGACCAATATGATACACAACGCAGGTATTCGTTGTCAAGTTATGGTCCTTCTAATAGCGGACACTGAAATGGTAATAGTAGCGTTTGTATACGTAGGTTGGTAAGCCCTTCTCCATAAACATAGACTTGTTTAATTATTAATTAAGTTCATTAACCGCAGCCTTTCTTGTTTAATTTGCCTTGTAATTTTAACAATTTTACTAAATAAGTTGCTGACAAGCAACATATGCTGAATTGTACAGGTTTTGTAAATATATTTATATCCGAGGACTTCTAGAAATATGTGGGATCAACCGAATTCCATCTAGCTACCATGCATATATATATATATATATATATATATATATATATATATATATATATATATATATATATATATATATATATATATATATATATATATATATATATATATATATATATATATATCTGTCAATTCTATTTTTAAACATATTCACACTACTAGCATTAACACAATCATTTGGCAGTTTGTTCCATTCATTTATCACCCACTGTGAGAAAGAGTACTTTCTCATGTCCAACCTACACTGCTCCATAACTAATGCTGCTTTATGTCATCTGGTTCTACTGCCTTCTTTAAGTTTGAAGAACATATTCCTGTCAACATCCTCATAACCATTCACTATTTTAAACACTTCTATTTGGTCTCCTCTTAGTCTCCTTGTCTCTAGTGTTGTCAAACTACATTGTAATAAGCTACTTTAGTAACTAAGGTCTCTCAATTTTGGAATCATTTTAGTTGCTCTTCGTTGTATTCTATCTAGTTTGTATATGTCTTTTTTACGATATGGTCTCCATGCTTGAATACAATATTCCAAATATGGTTTAACTATTGCTTTGTACAGGGGTACAATTAGCTGTTTCTCCTTATACATGATAGTTCTAATTACCCTAGAATTTGATTTCCTTTCGAAGCAGCAGTACCACATTGCTCTGAAATTCTTCATGTCAGCATTAAATGTTACTCCTAAGTCCTTTTCCTTTGTGGTTCTACCTATTACAGCATCCCACATTTTATATTCTTCGTCCATGTTTCCATATCCTATATGTGTACATTTACACTTCCCAAAATTTAATAACATTTGCCATTTTTCTGACCATTTAACTAATTTATCTAGATCATCCTGTAAACTTTGTTTATCTGTATCATTAGTAACCTTTCTGAATACTTTTGTGTCATCCGCAAATTTGAGTATATTGCTAGATATGTCATCTTCCAAATCATTTATATATATTAAAAACAGTATAGGGCCTAATACTGATCCCTGTGGTACCCCACTCAAAACCGATTTCCAGTTTGAAATCTCACCATTTACTTTTACTCTCTGTTTTCTGTGTGTAAGTGACTTTTCTATCCAGTTGATTACATCTTTACCTATGCCATGGGCTTTTAGTTTAAGTAACAATCTTTGATGTGGCACTTTATCGAAATCTTTCTGAAAATCTAAGAAGACAACATCCACTGGTGAACCGTCATCTACCCACTTTGTAATTTCTTCAAAAAACATAAGAGATTAGTTAGACATGACCTTGCTTTTAGGAACCCATGTTCAGATGTATTTATTAATTTATGTTTTACAAGGAATTCCACCATGTGGTCTCTAATTAATGTTTCGAGTAATTTACATACAACTGATGTTAAACTCACTGGTCTGTAATTTTCTGGCTTGTTCCTCGATCCCTTCTTAAATAGCGGCGTAATGTTTGTCTCTTTCCATTCTGAAGGAACTATTCCTTCTTCTAATGACAAGTTAAAAAAAATTTGCAAGTGGTGTACTAATTCGCTCAATAATTTCCTTAATCAGTTTTGGTGCTATCCCATCAACTGCAGGTGATTTATTATCTTTCATCTTCTTAATTTTCTTTGCTATCATTTCAGAAGTTACAAATAACTGCCCTAAATGTTCTGATGAACTGCCCTCAAATTTAGTAAATGGAACTGGAAGTGAGCTGATATCTTCTGTGGTAAAAACTGAGCTGAAATACTCACTCAGGACCTCTTCTTATGGTGGCGGGGTTGACTTAGTACGATAGCAACAAGAAGTACATAAAATACGAGACCGGCTCTCTCAACGTCATCGTCACCGCCCCGCACGGGGGCATCTGCAACCCGCATCCATCCCGAACAGGGAAGCCGGGTGTTTCAACGGCATTGAATGCGATTTCAAGCACAACTGTTGCGTTCCGGATCCCGCGAACTGCGGCGTCAGAACCGTCAAAGAAAGGTGTGTTAAAATTATTCTATCCAAACCATACCTTTCTAAGCATCAGTCCTCTTCATTTTCATCGTGTAGGACGTACTTGCCGCTCTCATTTTGGCAGGCCTGTCCACCCTGGCATGCGCAAAATGGTGTGCATGCCATGTCAGAGCTGTTGTAGCTGCACTTTTTCGTGCTACATGGCATTTCACTCTGACATGAGCACTTGATCAGCTTTAGCAACCCATTTGGGGCTAACGAGGTGTCTGGGGAGACAGTAGCTGTACTTAGCGCAGTACTCCCATCCTGCTGTGATCAACCATAAGATGTAGAGCCTAGTACAGGTGGGTTGGGATCATAGACATAAATAGAACACCCGTTAGTAAAACAAGACCGCTGAGCCATTATCAGTTGACACATGATAAAGTGATGCAGGCATTGACCAGTGACATTCATGCTGCTACACGGCAAGAACCCACTGGAGGCCCAGTGTTTATACTGTACAACACTCAGTCTTCATCATATATCTATAGATATACAGTACTAATAAGAGATTATTACTACATAGCTATATATATACCTAATACCTTATTACTTGCACAATATATCCATGCACCTTGTATATCAAATATCATAACATATTAACTATAACAGTACCACCACTAAACATGATCGAAACTGAACTTTCTGAAGTGCTCTATACATATATTAGTGGTCAAAATCTCATTAAGCCCTGTTGGACATTCTTCTAGATCTAAGGTCCCAAAAATATTATTTTCCCATCTTCCAACACATTCCCCAGCTGCTCCATCACAGCCATTTCCACATGCAGATCAAGATCTTTCTCGAATGTTATCTGGCCAACTTGCCCAAGGACACGCCTCATGTAAAGAAATATGCTCTCTCATTTAAGTTGTCAATTGTTTCAGTAGGCAACCTTTCACATGGTTTGTCAAACAAATGCATAGAATGCAATGAATGTTGCAATGTGTACAGAATGAGTTACATGATAGTGGTTCATACAACGATGAAAAGGTAAACGACGACCAAAAAGGGAGAGCCTCATTACATGCACATGACTTAATCAAAATAGAGAAAAGAATCTTATTAATGAGCTGGCATCTAGTACAGTTTAAAAAAAAGAGTTACAAATATGCATACACGCACGCACGCACACATTATTTATAAAACTGAATCCTACCCCAATAATATTTTATGTTGCACCCAATGAACTACTGGGAAACACTTCATGTACGCTACCCCCCAAGAAAAACAAACGTATCTGTAATATATTGATATTTCAAAACATTTTCGAAACTGTTACATTCATGCAGTCATGCAGTGGATGCAACTGTTTCTGCGTGCAATGAAATGCCGGCCAGTGGTCCACGACCACTTCACTGCAGTGAGCTGGCTTATCGCTCTTGTTTATAGGGGGATGATTAATGATGTAACTCTATGGATGGGATCCAAAGCATAAAGCCAAATTGCTATTTACAGATGGGTTGTGGCTACATTCTGTTCGAACGCTTCACTTGTAGGTGGTAATGAAAACAGCTTTGGTGCAGAAGCCTTGCTTCTGCTTACTTTAGAAAACCACATTTGTTGGCGTGCTTCCGTCATCGAATGACATCTTTGTTGACCATAGCAGGCCAACATGAAGTGTGTGGCCTGGTCTACTACTTCCGAAAACGGTGGTCCGCCTGGATTTACCAGTAAGTTGAGATAACGTTGGCCATGTCTCAGAACTTTCAGAGCTGCAACCTTGCCAACGCTAAAATATGACGCCACAGTATGACAACCTGTGAGACCGTGAGCAGCTGGTAGATCTGGGGCGATGGCGCTGTGCTCTCCTGCAGCTGCGTTGATATCTAGGACACTTTGACCTTGAATTGGCGAAACCATTAGAACGTTGCAGGATATATGGCCCTGGTGACAGAAATGCAACAAGAGAACAAAGATGTCGGTGTCATCTGCAACGACCAGGACGGTACCATCATCTACACGTGAAACTTGTTGCACAATCAGAGGGTCTCCCTCCTCCTGCGTTATAGCCATGTCTTGACGTTTGTTTACAAAACCATTTGCGATTTCTACAGGAACCGAGTCTCTGCCAGTGACGACTAGTTTATGCTTTTGAAAGTCAGCCTTGTGTGAAACCAAATCCTCGAAGATGAGAGCAGTCAATTGATCTTTGTTTGTGGTGACGGTTAGGACGACTTTTTGTGGAGGCAGGCGAGCTGTGCAACATAATGTGTAGACCCTGCTTGCTTGCTCCTTTGTCCCTGCCGCGTCGGGTTGCCTCCTTAGCACTGCCCTCAATGTATCTGTCGAACACCAGATATATGTCACTGTCACAGTTCATGGCCCATTAGCGTGGTTGTGTCAAGATCGACTTCAAGCCTATGGCTTTTGCATAGATTGTTTCAGTGTCAAACATTTTAGCATCTCCGACTTTAACGTGTTTCCTGTATAAAGCCATGGTGGTCACAATTTTTGGTATTGAATCATGAAATCCACCAGGCCAACTGCGTTCAAAAGACTCCATCTGTGTTTTTTTCCAGCGCCTTGTCGGCATTGACCGAGGAGTGATTCACAACGTGTCCAGTGACAATGTTCATCAACCCATCTGGATGTTGCTCTGGGACAAGTGGATCTATGCAAAATTCCAATTTATCACGTAGAGCTCTCCTGTCTTGATCGTCTCCTTTGATTCTTGCGGCTGTTTCTTCTTTATGCGAAGTTTGGGCAGATGGTTGTTCGTTATCTCTCATCTCGTTCAAGTCGTCGCTGATGCCATGGCAGGTATGCAAGCGGTAAGCCCAGGTTTTCAGAGTTTCCGGTTTCAGAGTTATTCCAATTATCCCACTCTGTCCATGACCATACCTCACGAAGGTAGTTTCAATGGCCATGTCACTCCAAATGCCATTGAACAGACCAGCGTTGTGGTGCATCGTGTGCTGTCCTGTTGATGAAATGCTGCTGATGAAATGCGCACGTATGCCATCGGGCAAGCCTTCCATAGTTCGCAGATAGTAGAGTGCATACCGGGCATAGTGGACATGCCCTGCGGCAAAGAACAAAGGGACCAAATCCTTCAAATTAATGTTGTCATGTTCTTATGATTTTTGTTCGCGGAACATGAAATATAGTCTTTTTTCGCATAGTCGGCAACAATTTGTAGCATACTTATGGTCGCCTTGTTTTCTTTACATTTTTTCATATCAATTATGGTGAAATCGAATTCCTCATATAAAATAACATTTCAATCATGTCTGTATCTTGTCTGATTGCGAAGATACGATAAAAAGTTGATTTGGGCGGCCATTTTTTATTTTTTTTATTTTTTTTTAAATGCTCAAGCGTTAGAACTCCACACCCCCGGATGTCATTATATACATGTTAGAGATGACTAATCAGCAAATAAAAAACTATATCAGGCAAAAGGGGGTTACCCCCTCGGCTGCTGGACTAAAGTTTTAGATGTTTTGAAAGTGATGGTGAATTCATTCCAGACCACAGACAGAGCGACAGGGAAAGCGCTTGCTCAAGTTAAGCTCAATTTTAGGAACAATAAGTTGTTGTGAAATGGATTATCTGAGCTGTCTAGGGACATTTAAAATATGCAGGAGACTAGCCAAGTAGGATGGTTGTTGTGTAGATAGGACACGCTACGTAAGAGTGGACATTTTAAAAGTAATTAGTTTGGTGTGTGTTTTCTTTGTTTCTGTGTTTCCTTGCCATAATTGACTGTCCACAGGATGAATCTTGACACGGGTTCTTTTCGTTAAGGTTATAGCAGTGACCAGCTAGGTGGAGGTGTATCATTTGAATCTTGGTTGAACGTTTGTCTATGTCCCTCTAATGGTCTTTGTTTATCAGCCTATTGCCCTGTGAATATTGATAAACTTTCTGAGGATTATATCAGAATACTGTACTTAATAAAACTATTGAATCATAAAAAAATTAATATGTAATCATTTCAGAATAACAGTACATTTTACTCGATTTTGAATTACAATTCCATCAGTAGGTTAATTGTCGAATAATTTGTGTACGTGCTATATTTAGACTCCGTGCTGTTTTATTTCTGCAAAGTCTTGTTTGCTTTCCCGTAATTTTATGTCGTGCTGATTCCTGTAAGGGGATTGTCATCGGTGCAACGTATTGCATACAACAATGTACACGGTTTGTTGCGGTCTTTTCCCGCCAGTCTCGAGCTTGTGTTAGAGGCATAATCCAGTGTCGGTTTAAGGCCAGGTCGATGGAGCGGCAGCTGCAGTGCCACAGTAAATAAGCCCACCACATATTTAGATACTGGTGGAATTTCGCAAACTGTTTTCGAAGGCCACAAAAGAAGACAAGCTATGCCAATTAACCAAGCGATTTGATGACGCATTACATAAACATTAACATAATGTTACGACAATGCCCATTAGCTGTCTAGAGTACGCCCCACTAATTTCCGGTAGATGGCGCCACTTCTTTGCACCTAGGCGTTTTGCAACATGGGAATATAAACTCAGTCAATACTGCCCTCTAGCGGGTCATGAGGGGACAACTCTCGCTGTGATGTGAAAGCTGGGCCACTGGGACATTGATCCGGTTCTGAATATATTCCAACGCTATTGAAGCTAATTGTAGATATTGTAAAACGCCATTGTCTTGATTGAAACAAGTATTATGTTAGCAAAACTTCAAAGTTATCTTGGTGAGCCCGGTTTTTTAAACAAGATTTAACAAAATGTCCACCCAATACTACAGGCTCCAGATGGCAAGTGGATAAGAAAGCCACTGGCTTATCGAGATTCCAACAAATTTATTTATGTATAGCCCGCCTTTATCAAATATCTGTCAATTTTATTCTTAAACATATTCATACTGCATTCACACAGTGACTTGACAGTTTGTTCCATTCATTTATCGTCCTCTGTGAAAATTAGCGCCTTCTCATATCCAAATTGCACTGTTCTGTAACCAATTCTGCTTCGTGCCTACATTTTCAACTGCCTTCTTTAAGTGTGAAGAACGTACCTTTATCAATATCCTCATAAACATTTTTAGACGGGAATTGTTCAAATCATGATAGAAGTATGACATATGGTGGATATGTACTTTAGTATATTATGTAAAATCAGAAATGATTGGTACCCAACGTGGGAACCAATGAGAATACTATTAAATGACCGCCATTTCCACGATGGCCACCAAATATGCGTGATTCTTTGTTCAAATCATGATAGAAGCATGAACTGTGGTGGACGTGTAATTTATCATAGGTAGAATAAGACATCATTGGTTTCCAACGTGGGAACCAATGGGAACATCTTTAAAATGGCCGCCATTTCCAAGTTGGCCGCAAACTATACGGGAATTGCTCAAATTATGATAGAAGCTTGGAAGTTGGTGAACGGTACACTGGACATGCACTTTATTATATGTAGTATCCGAAATGATCGATACCCAACGTAGGAACCCCATTAAAATGTGTGTGTGTGTGTGTGTGTGTGTGTGTGTGTGTGTGTGTGTGTGTGTGTGTGTGTGTGTGTGTGTGTGTGTGTGTGTGTGTGTGTGTGTGTGTGTGTGTGTGTGTGTGTGTGTGTGTGTGTGTGTGTTTATCTTTCTTTCAATCTCACTGCACAATTATAGGAATTAATCACTGTTTTTACTTTTATGAAACAATTGAATATGTAGACAAAGTTTTGTGCACAGTACTTGTGGCAACCTCTGTGTTGGATGAATATGACCCTCCCCCGTGTGAACTTGTAACGCCCATGAAGTTTGTTTGGAAAATATGACACCCGTGTAAACTTGTGGCGCCCTCATGGAGTCGATTAAGAAAATATGTCCCCGCATGAACTTTGAAGTCTGTATTGGAAAAAATGAACTCCCTCTTATTTCAGCAGTTATTGATCCTACCTACACAGACAATCAAGTTGGGATTCATGGTAAGCACTAATATGAGATGTCTGGTGGACAAGCCTCACAGGATCTTACCCACAGTCGTGAACCAGTGTAAACAAATATATTTGCAAAGTCACACAATGACATTCACAAATGCACACAAACGTACACCCACGCATGCACGCAAATTCTCACACACACACACTCGCACACACACACACACACACACACACACACACACACACACACACACACACACACACACACACACACACACACACACACACACACACACACACACACACACACACACACACACACACACACACACACACACACACACACACACATGATCTATCGATCGTGTGTGTGTGTGTGTGTGTGTGTGTGTGTGTCGATCTATCGATCGTGTGTGTGTGTGTGTGTGTGTGTGTGTGTGTGTGTGTGTGTGTGTGTGCGTGCGCGTGCGTGCGTGCGTGCGTGCGTGCGTGCGTGCGTGCGTGCGTGCGTGTGTGTGTGTGTGTGTGTGTGTGTGTGCGTGCTTCCGTGTGAGGGTGTGTGTGAGGATGTGCGTGGGTGCGTGCGTATACGTTTGGGTGCATTTGTTATTGCTTGGCCACTGTGCGCCGCGACAAGCCCGCTCCCGATCGATCGATCGAAAGAAAGAAATAACGAACGAATGAACGAACGAAAGAACGAACGCACTGAAGCACACAAGCACATACGCACTCTTTGGAAATAAAAGCGAGCAAGGGAACGATACGCTGCCAATACATTGATTTTAGCATCTTCCAGATACATTGTTGACATACATGGTAATTAATTTGGTACCAACTTCGTTTGTGTATATCTGAAGAAAAGCATAAATGGTGCTCAAATTAGCTAGGTTCAAATAGAAATAGGCGCAATTACTGAGCACATATTTACGTGTTTTCAGCTACGGACGGTAAAAATAGCAACAGTCGTTCAATGGTATGCTACGTTTAATGTTATTAGCAAATGGCACGGGAAACTGCCATAGAGGGTGTTTGCCCCTGTGATTACATTATTTCTAAAAGCATGGCCAAGTCTAAGTAAACGACACATGAGTCATTCACGTGAAATATACGAGCACTTCTTTCATTATGGTTGTGCTCCCAGACGGAATGGCAGAGGACGTGTATCACAGCAATGGGTCTAGAGCAACACGGCCATAGTCGGTTTGATCGATCGAAGAGTTAGGCTAACACAAGCGTGACTCACAGTCTCACAAAGAGTGACTCTTTTATATGTATACTGTTCAACTGAGCAGAGTTCGTCTGCAGTATGTTCTGACTGGCAACACTACAAGCAATGTTTCGAAATCCTTTCACAGCGGGTTGAGAAATAAAAAATATATAAACATATAACGATGGTTCAACGAGGTCAATGCTAACACATTTTGTGCGCGAATATTATAACTGCAAATTAAAATGTAATTGTGAATATCACGTAAAATCCAAACGTTCCATTAAAATGCTCTTTGTACCGATTCCATCTACTTTAGGATTAGCTCTGAACAATCATATAAACTCGAATATGATGGACGGCTCGCGCTCCTAGTTTCCGTGTAGACAAGGATACGACTGCTATAACCAGAACATTGCGGCAGTGGGGTTGGTACGAAAGCCTTTTTGCGAACGTCTCCGAAAAACAAACCGCACACATCGTCTTAATTGACTACCCGCTGTTCCGTCGTCTTGTCGAAAAACAAGCATGTGTCTGAATAACATCCAACTCGCCATTTGCGAGGGAAAGAGGATTCATATGCAGACGAATAAATCCAGTATATATACTAATAGACACGCGGACAAGCAGAATCCAGACCAGACTATTCACCCTGCAACCGTAGACAAGCTTCAATGCGGGTATGTAAAAAACAATTTTTTTCGCCGCGAGATTTAAGCCGGATATACACGTGGCGATATCATTGCCACCCATTAAATCACTACGGCCGCAATATTATAAATTCAAAATACCCAGTTGCGGAGTGGTATAAACGATTGGTAGGCAGGGCAACGCCATTGTTCATTACGACTTCTAATGTCATTTCAACTGTGCACTCGAGTACCGTTACATAGTTAAAAAAGGACATTATTATGTTTCCAAACTCATGTTCAATACAAACACTATCCACAATTAAAATCAGGAGATTTATTGACAAGCATAAGGAGTTTTCCAAATGAAATAGAAGATGTGCAGAATCTGCCCATCAAATGTAAGTTGTGGTAGTGATGATATGGTAAGTAGCGCTACTTGTGGGGAGTTTTGGCGCCTGCAGTATAGCTGATCACACGCGTTCGATCACTCTCCAAACAAATGCTCGCTTCCGATTCAAAGAGAGCAGACGGTTATGACCTTTTCGAATGGCGTAACAGTCGCCTATTGTGATAATATGGCCTGGTGTACTAGATGCTCAACTGATGATGTTGTATTCTGTGACTGCACAATAATTGCTCGTTCAAAACAGGTAAAAATAAAGTTTGAGTTTATGCAGAATCCTGGCATAGAACGTCTGATCGTAGTACACGTCATATTATAATAACTAACGCTCTGTCAGCTGGTACACGTCTGGCGTCATTCCAGCTGGTCCACCCCAGTATGAATCTTTCATTTTCAATAGTTGATCGCCATGTTGTCTTTGGTCGACCAAACTTTGTTCTACCTTCAGGCGTCCAGGTCAATGCCGTCTCACATTTGCTGTTCTTGTCCATTCGTAGGATATGTCCTACCCATTTCCATCTTCTTAACTTGACCTCGGTGCTGATTGTCTTAAATTTTGGCTTTGCAAGAATATATCGATTTGATACAACGCATGGCCGTCGAATTTGTAGGATTCGTCTTAAGCACTTGAAAAAAATATTTACCTAACTTTCTGTTGTCTCCTTCATTTATTTTCCATGTTTCACTTCCATACAACACAACAATAACAACACTGGTTTAACAAATGTGTTAAAAAGCCCCAATTTAGATTTCAATGTGTGTATATTTGAATTCCATATTTGCTTTAGTTTCATGAATCTTTACGAATTATGTTAATAATGTTATCATCGCCTCCTCCTTGCTTACTAACGTTAGCACCAAGGTAGTTATATTTGTCCACTTCCTTTAGTTCTTGATCATCAATCAGTATTCTGCTTTCGCACTTGCTGTTTATCTTCAATACTTGAGTTTTCTTTTTATTTACTCTTAGTCCTGTCCTTGCTGCAAATTGATTCAGTTGTCTTGTCTTTGTTTGGATGTGCGTGTAGCATGATGACATGGTATGTCGTCCGCCAAGTCCAAGTCCTCTAATTTTGACGTGAAGTTCCAACTTATTCTTGTTTTATTTCCTGTTGTTGTGTTTCTCATTATCCAGTCTACTACCATCAAGAAGATAAATCCAAACATTACATATTCTTGTTTACCTCCAGTTTTGACTTTGAACCACTCAGATGTCTCACCTTCATCTAACACTGCACATTAACTATCTTCGTATAACATCTGAACCATGTGGATTATCTTGCGTGGAAATCCATAGTTCTCCATAATTTTCCATATACTCTCTCGGTGCACTGAGTCAAACGCTTTTTCAAAGTCCACATACGTGGTGTACAGAGTTGCCTGCCATTCCACTATTTGTTCATTAATTTTTCGTAAAATAAATATATGTTCTACTGTGCCTCTCCCACTTCTGAAACCTGCTTGTTCGTCTCTTCCTTAGCGCTGTTCCAATTTCTGCTTTTGTTATTGGGTCAGTGCTGATTTTATTTATTATCGGATCTATCTTCACATCTGTTACAGGATCATCAGGGATATGTATATTAAGGATTTCCTCAAAGTGTTCTGTCCATCGCTCCCTTCTGGCCAATCCTTCCGTTATTAAATTTCCACATTTGTCTTTCACTGCATTTGTTGTCTTACGTTTGTCATTACTGAGGGTTTTTGTAACATCATACACTTCTTTCATTCTTCCATTATATGCTGCTTCCTCTTCTTCCATGGCAAGGTGGTCAACCCACTTCCTCTTGTCTTGTCTCATGCTCTTCTTCACTTCTTTATCTTTACACCTATATTTATCCATGTGATTCTGCTTAATCCTGTCTGACTTTGTCTGCTCGATGTTGTTCTTCAGTCGTTTTCTCTCTTCTACTAGCTCCCATGACTCCTTGCTGATCCATGGTTTTTGCCCTTTCTTTTTGTCTCCCGGTACTTCTTTACCTGTTTCTTTGTATGCATCCTCAAAGTCCTGCCATTGTTTCTCAACTTCTTCGTCGTCTGTTTCGTCGTAGTCTTGTAATATATCATATTTCTTGCGCAACTTCAGTGAGAATTGGGCTTTAATAGCTGGTTGCTGTAACTTAATTATATACACTTTCTTTCTGATCACCTTGTTCTTTTGTCTTCTTGTTAGTTTAAGTTTGATTTTTGAGTGCACTAATTAATAGTCGCTCGCAATATCTGCTCCTCTCATGGCCTTAGTGTCCATTACTAATGTCCGGTGCTGCCTGCTCACTAACACATGGTCTATTTGATTCTTTGTCTTTCCTCCTAGAGATGTCCATGTCTGTTTATGTATCAGTTTATGTGGGGAAATGGTACCTGTTACCACAGGGTTATTGAGTCCGCAGAAGTCAACGAGTCTTTCTCCGTTGTCTTTTCTTCCTGTTATGTTTTCATATCCTCCGTTGTCTTCTCCAACTTTGGCATTTAAATCCCCAATTACTAGGAGTATGTCATGCTTATGAACACTTTCCACAACTGTCTGAAGCTGTGTTTGTATTTATCTTCGACGTTGGCTTCATTCGTTGGTGCATAGTGTGATCGATAGCTCTCCCTGAAAAACTACAGTCTCTGGGTTGTTCATTTTTCTTCTCCCCTCCATCTGTTTTCACTGATGTCCATGACATCTATTTTATATTTATACATTTCTCTTGCAAGCTGGGCTGATTTCCCTATAGAGTACAACGTTCTCATATTCCAACATCCTATATTTACATTAACTTTTGGCTCGGTAAACGACGTTGTCAGCCTCCGAACTTCCATTTGGCTTTGATCCGGAAGCGTCATACTGTCCAAATAAATGTCATCATCCGCTGGTATCTGGGCCGTCGTCTTCCTGTAGCCATTTCCAGCACATGCTGGCTTTTGAGATTCACTTCTAGTCTACGTAGCATTGTTTGAGCTGGGAGGGTTGTTGGCCCTCCTCAGTAGTTTTATTTTCTGGTTTTCCTTCCCAATGTACTGGTTACCGGGTGCACCACGGGGAGGTGAGGTTGATTTGAGTGTATTTAAGGTTGCGCGCTTGAACGCTCTTACTAGGTACTGACAGTCAATATCTTGATGGCTTCTGGGAATCCAACTGTCGAAATTGCAACGTAACACAGCGACAGCTACAGTAACGTCTAGTGACTCCTTGTCCAACGTATCTTTTTTACATTTATCCCTGTGTTACGTAACTACGGACAATCGCGTAATTGACGCATGGCGTTGAAAACAGTTGTATGTAATTGTTCGCATAGCGTTGCCGATAATTGTACAATTAACTACAAAGGTTACGTAACATAGCACGCAAACACGCGCACAAACATATACTTGCTTGATTATACAATGACATACACGCACTCACGCACGTACGTAAGTTATATTTGTTTACTCAGCTGCGTTTGATACTTTGAATGTATTGTAACTCGTTTTAATTATATATATAAATATATATATATATATATATATATATATATATATATATATATATATATATATATATATATATATATATATATATATATATATATATATATATATATATATATATATATATATATATATATATATATATATATATATATATATACACACACACACCAACTTTTGGGTCCTTGATTTTCATAGAATGTTTCTAATAACGATCATCTAAATATGTCTGCTGAGCGGTTGCTACATTTACAATAGTCCATAATGTGTCGTCAAAATACGCAGCACTAACGCTGGAAGGCGCCATAAATTTGGCCTTGCAAATGCAAAAGGTCGCGATTTAAAATGTTTAATTTGATGCCCAAAAAGTGTACAGACATAAACAACAAGAGGTTATATTTCAGTACGGTATTAGAAACTCTTTATATTTCAATTCGGTATTAGAAACTCTTTATATTTCAGTACGGTATTAGAAACTCTTTATATTTCAATACGGTATTAGAAACTCTTTATATTTCAATACGGTATTAGAAACTCTTTATATTTCAATACGGTATTAGAAACTCTTTATATTTCAGTACGGTATTAGAAACTCTTTATATTTCAATACGGTATTAGAAACTCTTTATATTTCAATACGGTATTAGAAACTCTTTATATTTCAGTACGGTATTAGAAACTCTTTATATTTCAATACGGTATTAGAAACTCTTTATATTGAGCGTAAACGTCGAGTGTGAATTATCATCTGATCAGACTCAATCGCAATATTTTCGCAAAAAAATACTACTTCGCATTATTGATGACTTCATTCGATTTTTTTTACGAATTCCGAACTTTTACATTCCCTGTGATTGTTCCATCCCACGTCACATGAAATTACTATACAATTGATGTGTGGGTGTGTACAAAACGTTTATGTGCCGTGCCGTGCACAGCCTTGAACAGACGTGACGTGTTTTGTAAACAAGAAAAGAAAGACGTCTCATGTCCCACTACCGTGCCAGGCACAGGTCGCATTCATTTAGAAATACATCTGTTTAACTACTGATGGCAGAATTGGGTGAAGGCCAATCGCCAACGTCACTAGACATGGCCCCTGAAGAAGAAAACAAGATTGATCGTATTTACGGATAGCCGAAAATAGCATGCTGAGTCTTAAAAATCGCGTCTCACTGAGTACGGTTCTTTCATTAAGAATATGAGTGATTTTTTTTGCAAAGCACGAGATAGAACGTGGCTATGGTGTATTAATAGCATCGTACTATTTGCTGGAATGACGGAGATGAAGTTAGAATGTGCGTTAAGAAGAACGGGGCGCCGATCTAATAGCCAGTTCAGTTATGACATATTCGGCCAACCATACTCAAACCTGTTGACGGTTCCCAATCAAGAGAGCAACAGGGAGTGGCAAAACGTGGCGCGTTTACAGTTGGCGATGTTAGTGTCACGTCTGAGTGAACAACATTAAGCCTTCGCGCGCATGCCTCATAGTCACATGTGTTCACGTGCAATGTCTTTGTGTTTGTCTCAATAGAGGGCGTAGCAACATTATTTGTATCTCTGCTGCTCAGTCAGCTGTCATCATTTGCCAGCGGTGAGCACAGTCCTGACCTGAGAGAGAAAGTGTCAGCAGGTATGTTCTTATTGCTTGACAAATTTGCTTAGTTACCGAGTTTTGTTACCTTACCTTATGTTAGTTTAGCCGCCGTTATTTTGATTAGTCTACATTTTGCCTATTTGCTCGTATAGCAGCTAAACACCTTGTATTCGTAAATTGTACATGCCCTTGGTAAATGGATAAGCTATGTAATGCATGTGATCAAAATGCAAACAACTCAAATTAGTTGTTTGATTTTAATATTAGTATTTAGCTAGAGGGGTCTGATTGAAGAGAGATTTAAGCATTTTATTCGCAGTTCAAACCAATCGCATGGTTATTGTTATTGTTAACGTATTGGACCTCCAATTTCTTCATGTAATTAGCATTTTTTTCTTTTGAAAAACCAGATATGCACACTGCTATTATTTCACTTAATGTTATCGCATTAAGCTATAGACACACCCGGTTTTTCGTGACATATAAACTATGACAGTCGTTTAAAGGAATTGAGAAGTTTTCGCCATATTTCCTTCAGCATATAAGAATACAACTAAGGTGTGTTGATAATGCTACAGGTTTGCGTAAGAACACTTCCAATCGATTTGTTTTTGTAAAGATATATCGGACACCGTCTGGGGAATGTACTTATACAAGATGTTGCAAACAAATCAACAATGACAAGTGGACAAGGAGGTCATTGGCTTATCGGTCGAACATATGTTTATGTATGTAGCTCTCCTTTATTTATGTCGAATGTGTGTTTTAAACATGTTCACACATTAACACAATCAGTAGACTATTTGTTCCGTTCCCTTGTCATCCTATGCGTGAATGAGTGTTTTCTAATATCCAATATGCAATATTATTTCACTAATGCAACTATTGTCCTCTGGTTCTACTACTTTCCTTCAGTTTGAAAAAAAATTCTAACAATATCTTATCGTATCGTAACCATTCAATATTTAAACATCTTCTATTTGATCTCCTTTTAGTGTTGTCAAAACCGTACTATATTGGGCGTTTTTGTAAACTATACTGTAATGTATATTTTTACTACGTCAACATATTTATATTTGTGAGGTATAACAGATTTATTTAGACAACAATGTGTTGTTCGTAATTTATGCTTATTGCCTCCTTACATATTATATAATTCATACTTATTGCCTCGTTACATATTATATCCTTATATATATATATATATATATATATATATTTATACATATATATATATATATTATTATAATATATATATATATATATATAATATATACATATGTGTGTATATATATATATATATACATATATATATATATATATATATATATATATATATATATATATATAATATCGTATGTATTTATTTCTCTCGAATAAACAAATTGCAGTTCCATAATATATATATATATATATATATATATATATTTATTTATACATATATATATATTATATATATATATATATATATATATATATATATATATATATATATATATATAATACATATATATATATATATATATATATATATATATATATATATATATATATATATATATATATATATATATATATATATATATATATATATATATATATATATAGTATGATAATATATTGCGTTTGTTTCAACTTACACAGTTTTGGTTTGTTTACCATTGCTGCTACGTATGTCTGTTTTTTATCGCTCTGTGAAAATGGGATTGTTATTTAGTGCGCTGGCATGTGCTTTTAACGCGTTTTTTAAGATTCACATGGTTAGTGTCCGGGCATGATTACATATGTTATCTTCCAAGATATGTTTAGGTTGTAATGTATTTTTTATGTATTTTATAGTGTTATTTAATTAATGCAGTTTCACGTAAAGCGCCCGAGAGCATTTTATCTTAATTGAATTCGGGCGCTGTATAAATTCCGATATAATAATAATAATAATTCATCGTTTATGTGTTCGTGGGTGGACCTCACCTTTGGTACTTCTTATATGTTACGACATATGGTCATTACGTTAGTTAGCTTGTCATTTATTAATTATGTTTTTCTACGATGATTATTTGTACACTCATGACTCATCGATGTGTGGATTTATGACTCTTGTTGTCATTTAATTAGTAAAAGACCTAAGCCAACAACAATTTGTAGTATTTTCTCGTAGCAAACGATATCAGGGTTCTGCCATTATGCATCAACAGGATATAAACTATCCGAGTTACTCAGCGTTGCACGGGAGGAAAGGTAGCCATTGCAAGAGCTTATGACTCCAAGCACTACCAAATAAAATGTTGTTAGGGCAATGACAAATACAATGACAGCATGCCCCAAAAAATCCATGAAGTTAAGGCCTTTTGATTTAAGGCCTTCGAAATCAAGGGGTCTGTCACTTGAAGACTGATCAGTATGGACATCAGTTGTATCAGGATACCTTACATATACAAATGAATGAAATATTCGAGATCGATATCTGGTGTCGTCATCGGTTGAGCCGTCAGGGAAAGACAGGGCGTGAATAGAACATTAATCACACACGAAAGTGAAGTCGTCTCCACTGCTGTATAGCTGGTCATAAGGACTGTCTGATAACACACCAGCGCAGTTGGTGTGAATCCAAGGCTCGCAGGAGTCACACGAAATTGCTCTACTGCGAACCTAGACACCTTTGCTGCAGTGAGTACAATGATGTCTAACGGTGTACTCCCTCTTCTGACCAGCAGGGCCTGGTTGCGACTGACATCCCCGCTTCTCATTAACAATACGAGTACGAAGATTGGTGGTGAAACGATACATTGACAGTTCGTTTGTTGCCCGGAAAGTCTGCAATGTCTGCACATTGTTCGATTTGTTAAATTGTTTTTGCAGTCGAACTTGTGGATGGTGGATAATACGACACCCGTGCTTACTTTTAAAGTAGGGTCGAGAACGTAGATGGTTGAACAGTATACAGCCCATGCTGGATCATCCGTAATCTGTTGGTCTTAGATCTGCACTGTAGTTGGATAAACAGTGAAGAATAATTATAAATTGTGAAGCAACTACTATGCCTGGCGCCACCCTTCGGGCTTCACCAAATTACTCATCGGAACGTTCAGTATAATTAAACTGACAGTTCACTTGTTTATGGCACTCGTTAGTTGCGCCTTCACGCCAATGTGCACACGTAGTCAAGTCAGGCCGAATGCAAGCACAATGGGTCACATTTAACCGAGCACAAGTTATGTCTTCGACCTTGGCTTACCCCAGTAACTAGTTGACTCTGACGTTGTTTATATGAACGATAATAAATGCGCAAGCCGGTCGTACATGACCGTCTGATTTGAAAGTCACTTCACAGGACGATGCAACAAAGTTATCTATACACTGTAGCACTGCACCTTCATAAAACGTAATAGCTAGGGTGTAGCTATAACGGTTGGTGTATTCCGACAAATTTCCGTCCAAAAAAGGCACACCAACGTATAGAAGTGTAGTGATTGCTTTCCCGCCAGAAGTCTATAGTAATAAAAAATACCGCATCAAACAAAAGTAAATAAAATATTGTAATAAAAAACATATTTCCTATCACAATATGTCAAAATACGACTACACAATTCCTAATGCCAAGTAAAGTCTGTTTGGAAATATACAAAGCATATGCAGCAGGAACCAAACTTGCATCGATAGTATTAAACATGTCATTTAACGCCATAAGTGATGTTACATATTTAATAATAGTTCGGTTTTTAAGGGTTTTTCAATTAATGCTATTAACGGATGTGTGTATCACCGACAACTATCTATCGATGCGAATGCTGTGATTTTTTAAATATGTTATTGACATTGAACAACTTAAAAATAATTAGCAGAGCAAATGACTGTCTAAGTCTCGTTTTCGTCATACGCATCCGCACTGCATCATCAAAGTGGCATCGCGCCAACGTTCCATCACATCGTAACGTGACTCCATCATATCGTAACATGGTTCTGTCATATCATACAAACTACATACACGATTGTGACAGGTTGTTTGTCCAAACGTGCTGTGTTAGTAACATATTGTTTGCGACGGTATAAAAAAATATATGTTTGTTTTTATTTTGTTACAGCTAACTTAGACGGCAACGTTGAGTGTGCAGCGATGTATTCCCAACGTCTATTCTGTGTCGCTGTTTTGGCGACGACTCTTCTGGTGGTGACGGGGTCGACGCAATACGACAGTAACAAGCGGTACATCCGATATGTGACCGGCTCTCTCAATGTCATCATCACGGCCCCACACGGAGGGCACCTGCTGCCCTCCTCTATCCCCAACAGGGTAGCCGGCTGTTTCGACGTCAACACGGGGTGCGATTACCTCCACAACTGTGGCACCCCGACCCCCAGAACTGCCCTGTGAAACTCCTCAAAGACAGGTTTGTTACAGTAACTTTTCTCTAGTGAACTCTCTGTACTGCGTTCAATGAGGTTAAGTCATATTCATGCCTATGTTTTTCACTATGCAATTCGTGCGAGACAAAATGTCCAGTTGAAACATTGTCACGTCATCTATTGGGAATGAAACTGTTGCATGGGAGGCGGTCGTTAATTTTAAGCGAGGAGTAAAGTAATTGCTTGCATTGGGAGTCGAGTTATTTCGGCGGTTAAAACACCGACTTAGCCTGCCCAGAAACTGTGGTCAGGTACATTCAAGTCCCTTGCTATTTGTGTGCTGCCATCTAGTGAATAACAACAAATGCGTTACACATATATCACAATTGTCACGTCCCCATTCATGAAGTGTCCCGCGTCCCACCTCGTGATATAATATGTATTAACGTGCTACCCTCTAGTGTGTATTAATACAATTAAATTATACTCCTGCCGTGGTACTATCAACAGTATTCAAACAATAAACAATACACATATTTCTTTGATACAGTCTGTTTAAGCATAGACAATCACATGTTGTAGCAATTCAGTATTGACACTTAACTTGATAGGTGGATTGGGAGTTCCATATTTGGAATTAACTTCAAGTCTGAATGTAAATCACATTGTTATGTTATTTTTATAACAAGCTTGTTAGTCTTACAATATACCGATAAGTCGTCCATCTTCACTTTGGTTTTGACAGTTATACGTCGTCCATCACCACCGTCATCGCAAATGAGTTGGAGTCGCTCACTGGCGACCGACCCCACACCATCTACTGCCGTCTTCATCGGAGGAAGATGGACGCCAACCGGGAGGTGAACGAGGCTACCCTCAATGTCCAGGTACTTTAGCCTACACAGTCATGTGACGAGGACGATTATTAATAGATGTCCACGTATTCATTAACAAGATTTAACCGGATTGTCAAAGCAAAACCCCATATTGCAATTAAACAACGAATCTATTAGTTTATCGAGGGTGCAATGATGGTTCGTCTAAGCGCAACCCGCCTACATTAGTCGATTTATTTATTATCCTGTTTTGAAACGAATACTTTCTTCCATCTAAATTACCCTGTTATTTTACAATCTATTCTGTGTCTTGTTTGTCTATGTTCTTCTAAAAATACTTACATCAATTTTTATTTTTATAACCATTCAATATCTTGACAATTTCTATTTAATCTCCTACTAATCGACTCGTATTTTATATTGTTAAGCCACATTCCTTTTGACGTGTATGACTAAGGTATTGTGTGCTACAAAGCCATCAGGACTGCACTCGAGAGTTTCAGAAATAGTATTGTTGTTGTTGAGTTGCGTTTTTTTTTTTCGAGTGTGTGTTCAATTTTGTCGTAATTCGTTTCACTGTTATATGTATCTCTGAACTCATTATATTTGTAAATTAAATCAATTATATTGATCATATATTTAATATTAATTATGTCCGCAAACGCATTAATTATTCTATTCTGAAGAGTTATGTCCTCTGGTAGTACCACTGAGTGTTCATCAAGGCGCCATAATTGGTTTATTGAGAGTGTTTTTGTTACGTGCAGGAGGCGATATACGCCTACAGCAACTTCACTGCCTTCATCAATGCCGCGAAGACGTCTGTTGGTGGCCGCGCTCTGTTGCTCGACATTCACGGTCAGACTCACGCCGCCAACTGGACGGAACTCGGCTACGCTCTCTCCGCGTGGAAACTCAATAGCGGCCTCTTCTCGGCGTCTGACTCCACCATTAAAGCCATCGGCCTGCACGTCTGTAATTCAGGCATGTATCTGTTAGCCTGTTAAAGGAATATGCTTTGTATATGTAGACTGATGGTCGTATGTCGTGGGTTGATTAAGCCCGGGTGCTGAAAAGGGTTTGGCAAAGCTAGACCAACGATAGTAGCAAGTACCTGTTTCCAAATTAGGCATTAGCCATAATTCACATCGTCCAAAACTGCTATTCGTTATACTACAGTCCAAATTTTAGATAATGTTTCTACAGGCAAACGTTTTTCATTGTTATCGCCAAGTCCTCAAACCAGAAAAGAAAGCAGTCATACCAGTTCATTGTGTTCTTGTATTCCACAGACAACGCCTGCTTCAAAGATTTGCTTCGCAAAACGACCCCAAACAGCCTCGGCCACTACTTGAGCAACGAGGGCTACCGTGTCGTGCCGTCCCCCGTCTTCCCCAGCCCGGGAAGCAATGGATACTACTCGGGCGGATACAACGTGAGGACGCACGGATCTCTCAATGGCGGACTCGTCGATGCCATCCAGGTTGAAATCCCAAAGCAGGAGCGCTTCTCGTCCGTTCGCAGGACGAACTTCGCCAAAGCCGTTGCACGGGCCGTGAAACACTTCATGGACGACCACTACTGATTCGGACGTTCGGATGTCACTGATGGCCGGAAGACTTCACACTGTGATTGTCTCTTCGCACAGAACTCTAGTTCAATGCTTCGTAATTCAGTCTGAAATGCAAACATTTCGCCATTTGCACTGCACTGCAAAACTACACTGATGCATGCGTGCGTATGCACACACACACACACACACACACACACACACACACACACACACACACACACACACACACACACACACACACACACACACACACACACACACACACACACACACACACACACACACACACACACACACACACACACACACACACACACACACACACACACACACACACACACAGACACACACACACACACACACACACACACACACACACACACACACACACAAACAAACGTGTTACCGAACAATTGGTATATTAAATATTTATTTAATACACTCAAGATACGTCTGTCACCCAAATACATGAATGAAATTAAACATTTCTTTGATGTCAACACTGTAAAAGCTAATATAGTGTCATCTAATAAAAATGTTATTCGTGTTTTTCCTGTTGGAGTTGCTTTGTTTGCTCAGCGTGGAAACATGACTTTAATGCGATTTATGAAGACTGTTTTTAGAAGGGTAAAACTTAAACAAATGGCTTTAAATATGCTCCTCATAACAGGTATTTCTCTTTTCCCGTCGTTGTTATGTCATCCGGAAGTCTTGTCACAACGCACTTCAGGGCTGAAAGGAGATTTCAAAGTTGTCTTTGTATCATGTAATTACTAACATGTGAATCAATATAGTTAACGTCAAATGTATTTACATACACACATACATACCCACGGGCGCGCGCACGCACGCACGCACGCACGCACGCACGCTCGCACGCACACACACACACACACACAACAACAACTACACTTCTATTTCTAAATTGTGCCTTTATGAAAAAAGAAATACCTGTATGCAAATTGTGAACAATTGTTGAAATTGCCTTCTGCGATTCTACATTTGTCTGGTCGAGTTGAGTGAAATATACCGAACACTCTGCTTCTGAAGCTGGTTTGTGGTCAAACACAAGAATCAACACAGTGACATCGTCCTTTTTCAACAGTTCAGTCTAGCCACACGTACAGTTGGACATGCGTATTCTCACCAGCAATAATGTAATAACATTGGTTATTCATATCGTACTACAGTGTGGCTACTCATAACACGTAAGCCTCATTCGGTGTTTCTATGCTAACTTTCCACTATGAAAAGATGGGTCACGCTGACATATGTGTGGCCTTAATAGTAATTCAAGCTGTTTGAAGGAAGGGCTTGAAACTTGCCTTGCACTGTGTGGGGCGTCACGGTTTGGTGAACAAGTGCTCTAAGGACGTTATGTATACATGCACGCATGCGTGCCTGAGTACGTGCGTAAGAACATGTGTGTATGTATGTATGTATGTATGTATGTATGTATGTATGTATGTATGTATGTATGTATGTATGTATGTATGTATGTATGTATATATGTATTTATGTATGTATGTATGTATGTATGTATGTATGTATGTATGTATGTATGTATGTATGTATGTATGTATGTATGTAAGTTTGTCTGTATGTACGTATGTATGTACGTTACGTAGGTATGTATGCATGCATGCACGTACGTATGTACATGTGTGTGTAGATGTGTGTGTATTTATGCATACATGTATGTATGTATGTATGTATGTATATGTATTCACATGCGTACGTGAGTAGTAGGGGTTAGGGTCTGAAGGATTAATTCCGGAGACCATGTGCATTAACGACTTCCGGTTGCGCACGCAGCACACCAGAGCGTCCCCTAGCGGCTGTAGGAGCGCCTCCTGGCGAATGGAGATAATCCTAAGTGTAACCCCAACGTGTTGATGGTTGTGTAACCCTAAGTTTATGTCGTCTGCGGTGAATCCTGACCCAGAGAGGGGCGCGTGCTAACAGTGGTCATTAATAACTGAGATCAAAGGACCCAACGAGGAGACGAGAAACGAGCAAAACACGATATCGTACGAGTGCACACGTATTGCATCTTGGGAAATCTTGAGGAGAACACGGGATTGAATTTGGTGGATTTTATATTTGTCTAAAGCGTGGAATATTGATCGGATAAATATTATTATTGCGTGTATATTAAACATAAACTTACAAGAGTCCTTGTTTAGTCAATAGTTGCTGTAAAATTTAGCTATAGGAGTAATTTAGGGTAGTTTATATCGTAGGTCTCCGAGGACTCGGTAGCGCGAGCGATAATTAAGGGTTGTTGTTTTCAGTTGATTGGGTACATAATACGAGACATAATATTATTGTAAATAATTTAGTACATATTAAATATTGAAAACCTGAATATTTTGTTTTAGCAACATTTATTGTTAAAAGTTAGCCGTATGTAGTAATTCAGTGTTATTTAAATAAGGTCACTGAAATTTCGTTAGCGCGAGCGATATTACGTTTTGTTAGTCAGCTGTTACATAGAAAGTAAGTTGCAAGGCAGTAGCTGTAAATTTAATTAAGACATAAGTAACATACTATAAAGTGTGTATTACAACACAAAAACAGTCTTTGTGAAGACTACCTAGTATAAATTGATTATAAACGGATTTTAAACAAATACAAATTTAATTTCTAACATGGCGCCGTGCAAACGCCAAGTAAAGGCAAAACGTAATTTGATATGTTCTAGCTGCGACAGCTGGATAGACTTTTCAAAGTCCGGGTGTGTAAATTCGTGGGCGGAGGTGCAGGCGGATGATTTCCATTTCGTGTGTAGGGGGTGAACTACAGTGAAATATCTGCAGGAGCAGGTGATTGAGCGTATGATTTTGATGATGACAGGGCAGAGTGAGACAGAAGTGAGCAGAGGTGGTGAGAATGATGAGAGCAGAGGTGGTGAGACCGAGGAGAGCAGATGTGGTGAGACCGAGGAGAGCAGAGGTGGTGAGACCGAGGAGAACAAGGAGATCAGTGGCAATGTGAGGGAGAAAGCTGGTAAGAAGAAGAAAGATGACAGAAGGAAGAGAATGCAACAAAAGAGAGGTAAGCGGGTGAGTGGAGAGGGATTGCCAGGTGGTAAGACAGTAAAGGTTGATGATATGAGAGAAAGGGGGCATACTAGTAGTGTGCAACAGGAAAGGAGCTTTGCTGATGTAGTATCACAGGGGAAAGCGAGGAAAGCCCGGGTATTTATGGGGGATTCCATCATTAGGAAAGTGGATACAATTGTAAATAGAGGAGATGACATAACAGTATGCCTACCAGGGGCAAAAGTAGAGGATACAGCAGAGAAGGCAGGACAGGTCATGGGTGGTGGCACGGGAGGTGCTGTTCTCGTGCATGTGGGAACGAACAACGCAGATAAGGAGGGAACGTCAGCCATCATTGGTAAGTACAGGAGGTTGATCAAGACACTTAAAGAGGCACGAGTTGGGCAGATCGTATTGTCGGGGATATTACCAATAATGGGAGGCAGGGGTGAGGAATATAGGAACTGTAGAAGGATGGCGATCAACACACAGGTACAGAAGGTATGTATGGAGGAGGGAGTAGGCTTCGTAGACATGTGGTTAAACTTTGTGGGAAGAGGTGACTTTTTCATGAGAGATGGACTTCATCTGACAGGGAAGGGCGCTGCAGTTCTTGCGTGTGAGTTTGTCAGAGTTGTCGACGAGGGCACAGGTACCATAGATTATTTAAACTAGATGCGCAGGGGGAACTGACAGAGAAAACTCAAAGGAGTACTACTACAAATACACATCCAAAGAAATGTTCACCAATAATTTCAGACAATGAACTTAAATGTGTATGCTTAAATGCCAGGAGCATAGTAAATAAAAAAGTGAGTTAGACATTATGGTAGCAGATATTGATCCTCATGTAATAGGCATCACAGAATCATGGGCAAATGAAGATATAGTAGATGCTGAGTTAGCACTGACAGGCTATGTAATGTTTAGGAAGGATAGACGAGAAAGAAGGGGAGGTGGAGTAATTTTGTATATTAAAGAATATATCCAAGCATATGAAATTACACTGAAAAGTGAAGCAGATAGTGTGGAAGCAATTTGGTGTAACATAGTTACCAAGAACTCAACATTAACAATAGGAGTAGTTTATCGTAGTCCTAACATAGGACAAGAGGAAGATGTAAAATTACAAAAGGCGATAAGGGAGGTGAGCAAGGGAGAATGTGTTATAATGGGTGATTTTAACCATGGCCATATACAATGGGAATCATTAGAGAGTGCTGGAGGTGACGACCATCAGTTTCTACTTCTAACACAGGATTGTTTCCTTACTCAACATGTCTTGGAACCAACCAGAGGTGGGAATGTATTAGATTTAATTTTGTCTTCTCAAAATGAATTAGTTGACAATGTTAAAGTACACGAACCTTTACGTTCAAGTGACCATAACCAAATCCATTTTAATATAAAAGTAAAAACAGGGAATACATATATAAAACAATGGAGGAGGAACTTCAACAAAGGCAAATATAAAGTGATGAGAACATATCTAGCAAATATTGATTGGAATAACTTGCTGAAGAACAAGACAGCAACAGAATGCTGGACTTGTTTAAAATATGAGATTGAGGGCATTATTGAGAAATTTATTCCATTAAGAAAACAAGGGAAAAGATCCAGGAAAAAACACCTGTCAAAAGAAGCTATTAGAAAAATTGCTCACAAACAGATGCTGTGGAAGGTCTATAAACACACTGGAAATGTAGAAGACTACACAAACTACAAAGAGGCACTTAACCTAGCTACAACTGAAATTAGAAAATCTAAAAGAACCTTTGAACAAAAATTGGCAGGTAATATAAAAAATGACAGCAAGAGTTTCTATGCTTATGTAAGGAGTAAACAGAAAGTTCGAGATAAGGTCGGACCACTGGAAAACAACAGTGAAAACATAATTTCAGATGGGTTCCAAATGGCAGAGGTCCTGAATGAGTATTTCAGCTCAGTTTTTACCACAAAATATATCAGCTCACTTCCAGTTCCATTGACTAAATTTGAGGGCAACAAATCAGAACATTTAGGGCAGTTATTTGTAACTCCTGAAATTATATCAAAGAAAATTAAGAAGATGAAAGATAATAAATCAACTGCTAAAGGAAATTGTTGATCAAATTAGTACACCACTTGCAAACTTATTTAACTTGTCACTAGAAGAAGGAATAGTTCCTTCAGAATGGAAAGAAGCAAACATTACGCCACTATTTAAGAAGGGATCGAGGAAGAAGCCAGAAAATTACAGACCAGTGAGTTTAACATCAGTTGTATGTAAATTACTCGAAACATTAATTAGAGACCACATGGTGAAATTCCTCGTAAAACATAAATTAATAAATACATCTCAACATGGATTCCTAAAAGCAAGGTTATGTCTAACCAATCTCTTATGTTTTTAGAAGAAATTACAAAGTCGGTAGATGACGGGTCACCAGTGGATGTTTTCTACTTAGATTTTCAGAAAGCTTTCGATAAAGTGCCACATCAAAGATTGTTACTTAAACTAAAAGCCCATGGTATAGGCAATGATGTAATCAACTGGATAGGAAAGTGGCTTACACACAGAAGACAGAGAGTAATAGTAGATGGTAAGATTTCAAACTGGAAATCTGTTTTGAGTGGGGTACCACAGGGATCAGTGTTAGGCCCTATACTGTTTTTACTATATATAAATGATTTGGAGGATGACATATCTAGCAAAGTACTCAAATTTGCAGATGACACAAAAGTATTCAGAAAGGTTTCTAATGATACAGATAAACAAAGTTTACAGGATGATCTAGAAAAATTAGTTAAATGGTCAGAAAAATGGCAAATGTTATTCAATTTTGGGAAGTGTAAATGTATACACATAGGATATGGAAATATGGGCGAGGAATATAAAATGGGGGATGCTGTACTAGGTAGAACCACACAAGAAAAGGATTTAGGAGTAACATTTAATGCTGACATGAAAGTTTCAGAGCAATGTGGGATTGCTGCTTCGAAAGGAAATCAAATTCTAGGGCTAATTAGGAGAACTATCACGTATAAGGAGAAACATCTAATTGTACCCCTGTATAAAGCAATAGTTAGACCACATTTGGAATATTGTATTCAAGCATGGAGGCCATATCGTAAAAAAGACATAGATAAGCTAGAAAGAATACAACGAAGAGCAACTAAGATGATTCCAGAATTAAGAGACCTTAGTTACGAAAGTCGCTTATTACAATGTGGTTTGACAACACTAGAGACCAGGAGACTAAGAGGAGACCAAATAGAAGTGTTTAAAATAGTGAACGGTTATGAGGATGCTGATAGGAATATGTTCTTCAAACTTAAAGAAGGCAGTAGAACCAGAGGACACAAAGAAGCATTAGTTAAGGAGCAGTGTAGGTTGGACATGAGAAAGTACTCTTTCTCACAGAGGGTGATAAATGAATGGAACAAACTGCCAAATGATTGTGTTAATGCTAGTAGTGTGAATATGTTTAAAAATAGAATTGACAGATATCTGATAAGGGCGGGCTACACATAGATGAGAAAATTGTTGGACTCTCGATAAGCCAATGGCTTCCTTGTCCACTTGCCATCTGGAACTTGTTGTTCGAGATGGCAATCTTGTTAAATCTTGTTAAATCTTATATTTTATTGAACAACACAAGCAGCATGATGATACAACATGGGTAGCGTGTAATATCACTACGACTACAACTATGACGATGACGATGAGACGACTTGCGGATGTTGACCATCACGCCAGACGTCGCGAGCTTAGGGGTGTCCCCACCTCGCCAGAGGCTCGAGGGTGATGATGATGAGGCGACTTGCGGATGTTGACCATCACGCCAGAGGTCTTGAGCTTAGGGGTGGTGTGTCCCACATATCACTGACGTGGCGTTTAATTAAAATTTTTATTTTTATTTTAGTTTTAAATTACAATTTTAAATTCAATGAAAACCCAGGGGAAAAATCCACATATCGCTGACGTTGCGGTTAGTGGGAAAAACCTGATATTTTACTACGATGTTTTAGTTAGCATATTTACGTATAAGCTAGTGCTCTAAATGGTGTACTTTTTTGTGTTTTTGTAGAGTTCATTCTAAATTACTGTATTTTAAAATGGAATGCGCACTATTATGCGAACGCTTACACCCTTGATCAGTAATTGTCAGGTCTATATATAGCATACCATTCGAAAGCTATTTATAAATCACGCGGTTCATAACTGCAGTGGCAGTGCGCAAAAAAAAAAGTTGGATTGGAGTGTTTATGTAGATCGATTAGTGATTAGTTTAGTTTGATGCTGCTGTGGTTTATATCTGAATATATCACTCAACTGCACAACCAGTTGTCGAAGCGGATTTAATTGGAAATATAAGACTATAGGACGAATTCCGTTTCGTGTTTACGATTTTCAAAAAATCCAAGATGGCTGCCTGCGTCCATGGTTGGGCCCGTTGTTGGATCGAACAAAGTTGTTCGTTGTCTCTACGCTTTGACGTTGATGAACATGCAGAATATCGCAAGCGGAGACTCTGGCTCAATGAATTTGCGAGTGATTACATTGGGACATGCCCAATCGGCAGTAGTGACGATGACTCTGACTTATTTGAGTCGAACGTGGACGACCGGGTGACAGTGTGTCTGTGACATGTCACCTGAAAGCACAGAGCCACACAACAACGGTAGTTCAGAGTTAATCACAAGAAGAGATTGCTACCTCTTGGGTGTTGGTTATTAATATAAATGTTTTGTTTTTACAGAAAAAAAATAACTACATTCATTTCACTGGATTGGATATAGTAATAACAATAGATAATTTATTAAACTGTGACTGTGGTGAAGTTTTGTTTTCACGTGAAGTATCATGATTCTAGACTGTCAACTTTACAAGTAATTTTTTTATTGTAAATGTAACCATCACAATGTAATAATTGTTTTAGTGTACCGAAGCTAACAGACCTATCTACATTTGCTTCACTGGATTGGACATTGTTATACTAATAACAATGGATAAATTTTTATACTGTGGCAGCGTTTTGTTTTGACCTGAATTGTGATGATTTTCGACTCAACTTTACAAGTAATTTTTTCTCCTTAAATAGTTTTTGACGGGTGCCCTTTTTAAATTCTTGTAACTTTGATTCTAGTGGGAGCATTTGAATACACTAAACTGTTTTGGAATGAGAAAGGGTGTTATTTTCCATGCGTTAAATTAAAAAACAACTTTACATTGGTTTGACAATGACCGGTTTTCCTTCGCCGCCACATATATTAGTCTAGAAAAAATCTTTGTGCACAACATAAAAAAAATAGATCAGTAACTTTTTATTAATGTAACATCACCATTCTTGAAAATGGGAACTATATTGAAATTTTTGCTGATCTGGAACATATCTATAATCAAACAATAAGGCAACAACATGATGGTTCAAAGAAACTGGAATAACCTTGTTTAATGATGTTCAGTTTTATGCCACCCCATCCCCCAATTTTTTTTTTACACGCTCGATAAGTTTCTGTATTTCATCTAAAGTTGCTGGTGTCAGAAACATGGAATTTTATAAACTCCATACAGATAGTCGTCAGGAACCTTTCATACAATTGTTTTCTTTTTGCAATGCTTAAATTCATAAAATACTCATTCAACTTATCAGCAATATTTTTTTATGTGTGTGTAAATATATCTTCAACTAAGAACTCATCACTTCATGAAAGTGTTGGGGAAATGATCCGATCTGAATACATTATTCTGTGCATTTGGTAATATTCACCAAATATATTGTCTATTGCTGTGAAAGTGGTTGGAGTGATTGTGACATTGTATCTATGTAGGCTATCATAGTTAAGCAAACTGATGTTGGAGTCGCCATTAAACACTGTTTGTTTACAACTTTGCGTACTTGCCAAATTTTAGTATTTTGATTGGTGAAATCAGTAATATTTATGTTTAGTGACGGATAAATAATGCCAATTATTAATTTCTCTTTTACATTTCTTAGATCAAGTCTTAACTTCAATAAACATACATTCTAAATACGCAGTTATAATATTAAGTTTTGGTATTTCAAAATAGTAATAAGATTTGTGGATACTCCTGATCCCTTCTTTGAGGGCCTTGAAAGATGAATACTTCTGAAGTCGGTCAACTCATCAATATATTTTTCAATTATTAACCATCTTTTGGTTAACGCTATGACAATCAGTGATAAGTAATTATTCAATTTACTAAGAGTTTTTGACATACTTCAAGTATTTAAAGGAGGAAAACCCACAAGTATAATCATTATTAGATTTCATTAATATCAGTGCCAAGGTAGTATTGTGTAAATGAACTGTTTCATGCTATAAAAATGTTATAATCTGGATCCAAATTCCTAGTAGCATGACTTTAAAAATCAACTACTTCACCTGCAGGTGTTCAGGTTCAACTGGATCATTTAAATCTCTAGTAAATGTATACTTAACTATAATAATAGCACACATGTTGCTATTCTGTACCTTGCTTATTAAGCAATACAAATTGTGTGTACGCCTAATTGTGTTTGTTCATTATACAGTTAAACAAATACAATGTATAATAATAAATAAACACAACAGTCCTCCGTCTCTCCTACCACCAGCCACATCCTGGCTACTTACACACTGCCTCTGCCATACAGTCCTCTGTCTTTCCTACCTCCAGCCACATCCTGGCTCCTTACACACTGGCTCCTTATACAGTCCTCTTTCTCTCAAACCTCCAGCCACATCCTGGCTCCTGATACATTGCATCTATAATACAGTCCTCTGTCTTTCCTACCTCCAGCCACATCCTGGCTCCTGATATATTGCGTCCATCATACAGGCCTCTGTCTTTCCTACCTCCAGCCACACCCTTGCTCCTTACACACTGCCTCCGCCACACAGTCCTCTTTCTCTCCTACCTCCTGCCACATCCTGGCTCCTGATACATTGCATCCACCATACAGGCCTCTGTCTCTCCTACCTCCAGCCACATCGTGGCTCCTGATAAATTGCGTCTACCAAACTGTCCTCTGTCTCTTCTACCTACAGCCACATCCTGGCGCCTGATACATTGCCTCCGCCACACAGTCCTCCATCTCTCCTACCTCCAGCCACATCCTGGCTACTTACACATTGCCTCCACCACACATTCATCTGTCTCTCCTACCTCCAACCACATCCTGGCTCCTGATACATTGCGTCCACCATACCGTCCTCTGTCTCTCCTACCTACAGCCACATCACGGCTCCTGATACATTGCCCCCGCCATACAGTCCTCTATCTCTCCTACCTCCAACCACATCCTGGCTCCTTACGCACTGCCTCCACCACACAGTCCTCTGTCTACCCTACCTCCAGCCACATCCTGGCTCCTTAAACACTGCCTCCGCCACATTGTGGCTCTTGACATATTGCGTCCACCATAATATCATCTGTCTCTCCTACCTCCAACCACATCCTGACTCCTGATACGTTGCGTCCACCATACTATACTGTCCTCTGTCTCTCCTACCTCCAGCCACATCCTGGCTCCTGTACATAAATGTATACTGAGACGATGAGAAACAGCAAGACAGCTTGAGACAGTGTCATAAAATAAATAAATGTACAGTCTGTATCTCCAGCACACAGCTGTAAGATATAGTAACTACAACTCCAGTACACAATTAGAATACACAGTTACTGCTAGAATACATGGCCAGTGCACCCTCAGTACACATCTAGAATATATAGTCACTACACACTCTGTACACAGCTGAAATACAAAATATTCACAGTATCTCAAGTACATAGCTATAATGCATTGTCACTACAACTCCAGTACACGATTAGAATACACCATTCCTGCTCAACCAGGACACAGCTCGAATACCTGGTCACTGCTGTATCTCCAGCACACAGCTGTAAGATATAGTCACTACAACTCCAGTACACAAATAGAATACACAGTTACTGCTAGAATACATGGGCAGTGCACCCTCAGTACACATTTAGAATATATAGTCACTACACACTCTGAACACAGCTAAAATACAAAATATTCACAGTATCTCAAGTACATAGCTATAATGCATTATCACTACAACTCCAGGACACGATTAGAATACATGGTCGCTGCTCAATCTCCAGCACACAGCTGTAAGAAATAGTCACTACAACTCCAGTACACAAATAGAATACACAGTTACTGCTAGAATACATGGCCAGTGCACCCTCAGTACACATCTAGAATATATAGTCACTACACACTCTGTACACAGCTAAAATACAAAATATGCACAGTATCTCCGGTACATAGCTATAATGCATTGTCACTACAACTCCAGTACACGATTAGAATGCACAGTTACTGCTCACCCAGGACACAGCTCGAATACATGGTCGCTGCACCCTCAGTACGTAACTGGAATACATAGTCACTACACCCTCAGTACATAGCTAGAATACAAAATCACACAATTTCGCACAAATATTTTTGGAAGTAAACATTCTTTAAACTAGAAGTGCAGGGGGGTTACCTAGAGGTGTCTCAAGCAGAACAAGAGGCCACTAGCACAGATAAACCAATATCAAATCATCCAAAAAACATCTCTGAAAAAGGTTATAGATGCGTGTGTTTAAATGCAAGGAGCATAGTAAATAAGAAAAACGAATTAAACATTATGGTAGAAGATATTGACTCTCACATAATTGGTATAACTGAATCATGGGCCAACATAGATATAACAGATGCTGAATTAGGACTGACAGGATATGTAATGTTTAGGAAAGATCGAATAGGAAGAAGGGGCGGGGGAGTTATTTTATATGTTAACGAATCTATTCAGGCTTATGAAATAAAACTAGAAAGGGAAGCAGATTGCGATGAAGCTGTTTGGTGCAAAATTGTTTCAGGTAATTCAAAATTAACTATTGGATTAGTTTACCGAAGTCCAAACATAACAGAAGAGGACAACACAAAAATAAAAAACGCTATAAAGGAAGTTAGTAAAGGGGAATGTATCATAATGGGAGATTTTAACCATGGACACATACAATGGAATTCTCTAGAGAGCACAGGGATTGAGGACCAACAATTTCTATTTTTAATCCAGGATAGCTTTCTTACTCAGCACGTACTAGAACCAACCAGGGGAGAAAATGTATTAGATATAGTTTTGTCATCACAAAAAGAATTAGTGGACAATGTAAACATATTTGAACCATTGGGTAATAGTGACCATAATCAAATACATTTTGACATCAATGTAAAATCAGAAAGTAAAAATAAGAAAACGTACAAGAGAAACTTCCACAAAGGTAACTACAAAGATATGAGAAAATACTTAGCAAAGCTAGATTGGAATAACATGCTGATGAATAAGACCGCAATTGAATGTTGGAATATTCTAAAATATGAAATTGAGAGTATCATCGATAAATTTGTTCCCTTCCAAAAACAAGGAAAACGGTGTAGAAAGAAACACTTGTCAAAAGAGGCTATTAGAAAAATAATGCTAAAACAAACTATGTGGAGGGTTTATAGGCGTACCAGAAAGGACGAAGACTATGCAAAATACAAAGAGGCACTTAATGCAGCTACAACTGAAATCAGACAGTCTAAAAGAAGCTATGAGCAAAAACTAGCATGTAACATAAAAAATGACAGCAAGAGTTTTTATGCATATGTCAGGAGTAAACAAAACGTACAAGACAAGGTTGGACCTCTAGAAGACAGTGCTGGAAATATAATATCACAGGGGTTTTTAATGGCGGAAGACCTAAATGGTTACTTCAGTTCAGTGTTTACCAAAGAAGATATTAGTTCATTACCAGTTGCTGATGCTAAATTTCAGGGGGCTAAATCTGACTATTTAGGTCCGTTAGTTGTAACTCCAGAATTGGTAGCTAAGAATATAAAGGCAATGAAGGATAACAAATCACCGGGAGTGGATGGGATTCCTCCAAAATTACTAATGGAAACAGTAGAACAAATCAGTATACCACTTGCAAGAGTATTCAACTTGTCATTAAAAGAGGGAGTTCTTCCGTTTGAATGGAAAGAAGCAAACATCATACCATTATTTAAAAAGGGTTCGAGAAATAAGTCAGAGAATTACAGACCAGTGAGTTTAACGTCAGTGATTTGTAAATTATTAGAAAGGTTAATTAAAGACCATATGGTGGAATTCCTCGTTAAGCATAAATTATTAAATTCATCTCAACATGGATTCCTTAAAGCGACGTCATGCTTAACAAATATGTTATGTTTTTTGGAAGAAATCACTAAGTGGATAGACGAGGGATCGCCAGTAGATATTATCTACTTAGATTTTCAGAAAGCTTTTGACAAAGTGCCACATCAAAGATTACTACTTAAATTAAAAGCCCATGGTATCGGGGACAGCATAGCTGACTGGATAGAACAATGGCTGACTGACAGAAGACAACGAGTTGTAGTAGATGGAGAAGTTTCAAATTGGAAATCGGTTTTGAGTGGGGTACCTCAAGGATCAGTATTAGGACCTATATTATTCTTAATTTATATCAATGACTTGGACGACAGTATAACAAGTAACGTACTGAAATTTGCGGATGACACAAAACTGTTTAGAAAGGTTAATACTGATGGTGATAAACAACATTTACAAAACGATCTAGACAGATTAGTGAAATGGTCTGAGAAATGGCAGATGTTGTTCAATTTTGGGAAATGTAAATGCCTACATACAGGACATAGGAACTTGAATGTAAACTATAAAATGGGAGATACTGTTCTGGGTACTACTGTAAAAGAAAAGGACTTAGGAGTTACAATAAACGCTGATATGAAAGTTTCAGAGCAGTGTGGTATTGCAGCTTCAAAGGGTAATCAAATTCTTGGATTGATTAGAAGAAACATAACATACAAGGGAAAAAAGTTAATTATACCTCTTTATAAAGCAATAGTTAGACCTCATTTAGAATACTGTATACAAGCATGGAGACCATATCGTAAGAAGGATATAGATACGCTTGAACGCATACAAAGGAGAGCAACTAAAATGATTCCAGAACTGAGAGACCTTAGTTATGAAGAACGCCTGAAAGAATGTGGTTTAACAACTATAGAGACAAGGAGGTTAAGAGGAGATCAGATTGAAGTTTTTAAGATATTGATATCTCACTCAAGAAGGATAGCAGAACTAGAGGACATGAGGTAAAATTAGTAAAGGATCAATGTAGATTGGACATCAGGAAGCACTCGTTCTCACAGAGGACAATAAATGAATGGAACAAATTGTCTACAGATTGTGTAACTGCTAGCAGCGTGAATATGTTTAAAAACAAGGTTGACACATATCTCAGGAGGGCGGGTTATAAGTAGATGAACATTGTTGGACTCTCGATAAGCCAATGGCTTCCTTGTCCACTTGCCATCTGGGCCTTTGGCTTGGATGGCAAATCTTGTTAAATCTTGTTAAACTATGTTCGATCCAACCACGGGCCCAACCATGGACGCAGGCAGCCATCTTGGATTTTTTGAAAATCGTAAACACGAAATGGAATTCGTCCTATAGTCTTATATTTCCAATTAAATCCGCTTCGACAACTGGTTGTGCAGTTGAGTAATATATACAGATATAAACCACAGCAGCATCAAACTAAACTAATCACTAATCGATCTACATAAACACTCCAATCCAACTTTTTTTTTTGCGCACTGCCACTGCAGTTATGAGCCGCGTGATTTATAAATAGTTTTCGAATGGTATGCTATATATAGACCTGACAATTACTGATCAAGGGTGTAAGCGTTCGCATAATAGTGCGCATTTCATTTTAAAATACAGCAATTTAGAATGAACTATACAAAAACACAAAAAGTACACCATTTAGAGCACTAGCTTATACGTAAATATGCTAACTAAAACATCGTAGTAAAATATCAGGTTTTCCCCACTAACCGCAACGTCAGCGATATGTGGGTTTTTCCCCTGTGTTTTCATTGAATTTAAAATTAAAATTGTAATTTAAAACTAAAATAAAAATTCAAATTAAAATAAAATAAAAAAATTAATTAAAATTAAAAATTAAATTAAAAATTTAAATTAAACGCCACGTCAGTGATATGTGGGACACACCACCCCTAAGCTCACGACCTCTGGCGTGATGGTCAACATCCGCAAGTCGCCTCATCATCATCACCCTCGAGTCCCTGGCGAGGTGGAGACACACCTAAGCTCGCGACCTCTGGCGTGATGGTCAACATCCGCAAGTCGTCTCATCGTCATCGTCATAGTTGTAGTCGTAGTGATATTACACGCTACCCATGTTGTATCATGCTGCTTGTGTTGTTCAATAAAATACGTGTGCACTCGTACGATATCGTGTTTTGCTCGTTTCTCGTCTCCTCGTTGGGTCCTTTGATCTCAGTTATTAATGACCACTGCTAGCACGCGCCCCTCTCTGTGTCAGGATTCACCGCAGACGACATAAACTTAGGGTTACACAACCATCAACACGTTGGGGTTACACTTAGGATTAACTCCATTCGCCAGGAGGCGCTCCTACAGCCACTAGGGGGCGCTCTGGTGTGCTGCGTGCGCAACCTGAAGTCGTTAATGCACATGGTCTCCGGCATTATCCAGGAGGCGCTCATACAGCCGCTAGGGGACGCTCTGGTGTGCTGCGTGCGCAACCGGAAGTCGTTAATGCACATGGTCTCCGGAATTAATCCTTCAGACCCTAACCCCTACTACTTACGTGAGTGCGTCCGATCGTGTGTGCGCGCGTGCGTCAGTGTGCGCCTGCATGCCTTCGCGCGTATTATTCACATACGCAATAAAAAATACATATACGAACATCCGAATTAACCACGCACAATATGCTCACATGTATACATATTTCAATTTATGTATAATTGTATAATATGGAAGTTTTTAATGTTATCAATGTTATTAGTGATATTTGGAATGCTGCTAACGATGTGTTTTTATTTTCCAATACATATATAAAAGTCATGTAGTAAAGTTGTAGTAAAATTAATGTCACAGATATAATCCAATTTTGACATTTACATTCCTTAAAATAGCATGGGGAGAGCGGGGCTAGTTGTAACACGGATACGTTTAACATACGTGTGACAGAAAAAACTGCTAATGCAAATTATTTCGCAAGGTAACAGTATGCTCATCAATAGTTTTCAGCATGTCACGTGTGATATCACGTGGATCAATTAAAAAGGTTAGAAACGGTGCCATGTTAAAGAAAACAATCGCTTGTCTTATATAAAAGAAATGTGTTTTGCTTATACAATATTTATATACCAAGACATTTGTTCTTGGGGTATTTAATCATATTTTAATTCATGTTTTTTTTTCTGAAAGAAATATATAGTTGTGGCTGAAGATTTGCTGGGTGTGGAGTTTCCTCTTATATTCAACCACCAAATTAACAAAACCGGGTAACTACTTGCATAATTTCTATACACCAAGTTGTGACTTAGGCAATATCTTACTGCAAAATCATTAGGTTTCCCCTTTATACACTAGCATTTAAATATTTATACACAATGTTTTATGTATCACTAGAACTGGCGTGCTTTTGATTCCAGTTAGCGCTGTACAAAGACCCGAAACTAAAGCTATTTTACTTTTTTCTGCATGTTATATATGTTCACTTGCAAATGTACAGAAAAAATATATATATATATATAAAGTGGGAGAAGACGACGAGAGAGATGCTAGGGTGAACTCACCTCAGCATGGGAGGAGGTTGAGAGGAGGTAAGGTGACATGTCGTAGGGAGACAGGACGGAAGGAGACGAGAAGGAAAGAAATGGGAGGGAAGACAAATGGATCGAAGGAAAGGGGAGTGGGGGAGACAGTAGCGAATGAGTCGGGGGGAGGAGACGATAGTTAAGGCGATGGGAGTGAGGGAGACGGGAGGGAAGGTGATGGGAGCACAAGTTAGCCAGGAGACGGCAGGGAAAGGTGTAATGTTGATGCGTGAGAGAGAGCCTGATAACAGTCTGCCACCAAGTGCAAAGGCTGCAGGACAGACTGTGATGGAGGGGATCCATCGGAAGAGCTATTCCAAGGCAGTGATAGAGGGGGTGAGAAAGAGAGCGAGGGTGTTTGTGGGGGACTCAATAGTTAGGAAGACCGACAGAGTCTTAAACAAGGGAGAGGACGTTGTAGTTTGCTTGCCTGGGGACAAAATAGAGGCAATAACTGAGAGGGTAGAAAACATTTCCTTTCGAAGCAGCAGTACCACATTGCTCTGAAATTCTTCATGTCAGCATTAAATGTTACTCCTAAGTCCTTTTCCTTTGTGGTTCTACCTATTACAGCATCCCACATTTTATATTCTTCGTCCATGTTTCCATGTCCTATATGTGTACATTTACACTTCCCAAAATTGAATAACATTTGCCATTTTTCTGACCATTTAACTAATTTATCTAGATCATCCTGTAAACTTTGTTTATCTGTATCATTAGTAACCTTTCTGAATACTTTTGTGTCATCTGCACATTTGAGTACATTGCTAGATATGTCATTTTCCAAATCATTTATATATATTAAAAACAGTAAAGGGCTTAATACAGATCCCTGTGTTACCCCACTCAAAACCGATTTCCAGTTTGAAATCTCACCATTTACTTTTACTCTCTGTTTTCTGTGTGTAAGTCACTTTTCTATCCAGTTGATTACATCTTTACCTATGACATGGGCTTTTAGTTTAAGTAACAATCTTTGATGTGGCACTTTATCGAAATCTTTCTGAAAATCTAAGAAGACAACATCCACTGGTGAACCGTCATCTACCCACTTTGTAATTTCTTCAAAAAACATAAGAGATTAGTTAGACATGACCTTGCTTTTAGGAATCCATGTTGAGATGTATTTATTAATTTATGTTTTATGAGGAATTCCACCATGTGGTCTCTAATTAATGTTTCGAGTAATTTACATACAACTGATGTTAAACTCACTGGTCTGTAATTTTCTGGCTTGTTCCTCGATCCCTTCTTAAATAGCGGCGTAATGTTTGTCTCTTTCCATTCTGAAGGAACTATTCCTTATTCTAATGACAAGTTAAAAAAAATTGCAAGTGGTGTACTAATTCGCTCAATAATTTCCTTAATCAGTTTTGGTGCTATCCCATCAACTGCAGGTGATTTATTATCTTTCATCTTCTTAATTTTCTTTACTATCATTTCAGAAGTTACAAATAACTGCCCTAAATCTTCTGATGAACTGCCCTCAAATTTAGTAAATTGAACTGGAAGTGAGCTGATATCTTCTGTGGTAAAAACTGAGCTGAAATACTCACCCAGGACCTCTTCTTATGATGGCGGGGTTGACTTAGTACGATAGCAACAAGAAGTACATAAAATACGAGACCGGCTGTCTCAACGTCATCGTCACCGCCCCGCACGGGGGCATCTGCAACCCGCATCCATCCCGAACAGGGAAGCCGGGTGTTTCAACGGCATTGAATGCGATTTCAAGCACAACTGTTGCGTTCCGGATCCCGCGAACTGCGGCGTCAGAACCGTCAAAGAAAGGTGTGTTAAAATTATTCTATCCAAACCATACCTTTCTAAGCATCAGTCCTCTTCATCTTCATCATGTAGGACGTACTTGCCGCTCTCATTTTGGCAGGCCTGTCCACCCTGGCATGCGCAAAATGGTGTGCATTCCATGTCAGAGCTGTTGTAGCTGCACTTTTTCGTGCTACATGGCATTTCACTCTGACATGAGCACTTGATCAGTTTAGCAATCCATTTGAGGCTAACGAGGTGTCTGGGGAGACAGTAGCTGTACTTAGCACTGAACTCCCATCCTCCTGTGATCAACCATAAGATGTAGAGCCTAGTACAGGTGGGTTGGGATCATAGACATAAATAGAACACCCGTTAGTAAAACAAGACCGCTGAGCCATTATCAGTTGACACATGATAAAGTGATGCAGGCATGGACCAGTGACATTCATGCTGCTGCACGGCAAGAACCCACTGGAGGCCCAGTGTTTATACTGTACAGCACTCAGTCTTCATCATATATCTATATATATACAGTACTAATAAGAGAGTATTACTACATAGCTATATATATATATACCTAATACCTTATTACGTGCACAATCTATCCATGCACCTTTTATATCAAATATCATAACATATTAACTATAACAGTACCACCACTAAACATGATCGAAACTGAACTTTCTGAAGTGCTCTATACATGTATTAATGATCAAAATCTCATTAAGCCATGTTGGACATTCTTCTAGATCTAAGGTCCCAAAAATATTATTTTCCCGTCTTCCAACACATTCCCCAGCTGCTCCATCATGCCATTTCCACATGCAGATCAAGATCTTTCTCGAATGTTATCTGGCCAACTTGACCTAGGACACGCCTCATGTAAAGAAATGTGCTCTCTCATTTAAGTTGTCAATTGTTTCAGTAGGCAACCTTTCACATGGTTTGTCAAACAAATGCATAGAATGCAATGAATGTTGCAATGTGTACAGAATGAGTTACATGATAGTGGTTCATACAACGATGAAAAGGTAAACGACGACCAAAAAGGGGATAGCCTCATTACATGCACATGACTTAATAACAATAGAGGAAAAAATCTTATTAATGAGCTGGCATCTAGTACAGTTTTAAAAAAGAGTTACAAATATGCATACACGCACGCACACATTATTTATAAAACTGAATCCTACCCCAATAACATTTTATGTTGCACCCAATCAACTACTGGGAAACACTTAATGTACGCTACCCCCAAGAAAAACAAACGTATCTGTAATATATTGATATTTCAAAACATTTTCGAAACTGTTACAGTCATGCAGTCATGCAGTGGATGCAACTGTTTCTGCGTACAATGAAATGCCGGCCAGTGGTCCACGACCACTTCACTGCAGTGAGCTGGCTTATCGCTCTTGTTTATAGGGGGATGATTAATGATGTAACTATATGGTTGGGATCCAAAGCATGAAGCCAAATTGCTATTTACAGATGGGTTGTGGCTACATTCTGTTCGAACGCTTCACTTGTAGGTGGTAATGAAAAGAGCTTTGGTGCAGAAGCCTTGCTTCTGCTTACTTTAGAAAACCACATTTGTTGGCGTGCTTCCGTCATCGAATGACATCTTTGCTGACCATAGCAGGCCAACATGAAGTGTGTGGCCTGGTCTACTACTTCCGAAAACGGTGGTCCGCCTGGATTTACCAGTAAGTTGAGATAACGTTGGCCATGTCTCAGAACTTTCAGAGCTGCAACCTTGCCAACGCCAAAGTATGACGCCACAGTATGACAACCTGTGAGACCGTGAGCAGCTGGTACATCTGGGGCGATGGCGCTGTGCTCTCCTGTAGCTGCGTTGATATCTGGGACACTTTGACTTTGAATTGGCGAAACCATTAGAACGTTGCAGGATATATGGCCCTGGTGACAGAAATGCAACAAGAGAACAAAGATGTCGGTGTCATCTGCAACGACCAGGACGATACCATCCTCTACACGTGAAACTTGTTGCACAATCAGAGGGTCTCCCTCCTCCTGCGTTATAGCCATGTCTTGACGTTTGTTTACAAAACCATTTGCGATTTCTACAGGAACCTGGTCTCTGCCAGTGACGACTAGTTTATGCTTTTGAAAGTCAGCCTTGTGCGAAACCAAATCCTCGACGATGAGAGCAATCAATTGATCTTTGTTTGTGGTGACGGTTAGGACGACTTTTTGTGGAGACAGGCGAGCTGTGCAACGTAATGTGTAGACCCTGCTTGCTTGCTCCTTTGTCCCTGCCGCGTCGGGTTGCCTCCTTAGCACTGTCCTCAATGTATCTGTCGAACACCAGATATATGTCACTGTCACAGTTCATGGCCCATTAGCGTGGTTGTGTCAAGATCGACTTCAAGCCTATGGCTTTTGCATAGATTGTTTCAGTGTCAAACATTTTAGCATCTCCGACTTTAACGTGTTTCCTGTATAAAGCCATGGTGGTCACAATTTTTGGTATTGAATCATGAAATCCACCAGGCCAACTGCGTTCAAAAGACTCCATCTGTGTTTTTTTCCAGCGCCTTGTCGGCATTGACAGAGGAGTGATTCACAACGTGTCCAGTGACAATGTTCATCAACCCATCTGGATGTTGCTCTGGGACAAGTGGATCTATGCAAAATTCCAATTTATCACGTAGAGCTTTCCTGTCTTGATCGTCTCCTTTGATTCTTGCGGCTGTTTCTTCTTTATGCGAAGTTTGGGCAGATGGTTGTTCGTTATCTCTCATCTCGTTCAAGTCGTCGCTGATGCCATGGCAGGTATGCAAGCGGTAAGCCCAGGTTTTCAGAGTTTCCGGTTTCAGAGTTATTCCAATTATCCCACTATGTCCATGACCATACCTCACGAAGGTAGTTTCAATGGCCATGTCACTCCAAATGCCATTGAACAGACCAGCGTTGTGGTGCATCGTGTGCTGTCCTGTTGATGAAATGCTGTTGATGAAATGCGCACGTATGCCATCGGGCAAGCCTTCCATAGTTCGCAGATAGTAGAGTGCATACCGGGCATAGTGGACATGCCCTGCGGCAAAGAACAAAGGGACCAAATCCTTCAAATTAATGTTGTCATGTTCTTATGTTTTTTGTTCGCGGAACATGAAATATAGTCTTTTTTCGCATAGTCGGCAACAATTTATAGCATACTTATGGTCGCCTTGTTTTCTTTACGTTTTTTCATATCAATTATGGTGAAATCGAATTCCTCATGTCTGGAAACATATAAAATAACATTTCAATCATGTCTGTATCTTGTCTGATTGCGAAGATACGATAAAAAGTTTATTTGGGCGGCCATTTTGGATTTTTTTTTTCAAAATGCTCAAGGGTGAGAACTCCACACCCCCGGATGTCATTATATACATGCTAGATATGATTAATCAGCAAATAAAAAACTATATCAGGCAAAATGGGGTTACCCCCCTCGGCTGCTGGACTAAAGTTTTAGATGTTTTGAAAGTGATGGTGAATTCATTCCAGACCACAGACAGAGCGACAGGGAAAGCGCTTGCTCAAGTTAAGCTCAATTTTAGGAACAATAAGTTGTTGTGAAATGGATTATCTGAGCTGTCTAGGGACATTTAAAATACGCAGGAGACTAGCCAAGTAGGATGGTTGTTGTGTAGATAGGACACGGTACGTAAGAGTGGACATTTTTAAATTAATTAGTTTGGTGTGTGTTTTCTTTGTTTCTGTCTGTTTCCTTGCCATAATTGACTGTCCACAGGATGAATCTTGACACGGGTTCTTTTCGTTAAGGTTATAGCAGTGACCAGCTAGTTGGAGGTGTCTCATTTGAATCTTGGTTGAACGTTTGTCTATGTCCCTCTAACGGTCTTTGTTTATCAGCCTATTGCCCTGTGAATATTGATAAACTTTCTGAGGATTATATCAGAATACTGTACTTAATAAAACTATTGAATCATAAAAAAATTAATATGTAATCATTTCAGAATAACAGTACATTTTACTCGATTTTGAATTACAATTCCATCAGTAGGTTAATTGTCGAATAATTTATGTAGGTGCTATATTTAGACTCCGTGCTGTTTTATTTCTACAAACTCTTGTTTGCTTTCCCGTAATTTTATGTTGTGCTGATTCCTGTGAGGGGATTGTCATCGGTGCAACGTATTGCATACAACAATGTACTCGGTTTGTTGCGGTCTTTTCCCGCCAGTCTCGAGCTTGTGTTAGAGGCATAATCCAGTGCCGGTTTAAGGCCAGGTCGATGGAGCGGCAGCTGCAGTGCCACAGTAAATAAGCCCACCACATATTTAGGTACTGGTGGAATTTCGCAAACTGTTTTCGAAGGCCACAAAAGAAGACAAACTATGCCAATTAACCTAGCGATTTGATGACGCATTACATAAACATTAACATAATGTTACGACAATGCCCATTAGCTGTCTAGAGTACGCCCCACTAATTTCCGGTAGATGGCGCCACTTCTTTGTACCTAGGCGTTTTGCAACATGGGAATATAAACTCAGTCAATACTGCCCTCTAGCGGGTCATGAGGGGACAACTCTCGCTGTGATGTGAAAGCTGGGCCACTGGGACATTGATCCGGTTCTGAATATATTCCAACGCTATTGAAGCTAATTGCAGATATTGTAAAACGCTATTGTCTTGATTGAAACAAGTATTATGTTAGCAAAACTTCAAAGTTATCTTGGTGAGCCCGGTTTTTTAAACAAGATTTAACAAAATGTCCACCCAATACTACAGGCTCCAGATGGCAAGTGGATAAGAAAGCCACTGGCTTATCGAGATTCCAACAAATTGATTTATGTATAGCCCGCCTTTATCAAATATCTGTCAATTTTATTCTTAAACATATTCATACTGCATTCACACAGTGACTTGACAGTTTGTTCCATTCATTTATCGTCCTCTGTGAAAATTAGCGCCTTCTCATATCCAAATTGCACTGTTCCGTAACCAATTCTGCTTCGTGCCCACTTGTTCAACTGCCTTCTTTAAGTGTGAAGAACGTACCTTTATCAATATCCTCATAAACATTTTTAGACGGGAATTGTTCAAATCATGATAGAAGTATGTAAAATCAGAAATGATTGGTACCCAACGTAGGAACCAATGAGAGTACTATTAAATGACCGCCATTTCCACGATGGCCACCAAATATGCGTGATTCTTTGTTCAAATCACGATAGAAGCATGAACTGTGGTGGACGTGTAATTTATCATAGGTAGAATAAGACATCATTGGTATCCAACGTGGGAACCAATGGGAACATCTTTAAAATGGCCGCCATTTCCAAGTTGGCCGCAAACTATACGGGAATTGCTCAAATTATGATAGAAGCTTGGAAGTTGGTGAACGGTACACTGGACATGCACTTTATTATATGTAATATCCGAAATGATCGATACCCAACGTAGGAACCCCATTAAAATGTGTGTGTGTGTGTGTGTGTGTGTGTGTGTGTGTGTGTGTGTGTGTGTGTGTGTGTGTGTGTGTGTGTGTGTGTGTGTGTGTGTGTGTGTGTGTGTGTGTGTGTGTGTGTGTGTGTGTCCACCAATTTTGTTGCTTCTATCTTGATGTGAACAATTCCCCAATATTTGGCGACCAAATTGGAATTTTTTTTTAACGGAGGCAGTATTGTTCCCGGACTCAAATTCAACGAGCGATAAGGGGGAGTTTGTTTACATGTCGTGAATTAAATTGGTGTACCAAACTATCTTATACATTGTTAAATATATATTAAACAAAGTGATACATGGAATTAACATCAGAATTTTAGCTTAAGATCGTTTACACTGAATTCGTTGTTTTGTTTACACAGTGTTCTCCGTATTCGCTAGGTGGCAGGCTTTTTCTTTGCTCGTGCGAGTATTTTAGCCAAACGTGTTCTTTTCAACACAAAGGCAGTCTTATTCAAGGCTAACCTAGCAATCAGATTAAGTCTAAATTGTGTGATGGTGCCGTGCAAACGGCAGGTAAGGCCACCAGGCATTTAATATGCAGCAGTTGTAGAAACTGGGTGGACTTCGTCATGTCCGGGTGTGAGAAGTCCTGGGCTGAGGTTCAGGCGGATAGTTTTAATTTTGAATGTAGGGGATGTACGAGCATGAAGGAACTTGAGGTGGCGTTAGAACAGCTGAGGCTGCTCGTTGTGGCAGTAGTGGGAAGGGAGCAGGTGGGTTGTGCCAGTGGTTCTGGTGGGGGGGGACAGTAGATGATAAAGTGGGGGCAGACGACCAAAGAGAGATGCTAGGGAGAGCTCACCTCTGCCTGGGAGGTAAGGTGATAGGTCGTAGCGAGACAGGACGCAAGGAGACGGGACGTAGGGAGCCAGGACGTAAGGAGACGGGACGTAGGGAGACAAGACAAAAGGAGACGAGAAGGAAAGAAATGGGAGTGAAGACAAATGGATCGAAGGAAAGGGGAGTGGGGGAGACAGTAGCGAAGGAGTCGGGGGGGGGGGGAGACGAGAGATAAGGCGATGGGAGTGGAGGAGAGAAGGCGACGGGAGCGCAAGTTAGCCAGGCGACGGGAGCGAAAGGTGACAGGTTGATGAGTGAGAGAGAGAGAGAGAGAGAGAGAGAGAGAGAGAGAGAGAGAGAGAGCCTGATAACAGTCTGCCACCAAGTGACAAGGCTGCAGGGCAGAATGTGATGGAGCGGATCCCCTGGAAGAGCTATTCCGAGGCAGTGATAGAGGGAGTGAGAAAGAGAGAGAGGATATTTGTGGGGGACTCAATAGTTAGGAAGACCGACAGAGTCTTAAACAAGGGAGATGACGTGGTAGTTAGCTTGCCTGGGGCCAAAATAGAGGTGATAACTGAGAGGGTAGAAAACATCGTGGGTTCGGGCAAGGTTTAGTTTTAGAACACGTAGGGACAGATAACGTAGAGAGGGAGGGTAAAACTGCCATAGTTAGGAAATACAGGAATTTGGTCAGAACACTAAAGCAGACGCGGGTTGAGCAGGTAATACTGTCAGGGATTTTACCAGTAATAGGAAGGAGAGGTCATAGATATCGAAATTGTCGGGGGATGACAATTAGCATGCTAGTCGTTGGTTTTGTTGATTTGTGGGGAAGTTTTGTTGGAAGGGCTGATGTGTACATGAAGGACGGGCTTCATCTAAGTGGAAAGGGGCAGCAGTATTTGCGGATGGACTCACAGCAGCAGTAGACAGTGGCATTGGGTGTTACTTAGAGATGCCTCAAGCAGGACAAGAGGACACTAGTACAGATAAACCAATAACAGAATGTCCGAAAAACATGTCTGAAGCAGGTTATAGATGCGTGTGCGTATGCTAGGAGTATAGTAAATAAGAAAAACGAATTAAACATTATGGTAGAAGATATTGAGACTCACATAATTGGTATTACCGACTCATAATTCGCAATATTCATGACATATATACGTGTTTGTGTATGTGTGTTTGTGTGCGTGCGTGCGTGCGTGCGCGCGCGTGCGTGCGTGCGTGCGTGCGTGCGTGTGTGTGTGTGTGTGTGTGTGTGTGTGTGTGTGTGTGTGTGTGTGTGTGTGTGTGTGTGCGTGCGACGGTATGAGGGTGTGTGTGAGGATGTGCGTGGGTGCGTGCGTATACGTTTGGGTGCATTTGTTAATGCTTGGCCACTGTGCGCCGCGACAAGCCCGCTCCCGATCGAACGATCGAAAGAAAGAAATAACGAACGAATGAACGAACGAAAGAACGAACGAATGAACGCACGGAAGCACACACGCACTCTTTGGAAATAAAAGCGAGCAAGGGAACGATACGCTGCCAATACATTGATTTTAGCATCTTCCAGATACATTGTTGACATACATGGTAAATAATTTAGTACCAACTTCGTTTGTGTATATCTGAAGAAAAGCATAAATGGTGCTCAAATTAGCTAGGTTCAAATAGAAATAGGCGCAATTACTGAGCACATATTTACGTGTTTTCAGCTACGGACGGTAAAAATAGCAACAGTCGTTCAATGGTATGCTACGTTTAATGTTATTAGCAAATGGCAAGGGAAACTGCCACACAGGGTGTCTGTCCCTGTGATTACATTATTTCTAAAAGCATGGCCTAGTCTAAGTAAACGACACATGAGTCATTCACGTGAAATATACGAGCACCTCTTTCATTATGGTTGTGCGCCCAGACGGAATGGCAGAGGACGTGTATCACAGCAATGGGTCTAGAGCAACACGGCCATAGTCGGTTTGATCGATCGAAGAGTTAGGCTAACACAAGCGTGACTCGCAGTCTCACAAAGAGTGACTAACTATATGTGAATTTTTTATACGTACACTGTTCAACTGAGCAGAGTTCGTCTGCAGTAAGTTCTGACTGGCAACACTACAAGCAATGTTTCGCAATCCTTTCACAGCTGGGTGAGAAATCAAAAAGATATAAACATATAACGATGGTTCAACGAGGTCAATGCTAACACATTTTGTGCGCGAATATTATAACTGCAAATTCAAATGTAATTGTGAATATCACGTAAAATCCAAACGTTCCATTAAAATGCTCTTTGTACCGATTCCATCTACTTTAGGATTAGCTCTAAACTCCAATATGATGGACGGCTCGCGCTCCTAGTTTCCGTGTAGACAAGGATACGACTGCTATAACCAGAACATTGCGGCAGTGGGGGTTGGTACGAAATCCTTTTTGCGAACGTCTCCGAAAAACAAAACAAACTGCACACATCGTCTTAATTGACTACCATCAGCGCTGTCGTCTTGTCGAAAAACAAGCATGTGTCTGAATACCATCCAACTCGCCATTTGCGAGGGAAAGAGAAGAAGAGGATTCATATGCAGACGAATAAATCCAGTATATACACTAATAGACACGCGGACAAGCAGAATCCAGACCAGACTATTCACCCTGCAACCGTAGACAAGCTTCAATGCGGGTATGTAAAAAACATTTTTTTTCGCCGCGAGATTTAAGCCGGATATACACGTGGCGATATCATTGCCACTCATTAAATCACTACGGCCGCAATATTATAAATTCAAAATACCCAGTTGCGGAGTGGTATAAACGATTGGTAGGCAGAACAACGCCATTGTTCATTACGACTTCTAATGTCATTTCAACTGTGCACTCGAGTACCGTTACATAGTTAAGAAAGGACATTATTATGTTTCCAAACTCATGTTCAATACAAACACTATCCACATTTAAAATCAGGAGATTTATTGACAAGCATAAGGAGTTTTCCAAATGAAATAGAAGATGTGCAGAATCTGCCCATCAAATGTAATTGTGGCAGTGATGATATGGTAAGTAGCGCTACTTGTGGGGAGTTTTGGCGCCTGCAATATAACAGGTCACACGCGTTCGATCACTCTCCAAACAAATGCTCGTTTCCGATTCAAAGAGAGCAGACGGTTATGACCTTTTCAAATGGCGTAACAGTCGCCTATTGTGATAATATGGCCTGGTGTACTAGATGCTCAACTGATGATGTATTCTGTGACTGCACAATAATTGCTCGTTCAAAACAGGTAAAAATAAAGTTTGAGTTCATGCAGAATCCTGGCTTAGAACGTCTGATCGTAGTACACGTCATATTATAATAACTAACGCTCTGTCAGCTGCTACACGTCTGGCGTCATTCCAGCTGGTCCACCCCAGTATGCGTCTTTCATTTTCGATAGTTGATCGCCATGTTGTCTTTGGTCGACCAAACTTTGTTCTACCTTCAGGCGTCCAGGTCAATGCCTTCTCACATTTGCTGTTCTTGTCCATTCGTAGGATATGTCCTACCCATTTCCATCTTCTTAACTTGACCTCGGTGCTGACTGTCTTAAATTTTGGCTTTGCAAGAATATATCGATTTGATACAACACATGACCGTCGAATTTGTAAGATTCGTCTTAAGCACTTGAAAAAAATATTTACCTAACTTTCTGTTGTACCTTCTTTTATTTTCCATGTTTCACTTCCATACAACACAACAATAACAACACTGGTTTAACAAATGTGTTAAAAAGCCCCAATTTAGATTTCAATGTGTGTATATTTGAATTTCATATTTGCTTTAGTTTCATGAATCTTTACGAATTATGTTAATAATGTTATCATCGCCTCCTCCTTGCTTACTAACGTTAACACCAAGGTAGTTATATTTGTCCACTTCCTTTAGTTCTTGATCATCAATCAGTATTCTGTTTTCGCACTTGTTGTTTATCCTCAATACTTGAGTTTTCTTTTTATTTACTGTTAGTCCTGTCCTTGCTGCAAATTGATTCAGTTGTCTTGTCTTTGTTTGCATGTGTGTGTAGCATGATGACATGGTATGTCGTCTGCAAAGTCCAGGTCCTCTAATTTTGACGTTAAGTTCCAACTTATTCCTATTTTATTTCCTGTTGTTGTGTTTCTCATTATCCAGTCCACTACCATCAAGAAGATAAATCCAAACATTACATCTCCTTGTTTAACTCCAATTTTGACCTTGAACCACTCAGATTCCTCACCTTCATCTAACACTGCACATTCACTCTCTTCGTATAACATCTGAACCATGTGGATTATCTTGCGTGGAATTCCGTAGTTCTCCATAATTTTCCATATACTCTCTCGGTGCACTGAGTCAAACGTTTTTTCAAAGCCCATAGACGTGATGTACAGAGTTGCCTGCCATTCCACTACCTGTTCATTAATTTTTCGTAAAATAAATATATGTTCTACTGTGCCTCTCCCACTTCTGAAACCTGCTTGTTCGTCTCTCAACTTGCTTTTGTTAACTCCATCTCTTATTCTGTCAATGAGTACTCTTCCGAATACTTTACTACGAACATATATATCAAAGTAATTCCTCTCCAATTCCCGCACTGTGTAATGTCACATTTCTTCGGTATTTTAAAGACCAGTCCCTGCTTCCATGCTTTGACACTTTCTCTTGTTCCCAAAATGTTCTAATGTTCTGAATAATTTTACAAGCCATTTCTCTGTTTAATTCGTGTATGCTTTTAATAATGCTGCTGTAATTTCGTCCGTGCCCCCTGCTTTCCCGTTTTTCATCTTCCTTAGCGCTGTTCCAATTTCTGCTTTTGTTATTGGGACAGTGCTGCTTTAATTTATGATCGGATATATCTCTACATCTGTTACAGGATCATCAGGGATAGGTCTATTAAGGATTTCCTCAAAGTGTTCTGTCAATCGCTCCCTTCTGGCCAACCATTCTGTTATTAAATTTCCACATTTGTTTTTCACAGCATTTGTTGTCTTATGTTTGTCATTACTGAGGGTTTTTGTAATATCATACACTTCTTTCATTCTTCCATTATGTGCTGCTTCCTCTGCTTCCATGGCAAGGAGGTCAGCCCACTGCCTACTGTCTTGTCTCATGCTCTTCTTCACTTCTTTTTTTTTTGTAATTATATTTGTCCATGTAATTCTGCTTAATCATGTCTGACTTTTTTTTTCTGTTTGATTTTGTTCTTCTGTCGTTTTCTCTCTTCTAGTAGCTCCCACGACTCCTTACTGATCCATGGTTTTTGCCCTTTCTTTTTGTACCCCAGTACTGCTTGAGTTGAGCAAAGTATTGCCATTGTTTCTCAACTTCTTTTTGTCTGTTTCGTCGTAGTCTTGTAATATGTTATATTTGTTGCGCAACTGCAGTGATACTTGGGCTTTTATAGCTGGTTGCTCTAATTTAATTATACAAAATTTCTATCTAATCACCTTTTTCTTTTGTTTTCTCGTTAGTTTCAATTTGATTTTTGAGCGCACTAATTGGTAGTCGCTCGCAATGTCTGCTCCTCCCATGGCCCTAGTGTCCATTACTGATGTCTGGTGTGGCCTGCTCACTAACACAAGGTCTATTTGATTCAATGTCTTTCCTCCTAGAGATGTCCATGTCTGTTTATGTATCAGTTTATGTGGGGAAATGGTACCTGTTACCACAGGGTTATTGAGTCCGCAGAAGTCAACGAGTCTTTCTCCGTTGTCATTTCTTCCTGTTATGTTTTCATATCCTCCTTTGTCTTCTCCAACTTTGGCATTGAAATCCCCAATTACTAGGAGTGTATCATGCTTATGAACACTTTCCACAACTGTCTGAAGCTGTGTTTGTCTTTATCTTCGACGTTGGCTTCATTCGTTTGTGCATAGTATGATCGATAGCTTTAATACTCGGAGAAGAATCTAGCATAAATAATTCTATCGCTGATAAGTTTCCATTCCATCAATGCTTGTTCTGCTTTCTTTGTCATCATTATTGCCACTCCGTGTCTGTCTATGTTGTCTTCTCTCCCTGAAAAACTACAGTCTCTGGGTTGTTCATTTTTCTTCTTCCCTCCATCTGTATTCACTGATGCCCATGACATCTATTTTATATTTATACATTTATCTTGCAAGCTGGGCTGATTTCCCTATAGAGTACAACGTTATCACATTCCAACATCCTATATTTACATTAACTTTTGGCTTGGTAAACAACGTTGTCAGCCTCCGAACTTCCATTTGGCTTTGATCCGGAAGCGTCATACTGTCCAAATAAATGTCATCATCCGCTGGTATCTGGGCCGTCGTCTTCCTGTAGCCATTTCCAGCACATGCTGGCTTTTGAGATTCACTTCTAGTCTCCGTAGCATTGTTTGAGCTGGGAGGGTTGTTGGCCCTCCGCAGTAGTTTTATTTTCTGGTTTTCCTTCCCAATGTACTGGTTACCGGGTGCACCACGGGGAGGTGAGGTTGATTTGAGTGTCTTTAAGGTTGCGCGCTTGAACGCCCCTTACTAGGTACTGACAGTCAATATCTTGATGGCTTCTGGGAATCCAACTGTCGAAATTGCAACGTAACACAGCGACAGCTACAGTAACGTCTAGTGACTCCTTGTCCAACGTATCTTTTTTACATTTATCCCTGTGTTACGTAACTTCGGACAATCGCGTAATTGACGCATGGCGTTGAAAACAATTGTATGTAATTGTTCGCATAGCGTTGCCGATAATTGTACAATTAACTACAAAGGTTACGTAACATAGCAAAACATAACAAACATATACTTGCTTGATTATACAATGACATACACGCACTCACGCACGTACGTAAGTTATATTTATTTACTCAGCTGCGTTCGATACTTTGAAAGTATTGTAACTCGTTTTAATTATATATATATATATATAAATATATATATATATATATATATATATATATATATATATATATATATATATATATATATATATATATATATATATATATATATATATATATATATATATATATATATATACACACACACTTTTGGGTCCTTGATTTTCATAGAATGTTTCTAATAACGATCATCTAAACATGTCTGCTGCGCGGTTGCTACATTTACAATAGTCATAATGTGTCGTCAAAATACGCAGCACTAACGCTGGAAGGCGCCATAAATTTGGCCTTGCAAATGCAAAAGGTCGCGATTTAAAATGTTTAATTTGATGCCCAAAAAGTGTATAGACATAAACAACATAAACAACAAGAGGTTATATTTCAGTACGGTATTATAAACTCTTTATATTTCAATACGGTATTAGAAACTCTTTATATTTCAATACGGTATTAGAAACTCTTTATATTTCAATACGGTATTAGAAACTCGTTATATTTCAATACGGTATTAGAAACTCTTTATATTTCAATACGGTATTAGAAACTCTTTATATTTCAATACGGTATTAGAAACTCTTTATATTGATTGTCACGTCTGAGTGAACAACATTAAGCCTTCGCGCGCATGACTCATAGTCACATGTGTTCACGTGCAGTGTCTTTGTGTTTGTCTCAATAGAGGGCGTAGCAACATTATTTGTATCTCTGCTGCTCAGTCAGCTGTCATCATTTGCCAGCGGTGAGCACCGTCCTGACCTGCGAGAGAAAGTGTCAGCAGGTATGTTCTTATTGCTTGACAAATTTGCGTAGTTGCCGAGTTTTGTTACCTTACCTTATGTTAGTTTAGCCGCCGTTATTTTGATTAGTCTACATTTTGCCAATTTGCTCGTATAGCAGCTAAACACCCTGTATTCGTAAATTGTACATGCCCTTGAGTAAATTGATAAGCTATGTAATGTATGTGATCAAAATGCAAACAACTCAAATCAGTTGTTTGATTTTAATATTAGCATTTAGCTAGGGATGACTAATAGAAGAGAGATTTAAGCATTTTATTCGCAGTTCAAACCAATCGCATGGTTATTGTTATTGTTAACGTATTGGACCTCCAATTTCTTCATGTAATTAGCATTTTTTTCTTTTGAAAAACCAGATATGTACGCTGCTAGTATTTCACTTAATGTTATCACATTAAGCTATAGACACATCCGGTTTTTCGTGACATATAAACTATGACAGTCGTTTAAAGGAATTGCGATGTTTTCGCCATATTTCCTTCATTCAGCATATAAGAATACAACTAAGGTGTGCTGATAATGCTACACCTTTGCGTAAGAAAACTTCCAATCGATTTGTTTTTGTAAAGATATATAGGACACCGTTTGGGGAATGTACTTATATAACATGTTGCAAACAAATCAACAATGACAAGTGGACAAGGAGGGCATTGGCTTATCGGTCGAACATATGTTTATGTATGTAGCTCTCCTTTATTTATGTCGAATGTGTGTTTTAAACATGTTCACACATTAACACAATCAGTAGACTATTTGTTCCATTCACTTGTCATCCTATGCGTGAATGAGTATTTTCTAATATCCAAGATGCAATATTATTTCACTAATGCAACTACTGTCCTCTGGTTCTGCTATTTGCCTTAAGTTTGAAAAAAAATTTCTAACAATATCTTATCTTATCTTAACCATTCAATATTTAAACATCGTCTATTTGGTCTCCTGTTAGTGTTGTCAAAACCATACTATATTGGGCGTTTTTGTAAACTACACTGAAATGTATATTTTTACTACGCCAAAATATTTTATATTTGTTTGTTTACCATTGCAAAACAAATTGCAGTTCCATAATATATATATATATATATATATATATATATATATAGTATGATAACATATTGCGTTAGTTTCAACTTACACAGTTTTGGTTTGTTTACCATTGCTGCTACGCATGTATGTTTTTATCGCTCTGTGAACATGGGATTGTTCTTTAGTGCACTGGTAGGTGCCTTTAAAGCGTTCCCGTTTGTTAAGATTCACATGGTTATTGTACGGGCATGATTACATATATTATCTTCCAAGATATGTTTAGGTTGTAATGTATTTGTTATGTATTTTATAGTGTTATTTAATTAATGCAGTTTCACGTAAAGCGCCTGAGAGCATTTTATCTTAATTGAATTCGGCCGATATAATAATAATAATAATACATCGTTTATGTTTTCGTAGGTGGGTCTTTGACCTCACCTTTGGTATTTCTTATATGTTACGACATATGGTCTTTAAGTGTAGTTAGTTTGTCATTTATTAATTATGTTTTTCTACGATGAGTATTTGTACACTCATGACTCATCGATGTGTGGATTTATGACTCTTGTTGTCATTTAATTAGTAAAAGACCTAAGCTAACAACAATTTGTTGTATTTTCTCGTAGCAAATGATATCATGATTCTGCCATTATGCATGAACAGGATATAAACTAGCCGAGTTACACAGCGTTGCACGGGAGGAAAGGTAGCCATTGCAAGAGCTTATGACTCCAAGCACTACCAAATAAAATGTTGTTAGGGCAATGACAAATACAATGACAGCATGCCCCCAAAATCCGTGAAGTTAAGGCCTTTTGATTTAAGGCACTCGAAATCAATATTCGTGATCGATCTCTGGTGTCGTCATAGGTTGAGCCGTCAGGGAAAGACAGGGCGTGAATAGAACATTGATCACACTCGAAAGTGAAGTCGTCCACACTGCTGCACAGCTGGTCATAAAGACTGTCTGATAGCACACCAGCACAGTTGGTGTGAATCCAAGGCTCGCAGGAGTCACACGAAATTGCTCTACTGCGAGCCCAGACACCTTTGCTGCAGTGAGTACAGTGATATCTAACGGTGTACTCCCTCTTCTGACATCCCCGCTTCTCATTAACAATACGAGTACGAAGATTGTTGGTGAAACGATACATTGACAGTTCATTTGTTGCCCGGAAAGTCTGCAATGTCTGCAGATTGCTCGATTTGTTAGACTGTTTTTACTGTCGAACTTGTGGATGGTGGATAATACGACATTCGTGCTTACTTTTAAAGTAGGGTCGAGAACGTAGATGGTTGAACAGTATACAGCCCATGCTGGATCATCCGTAATCTGTTGGTCTTAGATCTGCAATGTAGTTGGATAAACAGTGAAGAATAATTAGAAATTGTGAAGCAACTACTATGCCTGGCGTCACCCTTCGGGCTTCACCAAATTACTCATCGCAACGTCCAGTATAATTAAACTGACAGTTCACTTGTTTATGGCAGTCGTTAGTCGCGCCTTCACGCGTAGTCAAGTCAGGTCAAATGCAAGCACAATGGGTCACATTTGACCGTGCGCAAGTCTTCGACCTTGGCTTACCCCAGTAACTAGTTCACTCTAACGTTGTTTATATGAACGATAATAAATGCGCATGCCGGTCGTACTTGACCGTCTGATTTGAAAGTCACTTCACATGACGATGCAGCGAAGTAATCTATATATAACATGAAAATACACTGTAGCACTGCACCTTCATAAAAATTAATAGCTAGGGTGTAGCTATAACGGTTGGTGTATTCCGACAAATTCCCGTCCATAAAAGGCACACCAACGTATAGAAGTGTAGTGATTGCTTTCCCGCCAGAAGTCTATAGTAATAAAAAAAATACCGCATCAAACAAAAATAAATAAAATATTGTAATAAAAAACATATTTCCTATTACAATATGTCAAAATACGAATACATAATTCCTCATGCCAAGTAAAGTCAGTCTGTTTGGAAATATAGAAAGCATATGCAGCAGGAACCAAACTTGCATCGATATTAATAAACATGTCCTTTAACACCATAAGTGATGTTACATATTTAATAATAGTTCGGTTTTTAAGGGTTTTTCAATTAATGCTATTAACGGACGTGTGTATCACCGATAACTATCTATCGATGCGAATGCTGTGAATTTTTAAATATGTTACCGAAAATGAACAACTTTAAAATACTTAGCAGTGCAAATGACTGTCTAAGTCTCGTTTTCGTCATACGCATCCGCACTGCATCATCAAAGTGGCATCGCGCCAACGTTCCATCACATCGTAACGTGACTCCATCATATCGTAACATGGTTCTGTCATATCATACAAACTACATACACGATTGTGACAGGCTTGTCCAAACATGCTGTGTTAGTAAAATATTGTCTGCGATGGTATAAAAAAAATATGTTTGTTTTTATTTTGTTACAGCTAACTTAGACGGCAACGTTGAGTGTGCAGCGATGTATTCCCAACGTCTATTCTGTGTCGCTGTTTTGGCGACGACTCTTCTGGTGGTGACAGGGTCGACGCAATACGACAGTAACAAGCGGTACATCCGATATGTGACCGGCTCTCTCAATGTCATCATCACGGCCCCACACGGAGGGCACCTGCTGCCCTCCTCTATCCCCAACAGGGTAGCCGGATGTTTCGACGTCAACACGGGGTGCGATTACCAGCACAACTGTGGCACACCTGACCCCCAGAACTGCCCCGTGAATCTCGTCAAAGACAGGTTTGTTACTGTAACTTTTCTCAAGTGAACTCTCTGTACTGCGTTCAAAGAGGTTAAGGCATATTCATGCCTATGTTTTTCACTATGCAATTCGTGCGAAACAAAATATCCAGTTGAAACATTGTTACGTAATCTATTGGGGATGAAACTGTTGCACTGGAGGCGGTCGTTAATTTTAAGTGAGGAGTAAAGTAATCGCTTGCATTGGGAGTCGAGTTAACACGGCGGTTAATACACGGACTTAGCCTGCCCAGAAACTGTGGTCAGGTACATTCAAGTCCCCTTGCTATTTGTGTACTGCCATCTAGTGAATAACAACAAATGCGTTACACATATATCACAATTGTCACGTCCCCATTCATGAAGTGTCCCACGTCCCACCTCGTGATATAATATGTATTGGCGTGCTACCCTCTAGTGTGTATTATTGCAATTAAAGTATACTCCTGCCGTGGTACTATCAAGAGTATTCAAACAATAAACAATACACATATTTATTTGATACAGTCTGTTTAAGCATAGACAATCACATGTTGTAGCAATTCAGTATTGACACTTAACTTGATAGGTGGATTGTAATCACATTGTTATGTTATTTTGATAACAAGCTTGTTAGTCTTACAATATACCTATAAGTCGTCCATCTTCACTTTGGTTTTGACAGTTATACGTCGTCCATCACCACCGCCATCGCAAATGAGTTGGAGTCGCTCACTGGCGATCGACCCCACACCATCTACTGCCGTCTTCATCGCAGGAAGATGGACGCCAACCGGGAGGTGAACGAGGCGACCCTCAATGTCCAGGTACTGTACGCCTACACAGTCATATAACGAGGGCGATTCTTGATAGATGTCCACGTATTCATTAATAAGATTTAACCAGATTGTCAAAGCAAAACCCCATATTGCAAGTAAACAACGAACCTATTAGTTTATCGAGGGTGCAATGATGGTTCGTCTAAGCGCAACCCGCCTATATTAGTCGATTTATTTATTATCCTCTTTTGAAACGAATACTTTCTTCCATCCAAATTACATGTTATTTTACAATCTATTCCGTGTCTTGTTTGTCTATGTTCTTCTAAAAAATACTATCAAATAATATAAATTTTAATTTTATAACCATTCAATATCTTGACAATTTCTATTTAATCTCTTACTAATCTACTCATCTTTAATGTTGTTAAGCCACATTCCTTTAGACGTTTGTATATGTATGACTAAGGTATTGTGTGTTACAAAAGCCATCAGGTACTGCACTCGACAGTTTCAGCAATATTGTTGCTGTTGAGTTGCGTTATTCTTTTTTTCGAGTGTGTGTTCAATTTTGTCGTAATTCTTTTCACTGTTATATGTATCTCTGAACTCATTATATTTGTAAATTAAATCAATTATATTGATCATACATTTAATATTAATTATATCCGCAAACGCTGTATTAATTATTATATTCTGAAGAGTTATGTCCTCTGGTAGTACCACGGAGTGTTCACCAAAGCGCCATAATTGGTTTATTGAGAGTGTTTTTGTTACGTGCAGGAGGCAATATACGCCTACAGCAACTTCACTGCCTTCATCAATGCCGCGAAGACGTCTATTGGTGGCCGCGCTCTGTTGCTCGACATTCACGGTCAGACTCACGCCGCCAACTGGACGGAACTTGGCTACGCTGTCTCCGCGTCGAAACTCAATAGCGGCCTCTTCTCGGCGTCTGACTCCACCATTAAAGCCATCGGAATGCACGTCTGTAATTCAGGCATGTATCTGTTAGTCTGTTAAAGGAATATGCTTTGTATATGTAGACTGATGGTCGTATGTCGTGGGTTGTTTAAGCCCGGGGGCTGAAAAGGTTTGGCAAAGCTAGACCAACGATAGTAGCAAGTACCTGTTTCCAAATTAGCCATAATTCACATAGTCCAAACTGCTATTCGTTATACTACAGTCCAAATTTTAGATAATGTTTCTACACGCAAACGTTTTTCATTGTTGTCGTCAAGTCCTCAAACCAGAAAAGAAAGCAGTCATACCAGTTCATTGTGTTCTTGTATTCCACAGACAACGCATGCTTCAAAGATTTGCTTCGCAAAACGACCCCAAACAGCCTCGGCCACTACTTGAGCAACGAGGCCTACCGTGTCGTGCCGTCCCCCGTCTTCCCCAGCCCGGGAAGCAATGGATACTACTCGGGCGGATACAACGTGAAGACACACGGATCTCTCTATGGCGGACTCGTCGATGCTATCCAGGTTGAAATCCCAAAGGAGGAGCGCTTCTCGTCCGTTCGCAGGACGAACTTCGCCAAAGCCGTTGCACGGGCCGTGAAACACTTCATGGACGACCACTATTGATTCGGACGTTCGGATGTCACTGACGGCCGGAAGACTTCACACTGTGATTGTCTCTTCGCACAGAACTCTAGTTCAATGCTTCGTAATTCAGTCTGAAATGCAAACATTTCGCCATTTGCACTGCTCTGCAAAACTACACTGATGAACGCGTGCGTATGCACACACACACACACGCGCGCGCGCGCATGCACGCACGCACGCACACACACACACACAAACAAACAAACGTGTTACCGAACAATTTGTATATTAAATATTTAGTTTATACACTCAAGATACGCCTGTCACCCAAATACATGAATGAAATTAAACATTTCTTTGATGTCAACATTGTAAAAGCTAATATAGTGTCATCTAATAAAAATGTTATTCGTGTTTTTCCTGTTGGAGTTGCTTTGTTTGCTCAGCGTGGAAACATGACTTTAATGCGATTTGCGAAGACTGTTTTTAGAAGGGTAAAACTTAAACAAATGGCTTTAAATATACTCCTCATAACAGGTATTTCTCTTTTCCCGTCGTTGTTATGTCATCCGGAAGTCTTGTCACAACGCACTTCAGGGCTGAAAGGAGATTTCAAAGTTGTCTTTGTATCATGTAATTACTAACATGTGAATCAATATAGTTAACGTCAAATGTATTTACATACACACATACACACCCACGGGCGCGCGCACGCACGCACGCACGCACGCACGCACGCACGCACGCACGCTCGCACGCACGCACGCACGCACGCACGCACGCACGCACGCACGCACACACACACACACACACACACACACACACACACACACACACAACAACAACTACACTTCTATTTCTAAATTGTGCCTTTATGAAAAAAGAAATACCTGTATGTAAATTGTGAACAATTGTTGAAATTGCCTTCTGCGATTCTACATTTGTCTGGTCGAGTTGAGTGAAATAATTATATCGAACACTCTGCTTCTGAAGCTGGTTTGTGGTCAAACACAAGAATCAACACAGTGACATCGTCCTTTTTCAACAGTTCAGTCTAGCCACACGTACAGTTGGACATGCGTATTCTCACCAGCAATAATGTAATAACATTGGTTATTCATGTCGTACTACAGTGTGGCTACTCATAAAACGTAAGCCTCATTCGGTGTTTCTATGCTAACTTTCCACTATGAAAAGATGGGTCACGCTGACATATGTGTGGCTTTAATAGTAAATCAAGATGTTTGAAGGAAGGGCTTCAAACTTGCCTTGCACTGTGTGGGGCGTCACGGTTTGGTGAACAAGTGCTCTAAGGACGTTATGTATACATGCACGCATGCGTGCCTGAGTACGTGCGTGAGAACATGTGTGTATGTATGTATGTATATATGTATTTATGTATGTATGTATGTATGTATGTATGTATGTATGTATGTATGTATGTATGTATGTATGTATGTATGTAAGTTTGTCTGTATGTACGTATGTATGTACGTTACGTAGGTATGTATGCATGCATGCACGTACGTATGTACATGTGTGTGTATGTATGTGTGTAGATGTGTGTGTATTTATGCATACATGTATGTATGTATGTATGTATGTGTATTCACATGCGTACGTGAGTAGTAGGGGTTAGGGTCTGAAGGATTAATTCCGGAGACCATGTGGATTAACGACTTCCGGTTGCGCACGCAGCACACCAGAGCGTCCCCTAGCGGCTGTAGGAGCGCCTCCTGGCGAATGCCGGAGACCAAGTGCATTAACGACTTCCGGTTGCGCACGCAACACACCAGAGCGTCCCCTAACGGTAGTAGGAGCGCCTCCTGGCGAATGCCGGAGACCATGTGCATTAACGACTTCAGGTTGCGCACGCAGCACACCAGAACGCCCCCTAGCGGCTGTAGGAGCGCCTCCTGGCGAATGGAGATAATCCTAAGTGTAGCCCCAACGTGTTGATGGTTGTGTAACCCTAAGTTTATGTCGTCTGCGGTGAATCCTGACCCAGAGAGGGGCGCGTGCTAACAGTGGTCATTAATAACTGAGATCAAAGGACCAAACGAGGAGACGAGAAACGAGCAAAACACGATATCGTACGAGTGCACACGTATTTTATCGCACAACACAAGCAGCATGATGATACAACATGGGTAGCGTGTAATATCACTACGACTACAACTATGACTATGACGATGAGACGACTTGCGGATGTTGACCATCACGCCAGAGGTCGCGAGCTTAGGTGTGTCTCCACCTCGCCAGAGGCTCGAGGGTGATGATGATGAGGCGACTTGCGGATGTTGACCATCACGCCAGAGGTCGTGAGCTTAGGGGTGGTGTGTCCCACATATCACTGACGTGGCGTTTAATTTAATTTTTTTATTTTAATTTAATTTTTTTTATTTTATTTTAATTTGAATTTTTATTTTAGTTTTAAATTACAATTTTCAATTCAATGAAAACACAGGGGAAAAACCCACATATTGCTGACGTTGCGGTTAGTGGGGAAAACCTGATATTTTACTACGATGTTTTAGTTAGCATATTTACGTATAAGCTAGTGCTCTAAATGGTGTACTTTTTTTGTGTTTTTGTAGAGTTCATTCTAAATTGCTGTATTTTAAAATGAAATGCGCACTATTATGCGAACGCTTACACCATTGATCAGTAATTGTCAGGTCTATATATAGCATATATATAGCATATATATATGCATATATATAGCAGAAGAGATTGCTACCTCTTGGGTGTTGGTTATTAATATAAATGTTTTGTTTTTACTAAAAAAATAACTCCATTCACTTCACTGGATTGAATATAGTAATAACAATAGATAATTTATTAAACTGTGTCTGTGAAGTTTTGTTTTCACGTGAAGTATCATGATTCTAGACTGTCAACTTTACAAGTAATTTTTGTATTGTAAATGTAACCATCACAATGTAATAATTGTTTTAGTGTACCGAAGCTAACAGACCTATCTACATTTGTTTCACTGGATTGGACATTGTTATACTAATAACAATGGTTAAGTTTTTATACTGTGGCAGCGTTTTGTTTTGACATGAATTGTGATGATTTTCAACTCAACTTTACAAGTAATTTTTTCTCCTTAAATAGTTTTTGACGGGTGCCCTCTAAACTGTTTTGGAAGGAGAAAGGGTGTTATTTTCCATGCGTTAAATTAAAAAACAACTTTACATTGGTTTGACAATGACTGGTTTTCATTCGCCGCCACATATATTAGTCTAGAAAAAATCTTTGTGCAAAACAAAAAAAAATAGGTCATTAACTTTTTATTAATGTAACATCACCATTCTTGAAAATGGGAACTATATTGAAATTTTTGGTGATCTGGAACATATCTATTGTCAAACAATAAGGCAACAATATGATGGTTCAAGCAAACTGGAATAACCTTGTTTAATGATGTTCAGTTTTATGCCACCCCATCCCCCAATTTTTTTTTTACACGCTCGATAAATTTCTGTATTTCATCTATAGTTGCTGGTGTCAGAAACATGGAATTTTATAAACACCATACAGATTGTCATCAGGAACCTTTGATACAATTGTTTTCTTTTTGCAATGCTTAAATTCATAAAATACTCATTCAACTTATCAGCAATATTTTTTTTTTTGTGTAAATATATCTTCAACTAAGAACTCATCACTTTATGAAAGTGTTGGGGAAATGATCCGATCTGAATAAATTATTCTGTGCATTTGGTAATATTCACCAAATATATTGTCTATTGCTGTGAAAGTGGTTGGATTGATTGTGACATTGTATCTATGTAGGCTATCACAGTTAAGCAAACTGATGTTGGAGTCGCCATTAAACACTGTTTGTTTACAACTTTGAGTACTTAACAAATTTTAGTATTTTGATTAGTGAAATCAGTAATATTTATGTTTAGTGACCGATAAATAATGCCAATTATTAATTTCTCTTTTACATTTCTTAGATCAAGTCTTAACTTCAATAAACATACATTCTAAATATGCAGTTATAATATTAAGTTTTGGTATTTCAAAATAGTAATAAGATTTGTGGATACTCCTCATCCCTTCTTTGAGGGCCTTGAAAGATGAATACTTCTGAAGTCGGTCAACTCATCAATATATTTTTCATTTATTAACCATCTTTTGGTTAACACTATGACAATCAGTGATAAGTAATTATTCAATTTACTAAGAGTTTTTGACAGACTTCAAGTATTTAAAGGAGGAAAACCCACAAATATAATCATTATTAGATTTCATTAATATCAGTGCCAAGGTAGTATTGTGTAAATGAACTGTTTCCTGCTATAAAAAAATTATAATCTGGATCCAAATTCCTAGTAGCATGACTTTAAAAATCAACTATTTCACCTGCAGGTGTTCAGGTTAAACTGGATCATTTAAATCTCTAGTAAATGTATACTTAACTATAATAATAGCACACATGTTGCTATTCTGTACCTTGCTTATTAAGCAATACAAATTGTGTGTACGCCTTATTGCGTTTGTTCATTATACAGTTAAACAAATACAATGTATAATAATAATTAAACACAACAGTCCTCCGTCTCTCCTACCTCCAGCCACATCCTGGCTCCTGATACATTGCGTCCACCATACAGGCCTCTGTATTTCCTACCTCCAGCCACACCCTTGCTACTTACACACTACCTCTGCCATACAGTCCTCTTTTTCTCCTACCTCCTGCCACATCCTGGCTCCTTACACACTACCTCTGCCACACAGTCCTCTTTCTCTCCTACCTCCAGCCACATCCTGGCTCCTGATACATTGCATCCATCATACAGGCCTCTGTCTCTCCTACCTCCAGCCACATCGTGGCTCCTGATAAATTGCGTCTACCAAACTGTCCTCTGTCTCTCCTACCTACAGCCACATCCTGGCGCCTGATACATTGCCTCCGCCATACAGTCCTCCGTCTCTCCTACCTCCAGCCACATCCTGGCTACTTACACATTGCCTCCACCACACAGTCATCTGTCTCTCCTACCTCCAACCACATCCTGGCTCCTGATACATTGCGTCCACCATACTGTCCTCTGTCTCTCCTACCTACAGCCACATCACGGCTCCTGATACATTGCCCCTGCCATACAGTCCTCTATCTCTCCTACCTCCAACCACATCCTGGCTCCTGACGCACTGCCTCCACCACACAGTCCTCTGTCTACCCTACCTCCAGCCACATCCTGGCTCCTTAAACACTGCCTCCGCCACATTGTGGCTCTTGATACATTGCGTCCACCATAATATCATCTGTCTCTCCTACCTCCAACCACATCCTGACTCCTGATACGTTGCGTCAACCATACTATACTGTCCTCTGTCTCTCCTACCTCCAGCCACATCCTGGCTCCTGTACATAAATGTATACTGAGACGATGAGAAACAGCAAGACAGCTTCGAGACAGTGTCATAAAATAAATAAATGTACAGTCTGTATCTCCAGCACACAGCTGTAAGATATAGTAACTACAACTCCAGTACACAATTAGAATACACAGTTACTGCTAGAATACATGGCCAGTGCACCCTCAGTACACATCTAGAATATATAGTCACTACACACTTTGTACACAGCTGAAATACAAAATATTCACAGTATCTCCAGTGCATAGCTATAATGTATTGTCACTACAACTCCAGTACACGATTAGAATACACAATTACTGCTCAACAAGGACACAGCTCGAATACCTGGTCACTGCTGTATCTCCAGCACACAGCTGTAAGATATAGTCACTACAACTCCAGTACACAAATATAATGCAGAGTTACTGCTAGAATACGTGGCCAGTGCACCCTCTGTACACATTTAGAATATATAGTCACTACACACTCTGGACACAGCTAAAATACAAAATATTCACAGTATCTCCAGTACATAGCTATAATGCATTATCACTACAACTCCAGGACACGATTAGAATACATGGTCGCTGCTGTATCTCCAGCACACAGCTGTAAGATATAGTCACTACAACTCCAGTACACAAATAGAATACACAGTTACTGCTAGAATACATGGCCAGTGCACCCTTGGTACATATTTAGAATATATAGTCACTACACACTCTGAACACATTTAAAAATACAAAATATTCACAGTATCTCCAGTACATAGCTATAATGCATTATCACTACAACTCCAGGACACGATTAGAATACATGGTCGCTTCTCTATCTCCAGCACACAGCTGTAAGATATAGTCACTACAACTCCAGTACACAAATAGAATACACAGTTACTGCTAGAATACATGGCCAGTGCACCCTCAGTACACATCTAGAATATATAGTCACTACACACTCTGTACACAGCTAAAATACAAAATATTCACAGTATCTCCAGTACATAGCTATAATGCATTGTCACTACAACTCCAGTACACGATTAGAATACACAGTTACTGCTCACCCAGGACACAGCTCGAATAAATGGTCGCTGCACCCTCAGTACGTAACTGGAATACATAGTCACTACACCCTCAGTACATAGCTAGAATACAAAATCACACAATTTCGCACAACTTCACACAACTTTGCACAACATTAAAAAATTTCACACAACTTCGCACAACTTCGCACAACTTCGCACAACTTCAAGATTTAACAAGATTTAACAATATTTGCCATCCAAGCCAAAGGCCCAGATGGCAAGTGGACAAGGAAGCCATTGGCTTATCGAGAGTCCAACAATGTTCACCTACTTATAACCCGCCCTCCTGATATATGTGTCAACCTTGTTTTTAAACATATTCACGCTGCTAGCAGTTACACAATCTGTAGACAGTTTGTTCCATTCATTTATTGTCCTCTGTGAGAACGAGTGCTTCCTGATGTCCAATCTACATTGATCCTTTACTAATTTTACCTCATGTCCTCTAGTTCTGCTATCCTTCTTGAGTGAGAAAAACATATTTCTATCAATATTTTCATACCCATTCAATATCTTAAAAACTTCAATCTGATCTCCTCTTAACCTCCTTGTCTCTAGAGTTGTTAAACCACATTCTTTCAGGCGTTCTTCATAACTAAGGTCTCTAAGTTCTGGAATAATTTTAGTTGCTCTCCTTTGTATGCGTTCAAGCGTATCTATATCCTTCTTACGATATGGTCTCCATGCTTGTATACAGTATTCTAAATGAGGTCTAACTATTGCTTTATAAAGAGGTATAATTAACTTTTTTCCCTTATATGTTATGTTTCTTCTAATCAATCCAAGAATTTGATTACCCTTTGAAGCTGCAATACCACACTGCTCTGAAACTTTCATATCAGCGCTTATTGTAACTCCTAAGTCCTTTTCTTTTACAGTAGTACCAAGAACAGTAGCTCCCATTTTATAGTTTACATTCAAGTTCCCATGTCCTGTGTGTAGGCATTTACATTTCCCAAAATTGAACAGCATCTGCCATTTCTCAGACCATTTCACTAATCTGTCTAGATCGTTTTGTAAATGTTGTTTATCACCATCAGTATTAACCTTTCTAAACAGTTTTGTGTCGTCCGCAAATTTCAGTACGTTACTTGTTATACTCTCGTCCAAGTCATTGATATAAATTAAGAATAATATAGGTCCTAATACTGATCCTTGAGGTACCCCACTCAAAACCGATTTCCAATTTGAAACTTCGCCATCTACTACAACTCGTTGTCTTCTGTCAGTCAGCCATTGTTCTATCCAGTCAGTTATGCTATCCCCGATACCATGGGCTTTTAATTTAAGTAGCAATCTTTGATGACTTCGCACAACTTCATACAACTTCTGGCGAACAAACTAACAAAATGACACCATCTCAGAATACATTTATTTATTTTATGACAATGTCTCCATTCTGCCTTGATGTTTCTCACCATCTCAGCGCGCGTGGGGTAATACACCTTTTTTCCGCGAAATACACCTTTTTCCTGTAATCGCGCAAGCCCCTGGTCAGATGGCTATACTCGTCTCATTACTCTATGGTGGGGTGGTGAGGTGTGGTAACCAGAAGGTAATGAGTACACTCGACTCATAAAATAAATAAATGTATGCTGAGATGGTGAGAAACATCAAGGCAGAATGGAGACATTGTCATAAAATAAATAAATGTATTCTGAGATGGTGTCATTTTGTTAATTTGTTCGCCAGAAGTTGTATGAAGTTGTGTGAAGATGTGCGAAGTTGTGCGAAGTTGTGTGAAGTTGTGCGAAATTGTGTGATTTTGTATTCTAGCTATGTACTGAGGGTGTAGTGACTATGTATTCCAGTTATGTACTGAGGGTGCAGCGACCATGTATTCGAGCTGTGTCCTGGGTGAGCAGTAACTGTGTATTCTAATCGTGTACTGGAGTTGTAGTGACAATGCATTATAGCTATGTACTGGAGATATTGTGAATATTTTGTATTTTAGCTGTGTACAGAGTGTGTAGTGACTATATATTCTAGATGTGTACTGAGGGTGCACTGGCCATGTATTCTAGCAGTAACTGTGTATTATATTTGTATACTGGAGTTGTAGTGACTATATCTTACAGCTTTTTGCTGGAGATACAGCAGCGACCATGTATTCTAATCGTGTCCTGGAGTTGTAGTGATAATGCATTATAGCTATGTACTGGAGATACTGTGAATATTTTGTATTTTAGCTGCGTACAGAGTGTGTAGTGACTATATATTCTAAATGTGTACAGAGTGTGCACTGGCCATGTATTCTAGCAGTAACTGTGTATTATATTTGTGTACTGGAGTTGTAGTGACTATATCTTACAGCTGTGTGCTGGAGATACAGCAGTGACCAGGTATTCGAGCTGTGTCCTGGTTGAGCAGTAATTGTGTATTCTAATCGTGTACTGAAGTTGTAGTGACAATGCATTATAGCTATGTACTGGAGATACTGTGAATATTTTGTATTTCAGCTGTGTACAAAGTGTGTAGTGACTATATATTTTAGATGTGTACTGAGGGTGCACTGGCCATGTATTCTAGCAGTAACTGTGTATTCTAATTGTGTACTGGAGTTGTAGTTACTATATCTTACAGCTGTGTGCTGGAGATACAGACTGTACATTTATTTATTTTATGACACTGTCTCGAAGCTGTCTTGGTGTTTCTCATCGTCTCAGTATACATTTATGTACAGGAGCCAGGATGTGGCTGGAGGTAGGAGAGACAGAGGACAGTATAGTATGGTGGACGAAACGTATCAGGAGTCAGGATGTGGTTGGAGGTAGGAGAGACAGATGATATTATGGTGGACGCAATGTATCAAGAGCCACAATGTGGCGGAGGCAGTGTTTAAGGAGCCAGGATGTGGCTGGAGGTAGGGTAGACAGAGGACTGTGTGGTGTAGGCAGTGCGTAAGGAGCCAGGATGTGGTTGGAGGTAGGAGAGATAGAGGACTGTATGGCAGGGGCAATGTATCAGGAGCCGTGACGTGGCTGTAGGTAGGAGAGACAGAGGACAGTATGGTGGACGCAATGTATCAGGAGCCAGGATGTGGCTGGAGGTAGGAGAGACGGAGGACTGTATGGCGGAGGCAATGTATCAGGCGCCAGGATGTGGCTGTAGGTAGGAGAGACAGAGGACAGTTTGGTAGACGCAATTTATCAGGAGCCACGATGTGGCTGGAGGTAGGAGAGACAGAGGCCTGTATGATGGATGCAATGTATCAGGAGCCAGGATGTGGCAGGAGTTAGGAAAGACAGAGGACTGTGTGGCGGAGGCAGTGTGTAAGGAGCAAGGGTGTGGCTGGAGGTAGGTAAGACAGAGGCCTGTATGATGGACGCAATGTATCAGGAGCCAGGATGTGGCTGGAGGTAGGAAAGACAGAGGACTGTATTATGGATGCAATGTATCAGGAGCCAGGATGTGGCTGGAGGTAGGAGAGACAGAGGACTGTATTATGGATGCAATGTATCAGGAGCCAGGATGTGGCTGGAGGTAGGAGAGAAAGAGGACTGTATGGCGGAGGTAGTGTGTAAGGAGCCAGGATGTGGCTGGAGGTAGGAAAGACAGAGGACTGTATGGCGGAGGCAGTGTGTAAGTAGCCAGGATGCGGCTGGAGGTAGGAGAGACGGAGGACTGTTGTGTTTAATTATTATTATACATTGTATTTGTTTAACTGTATAATGAACAAACACAATTAAGCGTACACACAATTTGTATTGCTTAATAAGCAAGGTAGAGAATAGCAACATGTGTGCTATTATTATAGTTAAGTATACATTTACTAGAGATTTAAATGATCCAGTTTAACCTGAACACCTGCAGGTGAAATAGTTGATTTTTAAAGTCATGCTACTAGGAATTTGGATCCAGATTATAACATTTTTATAGCAGGAAACAGTTCATTTACAAAATACTACCTTGGCACTGATATTAATGAAATCTAATAATGATTATACTTGTGGGTTTTCCTCCTTTAAATACTTGAAGTCTGTCAAAAACTCTTAGTAAATTGAATAATTATTTATCACTGATTGTCATAGGGTTAACCAAAAGATGGTTAATAAATGAAAAATATATTGATGAGTTGACCGACTTCAGAAGTATTCATCTTTCAATGCCCTCAAAGAAGGGATGAGGAGTATCCACAAATCTTATTACTATTTTGAAATACCAAAACTTAATATTATAACTGCGTATTTAGAATGTATGTTTATTGAAGTTAAGACTTGATCTAAGAAATGTAAAAGAGAAATTAATAATTGGCATTATTTATCGGTCACTAAACATAAATATTACTGATTTCACTAATCAAAATACTAAAATTTGGCAAGTACTCAAATTTGTAAACAAACAGTGTTTAATGGCGACTCCAACATAAGTTTGCTTAACTATGATAGCCTACATTGATACAATATCACAATCACTCCAACCACTTTCACAGCAATAGACAATATATTTGGTGAATATTACCAAATGCACAGAATAATTTATTCAGATCGGATCATTTCCCCAACACTTTCATGAAGTGATGAGTTCTTAGTTGAAGATATATTTACCCACACACAAAAAAAATATTGCTGATAAGTTGAATGAGTATTTTATGAATTTAAGCATTGCAAAAAGAAAACAATTGTATCAAAGGTTCCTGATGACTATCTGTATGGAGTTTATAAAATTCCATGTTTCTGACACCAGCAACTATAGATGAAATACAGAAACTTATCGAGCGTGTAAAAAAAAAAAATTGGGGGATGGGGTGGCATAAAACTGAACATCATTAAACAAGGTTATTCCAGTTTGCTTGAACCATCATATTGTTGCCTTATTGTTTGACAATAGATATGTTCCAGATCACCAAAAATTTCAATATAGTTCCCATTTTCAAGAATTCTAGACTAATATATGTGGCGGCGAAGGAAAACCAGTCATTGTCAAACCAATGTAAAGTTGTTTTTTAATTTAACGCATGGAAAATAACACCCTTTCACATTCCAAAACAGTTTAATGCATTCAAATGCTCCCACTAGAATCAAAGTTACAAGAATTTAAAGAGGGCACCCGTCAAAAACTATTTAAGGAGAAAAAATTACTTGTAAAGTTGAGTCGAAAATCATCACAATTAATGTCAAAACAAAACGCTGCCACAGTATAAAAACTTATCCATTGTTATTAGTATAACAATGTCCAATCCAGTGAAGCAAATGTAGATAGGTCTGTTAGCTTCGGTACACTAAAACAATTATTACATTGTGATGGTTACATTTACAATAAAAAAATTACTTGTAAAGTTGACAGTCTAGAATCATGATACTTCACGTGAAAACAAAACTTCACAGACACAGTTTAATAAATTATCTATTGTTATTACTATATTCAATCCAGTGAAGTGAATGGAGTTATTTTTTTAGTAAAAACAAAACATTTATATTAGTAACCAACACCCAAGAGGTAGCAATCTCTTCTTGTGATTAACTCTGAAAAGTACCGTTGTTGTGTGGCTCTGTGCTTTCAAGTGACATGTCACAGACACACTGTCATCCGGTCGTCCACGTTCGACTCAAATAAGTCAGAGTCATCGTCACTACTGCCGATTGGGCATGTCCCAAAGTAATCACTCGCAAATTCATTGAGCCAGAGTCTCCGCTTGCGATATTCTGCATGTTCATCAACGTCAAAGCGTAGAGACAACGAGCAACTCTGTTCGATCCAACCACGGGCCCAACCATGGACGCAGGCAGCCATCTTGGATTTTTTGAAAATCGTAAACACGAAACGGAATTCGTCCTATAGTCTTATATTTCCAATTAAATCCGCATCGACAACTGGTTGTGTAGTTGAGTAATATATACAGATATAAACCACAGCAGCATCAAACTAAACTAATCACTAATCGATCTACATAAACACTCCAATCCAACTTTTTTTTTTGCGCACTGCCACTGCAGTTATGAACCGCGTGATTTATAAATAGTTTTCGAATGGTATGCTATATATAGACCTGACAATTACTGATCAAGGGTGTAAACGTTCGCATAATAGTGCGCATTTCATTTTAAAATACAGTAATTTAGAATGAACTATACAAAAACACAAAAAGTACACCATTTAGAGCACTAGCTTATACGTAAATATGCTAACTAAAACATCGTAGTAAAATATCAGGTTTTCCCCACTAACCGCAACGTCAGCGATATGTGGGTTTTTCCCCTGTGTTTTCATTGAATTGAAAATTGTAATTTAAAACTAAAATAAAAATTCAAATTAAAATAAAATAAAAATTTTAATTAAAATTAAAAAATTAAATTAAACGCCACGTCAGTGATATGTGGGACACACCACCCCTAAGCTCACGACCTCTGGCGTGATGGTCAACATCCGCAAGTCGCCTCATCATCATCACCCTCGAGCCTCTGGCGAGGTGGAGACACACCTAAGCTCGCGACCTCTGGCGTGATGGTCAACATCCGCAAGTCGTCTCATCGTCATAGTCATAGTTGTAGTCGTAGTGATATTACACGCTACCCATGTTGTATCATGCTGCTTGTGTTGTTCAATAAAATACGTGTGCACTCGTACGATATCGTGTTTTGCTCGTTTCTCGTCTCCTCGTTGGGTCCTTTGATCTCAGTTATTAATGACCACTGTTAGCACGTGCCCCTCTCTGTGTCAGGATTCACCGCAGACGACATAAACTTAGGGTTACACAACCATCAACACGTTGGGGTTACACTTAGGATTATCTCCATTCGCCAGGAGGCGCTCCTACAGCCACTAGGGGGCGCTCTGGTGTGCTGCGTGCGCAACCTGAAGTCGTTAATGCACATGGTCTCCGGCATTCGCCAGGAGGCGCTCATACAGCCGCTAGGGGACGCTCTGGTGTGCTGCGTGCGCAACCGGAAGTCGTTAATGCACATGGTCTCCGGAATTAATCCTTCAGACCCTAACCCCTACTACTTACGTGTGTGCGTCCGATCGTGTGTGCGCGCGTGCGTCAGTGTGCGCCTGCATGCCTTCGCGCGTATTATTCACATACGCAATAAAAAATACATATATGAACATCCGAATTAACCACTCACAATATGCTCACATGTATACATATTTCAATTTATGTATAATTGTATAATATGGAAGTTTTTAATGTTATCAATGTTATTAGTGATATTTGGAATGCTGCTAACGATGTGTTTTTATATTCCAAAACATATATAAAAGTCATGTAGTAAAGTTGTAGTAAAATTAATGTCACAGATATAATCCAATTTTGACATTTACATTCCTTAAAATAGCATGGGGAGAGCGGGGCTAGTTGTAACACGGATACGTTTAACATACGTGTGACAGAAAAAACTGCTAATGCAAATTATTTCGCAAGGTAACAGTATGCTCATCAATAGTTTTTAGCATGTCACGTGTGATATCACGTGGATCAATTAAAAAGGTTAGAAACGGTGCCATGTTAAAGAAAACAATCGCTTGTCTTATATAAAAGAAATGTGTTTTGCTTATACAATATTTATATACCAAGACATTTGTTCTTGGGGTATTTAATCATATTTTAATTCATGTTTTTTTTTCTGAAAGAAATATATAGTTGTGGCTGAAAATTTGCTGGGTGTGGAGTTTCCTCTTATATGCAACCACCAAATTAACAAAACCGGGTAACTACACGCATAATTTCTATACACCAAGTTGTGACTTAGGCAATATCTTACTGCAAAATCATTAGGTTTCCCCTTTATACACTAGCATTTAAATATTTATACACAATGTTTTATGTATCACTAGAACTGGCGTGCTTTTGATTCCAGTTAGCGCTGTACAAAGACCCGAAACTGAAACTATTTTACTTTTTTCTGCATGTTATATATGTTCACTTGCAAATGTACAGAAAAAATATATATATATAAAGTGGGGGAAGACGACGAGAGAGATGCTAGGGTGAACTCACCTCAGCCTGGGAGGAGGTTGAGAGGAGGTAAGGTGACAGGTCGTAGGGAGACAGGACGGAAGGAGACGGGACATAGGGAGACAAGACGAAAGGAGACGAGAAGGAAAGAAATGGGAGGGAAGACAAATGGATCGAAGGAAAGGGGAGTGGGGAGACAGTAGCGAATGAGTCGGGGGGGGGGGAGGAGACGATAGTTAAGGCGATGGGAGTGAGGGAGACGGGAGGGAAGGTGACGGGAGCACAAATTAGCCAGGAGACGGCAGGGAAAGGTGTAATGTTGATGCGTGAGAGAGAGCCTGATAACAGTCTGCCACCAAGTGCAAAGGCTGCAGGACAGACTGTGATGGAGGGGATCCATCGGAAGAGCTATTCCGAGGCAGTGATAGAGGGGGTGAGAAAGAGAGCGAGGGTGTTTGTGGGGGACTCAATAGTTAGGAAGACCGACAGAGTCTTAAACAAGGGAGAGGACGTTGTAGTTTGCTTGCCTGGGGACAAAATAGAGGCAATAACTGAGAGGGTAGAAAACATTTCCTTTCGAAGCAGCAGTACCACGTTGCTCTGAAATTCTTCATGTCAGCATTAAATGTTACTCCTAAGTCCTTTTCCTTTGTGGTTCTACCTATTACAGCATCCCACATTTTAAATTCTTCGTCCATGTTTCCATGTCCTATATGTGTACATTTACACTTCCCAAAATTGAATAACATTTGCCATTTTTCTGACCATTTAACTAATTTATCTAGATCATCCTGTAAACTTTGTTTATCTGTATCATTAGTAACCTTTCTGAATACTTTTGTGTCATCTGCAAATTTGAGTACATTGCTAGGTATGTCATCTTCCAAATCATTTATATATATTAAAAACAGTATAGGGCCTAATACTGATCCCTGTGGTACCCCACTCAAAACCGATTTCCAGTTTGAAATCTCACCATTTACTTTTACTCTCTGTTTTCTGTGTGTAAGTGACTTTTCTATCCAGTTGATTACATCTTTACCTATGCCATGGGCTTTTAGTTTAAGTAACAATCTTTGATGTGGCACTTTATCGAAATCTTTCTTAAAATCTAAGAAGACAACATCCACTGGTGAACCGTCATCTACCCACTTTGTAATTTCTTCAAAAAATATAAGAGATTAATTAGACATGACCTTACTTTTAGGAATCCATGTTGAGATGTATTTATTAATTTATGTTTTACAAGGAATTCCACCATGTGGTCTCTAATTAATGTTTCGAGTAATTTACATACAACTGATGTTAAACTCACTGGTCTGTAATTTTCTGGCTTGTTCCTCGATCCCTTCTTAAATAGCGGCGTAATGTTTGTCTCTTTCCATTCTGAAGGAACTATTCCTTATTCTAATGACAAGTTAAACAAATTTGCAAGTGGTGTACTAATTCGCTCAATAATTTCCTTAATCAGTTTTGGTGCTATCCCATCAACTGCAGGTGATTTATTATCTTTCATCTTCTTAATTTTATTTGCTATCATTTCAGAAGTTACAAATAACTGCCCTAAATCTTCTGATGAACTGCCCTCAAATTTAGTAAATGGAACTGGATGTGAGCTGATATCTTCTGTGGTAAAAACTGAGCTGAAATACTCACTCAGGACCTCTTCTTATGGTGGCTGGGTTGACTTAGTACGATAGCAACAAGAAGTACATAAAATACGAGACCGGCTCTCTCAACGTAATCGTCACCGCCCCGCACGGGGGCATCTGCAACCCGCATCCATCCCGAACAGGGAAGCCGGGTGTTTCAACGGCATTGAATGCGATTTCAAGCACAACTGTTGCGTTCCGGATCCCGCGAACTGCGGCGTCAGAACCGTCAAAGAAAGGTGTGTTAAAATTATTCTATCCAAACCATACCTTTCTAAGCATCAGTCCTCTTCATTTTCATCGTGTAGGATGTACTTGCCGCTCTCATTTTGGCAGGCCTGTCCACCCTGGCATGCGCAAAATGGTGTGCATGCCATGTCAGAGCTGTTGTAGCTGCACTTTTTCGTGCTACATGGCATTTCACTCTGACATGAGCACTTGATCAGCTTTAGCAACCCATTTGGGGCTAACGAGGTGTCTGGGGAGACAGTAGCTGGACTTAGCGCAGTACTCCCTTCCTCCTGTGATCAACCATAAGATGTAGGGTCTAGTACAGGTGGGTTGGGATCATAGACATAAATAGAACACCCGTTAGTAAAACAAGACCGCTGAGCCATTATCAGTTGACACATGATAAAGTGATGCAGGCTTGGACCAGTGACATTCATGCTGCTACACGGCAAGAACCCACTGGAGGCCCAGTGTTTATACTGTACAACACTCAGTCTTCATCATATATCTATATATATATACAGTACTAATAAGAGATTATTACTACATAGCTATATATATATATACCTAATACCTTATTACGTGCACAATCTATCCATGCACCTTGTATATCAAATATCATAACATATTAACTATAACAGTACCACCACTAAACATGATCGAAACTGAACTTTCTGAAGTGCTCTATACATGTATTAGTGGTCAAAATCTCATTGAGCCCTGTTGGACATTCTTCTAGATCTAAGGTCCCAAAAATATTATTTTTCCATCTTCCAACACATTCCCCAGCTGCTCCATCACAGCCATTTCCACATGCAGATCAAGATCTTTCTCGAATGTTATCTGGCCAACTTGCCCAAGGACACGCCTCATGTAAAGAAATGTGCTCTCTCATTTAAGTTGTCAATTGTTTCAGTAGGCAACATTTCACATGGTTTTTCAAACAAATGCATAGAATGCAATGAATGTTGTAATGTGTACAGAATGAGTTACATGATAGTGGTTCATACAACGATGAAAAGGTAAACGACGACCAAAAAGGGAGAGCCTCATTACATGCACATGACTTAATAAAAATAGAGAAAAAAATCTTATTAATGAGCTGGTATCTAGTACAGTTTTTAAAAAAAAGTTACAAATATCCATACACGCACGCACACATTATTTAAAAAACTGAATCCTACCCCAATAACATTTTATGTTGCACCCAATCAACTACTGGGAAACACTTCATGTACGCTACCCCCAAGAAAAACAAACGTATCTGTAATATATTGATATTTCAAAAAAATTTCGAAACTGTTACATTCATGCAGTCATGCAGTGGATGCAACTGTTTCTGCGTGCAATAAAATGCCGGCCAGTGGTCCACGAACACTTCACTGCAGTGGGCTGGCTTATCGCTCTTGTTTATAGGGGGATGATTAATGATGTAACTCTATGGTTGGGACCCAAAGCATGAAGCCAAATTGCTATTTACGGATGGGTTGTGGCTACATTCTGTTCGAACGCTTCACTTGTAGGTGGTAATGAAAACAGCTTTGGTGCAGAAGCCTTGCTTCTGCTTACTTTAGAAAACCACATTTGTTGACGTGCTTCCGTCATCGAATGACATCTTTACTGACCATAGCAGGCCAACATGAAGTGTGTGGCCTGGTCTACTACTTCAGAAAACGGTGGTCCGCCTGGATTTACCAGTAAGTTGAGATAACGTTGGCCATGTCTCAGAACTTTCAGAGCTGCAACCTTGACAACGCCAAAGTATGACGTCACAGTATGACAACCTGTGAGACCGTGAGCAGCTGGTACATCTGGGGCGATGGCGCTGTGCTCTCCTGCAGCTGCGTTGATATCTAGGACACTTCGACCTTGAATTGGCGAAACCATTAGAACGTTGCAGGATATATGGCCCTGGTGACAGAAATGCAACAAGAGAACAAAGATGTCGGTGTCATCTACAACGACCAGGACGGTACCATCCTCTACACGTGAAACTTGTTGCACAATCAGAGGGTCTCCCTCCTCCTGTGTTATAGCCATGTCTTGACGTTTGTTTACAAAACCATTTGTGATTTCTACAGGAACCGGGTCTCTGCCAGTGACGACTAGTTTATGCTTTTGAAAGTCAGCCTTGTGCGAAACCAAATCCTCGACGATGAGAACAATCAATTGATTTTTGTTTGTGGTGACGGTTAGGACGACTTTTTGTGGTGGCAGGCGAGCTGTGCAACGTAATGTGTAGATCCTGCTTGCTCCTTTGTCCCTGCCGCGTCGGGTTGCCTCCTTTCGCACTGCCCTCAATGTATCTGTCGAACACCAGATAGATGTCACTGTCACAGTTCATGGACCATTAGCGTGGTTGTGTCAAGATCGACTTCAAGCCTATGGCTTTTGCATAGATTGTTTCAGTGTCAAACATTTTAGCATCTCCGACTTTAACGTGTTTCCTGGTGGTCACAATTTTTGGTATTGAATCATGAAATCCACCAGGCCAACTGCGTTCAAAAGACTCCATCTGTGTTTTTTTTCCAGCGCCTTGTCGGCATTGAGTGAGGAGTGATTCACAACGTGTCCAGTGACAATGTTCATCAGCCCATCTGGATGTTGCTCTGGGACAAGTGGATCTATGCAAAGTTCCAATTTATCGCGTAGAGCTTTCCTGTCTTAATCATCTCCTTTGATTCTTGCGGCTGTTTCTTCTTTATGCGAAGTTTGGGCAGATGGTTGTTCCTTATCTCTCATCTCGTTCAAGTCGTCGCTGATGCCATGGCAGGTATGCAAGCTATAAGCTCAGGTTTTCAGAGTTTCCGGTTTCATAGTTATTCCAATTATCCCACTCTGTCCATGACCATACCTCACGAAGGTAGTTTCAATGGCCATGTCACTCCAAATGCCATTGAACAGACCAGCGTTGTGGTGCATCGTGTGCAGTCCTGTTGATGAAATGCTGTTGATGAAATGCGCACGTATGCCATCGGGCAAGCCTTCCATAGTTCGCAGATAGTAGAGTGCATACCGGGCATAGTGGACATGCCCTGCGGCAAAGAACAAAGGGACCAAATCCTTCAAATTAATGTTGTCATGTTCTTATGTTTTTTATTCGCGGAACATGAAATATAGTCTTTTTTCGCATAGTCGGCAACAATTTATAGCATACTTATGGTCGCCTTGTTTTCTTTACGTTTTTTCATATCAATTATGGTGAAATCGAATTCCTCATGTCTGGAAACATATAAAATAACATTTCAATCATGTCTGTATCTTGTCTGATTGCGAAGATACGATAAAAAGTTGATTTGGGCGGCCATTTTGGATTTTTTTCAAATTGCTCAAAGGTGAGAACTTCACACCCCCGGATGTCATTATATACATGCTAGAGATGACTAATCAGCAAATAAAAAACTATATCAGGCAAAATGGGGTTACCCCCCTCGGCTGCTGGACTAAAGTTTTAGATGTTTTGAAAGTGATGGTGAATTCATTCCAGACCACAGACAGAGCGACAGGGAAAGCGCTTGCTCAAGTTAAGCTCAATTTTAGGAACAATAAGTTGTTGTGAAATGGATTATCTGAGCTGTCTAGGGACATTTAAAATATGCAGGAGACTAGCCAAGTAGGATGGTTGTTGTGTAGATAGGACACGGTACGTAAGAGTGGACATTTAAAAATGTATTAGTTTGGTGTGTGTTTTCTTTGTTTCTGTCTGTTTCCTTGCAATAATTGACTGTCCACAGGATGAATCTTGACACGGGTTCTTTTCGTTAAGGTTATAGCAGTGACCAGCTAGTTGGAGGTGCTCATTTGAATCTTGGTTGAACGTTTGTCTATGTCCCTCTAACGGTCTTTGTTTATCAGCCTATTGCCCTGTGAATATTGATAAACTTTCTGAGGATTATATCAGAATACTGTACTTAATAAAACTATTGAATCATAAAAAAATTAATATGTAATCATTTCAGAATAACAGTACATTTTACTCGATTTTGAATTACAATTCCATCAGTAGGTTAATTGTCGAATAATTTATGTAGGTGCTATATTTAGACTCCGTGCTGTTTTATTTTTGCAAACTCTTGTTTGCTTTCCCGTAATTTTATGTTGTGCTGATTCCTGTGAGGGGTTTGTCATCGGTGCAACGTATTGCATACAACAATGTATTCGGTTTGTTGCGGTCTTTTCCCGCCAGTCTCGAGCTTGTGTTAGAGGCATACTCCAGTGCCGGTTTAAGGCCAGGTCGATGGAGCGGCAGCTGCAGTGACACAGTAAATAAACCCACCACATATTTAGATACTGGTGGAATTTCGCAAACTATTTTCGAAGGCCACAAAAGAAGACAAACTATGCCAATTAACCAAGCGATTTGATAACGCTTTACATAAACATTAACATAATGTTACGACAATGCCCATTAGCTGTCTAGAATACGCCCCACTAATTTCCGGTAGATGGCGCCACTTCTTTGCACCTAGGCCTTTTGCAACATGGGAATATAAACTCAGTCAATACTGCCCTCTAGCGGGTCATAAGGGGACAACTCTCGCTGTGATGTGAAAGCTGGGCCACTGGGACATTGATCCGGTTCTGAATATATTCCAACGCTATTGAAGCTAATTGCAGATATTGTAAAACGCCATTGTCTTGATTGAAACAAGTATTATGTTAGCAAAACTTCAAATTTATCTTGGTGAGCCCGGTTTTTTAAACAAGATTTAACAAAATGTCCACCCAATACTACAGGCTCCAGATGGCAAGTGGATAAGAAAGCCACTGGCTTATCGAGATTCCAACAAATTTATTTATGTATAGCCCGCCTTTATCAAATATCTGTCAATTTTATTCTTAAACATATTCATACTGCATTCACACAGTGACTTGACAGTTTGTTCCATTCATTTATCGTCCTCTGTGAAAATTAGCGCCTTCTCATATCCAAATTGCACTGTTCCGTAACCAATTCTGCTTCGTGCCCACAGTTTCAACTGCCTTCTTTAAAGTGTGAAGAACGTACCTTTATCAATATCCTCATAAATATTTTTAGACGGGAATTGTTCAAATCATGATAGAAGTATGACATATGGTGGATATGTACTTTAGTATATTATGTAAAATCAGAAATGATTGGTACCCAACGTGGGAACCAATGAGAATACTATTAAATGACCGCCATTTCCACGATGGCCACCAAATATGCGTGATTCTTTGTTCAAATCATGATAGAAGTATGAACTGTGGTGGACGTGTAATTTATCTTAGGTAGAATAAGACATCATTGGTATCCAACGTGGGAACCAATGGGAACATCTTTAAAATGGCCGCCATTTCCAAGTTGGCCGCAAACTATACGGGAATTGCTCAAATTATGATAGAAGCTTGGAAGTTGGTGAACAGTACACTGGACATGCACTTTATTATATGTAGTATCCGAAATGATCGATACCCAACGTAGGAACCCCATTAAAATATCCGAAATGTGTGTGTGTGTGTGTGTGTGTGTGTGTGTGTGTGTGTGTGTGTGTGTGTGTGTGTGTGTGTGTGTGTGTGTGTGTGTGTGTGTGTGTGTGTGTGTGTGTGTGTGTGTGTGTGTGTGTGTGTGTGTGTGTGTGTGTGTGTGTGTGTGTGTGTGTGTGTGTGTGTGTGTGTGTGTGTGTGTGTGTGTGTGTGTGTGTGTGTGTGTGTGTGTGTGTGTGTGTGTGTCCACCAATTTTGTTGCTTCTATCTTGATGTGAACAATTACCCAATATTTGGCGGCCAAATTGGAAATTTTTGTTAACGGAGGCAGTATTGTTCCCGGACTCAAATTCAACGAGCGATAAGGGGGAGTTTGTTTACATGTCGTGAATTAAATTGGTGTACCAAACTATCTTATACATTGTTAAATATATATTAAACAAAGTGATACATGGAATTAACATCAGAAGTTTAGCTTAAGATCGTTTACACTGAATTCGTTGTTTTGTTTACACAGTGTTCTCCGTATTCGCTAGGTGGCAGGCTTTTTCTTTGCTCGTGCCAAACGTGTTCTTTAGAACACAAAAACAGTCTTATTCAAGGCTAACCTAGCAATCAGATTAAGTCTAAATTGTGTGATGGTGCCGTGCAAACGGCAGGTAAGGCCACCAGGCATTTAATATGCAGCAGTTGCAGAAAATGGGTGGACTTCGACAAGTCCGGGTGTGAGAAGTCCTGGGCTGAGGTTCAGGCGAATAGTTTTAGTTTTGAGTGTAGGGGATGTACGAGGATGAGGGAACTTGAGGTGGCGTTAGAACAGCTGAGGCTGCTCGTTGTGGCAGTGGTGGGAAGGGAGCAGGTGGGTTGCACCAGTGGTTCTGGTGGTGGGGACAGTAGATGATAAAGTGGGTGGCAGACGACGAGAGAGATATATGCTAGGGAGAGCTCACCTCAGCCTGGGAGGTAAGGACAGGTCGTAGGGAGACAGGACGCAAGGAGACGGGACGTAGGGAGCCAGGACGTAAAGAGACGGGACGTAGGGAGAAAAGACAAAAGGAGACGAGAAGGAAAGAAATGTCAGTGAAGACTAATGGATCGAAGGAAAGGGGAGTGGGGAGACAGTAGCGAAGGAGTCGGGGGGGGGGGTAGACGACAGTTAAGGCGATGGGAGTGGAGGAGAGAAGGCGTCGGGAGCGCAAGTTAGCCAGGCGACGGGAGCGAAAGGTGACAGGTTGATTAGTGAGTGAGAGAGAGAGAGAGAGAGAGAGAGAGAGAGCCTGATAATAGTCTGCCACCAAGTGACAAGGCTGCAGGACAGAATGTGATGGATCCCCTGGAAGAGCTATTCCGAGGCACTGATAGAGGGGGTGAGAAAGAGAGAGAGGGTATTTGTGGGGGACTCAATAGTTAGGAAGACCAACAGAGTCTTAAACAAAGGAGATGACGTGGTAGTTTGCTTGCCTGGGGCCAAAAGAGATGTGATAACTGAGAGGGTAGAAAACATCGTGGGTTCGGGCAAGGTTTAGTTTTAGAACACGTAGGGACAGATAACGTAGAGAGGGAGGGTACAACTGCCATAGTTAGGAAATACAGGAATTTGGTCAGAACACTAAAGCAGACGCGGGTTGAGCAGGTAATACTGTCAGGGATTTTACCAGTAATAGAAAGGAGAGGTCATAGATATCGAAATTGTCGGGGGATGGAAATTAGCATGCCAGTCATTGGTTTTGTGGATTTGTGGGGAAGTTTTGTTGGAAGGGCTGATATGTACATGAAGGACGGGCTTCATCTAAGTGGAAAGGGGCAGCAGTATTTGCGGATGGACTAACAGCAGCAGTAGACAGTGGCATTGGGTGTTACTTCGAGATGACTCAAGCAGGACAAGAGGACACTAGTACAGATAAACCAATAACAGAATGTCCGAAAAACAGGTCTGAAGCAGGTTATAGATGCGTGTGTTTAAATGCTAAGAGTATAGTAAATAAGAAAAACATTATGGTAGAAGATATTGACACTCACATAATTGGTATTACCGAATCATAATTCGCAATATTCATGACATATATACGTGTGTGTGTGTGTGTGTGTGTGTGTGTGTGTGTGTGTGTGTGTGTGCGTGCGTGCGTGCGTGCGTGCGTGCGTGCGTGCGTGCGCGCGCGTGCGTGCGTGCGTGCGTGCGTGCGTGCGTGCGTGCGTGCGTGCGTGTGTGTGTGTGTGTGTGTGTGTGTGTGTGTGTGTGTGTGTGTGTGTGTGTGTGTGTGTGTGTGTGTGCGTGCGCCCGTGTGAGGGTGTGTGTGAGGATGTGCGTGGGTGCGTGCGTATACGTTTGGGTGCATTTGTTAATGCTTGGCCACTGTGCGCCGCGACAAGACCGCTCCCGATCGATCGATCGAACGAACGAACGAACGAACGAACGAACGAACGAACGAACGAACGAACGAACGAACGAACGAACGAACGAACGAACGAACGAACGAACGAACGAACGAACGAACGAACGAACGAACGAACGAACGAACGAACGAACGAACGAACGAACGAACGAACGAACGAACGAACGAACGAACGAACGAACGAACGAACGAACGAACGAACGAACGAACGAACGCACTGAAGCACACAAGCACACACGCACTCTTTGGAAATAAAAGCGAGCAAGGGAACGATACGCTGCCAATACATTGATTTTAGCATCTTCTAGATACATTGTTGACATACATGGTAATTAATTTGGTACCAACTTCGTTTGTGTATATCTGAAGAAAAGCATAAATGGTGCTCAAATTTAACTAGGTTCAAACAGAAATACGCGCAATTACTGAGCACATATATTTACGTGTTTTCAGCTACGGACGGTAAAAATAGCAACAGTCGTTCAATGGTATGCTACGTTTAATGTTATTAGCAAATGGCACGGGAAACTGCCATAGAGGGTGTCTGCCCCTGTGATTACATTATTTCTAAAAGCATGGCCAAGTCTAAGTAAACGACACATGAGTCATTCACGTGAAATATACGAGCACCTCTTTCATTATGGTTGTGCGCCCAGCCGGAATTGCAGAGGACGTGTATCACAGCAATGGGTCTAGAGCAACACGCCCATAGTCGGTTTGATCGATCGAAGAGTTAGGCTAACACAAGCGTGACTCACAGTCTCACAAAGAGTGACTAACCATATGTGAATCTTTATACGTACACTGTTCAACTGAGCAGAGTTCGTCTGCAGTAAGTTCTGACTGGCAACACTACAAGCAATGTTTCGCAATCCTTTCACAGCTGGGTGAGAAATCAAAAAGATATAAACATATAACGATGGTTCAACGAGGTCAATTCTAACACATTTTGTGCGCGAATATTATAACTGCAAATTCAAATGTAATTGTGAATATCACGTAAAATCCAAGCGTTCCATTAAAATGCACTTTGTACCGATTCCATCTACTTTAGGATTAGCTCTAAACAATCATATGGACTCGAATATGATGGACGACTCGAGCTCCTAGTTTCCGTGTAGACAAGGATACGACTGCTATAACCAGAACATTGCGGCAGTGGGGGTTGGTACGAAAGCCTTTTTGCGAACGTCTCCGAAAATCAAACGGCACACATCGTCTTAATTAACTACCCGCTGTTCCGGCGTACCATCAACGCTGTCGTCTTGTCGAAGAACAAGCATGTGTCTGAATACCATCCAACTCGCCATTTGCGAGGGAAAGAGAAGAAGAGGACTGATATGCAGACGAATAAATCCAGTATATACACTAATAGGCACGCGGACAAGCAGAATCCAGACCAGACTATTCACCCTGCAACCGTAGACAAGCTTCAATGCGGGTATGTAAAAAACACATTTTTATCGCCGCGAGATTTAAGCCGGGTATACACGTGGCGAAATCGTTGCCACTCATTAAATCACTACGGCCGCAACATTATAAATTCACAATACCCAGTTGCGGAGTGGTATAAACGATTGGTAGGCAGGGCAACGCCATTGTTGATTACGACTTGTAATGTAATTTCAACTGTGCACTCGAGTACCGTTACATTGTTAAAAAAGGACATTATTATGTTTCCAAACACATGTTCAATACAACCACTATCCACAATTAAAATCAGGAGATTTATTGACAAGCATAAGGAGTTTTCCAAATGAAATAGAAGATGTGCAGAATCTGCACATCAAATGTAAGTTGTGGCAGTGATGATATGGTAGGTAGCGCTATTTGTGGGGTGTTTTGGCGTCTGCAATATAACTGGTCACACGCGTTCGATCACTCTCCAAACAAATGCTCGCTTCCGATTTAAAAGAGAGCAGACGGTCATGACCTTTTCTAATGGCGTAACAGTCGCCTAGTTGTGATAATATGGCCTGGTGTACTAGATGCTCAACTGATGATTTTGTATTCTGTGACTGCACAATAATTGCTCGTTCAAAACAGGTAAAAATAAAGTTTGAGTTTATGCAGAATCCTGGCTTAGAACGTCTGATCGCAGTACACGTCATATTATAATAACTAACGCTCTGTCAGCTGCTACACGTCTGGCGTCATTCCAGCTGGTCCACCCCAGTATGCGTCTTTCATTTTCAATTGTTGATCGCCATTTTGTCTTTGGTCGACCAAACTTTCTTCTACCTTCAGACGTCCAGGTCAATGCCGTCTCACATTTGCTGTTCTTGTCCATTCGTAGGATATGTCCTACCCATTTCCATCTTCTTAACTTGACCTCGGTGCTGATTGTCTTCAATTTTGGCTTTGCAAGAATATCTCGATTTGATACAAGCATGGCTATCGAATTTGTAGGATTCGTCTTAAGCACTTGAAAAAAATATATATCTAACTTTCTGTTGTCTCCTTCTTTTATTTTCCATGTTTCACTTCCATACAACACAACAATAACAACACTGGTTTAACAAATGTGTTAAAAAGCCCCAATTTTGATCTTAATGTGTATATTTGAACTCCATATTTGCTTTAGTTTCATGAATCTTTAAGAATTATGTTAATAATGTTATCACCTCCTCCTCCTTGCTTACTGTCATTAGCACCCAGGTAATTATACTTGTCCACTTCCTTGATCATCAATTAGTATTCTGTTTTCGCACTTGCTGTTTATCCTCAATACTTGAGTTTTCTTTTTATTTACTCTTAGTCATGTCCTTGCTGCAAATTGATTCAGTTGTCTTGTCTTTGTTTGCATGTGTGTGTAGCATGATGACATGGTATGTCGTCCGCAAAGCCCAGGTCCTCTAATTTTGACGTGAAGTTCCAACTTATCCATGTTTTATTTCCTGTTGTTGTGTGTCTCATTATCCAGTCCACTACCATCAAGAAGATAAATCCAAACATTACATCTCCTTGTTTAACTCCAATTTTGACCTTGAACCACTCAGATTCCTCACCTTCATCTAACACTGCACATTCACGCTCTTCGTATAACATCTGAACCATGTGGATTATCTTGCGTGGAATTCCGTAGTTCTCCATAATTTTCCATATACTCTCTCGGTGCACTGAGTCAAACGCTTTTTCAAAGTCCACAGACGTGATGTACAGAGTTGCCTGCCATTACACTACCTGTTCATTAATTTTTCGTAAAATAAATATATGTTCTACTGTGCCTCTCCCACTTCTGAAACCTGCTTGTTCGTCTCTTCCTTAGCGCTGTTCCACTTCCTGCTTTTGTTATTGGGTCAGTGCTGATTTCATTTATGATCGGATCTATCTTCACACCTGTTACAGGATCATCAGGGATAGGTATATTAAGGATTTCCTCAAAGTGTTCTGTCCATCGCTCCCTTCTGGCCAATCCTTCTGTTATTAAATTTCCACATTTGTCTTTCACTGCATTTGTTGTCTTACGTTTGTCATTACTGAGGGTTTTTGTAACATCATACACTTCTTTCATTCTTCCATTGTGTGCTGCTTCCTCTGCTTCCATGGCAAGGTGGTCAACCCACTTTCTCTTGTCTTCTTCACTTCGTTGTCTTTACACCTATATTTATCCATGTGATTCTGCTTAATCCTGTCTGACTTTGTCTGCTCGATGTTGTTCTTCAGTCGTTTTCTCTCTTCTACTAGCTCCCATGACTCCTTGCTGATCCATGGTTTTTGCCCTTTCTTTTTGTACCCCAGTACTTCTTGAGCTGTTTCTTGGTATGCATCCTCAAAGTCCTGCAATTGTTTCTCAACTTCTTCGTCGTCTGTTTCGTCTTAGTCTTGTAATAAATCATATTTGTTGCGCAACTTCAGTGAGAATTGGGCTTTAATAGCTGGTTGCTGTAACCTAATTATATACACTTTCTTTCTGATCACCTTGTTCTTTTGTCTTCTCGTTAGTTTCAGTTTGATTTTTGAGTGCACTAATTAATAGTCGCTCGCAATGTCTGCTCCTCTCATGGCCTTAGTGTCCATTACTAATGTCCGGTGTTGTCTGCTCACTAACATATGGTCTATTTGATTCTTTGTCTTTCCTCCTAGAGATGTCCATGTCTGTTTATGTATCAGTTTATGTGGGGAAATGGTACCTGTTACCCCAAGTTTATTGAGTCCGCAGAAGTCAACGAGTCTTTCTCCGTTGTCATTTCTTCCTGTTCTGTTTTCATATCCTCCGTTGTCTTCTCCAACTTTGGCATTTAAATCCCCAATTACTAGGAGTATGTCATGCTTATGATCACTTTCCACAACTGTCTGAAGCTGTGTTTGTATTTATCTTCGACGTTGGCTTCATTCGTTGGTGCATAGTATGATCGATAGCTTTAATACTCGGAGAAGAATCTAGCATCAATAATTCTATCGCTGATAGGTTTCCATTCCATCAATGCTTGTTCTGCTTTCTTTGTCATCATTATTGCCACTCCGTGTCTGTGTATGTTGTCTTCTCTCCCTGAAAAACTACAGTCTCTGGGTTTTTCATTTTTCTTGCCCCTCCATCTGTATTCACTGATGCCCATGACATCTATTTTATATTTATACAGTTCTCTTGCAAGCTGGGCTGATTTCCCTATAGAGTACAACGTTCTCATATTCCAACATCCTATATTTACATTAACTTTTGGCTTGGTAAACGACGTTGTCAGCCTCAGAACTTCCGTTTGGCTTTGATCCGGAAGCGTCATACTGTCCAAATAAATGTCATCATCCGCTGGTATCTGGGCCGTCGCCTTCATGTAGCCATAGCACAAGTTGGCTCACTTCTAGTTTCCGTAACATCGTTTGAGCTGGGAGGGCTGTTGGCCCTCGCAGTAGTTTTATTTTTGGTTTTCCTTCCCAATGTACTGGTTACCAGGGTGCACCACGGGGAGGTGAGGTTGATTTGAGTGTCTTTAAGGTTGAGCACTTGAACGCCCCTTACTAGGTACTGACAGTCAATATCTTGATGGCTTCTGGGAATCCAACTGTCGAAATTGCAACGTAGCACAGCGACAGCTACAGTAACGTCTAGTGACTCCTTGTCCAACGTATCTTTTTTACATTAATCCTTGTGTTACGTAATTTCGGACAATCGCATAAACGACGCATGACGTTGAAAACAATTGTATGTAATTGTTCGCATAGCGTTGCCGATAACTGTACTTGTTAACTACAAAGGTTACGTAACATAGCACGCAAACACGCGCACAGACATATACTTGCTTGATTATACAATGACATACACGCACTCACGCACGTACGTTAGTTATATTTATTTACTCAGCTGCGTTTGATACTTTGAATGTATTGTAACTCGTTTTAATTATATATATATATATATATATATATATATATACATATATATGTATATATATATATATATATATATATATATATATATATATATATATATATATATATATATATATATATATATATATATATATATATATATATATATATATATATATTTATATATATATATATATATATATATATATATATATATACACACACACACACTTTTGGGTCCTTGATTTTCATAGAATGTTCCTAATAACGATCTTCTAAATATGTCTGCTGCGCGGTTGCTACATTTACAATAGTCCATAATGTGTTGTCAAAATACGCAGCACTAACGGAATGCGCCATAAATTTGGCCTTGCAAATGCAAAAGGTCGCGATTTAAAATGTTTAATTTGATGCCCAAAAAGTGTATAAACATAAACAACAAGAGGTTATATTTCAATACGATATTAGAAACTGTTTATATTCAGCGTAAACGTCGAGTGCGAATTATCATCTGATCAGGCTCAATGGCAATATTTTCGCAAAAAAATACTACTTTGCATTATTGACTTCGTTCGATTTTTTTTGCGAATTCCGAACTTTTACATTCCCTGTGATTGTTCCACCCCACGTCAAAACGTTTACGTGCCGTGCCGTGCACAGCCTTGCACAGACGTGACGTGTTTCGTAAACAAGAAAAGAAAGACGTTTCATGTCCCACTGCCGTGCCAGGCACAGATCGCATTCGTTTATAAATACATCTGTTTAACTGCAGATGGCAGAATTGGGTGAAGGCCAATCGCCAACGTCACTAGACATGACCCCTAAAGAAGAAAACAAGATTGATCGTATTTAGGGATAGCCGAAAATAGCATGCTGAATCCTAAAATCGCGTCTTACTGAGTACGGTTCTTTCATTAAGAATGTGAGTGATTTTTTGGGCAAAGCACGAGACAGAACGTGGCTATGGTGTATTAATAGCATCGTACTATTGGCTGGAATGACGGAGATGAAGTTAGAATGTGCGTTAAGAAGAACAGGGGCGCCGATCTAATAGCCAGTTATGACATATTCGGCCAACCATACTCAAACCAGTTTACGATTCTCAATCAAGAGAGCAACAGGGAGTGGCAAAACGTGGCGGGTTTACAGTTGGCGATGTTAGTGTCACGTCTGAGTGAACAACATTAAGCCTTCGCGCGCATGCCTCATAGTCACATGTGTTCACGTGCAATGTATTTGTGTTTGTCTCAGTAGAGGGCGTAGCAATATTATTTGTATCTCTGCTGCTCAGTCAGCTGTCATCATTTGCCAGCGGTGAGCACAGTCCTGACCTGCGAGAGAAAGTGTCAGCAGGTATGTTCTTATTGCTTGACAAATTTGCATAGTTGCCGAGTTTTGTTACCTTACCTTATGTTAGTTTAGCCGCCGTTATTTTGATTAGTCTACATTTTGCCAATTTGCTCGTATAGCAGCTAAACACTCTGTATTTGTAAATTGTACATGCCCTTGAGTAAATGGATAAGCTATGTAATGTATGTGATCAAAATATATATATATATATATATATATATATATATATATATATATATATATATATATATATTCACATGGTTAGTGTCCGGGCATGATTACATATATTATCTTCCAAGATATGTTTAGGTTGTAATGTATTTTTTATGTATTTTATAGTGTTATTTATTTAATCCAGTTTCACGTAAAGCGCCTGAGAGCATTTTATCTTAATTGAATTCGGGCGCTATATAAATTCCGATATAATAATAATAATAATAATACATCGTTTATGTGTTCGTGGGTGGGTCTTTGACCTCACCTTTTGTACTTCTTATATGTTACGACATATGGTCATTAGTAGTTAGTTTGTCATTTATTAATTGTTTTTCTACGATGATTATTTGTACACTCATGACTCATCGATGTGTGGATTTATGACTCTTGTTGTTATTTAATTAGTAAAAGACCTAAGCCAACAACAATTTTGTGTATTTTCTAGCAGCACACGAGCTCAGGGTTCTCCCATTATGCATCAACAGGATATAAACTAGCCGAGTTACTCAGCGTTGCACGGGAGGAAAGGTAGCCATTGCAAGAGCTTATGACTCCAAGCACTACCAAATAATTTTTTGTTAGGGCAATGACAAAGACAATGACAGCATGCCCCAAAAATCCATGAAGTTAAGGCCTTTTGATTTAAGGCACTCGAAATCAAGGGGTATGTCACTTGAAGACTGATCAGTATGAACATCAGTTGTATAAGGATACCTTACATATACAAATGAATGAGATATTCGTGATCGATCTCTGGTGTCGTCATCGGTTGAGCCGTCAGGGAAAGACAGAGCGTGAATAGAACATTGACCACACTCGAAAGTGAAGTCGTCTCCACTGCTGCACAGCTGGTCATAAAGACTGTCGGATAGCACACCAGCACAGTTGGTGTGAATCCAAGGCTCGCAGGAGTCACACGAAATTGCTCTACTGCGAGCCCAGACACCTTTGCTGCAGTGAGTACAGTGATGTCTAACGGTGTACTCCCTCTTCTGACATCCCCGCTTCTCATTAACAATACGAGTACGAAGATTGTTGGTGAAACGATACATTGACAGTTCATTTGTTGCCCGGAAAGTCTGCAATGTCTGCAGATTGCTCGATTTGTTAGACTGTTTTTACTGTCGAACTTGTGGATGGTGGATAATACGACATTCGTGCTTACTTTTAAAGTAGGGTCGAGAACGTAGATGGTTGAACAGTATACAGCCCATGCTGGATCATCCGTAATCTGTTGGTCTTAGATCTGCAATGTAGTTGGATAAACAGTGAAGAATAATTAGAAATTGTGAAGCAACTACTATGCCTGGCGTCACCCTTCGGGCTTCACCAAATTACTCATCGGAACGTCCAGTATAATTAAACTGACAGTTCACTTGTTTATGGCAGTCGTTAGTCGCGCCTTCACGCCAATGTGCACACGTAGTCAAGTCAAGTCAAATGCAAGCACAATGGGTCACATTTGACCGAGCACAAGTTATGTCTTCGAACTTGGCTTACCCCAGTATCTAGTTGACTCTGACGTTGTTTATATGAATGATAATAAAGGCGCAAGCCGGTCGTACATGACCGTCTGATTTGAAAGTCACTTCACAGGACGATGCAACAAAGTGATCTATATATAACATGAAAATACACGGTAGCACTGCACCTTCATAAAGCGTAATAGCTAGGGTGTAGCTATAACGGTTGGTGTATTCCAACAAATTCCCGTCCAAAAAAGGCACACCAACGTATAGGAGTGTAGTGATTGCTTTCCCGCCAGAAGTCTATAGTAATAAAAAAAAAAACCACATCAAACAAAAATAAATAAGATATTGTAAGAAAAAACATATTTCCTATCACAATATGTCAAAATAGGAATACACAATTCATCATGCCAAGTAAAGTCTGTTTGGAAATATAGAAAGCATATGCAGCAGGAACCAAACTTGCATCGATATTATTAAACATGTCATTTAACACCATAAGTGATGTTACATATTTAATAATAGTTCGGTTTTTAAGGGTTTTTCAATTAATGCTATTAACGGATGTTTGTATCACCAATAACTATCTATCGATGCGAATGCTGTGATTTTTTAAATATGTTATTGACATTGAACAACGTAAAAATAGTTAGCAGTGCAAATGACTGTCTAAGTCTCGTTTTCGTCATACGCATCCGCACTGCATCATCAAAGTGGCATCGCGCCAACGTTCCATCACATCGTAACATGATTCCATCATATCGTAACATGGTTCTATCGTATCGTACAAACTACATACACGATTGTGACAGGTTGCTTGTCCAAATGTTCTGTGTTAGTAACATATTGTTTGCGATGGTATAAAAAAAATTATGTTTGTTTTTATTTTGTTACAGCTAACTTAGACGGCAACGTTGAGTGTGCAGCGATGTATTACCAACGTCTATTCTGTATCGCTGTTTTGGCGACGACTCTTCTGGTGGTGACGGGGTCGACGCAATACGACAGTAATAAGCGGTACATCCGATATCTGACCGGCTCTCTCAATGTCATCATCACGGCCCCACACGGAGGGCACCTGCTGCCCTCCTCTATCCCCAACAGGGTAGCCGGATGTTTCGACGTCAACACGGGGTGCGATTACCACCACAACTGTGGCACCCCCAACCCCCAGAACTGCCCCGTGAAACTCCTCAAAGACAGGTTTGTTATTGTAACTTTTCTCAAGTGAACTCTCTGTACTGCGTCCAATGAGGTTAAATCATATTCACGCCTATGTTTTTCACTATGCAATTTATGCGAAACAAGATATCAAATTTAATTTTTTTTACGCCATCTATTGGGAATGAAACTGTTGCACGGGAGGCGGTCGATAATTTTAAGTGAGGAGTAAAGTAATCGCTTCCATTGGGAGTCGAGTTAATACGGCGGTTAATACACGGACTTAGTCTGCCCAGAAACTGTGGTCAGGTACATTCAAGTCCCATAGTATTTGTGTGCTGTCATCTAGTGAATAACAACAAATGCGTTGCACATATATCACAATTGTCACGTCCCCATTTATAAAGTGTCCCACGTCCCACCTCGTGATATAATAAGTATTGTTGTGCTACCCTCTAGTGTGTATTAACATTATTAACATTATTAACTTAAATTATAATCCTGCAATTCAGTATTGACACTTAACTTGATCGGTGGATTGGTAGTTCCATATTTGGAATAAACTTCAAGTCTGAATGTGAATCACCTTGTTATGTTATTTTGATAACAAGCTTGTTAGTCTTACAATATACCTATAAGTCGTCCATCTTCACTTTGTTTTTGACAGTTATACGTCGTCCATCACCACCGCCATCGCAAATGAGTTGGAGTCGCTCACTGGCGATCGACCCCACACCATCTACTGTCGTCTTCATCGCAGGAAGATGGACGCCAACCGGGAGGTGAACGAGGCGACCCTCAATGTCCAGGTACTGTACGCCTACACAGTCGTATTACGAGGACGATTCTTAATAGATGTCCACGTATTCATTAACAAGATTTAACCAGATCGTCAAAGCAAAATCCCATATTGCAAGTAGACAACGAAGCTATTAGTTTATCGAGGGTGCAACGATGGTTCATTTAAGTGCAACCCGCCTTATGAGATTTTAACAAGATTTAACAAGATTTGCCATCCAAGCCAAAGGCCCAGATGGCAAGTGGACAAGGAAGCCATTGGCTTATCGAGAGTCCAACAATGTTCATCTACTTATAGCCCGCCCTCCTGAGATATGTGTCAACCTTGTTTTTAAACATATTCACGCTGCTAGCAGTTACACAATCTGTAGACAATTTGTTCCATTCATTTATTGTCCTCTGTGAGAACGAGTGCTTCCTGATGTCCAATCTACATTGATCCTTTATTTATTTTACCTCATGTCCTCTAGTTCTGCTATCCTTCTTTAGTGAGAAAAACATATTTCTATCAATATTTTCATACCCATTCAATATCTTAAAAACTTCAATCTGATCTCCTCTTAACCTCCTTGTCTCTAGAGTTGTTAAACCACATTCTTTCAGGCGTTCTTCATAACTAAGGTCTCTCAGTTCTGGAATCATTTTAGTTGCTCTCCTTTGTATGCGTTCAAGCATATCTATATCCTTCTTACGATATGGTCTCCATGCTTGTATACAGTATTCTAAATGAGGTCTAACTATTGCTTTATAAAGAGGTATAATTAACTTTTTTCCCTTGTATGTTATGTTTCTTCTAATCAATCCAAGAATTTGATTACCCTTTGAAGCTGCAATACCACACTGCTCTGAAACTTTCATATCAGCGCTTATTGTAACTCCTAAGTCCTTTTCTTTTACATTAGTACCCAGAACAGTATCTCCCATTTTATAGTTTACATTCAAGTTCCTATGTCCTGTATGTAGGCATTTACATTTCCCAAAATTGAACAACATCTGCCATTTCTCAGACCATTTCACTAATCTGTCTAGATCGTTTTGTAAATGTTGTTTATCACCATCAGTATTAACTTTTCTAAACAGTTTTGTGTCATCCGCAAATTTCAGTACGTTACTTGTTATACTGTCGTCCAAGTCATTGATATAAATTAAGAATAATATAGGTCCTAATACTGATCCTTGAGGTACCCCACTCAAAACCGATTTCCAATTTGAAACTTCTCCATCTACTACAACTCGTTGTCTTCTGTCAGTCAGCCATTGTTCTATCCAGTCAGTTATGCTATCCCCGATACCATGGGCTTTTAATTTAAGTAGTAATCTTTGTAAAAAAAACTCTTTCAGAGATGTATGTCAATTATTTAAAACAGCATTAACACTGCTACCATTTGCACATATGCTCATACAATAGTCGATTTATGTATTATCCTGTTTTGAAACGAATACTTTCTTCCATCCAATCTACCTTGTTATTTTACCATCTATTTCTTGTCTTGTTTGTCTATGTTCCTCTAAAAATACTTATATAAATTTTTATGTTCATAACCATTCGATATCGTGACAATTTCTATTTAATTTCCTACTAACCTACGCGTATTTTATGTTGTTAAGCCACATTCCTTTATACGTTTATATATGTATGATTAAAGTATGGTGTGTTACAAAAACCGTCAGGTAAGGCACTCGGCAGTTTCAGCAATAGTGTTGCTGTTGAGTTGCGTTATTCTTTTTTTCGAGTGTTTGTTCAATTTTGTCATAATTTTTTTCACTGTTATATGTATCTCTGAATTCATTATATTTGTAAATTAAATCAATTGTATTGATCATACATTTAATATTATCAAAACGTTCCATTAATTATTATATTTTGAAGAGTGATGTCCTCTGGTAGTACCACTGAGTGTTCACCAAGGCGCCATAATTGGTTTACTGAAAGAGTTTTTTACGTGCAGGAGGCAATATACGCCTACAACAACTTCACTGCGTTCATCAATGCTGCGAAGACGTCTATTGGTGGCCGCGCCCTGTTGCTTGACATTCACGGACAGACTCACGTCGCCAACTGGACAGAACTCGGCTACGCTGTCTCCGCGTCGAAACTCAACAGGGGCCTCTTCTCGGCGTCTGACTCCACCATTAAAGCCATCGGCCTGCACGTCTGTAATTCAGGCATGTATATGTTAAGGATGATTCTGACACGTCTTTGTTACAAATAGATGGTTACACTTTGATATCCCAAGGCAAATATGCAGTGGCCATGCTGGCATAGCAATATTTCTAAGTAACATATACAACTACAAATGTTTAGATATCTACAAAAAGTCAAACATATGGGAAGGACAATTTATTGAAGTAACATCAAACACCATCAATAAAAAAATCATTCTTGGAAACATATACCGACCTCCTAGAGATATAATTGAGAATTACCAAACCTTCATAGAAGAATGATCTCCTAAATTAGTTCATCTAAATTAAAAGGTGAAGTAATAATAGCAGGGATTACAATATTGACTTACTAAAAACAAACAAAAAACATAATATGTGAATACGTTGATACAGTCACAGCACATGGTTTTTTCCCTAAAATTACTTTGCCAACAAGATTATCAAACAGTCATGCACACTTATTGATACTTTCCTATATAAACTCTCAGAAGGATTTTTCAAATCATCAGTTGGTATTTTAATCATCAGTATTTCAGATCACTTTCCATATTTGATTTGTCTTGACTACAAGCAACCTATTAATAACGTACCTAAATTTATAAAAATCAGAAAGTATGTTACTGACTGCCTAAGCCAATTTAAAACAGAACTCATCAATTCAAATATTTACGGTAAACTGAAAAGGATAAGGATGCTAATCCTAACAACAATTACAACCTGCTTGATGAAATTATTACTACTTACTACTGCTATGGATACATTTTGGCCAGTTACAATTACTAAATATAATAAACACAAGAACAAAAAGTCACGTTGGATTACACAAGGCATCATCAGGTCAATAAAGTTTAGAGACAAATTGTACTAAAGAAATAAACAAACTCCTACACATGCAGCAGGATATGTAACTCTCAAAACAAATATTCACACATATAATGCAATTCTTTAAAGACACATTCGACTAGCTAAGCAAATGTACTATCAATCCAATTTTGAATTAAATAAGTATGATATTTAAAACACGTGGTGTATAATAAAATAAAATATTCAGAAAACCCCAAAGAAAGAACATTTTCCTGACTACTTTAAAGTTGATGGCAAAATAGTAATTGATCAAAATACTATTGCCACTAAATTTAACTCATTTGTGCCAACCCTTGCCTGTCAAATAACCAATACTGGAAATAAATCTTTCAAAGATTATTTGGAAAGCCGAAGTGTACATACTTTCGAATTTAAGCCAATAAACGAAAATAAAATTATGAGCATAAGTGATAATTTACACCCAAAATCTAGCTGTGTGAAAGATGGTCTAACAACAAAAGTATTAAAGCTAATAAAAACCGAAATTAGTGAAGCGGTCACACTAATTAATCAGTCAATAGCTACTGGTATATTTTCCGACAAACTCAAAATCGCTAAAGTGATACCACTTGTTTAAAAAGGTGATGATTCCATTTTTTATAAGTATCGTCCAACTTCTATTTTATCAGCCATTTAACTTTTTAAGAGTTATGTTTAACGAAATACAAAAACACTTCCATTCCAATAACTTATACTATGATAATCAATACGGGATTAGAGAAAATCATTCTACAGAACTAGTCACTCTAGAAATAATGGATAGAATTGTTCAGGAACTTGATCAGTCAGCAACTCCATTAAACATATACCTTGATTTATCGAAAGCATTTGACACCATTGATCACAACATACTGTTACATAAACTAAATTACTTTGGTATAAATGGTGCTACACTTGATCTCTGTAACAACTACCTATACAATCGCAAACAATATGTAGAAGTTGGAGATTTCAAATCGGAAGAAGCAAAGATAACTATTGGTTTTCCCCAAGGGGCTATTTTAGGACCACTCCTATTTATTATATATATTAATGACATAGCACTTTCTAGTGACTTCTTTAAGTTTATAATATTTTTATAATTTATAATTTCCTGTGTTGCAAATAGATGGAACACACATTGTGTAAGTGATTTAAATTTTTTAGGTATCGCCATAAATCATCTTCGTCCTCATACCTTGACCGGGCCGTTCGTAGGAGTGCGCATTGGGAGGTTTCTACAGAGATCTTTCTCCATCTGGAAAAGTTGTGAGCAACATCGCATAATTCCTGTGGTTCTAGACCCGTCCACTCTCGAATGTTATCCATGTACATTTTTTGTGGTCTTCATAAATATCCACTTAATTCAGAAGAATCACATAAACAAAATAGCTAACGAAATCATCAAAACAATTGGAATATTAAATAAACTTTAACATGTTTTACCTTTGAATATTTTGTCTATAATGTATAATTATCTCATTCTTCCCCACATAAGTTATGGTATACTGGTGTGGGGACATCAAGCCCATTGCATTTTTAAACTCCAAAAATGAGCAATAAGAATAATTTCTTTAAGTAAATACAATGCATACACAGAACCCATTTACATAGAACTTAAATTTCTCAAGTTGGACGACATATACAAACTCCATCAATTCAAATTTAATTAAAAATTAAATAATAAGCTCTTACCAGAATACTTCAATCACATCCCATACACACACAACTTTGACATTTATCAATACTACACACGTAGAAGAAATAATCTGTTTATTCCCAAAACAACACATGAATGTACAACAACGTACATTATACAAAATATAATACAGACTGTTAACAATACTCCAAATATTATCCTTGAAATTTTTTTACTCACAGCTTATATGTTTTTTCCACTTACACTAAAAACTATTTTATTAGGAATTATAAATAATGCTGTCTTATTCCTAATTGTTATATTTGTAAATATTTAACCTAAACTACAATGTAGTCTCTTTGTACTGTAATGTTCATGTGACTATGTAATTTATTAATGTTTTACTTTAATAGGGTGGCTCTTGAATTTTGTTTTATAAAGTTCATACATGAGACTATAAGTCAAATAAAAAACATGTCTGAGTCTGTTAGCCTGTAAAAGGCGCTTGCTTTGTATAGAACATCTTCAGTTAACATGTGGGCCCAAAGCGTTCTAATAAGGTGGTCAGCGTGATTCGTCTGAGTACAGTCTCACAATATGCGTGAATTATTTTGATTTTGATTTGAGTCTAATCATCTGTCTAACATTAACTTAACGATGACCGACTTCAGCGATGCAGGCATTATATGATAGCATTATATGTGTAGGTTGATGGTCGTAATTAAGCGGGGGGCTGAAAAGGTTTGGTAAAGTCACACCAACGATAGTAGCAAGTACCTGTTTCCACATTAGGCATTAGTCATAATTCACATCGTGCAAAACTACTATTCGTTATACTACACAACACACTTTACATAATGTTTCTACACACAAACGTTTTTCATTGTTGTCGTCAAGTCCTCAAGCCAGAAAAGAAAGCAGTCATACCAGTTCATTGTGTTCCTTGTTTTCCACAGACAACAACGCATGCTTCAAAGATCTGCTTCGCAACACGACCCCCAACAGTCTCGGCCACTACTTGAGCAACGAGGCCTACCGTGTCGTGCCTTCCCCCGTCTTCCCCAGCCCGGGAAGCAATGGATACTACTCGGGCGGATACAACGTGAAGACACACGGATCTCGCAATGGCGGACTCGTCGATGCTATCCAAGTTGAAATCCCAAGGCAGGAGCGATTCTCGTCCGTTCGCAGGACGAACTTCGCAAAAGCCGTTGCACGGGCCGTGAAACACTTCATGGACGACCACTACTAAGTCGAACGTTCGGATGTCACTGACGGCCGGAAAGCTTCACACTGTGATTGTCACCCTCTTCACACTGTGATTGTCATCCTCTTCGCATAGAACTCTAGTTCAGTGTTTCGTAATTTAGTCTGAAATGCAAACATTGCACTGCAAAACTACACTGATGTACGCGTGCGTATGCACACACACACACACACACACACACACACACACACACACACACACACACACACACACACACACACACACACACACACACACACACACACACACACACACACACACACACACACACACACACACACACACCAACGTGTTATCGAAGAATTAGTATATTTACACTACATGTATGAAATTAAACATTTCTTTGATGTCAACACTGTAAAAGCAAATGTATTGTCATCTAATAAAAATGTTATCGAGGGTGTGTTTCTTTCGTGTTTGTCCCGTTGGAGTTTGTTTGTTTGCTCAGCGTGGAAACATGACTTTACTGAGATTTGTGAAGACTGTTTTTAGAAGGGTAAAACTTCAACAAATGGCTTTAAATATGTTCCTCATAATAGGTGTTTCCCGTCGTTGGTTATGTCATCCGGAAAATCTTGTCACAACGCACGTCAGGGCTGAAGGGAGATTTCAAAGTTGTCTTTGTATCATGTAATTACTAACATGGGAATCAATATAGTTAACGTCAAATGTATGTACATACACACCCACGGGCGCGCGCACGCACACACGCACAACCACAACACTTAAATTTCTAAATTGTGCGATTCTGAGAAAAAAAATACCTGGATGTAAATTGTGAACAATTGCCCTCTGCGATTCTACGTTTCGTCTGGTCGAGTTGAGTGAAATATATCGAACACTCTGCTTCTGAAGCTGGTGTGTGGACACACACAAGAATCAACACAATGACATCGTCCTTTTTCAACAGTTCAGTCTAGCCACACGTACAGTTGGACATGCGTATTCTCACCAGCAATAATGTAATAACATTGGTTATTCATATCGTACTACATAAAACGTAAGCCTCCATCAGAGTTTCTATGTTAACTTTCCACTATAAAAAGATGGATCACGCTGACATAGGTGTGGCCTTAATAGTAAATCAAGCTGTTTGAAGGAAGGGCTTGAAATTTGCCTTGCACTGTGTGGGGCTTCACGGTCTAGTGAATAAGTGTTCTAAGGACGTTATGTATACATGCACGCATGCGTGCCTGAGTACGTGCGTGAGAGCATATGTGTATGTATGTATGTATGTATGTATGTATGTATGTATGTATGTATGTATGTATGTATGTATGTATGTACGTATGTAAGTTTGTATGGCTGCACTTATGTATGTACGTTACGTATGTTTGTATGTATGTATGTATGTATGTACGTGTGTGTATGTATGTGTGTAGATATGTGTGTATGTATACATACATGCATGTATGTATGTATGTATGTTCACATTCGTACGTGAGTGCGTCCGTTCGTGTGTGCGTGCGTGCGTGCGTCCGTGCGGGCCTGCGTGGCTTCGTGCGTATTATTCACGTACACATTATCACATACATTTATGAACATCCGAATTAACCACGCACGATATGCTCACATGTATACATATTTCACTTTATATCTAATTGTATAATATGGAAGTTTTTAATGTTATCAACGTTATTAGTGATATTTGGAATGTTGCTAACGATTTTTTTTCCAATACATATATAATAGTCACGTAGTTGTAGTAAAATCAATGTCGTAGATATAATCCAATTTTTACATTTACATTTCTTAAAATAGGATAGGGGAGACCGGGGCTCGTTGTAACACGGGTAAGTTTAACAGACGTATGGCAGACAAAACTGCTAATGCAACTTATTACGCAAGGTAACACGTGATATCACGTGGATCCATTAAAAAGGTTAGAAACGGTGCCATGTAAAAAAAATCGGTTGTCTTCCTGTTAAGGTTTTGTAAACACATGATTTATCCTATCCTGTTCTTCCTTTGGTAGTTCTAGCCGTAAATATATTATGCTCTAGCCATTACACAATAACACGCCATTAAGACACGCGCCTTGAAATTTACGATTTTTAAAGATATTTAGTGAAAACAATTTGTCCGCGTATTTTTTTACAAAAATATCTTATCTTTAAATTCCGGTTAAATAATGTGAATATATGTGTGTGTATATGTGAACAAACTACTTTATTTGATCACCAGTCTTGTTGAGCTTTCCTTTGTCTCGCTAACAAATGCGGAATTTTGGCATATTTCACTCCTTAGTTACCGCATCCACCAGAAAACGTACGTGAGACACCAGAAAGAAGTAGCTGTAGCAGTGGTAGACACAGCGACTACTTGTCTCAACGCTGCAGCTGTCTGTGTGAGACAGGCGTACGCAGATCTCTCTCCAGATCTCGCTCCAGAGAATGTGCGAGACATATATGTGTCGTATGATGCATCTTGGGTGACGCAAGGCCACAAGTCGTACTACGGATATGGCAGCGTCATCGACTTGATCACCCACCTGGTGATCGACTATGAAGTACTGAGCCTGTACTGCCATGGCTGTTCCACCGTGGGGGGCACATGGACAAAGCCAGCGCAGCCTATGCAACATGGAAGGCAAGCCATGTTTGCAGCAAGAGCTTTGAGGGGACTCCTGGTGGAATGGATGCTGCCACTGCGGAGATCCTGAGGCGGCGTTCGGAACGGAGGCATATCTTCCGATACGTCACTGTGTTGTCAGGCGGCGACGCGAAAACATTCAACCACCTCGTTTCCCTGAACGTTTACGGTGAAGACTGCACGATTACAAAAGTGTATCAACCACGTGTCGAAGAGGTTGGGCACAGCTTTGAGGAAAGTCGCAGCTGAGGGTCGACAGGAAGGTGTCGTCACTGGTGGTAGGGGCTATGGCGAGCTAACGGCTGATACGATCACAAAGCTCACCAAGTACTACGGCAATGCCATGCCATTCAACCAGGGCTCAGAGAAGACCGTGAAAGAAACGACAGCAGCGTTGGGCTTTCGACATGGTAAAGCCATTGTGAAGCTCACACAGGCGAAAGACAAGGAGACACTGGCGTTGATGAGAAGGAAAGCCGACGCACAAGAGAGAAAGAACCGTGGATATCGCCGTCTTCACAGGATTCGTCAGCAAGACATGCTTGCACAGGCTGAAGGGGAGCTTCCTATGGTGCTGGAGAGTTTTAGGACTCTACGTTGGGACGGACACATGAAACAAACGGTTCTTTTCAGAGCCAGCAAACCAAACGGCTCTTTTCAGAGCCAACTACACTTACACAAAGAGTTTGCTACATATCTGATCAATGTTGTATATATAATAAAAAAGTGGTATTTCACATATATGAATAGTCCAATAGATGTATATACACATTTGAATAGTCAAAAACCATTTCAATAGTCAAAAGGTGTATCAATATAAACACGAAACTTCGTTCGGTGTTTTGTCACAATTTTGTTTTTGGTCAATACATAAATTTCATGAGGATATTGTGTGAAAACCGTAATATATATCAACTCCAAATTTGCAGGACAAATACTTCATGCTATGCTGTACAAACTGTCGAAGGAAAATATTATATCTACCCATGATTTCCTTTATACATGTACATTCATGCACCCTACTGTAAATAATCGGAAAAAATTACGTCAAATTATAAAAATTATTTCTGACAACTAATGTTTGTAAATAAAAAATTCCTGCTGACAGTTTGTAAATACATACATTTACAATACTTCTAGCCTATTTTAAATTATCTAGCACCATGCATTACTTTTGTAGAGATGCATGAACATTTGTACCAAACAAACAAAATGGCCACCATTGTTGTGGCACCCATGTGTTAACAAAAATCCCTTGTAATTTGTTTTACCCAAAATGATCATTTCCACCAAGTTTCAGTTCTCTGCCATTAAAATTAACAAAATTACATTTTCCATGCCCCTCTCTCCTTAAGTATGTTTTAATGTAATTACAGGTATTGTGAAGGAGATGGCCCAGATGCAAGTTGTAACATTTCCCCGGACAAATTGAAACAATGTGGTATCAAGCGAACACAGAATAGGGAAACTGCCACAAATTGTGACATGGATGGCGATTAATAAACGTTGTAATTAAAATGATTGAATCATTATAGTGTTTGCACGGTGTTCCAGTAGGAGATCTACCCAATACTTTTCAAATAAGCATTTTAGCTAGGGCCAATTGAAGCTAATCATATATGCTAGATATGCATTAAGCCATTTCAAAGCCATTCATTGATTACACTGGTACGCTACATGTTGTCGCAAAGATAACACATGTGTTACATCATGCCCCGCTGGTTGTTTCAACTTGCCCCGCTTCGTAAATTGTAACACTTTAGGAGACGTCATCAAACATATCATTCCAAAGATGTGTACTGCATTACACATTCATTTATGCAATTGCTATCTGCTGAAGATATTTGCGGTTTATTTGGCATTGAAACAGTTTCGATCGGGTAACAATTCGAACAGCAATCCTGAAATATTCTGTTTTTGTTACACCTAGCCCCGGTCTCCCCTACATGTGTGCATTGCTTACTCATTCTTTCCGTTATATATAAAAATTGCCCCAAGTAAATATAGCATATATATATATATATATATATATATATATATATTTATAGTATATATATATATATATAAGATTGCCCCAAGTAAATATAGTATATATATATATATATATATATATATATATATATATATATATATATGCTATATTTACTTGGGGCAATTTTATATATATATATATATATATATATATATATATATATATATATATATATATATATATATATATATATATGCTATATTTACTTGGGGCAATTTTTTATATATATATATATATATATATATATATATATATATATATATATATTATACACACAAGCACACATACACACACAGACACACACACACACACACACACACACACACACACACACACACACACACACACACACACACACACACACACACACCAATCGTTGTAGCGATCAAGACATATTTTATGCAAAGTAATCCAGTGTCACTGCGTGGACTTTGACTTATGTCCGTTTGTCCCAAAAATATCAGCATCAACACATCTTCATTTTTATACATTCACGTCTAGTAGTTTGCAAAATTTTACTCCGAAGAACGCACCAGTTTATTAGCGTCGTAATACATGGTGCCAAATATGTTTAAGCAAAGCACTGCCCATCGAATACGAGTCGCTCTGGGTAATGTTAGTCTCGTGTAACTAGCTGTGTGATTATGTTAGACAAAACTTTCGATGAGCTAATTCACTTGCCATCTAGGTTTTTGTCTGCGCTACATGGCAATCTTGTTAAATCTTGTCAAATCCAACGTGAAATTGTTTTACTTGGGGCAATCTTATTGCATTGCACTATACCAACGCTCTAACTGTTTTTATTATGCTTTATGCCACCCCACTTCAACTTGATAAATGGAGTCACGCTGACCTAGACGTGACATTAACCCATTAGGCCCCAGGATTTTATTAAAACATGCCACCATGTTCCCATGATTTCTGGCAAATTTCGAGCGATTTTACCTCCTTGTGTTCAAAAATATGTAGAAAAAAAACTATTCAATATTGACAATTACAAGTTGTGTTTATTTTGAAGACTTGTAATTTCTCCACATGAATCTATACATAGAAATAGGATATATTAATAACATGTTGACATTTGATCACAATTTGCAAAGACAAAATAGTACATTTGTTAAAACTTTGAAAGTTGCGACTGACATTTGACAATGATCCCATGCTATAACCTTATGCAACTCAGCGAAGAAAATCAGGTCATTTGAGGGAGGTGACGGTGCACGGTGCTGGGAGTGTCATTGTGAGGTGATGAATCAGTGATTTACGGCTGCATATGTATATATGAATATGTGTATGTATGTGCATAGGTGCACATGTGTACTTGTGTGCATATAAGTACGTGCACATTAGTAGATTTACTACCAATTGAACGGAACGTTCACAATAGAACATGCAATAAGTTGTATATCACAACATTACAGTTATCAATGTAAACTCATTTGTTCCTGTTTGAGTTGAAACAATGTAAGTATGTGGTCATTTGGACATTTGGAAGTGTTCTAACCGGTGGCGTCTTTATGGGCATTGGGCCATGACCCCTTGTTTAAAGTTTAAATATTTTTATGTAAACTGCTGCGCCATTCATAGTAAAGTTATGGATGACTAAGCTTGTCCCTTCCATGGCGAGATCCTAGTTACACCCGTAGTTCTGATCCATGTTAAACTACGAGTAGGTTTTGAGCATCACTCCATGGGAAATTCTGGCGGTTAATTCCGGGGCGGTGCTGGTGTAATGTCCAACAATAAAACGACGTATTTAGTAACATTCCTTATAGAGACATGAGTGAGAATGATTAATGATGTATGTGTCATTGGCGTTCCATCTATAAATACCACCCTTTTAGAAATACGCATGCTTATTGCATTATGCTGACGAAATCCTTGGTGTTGTATCGTCACCAAACCGCGTTTATTGAATTTCTGGAACCGTTCCTTGATGTCGTGGAGGTGAATGTGTATGTCATAACACGTACACTTCGACTACTAGGCAGGTGTACCACATCATGGGTGTCTAGACACAACATTCGTGCTAATGTGATTGACTTGTATTGTTCTGCCCAGTGCCACCCATCATTTTGAGTAAAGATCATTGAAATTGTTTACATAATATATTGCATGCGATGTACGCGATTGAATATAGGATTTCTTTAAATTATTAATCAAATCCGGGCAGAAATATGAGTGCATGTTAATAACCAGGTTTGATTGGTTGGCGTTGCAGGTCAATGTCAAACAAAGCATTCGCACCAGTATTATTGCACGTTATAGTGTCATCTAATACATAGATTATTTGAGAATTGTGATCCTCAACAAAGTGTGTGTAGTGGATATTACATTGTTTCACAATACAAACGACCAGACTTTGTATCTTTACCATTAATGGGAGAGCGGATAAATAAACCAGTATCGTTATGGCGAACCATTGCGCCACCCTACCCCACCGGGATCGTCTACCTGGTACTGTGTGCGCTTCTTCAGACCTACACACCTTTAAAGGATCATTGAACACCAACTGGTCATAACAGTTGTTGAACTGGATTAACAACTGTTATGACCAACGACTCAAAAACTTAAAGTCGGATATGATTTTCGTACAGTATGAATTTTACATATAATACACCTGCTTATTCATTATTGCATTGTAAAACATATTGTTCTTGATAATATTGTGTTATTAAAGGAATTATTATAATTATTAATGTTGATATTATTATTATGTATTATTATTATTATAGGTGTTATTATTGTTAGTGTTATTATTGTTGCTATTGAGGTTATCATTATTGTTATTGTTAATGCTAATAATAAGCACAATTGCATGACCAATATGATACACAACGCAAGTATTCGTTGTCAAGTTATGGCCCTTCTAATAGCGTACACTGAAATGGTAATAGTAGCGTTTGTATACGTAGGTTGGTAAGCCCTTTTGCATGAGCAAAGTCTTGACTAATTATTGATGAAGTTCATTAACCGCAGCCTATCTTGCTTAATTTGTCTTGTCATTTTAACAATTTTACTTAATAAGTTGCTGACAAGCAACATTGGCTGAATTGTACAGGTTTTGTAAATATATCCGAGGAGTTCTACAAATATATGTGGGATCAACCTAATTCCATCTAGCTACCATGCATATATATATATATATATATATATAAGATTATTATATAATATATATTTATATATATATTAATATAATATATATATATATATATATATATATATATATATATATATATATATATATATATATATATATATATATATATATATATATATATATATATATATATATATATATATATATATATATATATATATATATATATATAATATTAATATATGTATATATATATATATATATATATATATATATATATATATATATATATATATATATATATATATATATATATAATAATCTTGGATGAACGTTTGTCGATGTCCCCCTAATGGTCTTTGTTTATCAGCCTATTGCCCTGTGGATATTGATACACTTCCTGAGGATTATATCAGAATACTGTACTTAATAAAACTATTGAATCATCAACAACATTTAATATATAATTAATTCAGAATAACAGAACATTTTACTCGATTTTAAATTACAATGTCATCAATATGTGAATTGTTTGAATAGTTTAATATTATATATATATATATATATATATATTAGTGCCCTGCGCGGGCCTAGAATTTGATCCCAAGCCCGGCCCGCAATTAGCAGTTAGAGACCAGGCCCGCAATAATTTTTCAAGCCTGGCCCGGCCCAGGCCCGCAAATTAGAATTTAGGCCCAGGCCTGGCCCAGGCCCGACCCAGACCGTGAATGTTTGGCCCAGGCCCGGCCCGGCAAGCAAGTTTCAGGCCCAGGCCCGGCCCATACCCGCGGGCCAAAGATGGGTAAGCCCGCGGCCCGCAAGCCCACGGCCCGCCAAGTTTAGAGAAGATAAACCTATAATCTTATAACAAAGACGAAAAACAAATAAACTGTAAAACAGACTTATTGTTTTATTAAATAAAAAAACATATATACATATATGGGATGGGGCATAATATCCTTAGCTCTTAGTGGAGTTCTACTCTTATGCTGATGTTCCATAGTGTGCTGGATGAGTTCTAAAAATCCAGCACCACCAACTTCTTCAAACTTATGTTACCCACTGGCACTGACACCCAGTGGCATTTCCAGCAGGCCTGCAGTCACTAGCCTGAGACAGACAGGTTCAGACATGTGTGAATTAGTACAAGTGTGAATGAATTAAGACTGGGGAGAAATACCAGTTACCAACTGCGTTGGGTCCTGAGTAGTGGCCTAGTGGGCACTTCGCAGTGGGCAGGTCATTCAGGTGGGCAATGTTTGGAGGGAAGACCTAGACAATAGAATGTCCGCTAGTAGGGTCAAAGGGTGATAAGTTGATGGTTAATCATGGCTTGATTACCTCTGCAAATATTTCTAAAGTAAACATTTGGGGCTGGCTACTTCCAGCCAAGTGAACTTATGGGGCCATTAGATTCCATGCAAGGTCTCAATTTGCAACTATATAATACTATAGAAATAATTTTAAGCATTCATTAACCGGAATTACAATTTATAAGCAGTTTTTATTAAAAAATAAAGTAATAATCGGTGTTTTGTATGAATATTTTTATTATGTCCAGGCCCAG
>OY759261.1:43802555-44100055 GCA_963662155.1 Lamellibrachia columna
CGTGTCTGATTAAAATGAATGAATTCTAACCGCAACCCTCATGGTTGATTGAGCTAGGGATTAACCGTGTCTGATTAAAATGAATGAATTCTAACCGCAACCCTCACGGTTGATTGAGCTACGAATTAACCGTGTCTGATTAAAATGAATGAATTCTAACCGCAACCATCATGGTTGATTGAGCTAGGGATTAACCGTGTCTGATTAAAATGAATGAATTCTAACCGCAACCATCACGTTTGATTGAGCTAGGGATTAACCGTGTCTGATTAAAATGAATGAATTATAACCGCAACCCTCACGGTTGATTGAGCTAGGGATTAACCGTGTCTGATTAAAATGAATGAATTCTAACTGCAACCCTCACGGTTGATTGAGCTACGGATTAACCGTGTCTGATTAAAATGAATGAATTCTAACCGCAACCCTCACGGTTGATTGAGCTACGGATTAACCGTGTCTGATTAAAATGAATGAATTCTAACCGCAACCGTCACGGTTGATTGAGCTAGGGATTAACCGTGTCTGATTAAAATGAATGAATTCTAACCGCAACCGTCACGGTTGATTGAGCTAGGGATTAACCGTGTCTGATTAAAATGAATGAATTCTAACCGCAACCCTCACGGTTGATTGAGCTAGGGATTAACCGTGTCTGATTAAAATGAATGAATTCTAACCGCAACCGTCACGGTTGATTGAGCTAGGGATTAACCGTGTCTGATTAAAATGAATGAATTCTAACCGCAACCCTCACGGTTGATTGAGCTAGGGATTAACCGTGTCTGATTAAAATGAATGAATTCTAACCGCAACCGTCATGGTTGATTGAGCTAGGGATTAACTGTGTCTGATTAAAATGAATGAATTATAACCGCAACCCTCACGGTTGATTGAGCTAGGGATTAACCGTGTCTGATTAAAATGAATGAATTCTAACCGCAACCGTCACGGTTGATTGAGCTAGGGATTAACCGTGTCTGATTAAAATGAATGAATTCTAACCGCAACCCTCACGGTTGATTGAGCTAGGGATTAACCGTGTCTGATTAAAATGAATGAATTCTAACCGCAACCATCACGGTTGATTGAGCTAGGGATTAACCGTGTCTGATTAAAATGAATGAATTCTAACCGCAACCATCACGGTTGATTGAGCTAGGGATTAACCGTGTCTGATTAAAATGAATGAATTATAACCGTAACCCTCACGGTTGATTGAGCTAGGGATTAACTGTGTCTGATTAAAATGAATGAATTCTAACCGCAACCATCACGGTTGATTGATCTAGGGATTAACCATGTCTGATTAAAATGAATGAATTATAACCGCAACCCTCACGGTTGATTGAGCTAGGGATTAACCGTGTCTGATTAAAATGAATGAATTCTAACAGCAACCCTCATGGTTGATTGAGCTACGGATTAACCGTGTCTGATTAAAATGAATGAATTCTAACTGCAACCGTCACGGTTGATTGAGATACGGATTAACCGTGTCTTATTAAAATGAATGAATTCTAACCGCAACTCTCACGGTTGATTGAGCTACGGATTAACCGTGTCTGATTAAAATGAATGAATTATAACCGCAACCGTCACGGTTGATTGAGCTAGGGATTAACCGTGTCTGATTAAAATGAATGAATTATAACCGCAACCCTCACGGTTGATTGAGCTAGGGATTAACCGTGTCTGATTAAAATGAATGAATTCTAACCGCAACCATCACGTTTGATTGAGCTAGGGATTAACCGTGTCTGATTAAAATGAATGAATTCTAACCGCAACCCTCATGGTTGATTGAGCTAGGGATTAACCGTGTCTGATTAAAATGAATGAATTCTAACCGCAACCCTCACGGTTGATTGAGCTACGAATTAACCGTGTCTGATTAAAATGAATGAATTCTAACCGCAACCATCATGGTTGATTGAGCTAGGGATTAACCGTGTCTGATTAAAATGAATGAATTATAACCGCAACCCTCACGGTTGATTGAGCTAGGGATTAACCGTGTCTGATTAAAATGAATGAATTCTAACCGCAACCGTCACGGTTGATTGAGCTAGGTATTAACCGTGTCTGATTAAATTGAATGAATTCTAACCGCAACCCTCAAGGTTGATTGAGCTAGGGATTAACCGTGTCTGATTAAAATGAATGAATTCTAACCGCAACCCTCATGGTTGATTGAGCTAGGGATTAACCGTGTCTGATTAAAATGAATGAATTCTAACCGCAACCATCATGGTTGATTGAGCTAGGGATTAACCGTGTCTGATTAAAATGAATGAATTATAACCGCAACCCTCACGGTTGATTGAGCTAGGGATTAACTGTGTCTGATTAAAATGAATGAATTCTAACCGCAACCATCACGGTTGATTGAGCTAGGGATTAACCGTGTCTGATTAAAATGAATGAATTATAACCGCAACCCTCACGGTTGATTGAGCTAGGGATTAACCGTGTCTGATTAAAATGAATGAATTCTAACCGCAACCATCACGGTTGATTGATCTAGGGATTAACCATGTCTGATTAAAATGAATGAATTATAACCGCAACCCTCACGGTTGATTGAGCTAGGGATTAACCGTGTCTGATTAAAATGAATGAATTCTAACAGCAACCCTCACGGTTGATTGAGCTAGGGATTAACCGTGTCTGATTAAAATGAATGAATTCTAACCGCAACCATCACGTTTGATTGAGCTAGGGATTAACCGTGTCTGATTAAAATGAATGAATTCTAACCGCAACCCTCATGGTTGATTGAGCTAGGGATTAACCGTGTCTGATTAAAATGAATGAATTCTAACCGCAACCCTCACGGTTGATTGAGCTACGAATTAACCGTGTCTGATTAAAATGAATGAATTCTAACCGCAACCATCATGGTTGATTGAGCTAGGGATTAACCGTGTCTGATTAAAATGAATGAATTCTAACCGCAACCATCACGTTTGATTGAGCTAGGGATTAACCGTGTCTGATTAAAATGAATGAATTATAACCGCAACCCTCACGGTTGATTGAGCTAGGGATTAACCGTGTCTGATTAAAATGAATGAATTCTAACTGCAACCCTCACGGTTGATTGAGCTACGGATTAACCGTGTCTGATTAAAATGAATGAATTCTAACCGCAACCCTCACGGTTGATTGAGCTACGGATTAACCGTGTCTGATTAAAATGAATGAATTCTAACCGCAACCGTCACGGTTGATTGAGCTAGGGATTAACCGTGTCTGATTAAAATGAATGAATTCTAACCGCAACCGTCACGGTTGATTGAGCTAGGGATTAACCGTGTCTGATTAAAATGAATGAATTCTAACCGCAACCCTCACGGTTGATTGAGCTAGGGATTAACCGTGTCTGATTAAAATGAATGAATTCTAACCGCAACCGTCACGGTTGATTGAGCTAGGGATTAACCGTGTCTGATTAAAATGAATGAATTCTAACCGCAACCCTCACGGTTGATTGAGCTAGGGATTAACCGTGTCTGATTAAAATGAATGAATTCTAACCGCAACCGTCATGGTTGATTGAGCTAGGGATTAACTGTGTCTGATTAAAATGAATGAATTATAACCGCAACCCTCACGGTTGATTGAGCTAGGGATTAACCGTGTCTGATTAAAATGAATGAATTCTAACCGCAACCGTCACGGTTGATTGAGCTAGGGATTAACCGTGTCTGATTAAAATGAATGAATTCTAACCGCAACCCTCACGGTTGATTGAGCTAGGGATTAACCGTGTCTGATTAAAATGAATGAATTCTAACCGCAACCATCACGGTTGATTGAGCTAGGGATTAACCGTGTCTGATTAAAATGAATGAATTATAACCGTAACCCTCACGGTTGATTGAGCTAGGGATTAACTGTGTCTGATTAAAATGAATGAATTCTAACCGCAACCATCACGGTTGATTGATCTAGGGATTAACCATGTCTGATTAAAATGAATGAATTATAACCGCAACCCTCACGGTTGATTGAGCTAGGGATTAACCGTGTCTGATTAAAATGAATGAATTCTAACAGCAACCCTCATGGTTGATTGAGCTACGGATTAACCGTGTCTGATTAAAATGAATGAATTCTAACTGCAACCGTCACGGTTGATTGAGATACGGATTAACCGTGTCTTATTAAAATGAATGAATTCTAACCGCAACTCTCACGGTTGATTGAGCTACGGATTAACCGTGTCTGATTAAAATGAATGAATTATAACCGCAACCGTCACGGTTGATTGAGCTAGGGATTAACCGTGTCTGATTAAAATGAATGAATTATAACCGCAACCCTCACGGTTGATTGAGCTAGGGATTAACCGTGTCTGATTAAAATGAATGAATTCTAACCGCAACCATCACGTTTGATTGAGCTAGGGATTAACCGTGTCTGATTAAAATGAATGAATTCTAACCGCAACCCTCATGGTTGATTGAGCTAGGGATTAACCGTGTCTGATTAAAATGAATGAATTCTAACCGCAACCCTCACGGTTGATTGAGCTACGAATTAACCGTGTCTGATTAAAATGAATGAATTCTAACCGCAACCATCATGGTTGATTGAGCTAGGGATTAACCGTGTCTGATTAAAATGAATGAATTATAACCGCAACCCTCACGGTTGATTGAGCTAGGGATTAACCGTGTCTGATTAAAATGAATGAATTCTAACCGCAACCGTCACGGTTGATTGAGCTAGGTATTAACCGTGTCTGATTAAATTGAATGAATTCTAACCGCAACCCTCAAGGTTGATTGAGCTAGGGATTAACCGTGTCTGATTAAAATGAATGAATTCTAACCGCAACCCTCATGGTTGATTGAGCTAGGGATTAACCGTGTCTGATTAAAATGAATGAATTCTAACCGCAACCATCATGGTTGATTGAGCTAGGGATTAACCGTGTCTGATTAAAATGAATGAATTATAACCGCAACCCTCACGGTTGATTGAGCTAGGGATTAACTGTGTCTGATTAAAATGAATGAATTCTAACCGCAACCATCACGGTTGATTGAGCTAGGGATTAACCGTGTCTGATTAAAATGAATGAATTATAACCGCAACCCTCACGGTTGATTGAGCTAGGGATTAACCGTGTCTGATTAAAATGAATGAATTCTAACCGCAACCCTCATGGTTGATTGAGCTACGGATTAACCGTGTCTGATTAAAATGAATGAATTCTAACCGCAACCGTCCGGTTGATTGAGCTAGGGATTAACCGTGTCTGATTAAAATGAATGAATTCTAACCGCAACCCTCACCGTTGATTGAGCTAGGGATTAACCGTGTCTGATTAAAATGAATGAATTCTAACCGCAACCGTCACGGTTGATTGAGCTAGGGATTAACCGTGTCTGATTAAAATGAATGAATTATAACCGCAACCCTCACGGTTGATTGAGCTAGGGATTAACCGTGTCTGATTAAAATGAATGAATTCTAACCGCAACCGTCACGGTTGATTGAGCTAGGGATTAACCGTGTCTGATTAAAATGAATGAATTATAACCGCAACCCTCACGGTTGATTGAGCTAGGGATTAACCGTGTCTGATTAAAATGAATGAATTCTAACCGCAACCCTCACGGTTGATTGAGCTACGGATTAACCGTGTCTGATTAAAATGAATGAATTCTAACCGCAACCGTCACGGTTGATTGAGCTAGGGATTAACCGTGTCTGATTAAAATGAATGAATTCTAACCGCAACCCTCACGGTTGATTGAGCTACGGATTAACCGTGTCTGATTAAAAAGTAACAGTGACAATTGTATGAAATCAGGTCAGTAGTGTTCAAGATATTGCATTTTAAAATTAACCCCAATGTCCCGGGTTACGCAATAAGTTGATTAGTGAGAGGTCGCTTCCTCTCAACTTATTGGTGTGCAATTTTAACACAGATGTGTTCTCATCATACGTCACATTTTTAGTCAATTGTGCATAGTGGTTTGAATACTTTTCAGTCTTGAACCCATACATGCACATGCTCATATATACGTGCATTCGTGCATGCATACATACATACGTGCACACGTGGTCGACAAGGGTACATAAGTGGTTTCAAAGTGGTTGATAATGTATTGAAAAGTAGCTAAATCGTTTGGAAAGGGCGAATAAAGCTTGAAAAGGTGTTGACAAGAGCCTGATGAATAGTAGAAATGGGTAAATGTGTAGTTTAACCACTTCCAACCTCTATACAACCCCTCATGTGTATGAGCGCCCATTGTGTGTCAGAAAAAAACTACGTGATGGCTACGGTTGGTAATGAATAGGAGCTTATTGACATTTGCTAAGTCAGTGTTCTGTTGTAGAAGTGGACGACGCCCTTGACACTATTTTCAAGCTGCGTCCCAGATTCATGCAAACAGGGAAGCTTTTAGCTTGTCACATTTTCACGATCAAAGGTCGACCACTGCTCAGTGTATAAAGGAGGATCCGTATGCGCACATCGTAGTTTTTATTTGCTAAAGGTGATTAAGTTATAATCGTGTGAACACACACGCCCTTATATGTAAAAGTTTAACTATAAATATACATGCCCAAGTAATGACGACGAGAGCAGTGATTTCATTGTTAAAATTAGGGGCCGATAGAGGAACGAGATATCATGTAAGTGTTGCTTTATCGTTGCATTGTCCTTAAATTTCAAGCATAACTACTTGTGATACTTTTTTTATAGGGAACGTGTGATGATTTGCAATGGCTAACTCGTATGAAGCCAAGGGATGTTTCGTATATAATTAAATTGCCTCAAATATCCTTACTTACCGATCTCAAAATACATATAAATCAACAATATTTAGTATTGTAGTATACTATTCTCCGCATCTTGTAATTTCCATATTACGGTCATAGTGGAACAGTCTCTGGAGTGGGACTCATCACTGTACATTAACTATGAGAAGGCATTTGAAAGCCACGACTTGGCGATCGTTTGTTTCTACGCCATTACGGGATACCAGATAAGTTTATTTCTCTAATACAAAGCACCTTTTCTCTCTTTCTGTTGGCCATAGACTGGATAATGAGGAGGACCACAGAAAATAAGAGAAATGGTATCCAATGGATGCTTTGGAGTCAGTTGGACGATTTGGTATTTGCAGGCGACTTGGCTCTCCTATCACACAGTCATAACCAAATACAGGAGAAAACAGAGCTTCTAAACACAGACACGACTTGTCAAACTTCAAAAGGAGCGAGATCACGAAGGCAACAACCCATTCACTATACGAGGGGAACCACTGGAAGAAACGGACTACTTCAAATACATGGGCATTACAATCAGCAAGAAGCACAGAAGAAGATGTGACACCTGTGATGCAAAACTACATATTTGCTTTCCTCGCTTTGGGGAAAATCTGGACGGCAAAGGGGATCACGTTAAACACCAAGCTGAGAATATTTAACTAAAACGTCATGTCAGTGTTGCTATAAAGCTCTGACACATGGATAATGATAATGCAAACGCTAAAAAGGATACAGATGCCTGCGCAGAATTATGAATTTGAAATGTTCTGACAAAGTTAGCAAGAACACACTATTGACCCTGCTGCTGTGGTCCAGGAGGCAGTATTGTCCCCTGCTGCTGGACTTGAAACGATATTTTCTGCTGCTGATGTCCAGGAGATGGTGTTGTCTTCTGCTGCAGGACAGGAGGCTGTATTATCTGCATCTGCCGGACAGGAGGCGGCGGTTCACTTTCCCCTGGTGCAGGTTGGTCTGTCACCATTGACGCATGACATTAATCTTCACCAAATACATATTTGTTGAAGTGGAGCACACCACTAACTCGGATGCGAATATTTGGTCTTCATCTAAAATATAGCTTGGCTCTCTAAACGCTAACGTGTGGCGGGACAGTTCTAGGTTCAGAGGAACTCGATAAATGGATCTCTCATCAATCACGTCCTGGTTCACTGCACCAGCCTGACTTCATCTGACGTGTCACCGCGGTGAATTTTACGTGTGTACGTTCGCAGTATCTCGATTGCTCTCTCTGTGTGAAACGAAACAACAAAACGTTCAATCAAATCAGCAAGGCCTACTGTTATAGGTCAACAAACCAAGGCCTACTGTTATAGGTCAACAAACCAAGGCCTACTGTTATAGGTCAACAAACCAAGGCCTACTGTTATAGGTCAACAAACCAAGGCCTACTGTTATAGGTCAACAAACCAAGGCCTACTGTTATAGGTCAACAAACCAAGGCCTACTGTTATAGGTCAACAAACCAAGGCCTACTGTTATAGGTCAACAAACCAAGGCCTACTGTTATAGGTCAACAAACCAAGGCCTACTGTTATAGGTCAACAAACCAAGGCCTACTGTTATAGGTCAACAAACCAAGGCCTACTATTAAATTAAAATACGTTAAAATAAAAGCCTTGAACGTTTTTCGTGCTATGTAAGTATGGTAATACATGAAGTACACATATCTAACATAGTTACTACTTGTAATTTCAACAACATTTATAAGTATTTATTAAAACTGTAATGCATTAGTACCATCAAGCTTAATTTATCACGAGCATACCGCTTGGGATACGATGCACCCTGAGCAGAGTGCCCCAGCCACCACCTGTCCGTATCGTTATATAATGCGGTTAATACACAGCTTTCACCACTTATTATCACCTACAGAACGCAGTCAGATAAACTAATTATTAACAACTAATAGCAATAAGTTTCACATTTACCAATGCAGTGCTGCAGCATGAACTACTCTATCAACCGTCGGTTTTACTTTTGTTGCTCCAAAACTACTAAATTCAATAAGTTTAAGCCAAATAGCATCAACTCACACAAACTTACTGGCAACGTGCGCAGTATGGTGCAAACTACAATATCGCGTCACCAGCCTCAGTTACGGTAAATTGAACAAATGACACCCCATGAGTATGGTGTCCCACTGAGTATGATGTCCCACTGAGCATGGTGTCCCACTGAGCATGGTGTCCCACTGAGCATGGTGTCCCACTGAGCATGGTGTCCCACTGAGCATGGTGTCCCACTGAGCATGGTGTCCCACTGAGCATGGTGTCCCACTGAGCATGGTGTCCCACTGAGCATGGTGTCCCACTGAGCATGGTGTCCCACTGAGCATGGTGTCCCACTGAGTATGGTGTCCCACTGAGCATGGTGTCCCACTGAGCATGGTGTCCCACTGAGCATGGTGTCCCACTGAGCATGGTGTCCCACTGAGCATGGTGTCCCACTGAGCATGGTGTCCCACTGAGCATGGTGTCCCACTGAGCATGGTGTCCCACTGAGTATGGTGTCCCACTGAGTATGGTGTCCCACTGAGTATGGTGTCCCACTGAGTATGGTGTCCCACTGAGTATGGTGTCCCACTGAGCATGGTGTCCCACTGAGCATGGTGTCCCACTGAGCATGGTGTCCCACTGAGCATGGTGTCCCACTGAGCATGGTGCTCCGGTCTCCCCTACCTATCACCATGATAAATTGTTGGACTCTCGATAAGCCAATGGCTTCCTTGTCCACTTGCCATATGGGCCTTTGCATTAGATGGCAATCTTGTTAAGCAAACCTAACGGTAACACACTTACCTTTGAAGAATGTCTCACATATATCGCAATATCCTAGTTCGAGTGTATACGTATCTTGTTTCATGTAAATCACTGGCCGCGGTCGATTCGAGCGTAGTATAACATAACGGAAACTTGTAGCAGGAAGATGTAACAATAAACACGACGTGCTCTGGTCTAATACGCAGGAATCACACTGTCTACGTCGTGCTAGGTGCATTGTTCGTGAGCACAGTACTCGGCGAAGGAATCGTCTTTCGACTGTGTATGCGTATGTATGTGTTGCGAATAATGTCAATTCCGCAAGTGACTTTCGTTAAATTAAATAAGTGCAATTATTGTATCATCACATTCATTTTGCCATATTTCGGAATTAAGCATTCGGGGATTGTTTTATCAGGCCCAAAGTCAACACAATGATGCATTTATAGACAAGACAACTACAGGGGACATAAATGATTCTCGTTTCGAGGTGATAGTTGACGAGATAATGTACTTCCGGCTCCCAATTTGTGCACAACATAACACGTTAAATGTACCTATGTCATTATAAAATAAACCATTGGTATTAGTACTATCACATTGTAATGTTAGTTGATTTAATAAAATAATATTAAATAATAACTATAATAATATAAATAAACGTGTTATTATTGTTTGTTATGTCTGTTTTCATTCAAAGTGTGTTTTTGTGAAAAATGCGATAACGGGCAATGTGTCGCTGGAGGCCGGAAGTGAGCATTTATGGGCAAATTTGCATAAAATCAACATGGCGGCAAACGAGACTAGCGTGCCTTGTACACAACGTTCTATATTATAAAGTAGAACATCAAATAAGCTATAAAATATTGAACAGTAAAAGTAATGTTACCTCATAGCAATAATTATTATCTTGGGGCAAGTATGACAATAGTAATGTTATACTAAAAAAGTACATTTAATTGGGAGCCAATATACGTATATTAATGTTATGTTTTGAAAAGGCAATGTTAGCGTGGAGGCCAGTAAAAATTTAATTTAAACCATAAATATACTAATGTTAATTTAAAAGGTAAACGTTAATTGGATAAACTAAATATGATCCCATCGTAGGACGTTGTACAATAATTCAATGTTCAGCTTCTGTGTGCGAGTATGATGCAACCGTATGTTCGACATTGTGATGAACATATTACCATCAATCTCCGTCTGCATGCGCGTGCAGTGGGATGGAAAACAACGATGAGAAGAGGATTTGTTGCGCAGAGGAGACAGGCACGGAGGAGACAGGCACAGAGGAGACAGGCACGGAGGAATGCTGCCGTTTGAAGGTGTACGACATAGAAACACATATGTGTTGTTACGAAACAAAGACAGGTGATGAGAAAGAGAATTCTTCTCATGTGCTTGACAAAAATCTATTCGTGGGAGCCTCGCGTCTGACTTAGTTGGCTCAGTCTTTGTTTAAAACTCCTCCGCCTCCGATATTATGGAAAATTCGGGTTAGCACCCGATCGGCGCCACCGTCGTCATCATAATCGTCGTCGTCATTATCATATTAACATCATAATTAATTGTCGCAACCAATGGGGTGCATCAAAAACATCCACACACAAGGAATGCAGCATCACGACTGTCCACGCTGCATGATGTACAACACGTACAAAACACGTTGTACAACACGTACAAAACATGATGTACAACACGTACGAAACATGATGTACATCACGTACAAAACAACTGAGTTAAAAACGCCCTTTTCTATCATAAAGTTTAAAAAAGTGAAAATGGCCAGTTAAGGCAGCATGATCATGTACCAACAAGAGCGACATTCAGAGTGCAACTTTTATTATGTTGAAGATACACGTCCCAGATGTAATCAATCTAAAGTCGATCCATGTGTCTATGTTGTACTTCGCCTCGGTTCATGTTATCCGAATTATGCCGAGGTCTTAGTGTTATTCGTTATGGGCGTCATATCCCACTGTCTGTATCTATGTCAAGTGATCACTCAGTCGTAGCCATTACCTCGGTTCATCGTGTTGAACCAGTTCCACTCATCCGTATCTTAGTTTGTCGGCCGCGACGAGTCACGAGTTGCCAACGCATCAGTTAGATTGTGTTGGCGTGCCAGGTAAGTTCTGTTGGTGTGTCATAGATTTGATTGTTCATGTTTCATATAAGTGTGTTATGAGCACGGGCTAGGTGTGCCTCATCATATTATGCCAGTAAACACACAATGGTGGTTAATTTGTTTATGTTTCATATAAGTGTGTTACGCGCACGGACTAGGTATGCCTCATTACATTAAACCAGTACATACACAATAGTGGTTAATTTGTTCATATTTCATATAAGTACGTTACGCGCACGGAGTAGGTATGCCTCATTACATTAAGCCCGTAAACACATAATGGTGGTTAATTTGTTCATGTTTCATATAAGTGTGTTAGAGGACGGACTAAGTGTGCCTCATTACATTAAACTAGTAAACACACAATGGTGGTTAACTCGACGAACCTGGAATAGTACCTCTCAAGTTATATAACTACGGAACCAGAAACCCCTTTTGTAGAATATTTTGTATATTTATTGAGTTGATTCTATGAATAATCATATTATTTAGAGCATATTTTGCTGATTTTATTATGCACTTTGAACGGAATGTGAAGCAGTTCCACCTTCATAATTCGGAGGCAGTCGTCTTTGGTTGTAATTACATGTTGTATTAATTATATGTTGTAATCTACTTTATTACATAACATGTATAACTTTTCAATTAAATTAATTCACGCTGTTGTTAATGTGAACATTGCACAATTGTAATAATGATAATGATTCACTATGTCAGCGAGTAATATGTATAGCACCGAAACACGTCAACACCAGTTGGCTCGCTGCCAGAGTGGTATAGGTTTCTTTAAAAAAAAACAAAGCTACGAGTCAACGCCCATGAAGAAAGCTGATTCGTGTAACACCTTGTTTTTACACTATATGATATAATGACTGACGCATGGAGAGCACTCTGTTTGTTGTTGTTGGGGGGGGGGTAAATGAAACGGCTGGGCCGAGGGGTGCAGTATCCCCCACTGTTTATATATATATGATTCGCCGAATATAAGTTTTAGATAATTACTACAGGTATATCACAGCATATGTTGTGTCGCAGAACACGGTGCTCATTAAACAATACGTTGCAAACATGGTTGAACAGTTTTTTCTATATATGTTAAACCACATTATTTACAGCAATAAGAACTGCTTTATATGTCAATATTACGACAAAATACACCCCTGGTACTGTGCTCTCAACAAATATAATGTCAATAATGTCTGCAGATGTACGTGGTGTCTGCAGATGTACGCGGTGTCTGCAGATGTACGCGGTGTCTGCAGATGTACGCGGTGTCTGCAGATGTACGCGGTGTCTGCATATGTACGCGGTGTCTGATGGATGTAAACAAGACAGAGGGAATTGTTATTTACTGACTCTACTCTCTTAAAATTCCTTAATATTAAATAATAACGTTTTATGACTCGCAAAGTGCAATAATCAATAATTAATTAAATACATGGATACCGTAAACAGGGTGGCTCTTACGACAGCGATCAAGTCTGGTCTCCCAGACGCACAATGACTTTCATTTGTTTGCATGAAATAGTCATTCTATACATTACATAGAAATACAAAATTATGTATGCGTATATTTTGTGATTCTATGCAACTGTCATGGTTCTGTATGTACAGTTATACGTATTTGTTTGTAATGTATGCATGTATTATGTATCATGTCAAGTTCAACTTCATTATCTGGCGTTTGCAATGGTTGCTGTTGGTCGGCTGCAACGCGTGTGCGTGGAAGGATCATATCAACAAACGAAACTTTATTTTAAATTGTCCAACTAATTCAAGTACAACTTTCCAGACGTGATTTGTAATTGTCCGGACATGCAATAATTCTAAAATCTTCCCTAAAACCTGGAGTAAATCAAGTTTAAACACCGACAGGCTTCATGAAAGTACACAATTCACTAATAGTAGAACGTATTGCACATGAACGAAATCACGTAATAACACGTGGTGACTGCTTCAAGAAGGTTCTCCATAATAAGTCGGAACAGAACATAGATGACTGACACAGTGGTACTACCTGATGACCATGTCCACGCGTTATTATATTATGGTGAATTATTTAAAGTGTATTTAATACGTTATTTAAAAATGATCATATCAAATGGGTCTACTCCAAGTCAAGTTGTGGGTTACTCGTGCTTAGTTGGTACAATTGCCGGAAGTACAAGTTTCTAGACACGAAACATTAGTTTGTTAAAACAGTATATTAATTTGTGGAAACAAAAAAATTAGTTTATCTTCTTCTTCTTCTTGCGCATGATTCAAGGATAGGGTCAATCACGTGTAACGTTGTAGGTCCCGAAGCCAGGCGTGTACTGACCCGTCCAGCCTGACCAGGTCTCTGTTACATTTGTGTAACGGACACTCACTGGTGATGTGGAGTTATGTATTATGTATGTGTATGTTTAGTTTATGAAAGCGGAACATCAGTTTGTGAAAACGAAACAATAGTTTGTGGAAAATAATACATTAGGTTTTAAAAAACTTTAGTTTGTTAAAACAATACATTAGTTTGTGACAAAAAAATATTAGTTTGTTTACTCAATACATTAGTTTGTGGAAACAAAACATTAGTTTGTTTACTCAATACATTAGTTTGTGACAAAAAACATTAGTTTGTTTACTCAATACGTTAATTTGTGGAAACAAAACATTAGCTTCTGACACAATTACTATGTTCCGATAAACAAATATTATTTTGCTACAGTTGATACAGTTTGGACAGCCGTCTCTAGCGCACTTCGATGTATCTCCAACGCCTGTTATTCTGTGTCGTCGTGTTGGCGACGGTTGATCTGGTGGTAACGGCCAGGAGAATGCCGACCCAGTACGATAGCAGGAAGAGGTACATCAAATACGTGGGGGAGACCTCCGACCCTCCTCCATCCCCGACAGGGAAGCCGGGTGTTTCATCAATGCCAGTGTGTCTATCGGCACAACTGTGGTACTCCGGATGAAAATATGTGCGGCGTCAGTACCTTCAAGGACAGGTTTGTGAGAATTATTCTGATATGTCGCGACATGCCGTCGGTAGTGGTTCGTGGATAGAGAAATGGTATGGTACAAGCGCTACGTTTGCCAGGTCATTGTGGGACGCGGTACCGCGGCGGCTAGAGCGCCAGACTGTCATTCGGTAAGATAGGAATGAAGTCCACCATGATGCTGTTTCGAAGCTAAGGCGACTTTGTTCAAACCAGTTCATTCACCCACCCTGTTTTTCCAATGATACAGTACACGTGATTTCTTTGCCAGGGTAAGTAAGATATCCGACATTGGGGGAAATGTTTAACCTGCTGTGAACACCATCTCTCAAGCACACGACTCACGACAGAAGTGTCCACGATGCCGTTCAATCAATTCTACAAACTGCCTCGCTTGAAGACTGAAAGAGATAATCCGTGGATTTATAGCGAGATGACGGTAGAACAGGTACAATTTCAAACAGGTGATATCAACTGATTTCAGAATACGTCTTCATTACATGACATGGTTTATTAACATACAATCTCTATTGCGCTATGATGAAAATTCGAGCTTAATATGGCGCCACCTCCTGACTTCGAAACCGACAAGTCGTAACAGATCGAACACTAAGGGGGGGCCTCCTTGTGGGCTGCCACAGCAGTTCACTCCCACGGATGGCATTAGTAGACGGTAAGTAGGGGCATCGGTCTGTACCTCCTCAACAGGAAGTGGTCCCTGATGTCTGATGTCAGCCAGTTTTATTTTTACAATCGACAAATCGGCAACAACTTCATACGTGCACATAAACCAATAATGCATTTCCGTTAAATTTCAGAAACACTTTACCATAGCCACTTATTGTTAGCTATTAACTACAACAATTGAACAAACAACGATAAGAGACAATCCAATATTGTGCCACTGTTCTGCCGCATCGTTCTCGTTTTTCTTCTTGTTCTTCTTCTTCCTCTTCATTCCTTGCGGGTGGAGACCACATCACACATTTGTTCCGCCCTCTCCTGTCTCCACATCTCTCGATCTAGTGCAATTGCTCCCACTATCTGCTCTTCACACCTGCTGTTATCTTCCATTACCCCACCTTACTTATGATAATCCTCCTTCTACTACCCTCTACTAGATCTAACGTTGATCAGTGTCACAGTCGCAACATTTCCCGGTCTACATTGTCCATTCCCATCCGCTCTAAGTGATTGGTGTTAACTGTGGTGGCAAATATGTATGAATTAATGCCGGTCTTATCGACACAACATTTGCACAAAATGTAAAAAAAATGTTGACAAATAAAACACCACATGGAATATTCGAAAAGACATAGATAATAGAACAAGTGATATCGCATGCGGCTCAGGAAATTGCAAGTTGATTCATTACTACGACACAGTGAGCATTCTCAACAGATCACTCGCCTGCTCACTGTGTAATTGTTTGTTTAGACAAAGAGGTCTGGCTCTCGCTTGTGTTGCCCTGGTGGCATTGGAGATAAATGTTGCATTATCTGACAATCACACAGATCTACCTCTGTTAATCGGTTTTAAAATGTTGTTCACATGCACGCACGCACGCACGCACGCACGCACGCACGCACGCACAAATATATATATATATATATATATATATATATATATATATATATATATATATATATATATATTCCTGAGAAATAACCTGCTATTTGTGTCCTTAGCTACACGGCACCCATTGCAAATCATCTCGCGAGGTATTTGAAACGATTCACCGGATGTCTTCCTTACGTCATCTACAACCGCCTTCATCGCAGCAAGTTGGACGCCAACCGGGAGGTGAACGAGGCGACGCTCAATGTCCAGGTACAACACATAGTTTCTATTAAGTTAAGTTAATTTATATTGCATCAAGTTAACTAGTTAATGATTAAGTCAATGCTAGACACAGATGTATTACTAGTGTCGTGTCAAATAAGGATTGCAGCAGATCAACTATTTTACAGGCGACAAAAAAGTAAAATAGTTGGCCGGCTGCAAGTGTCACCGCTGAGTAGCATCTATATACATGTAGATGACATTAATCTAGTTACTTTATTTTAAAAAATAGCTGATTAACTGAAGTTAATCAGTTAATTTCACAACAATTTAAGTTAAACTTCAAAAAAGTATCTAGATAAGCTAAGTTAATGTTAACTTAACTAAACTTTTGTAAGGTAACGATCAAGTTAATTGCACCTAGCCTGATATACACCTGTCAACTCTCACGCATGAGCCGCGAAACTCACGGTTTTGTATTAAATTTCACGGTCACACGGCAAAGGCGTGAAATCTCATGCATAGTAATTGGCTATGGCAATTTCTCTTTTTTTGCGAAAATTAGACACAGTGTCTATTTGTTTGTGTCGCAAGCGATGACTTCAGTTATTTTTTACCGGTAATGTCCGTCTTTTACCGATCAGTGATTAGTCAATAACTGAACATTAATCAGCGGGGTTTCCTGTTGGAAAGAACGTGTTGAGGAAGAGCTTTCTTTTACTTTTGGAATAAATTGTGTCTTCATGGGTCTCCAAATGACCTTGACATTCACTGAGGTCCATGGACTCTGGAATCAATCAATCAATCACCAAAGACATTTAACCATGTTTAACAATGTTACACACAAAACACTCAACTCCAGATGGAATGCGAGACATCGACTTAGAAACAACGATATGCAAAATACGGAATACAACAAACAAACAAACAAACAAAAAGATATTGCCTAAGTACTGATCGTATGGCCTACTATTCACGCCGGCCACCGGAATGTGTAATAACGTGATAAAAATGACGATTCTGAGGTGGGGGAAGTGGATGCTATGATGATGGTGGTGGTGATGATTATAATAATGACAATGATAATAACGTTAACAACAATAACAACAACAATCAAGAACAAGAATATCTTCTTAAATTTCAGAGTAATTCTAAAACAACACACACCTCGTTTAGTCAATGTGTTTGCTGTACGTGTTTATAGGAAGCTATAGACGCCTACAACTGCTTCACTGCCTTCATCAATGACGCGAAGACGTCTTTCGTGTGTTTTCCGCAGCTCCATACCCCGTCGACTCCCGGTGTATTTGTGTTTACAATGAAATGGGGACACGCTTGTGCAGACCTTTCTCTGTTTGTATAAATACACCAACTACTTGGTAGGTTGGTAACTGGCAATCCAATTTTATTCATACCCAACAAGGATTGCCGCTGTGCACACACTAATAGTGACTAAGTCTGCCACAAATTGTGCACAGCCTGGTATTAAGCTGATGTGTATGATCAATTAGTAAACAATACCAGATAAGATTTAACATTATTGATATTTTCTACTGTAGCTAGCAACTGCCGAAGACAGTCTTTACCAAAAAACCCTTGCTGCTCTTAAACAAAGCGACAGCATACAAAGAGGGAAAAAATACCTATGTGCAGACAAGCATACATAATTATATGTATATAGTGCTAGCTAGAGTATTTACAATGATATACACAAAAGTGGGGGAATAAACCCCCCGGCCCCACCTGTTTGCGATTTATTTTGATTTTACAGACAAAGCGTGCTTCAAACGCCTGGTTAGCGGAACTAACCTAAACAGCCTCGGTTACTACCTGAGCGCCGAGAAGTTCCGCGTCGTGCCTTCTCCTGTTTTCCCGACCCCGGGCAATGAAGGCTACTACGCGGGCGGTTACATCACGAAAACCCACGGATCCCGCAATGGTGGAATTGTCGATGCTATCCAGGTGGAGATCCCCAAAAAGGTGCGTTTCTCACCCGTTCGCAGGAGGAAGTTCGCCAAAGCCTTGGCTCAGGCCGTGAGAAGCTTCATATACGAGTACTACTGACGTGGTTGCTCAAATGTAGCAAATGTCCGGACTACGTCACGGGCATCGAATACCCTCTTCAAGGAGAACATTGATTTTTGAGTCTCTTTTATTACACGCGTATGTGTTTTGTAAATCACTTACATCACACACCCACAAACACGCACGAACACACCAACCCACCCTCCCTCCACCTACCACCCACCCACCAACCCACCAACACGAACGCACACACACACCTTTACATGACAGCTGTTGTTGAGTATGTACCAACGAGCTGTAATACTACGCAAATAAACGTTCTTTAATGGTACATTCATTGTGTTTACAGTAACATTGTTCATACGAAATTGCTCTTTTGATTTGTGCACGTTGTCAGCAATGTTCACGTGCAGTACAAAAGTCCCTGTCCCCAATATAAAAAATGCCAAATACGATTGAATACCTGAGGCTACTTAGAACATTATTGAGGAACACATCACATCTAAGGCTGCATATATAATAGACCCAGTCGATAGTTCTACATGTGCGCCGGAAAGTTCCTATGACATTTCACAAGATTGCCATACAACGCAAACAAAAACAGATTGCAAATATACAAGGAAGTTTTTGTCATCGAGAGTCCAGTGAAAATTTCCGGGGTCATCTTATGATTGTTGACTGTGAGGCGACGTATCATAACCTTATGCTGCAGCAAGAAATTACGACATTATTTGCAGCAGCAACTGTAATCGCCCCGAATGCGCCCAAATACTTGCTGAATTGGGGTCAATTACGCCTTTCCGGGAGTTAGACAAGGAGATGTAAAGTCCGGATATATCTTCTTGATTGTAGTGGACTGTATAACGAGAAACACAACAGCAGGAAATAAAACAGGGATAAAATTAAACATCACTTCAAAACTAGATGACCTGCACTTTGTGGATAATATAGCACTCATGTCATCATGCTACACACACATGCAAACAAAGACAAGACAACTGAATCAATTTGCAGCAAGGACAGGGCTAAGAATAAATAAAAAGAAACTCAAGTATTGAGGATAAACAGCAAGTGCAAAAACAGAATACTAATTGATGATCAAGAACTAAAGAAAGTGGACGAGTATAACTACCTGGGTGCTAACGTCAGTAAGCAGGGAGGAGGCGGTGATGACATTGTTAACATAATTCGTAAAGCTAGATATCTTTCATGAAGCTAAAGCAAATACGAAGTTCAAATATATCTCAATCTAAATTGAGGCTTTTTAACACACTTTTTAAAGCAGTGTTGTTGTATGGAAGGGAAACATGGAAAATAAACGAAGGAGACAACATAAAGTTAGATACAATTTGTTCAAGTGCTTAAGACGAATCCTACAAAGTAGGTGGCCACACTTTGTTCCAAATCAAGATATTCTTGCAAAAACAAAATTGAAGACAACCAGCACCAAGGTCAAGTTAAGAAGGTGGAAATGGGTAGGACATAATATTCTACGAATGGACAAGAACAGCAAATGAAAGACGGCATTGCCCTGGACGCCCGGAGGTAGAAGAAAGGTTGGTCGACCAAAAGACAGCGTGGCGATCAACTGTTGAAAATTAAAGATGCATACTGGAGTGGAACAGCTGGAACGAAGCCAGACGTGTAGCAGCTGACAGAGCGAGCTGGAGGAGATGCACTTTGGCTTTATGGGCCACTGGGCCCGAAGAGGATAGGTGAGGTGAGGTAACGCCTTTCTGGATAAAATTCAAATACGCTAAATCACAAGGAAAAACTACGCACCATGTCAATCATATATATTATATTCTGTTAACATTCGAATAAAGTAGTATTGGTGTCTTTGATTGTACAGAAATTCCGGTTTCTTGGTTTTTTAATGAAAATTAGTTTACCTCTCAATTAACTCGAAATATTCGGAGACGAGAATTAAGTTTCTTGAGAGGTCAACTATGTATAATCTTAGTTTTACGAAATGTCGAGAATGTATACAAATAATTGCATTAATTGGTGTAGAAGTTAGTCAGGTTATGTAGGTAAGCATTTAACAATATTAAGATCCTAAAATGTGCATGTTCAAGCTAGTCAGCCAATTACAGATTGGTGTATTTGGTGTGTGCTTGACCAAATATGGACATGAAATATGTTTGGTGTGTATTTGACCAAACATGAACATGAAATGGAAATACTGGTCTCTGAATAAAGTTCGACTAAATTTACTTAAATTTAGCGTATTGAAATACAAATGTAGATGTTGTTTTGATCTGGTCAAACCAGTTTTGTGTGTGTAGAATACTGGCCAACACTTCTAAGGAATGAAACGGTCAGGGATGCCTGGCAAATATCATTAGGACTTCTAGTTTGGATAATGGCTAGTGCAGGCACTTGAACAAGTTTTGGAAAGGTGAGAAGTCGTAGTTTTGTTTCTGTTTTCTGTTTTTGTTTTGTTTGTTTCATTCGAAGTATGCGGGTCATTGTCTAGATATAGACTACAACAGGGCAGTGGATGTACTATTTAGTATACTGGTCGTATATAAATATGTGGTTGCTGTGAATTTTATACTACTACATTTAATAATGATTTTAAGACAAATGAAAATTCATATTTAGCCAACCGCGTTGCACTGTGAAGCGCCACCTTAGGAAATAGTTCCTAATTAGGCATACAATTTGACAATTTTGTGAGGGAGTCGCAACTTTACTAAACTAATAAACTACTTATTAATATCATCTTGCGTTAGACACACCACAAATAATGATGTTATTCAGCCGTGCGGTTCATATCCGTATCGCGAACTCGAAACGCCTGGCATGTGAACGAAACGCCTGGCCTGCAAGTCGTGCCAGTGTATAAGTTGTTACAGGAAATAAAATCATGCCTTATTTAAGGTAATTTTGCATTAAGCATATTCCATAGCTTATATTTTATTATATCCTTGTCTTGTACGCAAACTGAGTACACACAAAGCCGTGAGCGGTTCATTCCCGTGACGTGACGTGAACGAAACGCCTGGTTTGTGAGTGAAACGCCTGGCCTGTGAATGAAACGCCTGGACTGTGAATGAAACGCCTGGCCTGTGAATGAAACGCGTGGTCTGTGAATGAAACGCCTGGCCTGCCAGCCAGACGTGTATGTGTATCTTTGATGCACGACATAAAATCATATCATATGTATGGTCATTATTGCATTAAACATGTTCTATGACTTACATAATATATCCTTGTCTTGTACACAAATTGGGTAGGGGAGACCGAGGCTAGTTGTATACAGGGGCAATTTGCTACAACAGAGTCGTTTTAGGAAAACATACAGCACATATGGAGATACCAACGACAGGATTGGTTGGAAGTCCACCAGCAGACAGACTGTCCACAAATCGGGAGTTAAGGATAGGAAATTAACGAGATGTGGAAAAAATAACTTTTTTAGCCAATTAAGATTTTTTGCTATGTCCACATAATATCATCTCACGCAGCCAATTTTTATGTTTCGTGAATGAAACTTGACACGTGTCTACAATATAGTATAAGGGGTTATACAAAGTAGAAGTTAATTTAACTTGAAATTCAGGATTTTTTATTGCCCACATGCGTTCAAGTAAAAAAATTGTGTTTGAGGCAAGTGGTTACAACTGTGACGACGCTCGGGCGGCTCATACCGATGGCTCAGCCAACAAGTTGTGTGCTTACAATGACTGAAAGAACAACATTTATCTAACCACGACGTGTGAACGTTTTGTTTCACTTGTGAAGCTAAACTTGTATATAAACAGTAATGTAAATGCTAGCAGCGTCAAACAAAATAACAAATCTCTCAGAAGGGCGGGTTACAAATAATTTATGGCACAGCCCTATTTGAGCAATTAATAAATATTGCACGATTAATTGAAATGCATTTGTCTTTAGTGCGTACGTATGTGTATCATTCATTGAAGTAGCAGTCGCATCACATGTTTGTATGTTAACGTTTTTCTCGAAATACCCCGTATATCAAGGGTTCTTAGTGTTTTTTTATGGTAAATCAAATGTACGTGCACCGTTTGAGAGTACGTAGCGCCATCTGGGCGGTTTGTATTACGTAAAACGTTAACTTCCAACAACTGCAGACACCACGTGCGCGTGCGGCGAACTGTTCGGTACGTGCACCGTTTGAGAGTACGTAGCGCCATCTGGGCGGTTTGTATTACGTAAAACGTTAACTTCCAACAATCGCATAAACAACGCGCGCACGTGCGGCGAATACTTCGTCTACCAATATTCATAAAAGCGATCAGCTATTTGGTAAATATTGTTATCATGACAGTCACGTATGAACTACCAAGTTATCCCGTCTTGGGGACAGGCATTTTTGCTAGTTCAATTAATGTAATAACAGTAACATGTACAAGTGACACTTGCGTTGCGATCCACGTGTTATTTATTGTAGCAACGTGCCCCGTAGTATGTAACAACGTGCCACGTATGATGTAACAACGTGCCCCGTATGATGTAACAACTTGCCCCGTATGATGTAACAACTTGCCCCGCTTACAAGGGTAGTTGTTAGAGTCAACCGCGTCTGGGAAACATCGCACATCTACCTTACTAAAATATGGAATATCAATGGCATGGTACATTTTATTAACACGAATAATAAATTTAAAGTATACGCTGACATAAATAATTCATCTAACATACTTTCTCACAAGAAGTGACTTTAACTGAAAAGTGCCACAACTAGCCCCGGGACATGGGTATCTGACGATGTATTGAAGCTTTGCGACAAGAGACGAGAGATGAACAAGAAAATAATCACCAACGAAGAAGCGCGCAAACGGTACCGAGAACTAAACAAAGATATAAGAAAGAATGAGAAATGCAAAGAACGGCTGGATAAACGAGCGGTGCATTGAAACAGAGACTTGGATGAAGGGAAACAACACCAGACACGCTCATTCCACCTTGAACGCCCTCACAAAAAAAGGTCAAGCCGATCGTCAAGCATCGAAGACACAAACGGCACCCTCCTTACCAAAAAAAGACAGTACTTGGAAAATGGACAGAGTGAATTCTGATACGCCCATTCTCCGAGCAGAATTAGAAGAGACAATCTTGAATACTGAAGACACGAACATCACCCGGCGTCGACAACGTACCAACTGAACTTACCAAACATGGAGGGGAGGCAATGATAGACGCATTCATGATCATATGCCAAAAGATTTGGGAAACCAAGACTTGGTCAGAAGAGTGGACAGAATCGCTCTTAATAACCTTACCAAAGAAAGGGAACTTACGCTGCTGCATGAAGTACAGAACTATAAGTCTGGTCAGCCATCCCAGCAAAATAATGTTAAGATTCATACTCAACCGACTCAAAGGCAAAGCGTCAAAGAAAAGATACACAGTTATCAGAAGAACAAGCAGGTTTCCGGCCGAAAAGAAGCACAACCGAACAAACCTTCAACATAAGACTGTTAATCGAGAAACACGTTAGTTACCATCAAAACCTATATCACAATTTCATCGACTTCAAACAGGCGTTTGATCGAGTGTGGCATAACGTACTCTGGCGAGTAATGCGACGCTATAACATGACATAATATTGACACTACTCGAATCGCTATTCGGACCATCAACGGGTGCAGTTCTATACGAATGAGAAATTGGACAATCGTTTCGAACATCGGTCGGAGTACGTCAAGGATGCCTTTTGTTGCCAGTGCTATTAAAATTATACCTTGAAAATATCAACTTCATTGGCACGATATTGATAAACGGTAGAGAAATCAACATCCTCCGATTCGCAGATGACATTGACCTAATCGTTGGAACAGAGGAGGAGCTACAATAATAATAATAATAATAATAATAATAATACAGCATTTGTTTAAAGCGCTAATTCCCACTATATGGATCAGTGCGCTGTACATGTTATAAAATACTATTCACATGGTATACAAGAACTTACAACAACACTGGAAAGGAGAGCGCGTGCTTACGGAATGGAAAGAAGTGCTGAAAAGAGCAAGGTCGTGGTCAACAGCAGAATAGCACCAAGAACTACTCTATTAATGAATGAAGAACGCCTCGAAGAAGTAATATCATTCAAGTTTTCGGGTCGATCATCTCATCAGAAGGCGACCCCACAGAAGAAATGCGCACACGGATAAACCTGGCAACAACAGCAATAGCAAGACTCAAGAACATGTGAAGCAACAACAAAATCAAAACGGCAACAAAGATAAGACTCTATGAAAGCCTGGTTTTGTCAGTGCTGATATACGGATGCGGAAGCTGCAATTGTTTAGAAGGATCCTGAACATTTCTCACAGAGACCACAAAACAAATATACATATACAAGTAATGCAACCCATCATCGTAGCCGCAGGACCACAAGAACCGCTGAAAACTCCAATTGTTCGGTCATACAACCACACAAAACACACTTGCCAAAGGAATACTACAAGGCACGGTCAAAGGTGGCAGAAAATGAGGAAGACCACAAAAAAGTACATGGACAACATTCGAGAGTGGACAGGTCTGGAGCCACAGAAACCATGCGATGCTGCCCACAACCGTCCCATATTGAGAAAGATCACAGTGGAAGTCTCCAAGCGCGCACACCTACGATCGGCCCGGTCGAGGGATGAGTGAGTGAGTGAGTGAGTGAGTGAGTGAGTGAGTGAGTGAGCCGCAGTCTCCCCTACACACAAAACCGGTGGCGGTTCATTCCCGCGTGGCGTGAACGAAACGCCTGGCCTTTGAATTAAACGCCTATGTATTTAACTGTGAATTTTTTATGCACGAGATAAAATCATACCTTATTTAGGGTCAGTATTGCATTAAAGATATTCCATGGCTTATATTATAGTATATCCTTGTCTTGTACACAAATTGAGTACGCAAAAAACCGTTGGTGGTTCATTCCAGAGTCGCGTGAACGAAACGCCTGGCCTATGAATGAAACGCCTGGCCTGTGAATGAAACGCCTGCCCTGTGAATGAAACGCCTGGCCTGTGAATGAAACGCCTGGCCTGTGAATGAGATGCCTGGCCTGTGAATGAAACACCTGGCCTGTGAATGAAACGCCTGGCCTGTGAATGAAACGCCTGGCCTGTGAATGAAACGCCTGGCCTGTGAACGAAACGCCTGGCCTGTGAACGAAACGCCTGGCCTGTGAATGAAACGCCTGCCCTGTGAATGAAACGCCTGGCCTGTGAATGAAACGCCTGGCCTGTGAACGAAACGCCTGGCCTGTGAACGAAACGCCTGGCCTGTGAACGAAACGCCGGGCATGTGATCGAAACGCCTGGCCTGTGAACGAAACGCCTGGCCTGTGAATGAAACGCCTGGCCTGTGAATGAAACGCCTGCCCTGTGAACGAAACGCCGGGCCTGTGAACGAAACGCCTGGCCTGTGAATGAAACGCCTGGCCTGTGAATGAAACGCCTGGCCTGTGAACGAAACGCCGGGCCTGTGTATGAAACGCCGGGCCTGTGTATGAAACGCCGGGCCTGTGAATGAAACGCCTGGCCTGTGAATGAAACGCCGGGCCTGTGAATGAAACGCCGGGTCTGTGAATGAAACGCCGGGCCTGTGAATGAAACGCCTGGCCAGCAAGTCAGACTCGTCGTTTCACTGTGTATCTTTGATGCACGACCTAAAATGGTGCCTTATTTAGGGTTATTATTACAATAAACATATTTCATGGCTTACATGGATTATATTATATCCTTGTCTGAATTTTACAAATAGAAATTATGGTTATTTATAATTATACAAAATGTATTTTATCCATGAATAACTGACTCATTTTACAAACATGTAAAACATGACGACATGATTTTTTTTTAATTTTCATTCAAACTAAAAGTAAAGACAGGAGAGTAATCATAATTACTGCTTTAACAGACACTTCGTCCTCTAGTTTATCCGTATGGTGTATTTTTCTCGAACAATCTGATTACATAAAATTTGACAAGAAAATGTGAAGGGAAGAAACTTGCAAGTTGTGTACAACACCACCAAGTATGTCTGCAAATGTCTGTAGGATCAATGTTTTGTGTGTGAGTGTGTGTGTGAGTGTGTGCGTGCGTGCGTTCGTGCATGCAAGCGTGCGTGCGTGCGTGCGTGCGTGCGTGCGTGCGTGCGTGCGTGCGTGCGTGCGTGCGTGCATCGTCGGACACGTGGACTCGGGCACACATGTAACACCTTCATGCACGTTGATTAACTGATTATCTCTGGGTCGAATATGTGTTAATATACGATGATTTTACAATTAAGTATATTGGGTATTTGGCATGTCTAGTTAAACAATCAAAAATACAGATTACGGTGATTTCCAAACCAGGTTTTGCAGCAAACATTTTCTTTGTGGATAATAACACCAGCTCTATGTGTAGAGATATCGTTAGACCTACTATCAAAGTATAATGTACGAGACGTAGGGAGTGTGTGCCAATATCATTATCTTAGATGAATATCAGTCCCCTTTATAAGCACGATGTAACTTTGTCGTATGCTTGACCCACACCAGCTGCTGTACAATCAAACAACAACAACGTAATACGCGGTGCCGGATTAACAATGTGGTGGTCCTGGTTTAAACTGTTGTGGGCCCTTACCGAGTGCGTCATAGATGAAGATCGAGCCGCCACCACGTACATTAACGGTTATTCAACAAGAAAATACAGCGTATAAAAAATAGAACATACAGTGACTAGCAACCATCATAGTATACAGTGATAACATAATAGAAAATAATACACGAAAATAAAGCACAAAGAAAACACCGTACAAGTTCTCCTGACCAAACAAAGAGTGACATCCAACTAACTTCCACCAAATTTGTTGTTGGAGAGGATGGATTATGATTGATTTTGTGGGGGTTGTACCAATTGTACCATTGTCAATCGGGCACTGGTATCACGACATCAGCACGTGCTTGTTTTACTGGTGTACATGTCCTATAATGCCCTGCATCAAGTAACCCATTCTCTCCCTACAGACGTAACGTGAATTTACAGGAAGATCTATATCCAGAGTGGATATGACGGAGAAAATTTGTTCCACCACAACATCGAAGAGTAAGACCAATCGAACGACACTTGAAAGGAAATGTCGACAACGAACGTCCCATACGGCAGGTGTCGCTTCGGTTACGTAGCCTTGCGCTTACCGGGTTCCGCCAAAGTGAGCGTCTTGTGGGTTCCGCCAAAGTGAGCGTCTTGTGGGTTCCGCCAAAGTGAGCGTCTTGTGGGTTCCGCCAAAGTGAGCGTCTTGTGGGTTCCGCCAAAGTGAGCGTCTTTTGGGTTCCGCCAAAGTGAGCGTCTTGTGGGTTCCGCCAAAGTGAGCGTCTTGTGGGTTCCGCCAAAGTGAGCGTCTTGTGGGTTCCGCCAAAGTGAGCGTCTTTTGGGTTCCGCCAAAGTGAGCGTCTTGTGGGTTCCGCCAAAGTGAGCGTCTTGTGGGTTCCGCCAAAGTGAGCGTCTTGCGGGTGCCGCCAAAGTGAGCGTCTTGTGAGTTCCACCAAAGTGAGCGTCTTGTGGGTGCTGCCAAAGTGAGTGTCTTGTGGGTGCCGCCAAAGTGAGTGTCTTGTGGGATCCACCAAAGTGAGCGTCTTGTGGGTGCCGCCAAAGTGAGTGTCTTGGGGTTCAATCAAAGTGAGCGTCTTGTGGGTGCCGCCAAAGTGAGCGTCTTGTGGGTTCCGCCAAAGTGAGCGTCTTGTGGGTGCCGCCAAAGTGAGCGTCTTGTGGGTTCCGCCGAAGTGAGCATCTTGTGGGTTCCGCCAAAGTGAGTGTCTTGTGGGTACCGCCAAAGTGAGTGCCTTGTGGGATCCACCAAAGTGAGCGTCTTATGGGTGCCGCTAAAGTGAGTGTCTTGCGGGTGCCGCCAAAGTGAGTGTCTTGTGGGATCCACCAAAGTGAGCGTCTTGTGGGTGCCGCCAAAGTGAGCGTCTTATGGATGCCACCAAAGTGAGCGTCTTGTGGGTGCCGCCAAAGTGAGCGTCTTGTGGGTGCCGCCAAAGTGAGCGTCTTGCGGGTGCCGCCAAAGTGAGCGTCTTGTGGGTTCCGCCAAAGTGAGCGTCTTGCGGGTGCTGCCAAAGTGAGTGTCTTGTGTGAGCCGCCAAAGTGAGTGTCTTGTGGGATCCACCAAAGTGAGCGTCTTGTGGGTGCCGCCAAAGTGAGTGTCTTGCGGGTTCAATCAAAGTGAGCGTCTTGTGGGTGCCGCCAAAGTGAGCGTCTTGTGGGTTCCGCCAAAGTGAGCGTCTTGTGGGTGCCGCCAAAGTGAGCGTCTTGTGGGTTCCGCCAAAGTGAGCGTCTTGTGGGTTCCGCCAAAGTGAGCGTCTTGTGGGTTCCGCCAAAGTGAGCGTCTTTTGGGTTCCGCCAAAGTGAGCGTCTTGTGGGTTCCGCCAAAGTGAGCGTCTTGTGGGTTCCGCCAAATTGAGCGTCTTGTGTGTTCCGCCAAAGTGAGCGTCTTGTGGGTGTCGCCACAGTGAGCGTCTGTCTTGTGGGTGCCGCCAAAGTGAGCGTCTTGTGGGTTCCGCCAAAGTGAGCGTCTTGTGGGTTCCGCCAAAGTGAATGTCATGTGGGTGCCGCTAAAGTGAGCGTCTAGTGGGTTCCGCCAAAGTGAATGTCATGTGGGTTCCGCCAAAGTGAGCGTCTTGTGGGTTCCGCCAAAGTGAATGTCTTGTGGGTTCCGTCAAAGTGAGTTTCTTGTGGGTTCCGTCAAAGTGAGCGTCTTGTGGGTGCCGCCAAAGTGCGTGTCTTGTGGGTTCCGCCAAAGTGAGTTTCTTGTGGGTTCCGTCAAAGTGAGCGTCTTGTGGGTTCCGCCAAAGTGAGTGTCTTGTGGGTTCCGCCAAAGTGAGCGTCTTGTGGGTTCCGCTAAAGTGAGCGTCTTGCGGATGCCGCCAAAGTGAGCGTCTTGTGGGTTCCGCCAAAGTGAGCGTCTTGTGGGAGCTGCCAAACTGAGTGTTTTGTGGGTGCCGCCAAAGTGAGTGTCTTGTGGTATCCACCAAAGCGAGCGTCTTGTGGGTGCCGCCAAAGTGAGTGTCTTGTGGGATCCACCAAAGTGAGCGTCTTGTGGGTGCCGCCAAAGTGAGTGTCTTCCGGGTTCCATCAAAGTGAGCGTCTTGTGGGTGCCGCCAAAGAGAGTGTCTTGCGGATTCCATCAAAGTGAGCGTCTTGTGGGTGCCGCCAAAGTGAGTGTCTTGTGGGTTCCGCCAAAGTGAGCGTCTTGTGGGTACTGCCAAAGTGAGTGTCTTGTGGGTGCCGCCAAAGTGAGTGTCTTGTGGGATCCACCAAAGTGAGCGTCTTGTGGGTGCCGCCGAAGTGAGTGTCTTGCGGGTTCCATCAAAGTGAGCGTCTTGTGGGTGCCGCCAAAGTGAGCGTCTTGTCGGTTCCGCCATAGTGAGCGTCTTGTGGGCGCCGCCAAAGTGAGCGTCTTGTGGGTTCCGCCGAAGTGAGCATCTTGTGGGTTCCGCCAAAGTGAGTGTCTTGTGGGTGCCGCCAAAGTGAGTGCCTTGTGGGATCCACCAAAGTGAGCGTCTTGTGGGTGCCGCCAAAGAGAGTGTCTTGCGGGTTCCGCCAAAGTGAGCGTCTTGTGGGTGCCGCCAAAGTGAGCGTCTTGTGGGTTCCGCCAAAGTGAGCGTTTTGTGGGTTCCGCCAAAGTGAGTGTCTTGTGGGTGCCGCCAAAGTGAGTGCCTTGTGGGATCCACCAAAGTGAGCGTCTTGTGGGTGCCGCCAAAGTGAGTGTCTTGCGGGTGCCGCCAAAGTGAGTGTCTTGTGGGATCCACCAAAGTGAGCGTCTTTTGGGTGCCCCCAAAGTTAGTATCTTGAGGATTCCATCAAAGTGAGCGTCTTGTTCTTATATAGCGCGGTATCCAGTCCGCTCAAAGCGATTTACACTTCAACACCTGGCAGACCTATTCATTCCAAGGCCATTTTAACTTCTCTGGGAAACATTCGGCCACGCTGCAATTACTGCTCGAAAGCTATTCGTTCACATATCCACCACTGTCTCTATTGTCAGGTACTCATTTATACATCTGGGTGAACTGTGGCAACGTGTGATGATCAAACTTGCCAAAGGTTCGAAGCGACTGCAGTGAGATTTGAAACCGGGTTCTCTCGATTGAGAGTCCGGCATTCTACCTGGTATGCTATCGTGCCCGTCTTTTCTTCGATTATCCAAAATTACTTCACAGTCAGTTTACCTTTTTCTCGTGACGTTGCGATTGCTATGATCATTCTTCTTCAGACGACTACGCCTTGCCTTGTATGACGTATGTATGGATATGATCTTCAGACGACTACCGCTAGCGGTAGTCGTCTGAAGAAGATTGCTGATAGCAGTCGAAACGTCACGAGAAGAAAAAGGTAAACTGACTGTGAAATAAATACAAATATTACTCATTTGAACCATCCAATCTGATGAACATCTTTACTCATATCCAAAGTTACGTCACACACGGCAAGACGTCGCTACACGCCGCCAGTACTGTCAGCTGTACGTCACAAATTCAGGAATATATATATATATATATATATATATATATATATATATATATATATATATATATATATATATATATATATATATATATATATATATATATATATATATATATATATATAATATATATATAATATAATGTTGTTTATCTTGACTTTTTTCAATCACGAACGAACTGCCAAGTTATCCCGTCCGGAGGATGGGCATACGTATTCGTTTGTGTGGACTGGTATGAGTGTTGTCTTTGCTGAATGATAAGCATCATTGAAATTTTTTTCGAATAAAGGATTTAATTATACGCTTCACTGACCTCGCCAGCTGTCCTATATTATGGATAGGAGTTTGCACAAGGACGAGGCATTTTTAAAAAAGGAAATATATTACATCAGCATGGAAAAAGATCTATTAGTATATTTCGAAGTATATTTTAACCAGCAGAATGCCAAGAACCCCCTTGCAACAGCATTGCACTTGTTGACACATATAATTGTTAGCATATACATTTTGCTCCAGATGAATAAGCCATATTATTTGGTAAATATACCTATTACGCTTTTCTTTATACAACACAGTTCTTTCGCTCGCAAAGTTCTTTCAAGAATTGATTGTTCGAATATAACATTAGATGCTTTGCGTTATATTAAAACGCTCCTAGCTGTGGTGACGTGTGTTAGACAGCGGCGTACCAAACCTTTAGTATTAACATTGCAGTTCATCAAGTCTGAGAAATGACATGATGATGGGACGATTGAGGAGTGGCTGTGTCGGTGACACGGAATAACTGGTGATGTACATGCGACAGAGAACCACACAATTAAGATATGGTATAGTGAATGTTTTAATCATCGTTTTTACTCTGTACACTGTCTTATTATAAACTACTCTTTCTCAAGTCTCAAGTAGTTATACTCCAAACAGCCCAATCTTGAGCTAAAGCAGGAGTTTGGACCAACGGCTTTTAGTGTCTTTTCTGGCAAAGTGGGGTGAATGAAATTGCCCAAGCTTCGAAACGGCGGAGGTGGAATCGAACCACCGTCCTCTCGATCGACAGGCGGGTGCTCTAACCATTAGACCACCGCTCCCCATTACCGTTTGTATGTTATACTACTACTACTACTACTAGATTATTTGCATCTCGGGCGCCAAACTTTCAAGGGTTCATTTAGTTATTACGTACAGCTGCCGGCCACGCTAACAATTACCTGCAATGGTTCACAGCGCCATGCGCTACACGTTACTATAACTGTCAGTTGTACGTCGCAAATTCAGGAAACCATCACAATATTGACTGGCAACACCACGTAACAAGGCATTGATGGATATATATGTTATAGTTATATATATATATATATATATATATATATATATATATATATATATATATATATATAATGTTTGTGTTGCGTGTTATTCATTTTAGTATAATGCCACGCGATTCACAAATAAAAGCTTTACAATGTTACACTACTTGTAACACTAGTTTTTCATAAATTTAATATGTCAATCAAAATATTAAAATAATGCACTAAGAAACAAAAGAAGAGACCACAGTGAAGCGAGTGACGCTTTGCCATTCTGCCTTGGGCTCCGGCAATTAGTGGAGCACTTTACATATTTGGTGTGTGGGACCTCCTCCACAACACAGGATCTCTTTTGGTTGCTTTATTGAACTATTCAAGGGAGAGTGTATGTCGACCCCTAAGCCATTGTAGTCTCCCACCCGACTACTGACATAACCCTGTGTGTTATAGTTCTCAACCCATTTACTATAGGAATGACCTTTTCCTTATATTTAACAAGATTTAACAAGAGTTGCCATCCAAGCCAAAGGCCCAGATGGCAAGTGGACAAGGAAGCCATTGGCTTATCGAGAGTCCAACAATGTTCATCTACTTATAACCCGCCCTCCTGAGATATGTGTCTACCTTGTTTTTAAACATATTCACGCTGCTAGCAGTTACACAATCTGTAGACAATTTGTTCCATTCATTTATTGTCCTCTGTGAGAACGAGTGCTTCCTGATGTCCAATCTACATTGATCCTTTACTAATTTTACATCATGTCCTCTAGTTCTGCTATCCTTCTTGAGTGAGAAAAACATATTTCTATCAATATTTTCATACCCATTCAATATCTTAAAAACTTCAATCTGATCTCCTCTTAACCTCCTTGTCTCTAGAGTTGTTAAACCACATTCTTTCAGGCGTTCTTCATAACTAAGGTCTCTCAGTTCTGGAATCATTTTAGTTGCTCTCCTTTGTATGCGTTCAAGCGTATCTATATCCTTCTTACGATATGGTCTCCATGCTTGTATACAGTATTCTAAATGAGGTCTAACTATTGCTTTATAAAGAGGTATAATTAACTTTTTTCCCTTGTATGTTATGTTTCTTCTAATCAATCCAAGAATTTGATTACCCTTTGAAGCTGCAATACCACACTGCTCTGAAACTTTCATATCAGCGCTTATTGTAACTCCTAAGTCCTTTTCTTTTACAGTAGTACCCAGAACAGTATCTCCCATTTTATAGTTTATATTCAAGTTCCCATGTCCTGTATGTAGGCATTTACATTTCCCAAAATTGAACAACATCTGCCATTTCTCAGACCATTTCACTAATCTGTCTAGATCGTTTTGTAAATGTTGTTTATCACCATCAGTATTAACCTTTCTAAACAGTTTTGTGTCATCCGCAAATTTCAGTACGTTACTTGTTATACTGTCGTCCAAGTCATTGATATAAATGAAGAATAATATAGGTCCTAATACTGATCCTTGAGGTACCCCACTCAAAACCGATTTCCAAGTTGAAACTTCTCCATCTACTACAACTCGTTGTCTTCTGTCAGTCAGCCGTTGTTCTATCCAGTCAGTTATGCTATCCCCGATACCATGGGCTTTTAATTTAAGTAGTAATCTTTGATGTGGCACTTTGTCAAAAGCTTTCTGAAAATCTAAGTAGATAATATCTACTGGCGATCCCACGTCTATCCACTTAGTGATTTCTTCCAAAAAACATAACATATTTATTAAGCATGACCTCGCTTTAAGGAATCCATGTTGAGATGAATTTAATAATTTATGCTTAACGAGGAAGTCCACCATATGGTCTTTAATTAACCTTTCTAATAATTTACAAATCACTGACGTTAAACTCACTGGTCTGTAATTTTCTGACTTATTTCTCGAACCCTTTTTAATAATGGTATGATGTTTGCTACTTTCCATTCAAACGGAACAACTCCCTCTTTTAATGACAAGTTGAATACTCTTGCAAGTGGTATACTGATTTGTTCTACTGTTTCCATTAGTAATTTTGGAGGAATCCCATCAACTCCCGGTGATTTGTTATCCTTCATTGCCTTTATTTTCTTAGCTACCAATTCTGGAGTTACAACTAACGGACCTAAATAGTCAGATTTAGCCCCCTGAAATTTAGCATCAGCAACTGGTAATGAACTAATATCTTCTTTGGTAAACACTGAACTGATGTAACCATTTAGGTCTTCCGCCATTAAAAACCCCTGTGATATTATATTTCCAGCACTGTCTTCTAGAGGTCCAACCTTGTCTTGTACGTTTTGTTTACTCCTGACATATGCATAAAAACTCTTGCTGTCATTTTTTATGTTACATGCTAGTTTTTGCTCATAGCTTCTTTTAGATTGTCTGATTTCAGTTGTAGCTGCATTAAGTGCCTCTTTGTATTTTGCATAGTCTTCTTCCTTTCTGGTACGCCTATAAACCCTCCACATAGTTTGTTTTAGCATTATTTTTCTAATAGCCTCTTTTGACAAGTGTTTCTTTCTACACCGTTTTCCTTGTTTTTGGAAGGGAACAAATTTATCGATGATACTCTCATTTTCATATTTTAGAATATTCCAACATTCAATTGCGGTCTTATTCATCAGCATGTTATTCCAATCTAGCTTTGCTAAGTATTTTCTCATATCTTTGTAGTTACCTTTGTGGAAGTTTCTCTTGTACGTTTTCTTATTTTTACTTTCTGATTTTACATTGATGTCAAAATGTATTTGATTATGATCACTATTACCCAATGGTTCAAATATTTTTACATTGTCCACTAATTCTTTTTGTGATGACAGTACTATATCTAATACATTTTCTCCCCTGGTTGGTTCTAGTACGTGCTGAGTAAGAAAGCTATCCTGGATTAAAAATAGAAATTGTTGGTCCTCAATCCCTGTACTCTCTAGAGAATTCCATTGTATGTGTCCATGGTTAAAATCTCCCATTATGATACATTCCCCTTTACTAACTTCCTTTATAGCGTTTTTATTTTTGTGTTGTCCTCTTCGTTTATGTTTGGACTTCGGTAAACTAATCCAACAGTTAATTTTGAATTTCCTGAAACAATTTTGCACCAAACAGCTTCATCGCAATCTGCTTCCCTTTCTAGTTTTATTTCATAAGCCTGAATATATTCTTTAACATATAAAATAACTCCCCCGCCCCTTCTTCCTATTCGATCTTTCCTAAACATTACATATCCTGTCAGTCCTAATTCAGCATCTGTTATATCTATGTTGGCCCATGATTCAGTTATACCAATTATGTGAGGGTCAATATCTTTTACCATAATGTTTAATTCGTTTTTCTTATTTACTATGCTCCTTGCATTTAAACATACGCATCTATAACCTTTTTCAGAGATGTTTTTCGGATGATTTGATATTGGTTTATCTGTGCTAGTGGCCTCTTGTTCTGCTTGAGACACCTCTAGGTAACCCCCCTGCACTTCTAGTTTAAAGAATGTTTACTTCCAAAAATATTTGTCATTGTACCCAAGTCACTATCTACTGCTGCTGAAAGTTTGTCCGCGAATACTGCCGCCCCCTTTCCACTTAAATGAAGCCCATCCTTCATGTACATATCAGCCCTCCCAACAAAACTTCCCCATAAATCCACAAATCCAACTTCCTCTTCCCTATATACTACGTCATGCCCAAAAGGTGAATTGTGGTGTGTGTCTTTCAAACATGTTCAATCTAAATTGAACTGAAATGGCAAAATCTAACGAATTGTTTTTTCAATATTTATTCATTAGAATGTTTGTTTTATACAATAGTTGATATGGTGATCCAGCATACATGACAAAACATGCGTAAATAATATTAGAAGTCTACTTTATTGATATTGAATTATGCATATTCAATCATAGCTATGGACTTCCGCCGGAAGTAGTCAATCGAAGATGGCGCCTACAACAGACAAACAGAAGCATCCTCTATATTTGGCCCATGTTTGTACAAGTACTACTAGTCAAATAAGGGGCAAAGAGAAATCCCATACAACGACGGCGCTTTATCATGCTGCTAGCTCCAGAAGGGGTTGTTTGGAGATTAACAATGGATTTTACGAATATTTCACCATCCAGGTGGCATAGGTTTATTATCGATATCAACAACATTATACTTGAGTTGTATTATCTTGTAAGTATGTTTTATTAGCTATGCCCCGGCTGATTAATTGCACTACTAATAAATATGTGCCCCAATACATTAATAGCAGTTCCAATTAAATATGCAAATATAGAATATATAATTTCTATATACAATACCAAACTAGCTTTTCATCATTATGAGAATTAAAGCCGAAATTGTTTGTAGGTGATCCCTTAGCAAGACTCGAAGAGGCAGAGGACAGGTAGTCCGTTGACGAAAATTTTTCATGTATCGTGTGAGCAGTGACAATTAAAATATTTCAGAGAACTAGAAAATAGTACACAAAGCCTGAAACGGGATATGCAATACACATTTGTTTCACTAATTGATATGTAGAAAAGAAATAATGTGACACAATACTGTAATGTAGGTGGATTTGCTATAATGTAGTTATTATTCTACAGCTACCGCTAAAATAAATAAACAAACACAGTCACTTCAACAATCAATACATAATCTTGGAAACTTGAAGCTATGTCTGTCAGTTATCATAATGAAGGTAAAGGAAGTGTATTGCATTACGGAATAAACTTCCATCGCCCAGCTGCTGTTATGCATATCACTCGATCAGTACCAACCTCTCCGGGTTTCGCCTTGCAAGCCATGACGAAATGCAATCCATGCACGGCGCTGCGTCCTGTAGGCGTACACACCAGCACTGACAATACAGTACCACGTTCCTGTACACACATATAACACACTTTGTTTTTATTCGTCTTTATATTGGAACAACTGTTTCATTCTTCACATATTTTGTTCCGACTGGCTGTCAACGTCCAGCACAACACCGCATCAAGCAAACAGTGCGTGTCATAGGCGTAGAATGTGTATTTAATCCGAAGCCAGACAAACCACGAAGTGGGGTCTTGCACTAATGGGTCTTGTCAGGTGCGTTAACTTCGCTTGTGTTATATAACACATGCTAATCGGCCGGTCAACAGTAATAAACCCTTGTTGGACTAGCCGCAATCCATTTTGTGATCTCTTGAATGTTCACGGGCAGCTGAACAACTGTATTGTCAGTGCTGGATATAGGCAACGAACCATGACAGGCATTGTCCTTCGACAACAGACGATGTTGCCTGTGTTTTCATAATAGCATGTAAGCTGCATGTTTATGTCGGTCGATGTCAAATGCTACGCTCCGATCCAATAGAAGCCGTACCACCCCTGTGTGGCTGTTACTGACGTTCTAATGCTCATTCAGAAGCGCTGTTTCAGTTGATGGGGTATCATAATCAGATTTGGGGTTATTTACATTGTAATTGGAATAGAGGCTACCCGAATATCCCGTGTCGCCTCTGTTGCATAATATACCACTAAGGTAATAGTGAAATCGCGTGGGATTGTCGACAGAAGTATGACACGCATTCGAGCGAATCTTTGTTGTGCGTTGAAACAATCGCGTATCTATGCCAACGCGCTTATTCAAAAGAGCAGGTTTATTAATTTTATTGTGATACATTGTGGGAACTCATAGAACATGACATTTTGGTACGCACGTCAAACCACCGTTAGAGAGCACAAACGTCGCAGGCTTCTTTATCCTACCTCATTTTCGTTGTCCTTCGGGGTCTACTTCAAAGCTGCTTGGGCTATATTGTCATCACCCTTTTGTAAAACGGGGTCGACTCTTGGGGTGAACAAATCATCCATTTTAAGTTCTGCAGTTAGTTTCAGAAGTTCTTTGTTAGAAGTCTTTTGTGGCCAGAAAATTGGCATGATGTTTCGAAGATATGTTGTGTGGACGTTTGAAATTCATATCTGATTTATTTCAGTCATCCGCCAGCTGTCTGAAATATGTAGTTTAGTGGACGAGAGATGATCTTCTTTTTCGTATCACACCTTGGTCGTCTCATGGACAAAATAACCTTTTTCGACTTTTTTTTATAAACAAAATATCTAATAACGTTATAAAATTTAATGATAGCGAGCGTAATTCACAACAACATGACACCAACACACATAAAGACCTCCAGTTTACCACAATTTCACGCATCTTTTTTACGTTGTATGTTATTTCCTTAGAGCTTATCATGTCTTGAGAGCTGACCAGAGCTGCCATGTTGTGTCGAGGAACATGTGAAAGATCTTGGCACGATCTAAACACTGAAAAGGGATGTCCAGTGTCCCAACAGCTAGGACATTAGGTGAAAGCATTTCTACTCATTACAAGTTCTATCGGGGACAGCTCTTTATAATACACTGGAAAGAATTGACAAATGATTATTGGTAAATCTTCTATTATGTATGCCGTGGCGGTTTATTTAAATACGGGACGAAATATGTTAAATTGTTCTGAAACCGCCAAGGTAACAGCACATTGACATCTCGTAATACCCAGCGAGTGTGTCATACGTATCAGTCGTCTGAGACACCGTACATATTACACATAAACAATATTAGACGATTTCAAAAGAACGCAGCAAGTTTGATTGAAAGCCACTATGAAGGCACACTCGAATAATTGTCACTCTGTCGTTTTTGACTCGCTGAGAATCCCCAGGTTGGTCTTAGGAAATTGGTTGGCCCAATGTGTCCACATGCGTCTTTATATACGGTACACATTGGCATTTGACATATTCAATTACAAATCAGTTCATATTATTTTCTGATTTATTTCTTGATCACATAATTATGCTGCCTGATATTGCAGTGATGTCCATGTCATCTTGTTATGGCCTGATACGTCCCATCTGGGGAACGTACCTGGCATTCAACATTATTCAAACGAGCAAAATTGCCCATCCTCCTGACGGGATCTTGGTAGTTCACACGTGACTGGAAAATGTAATGGCTTCCTGAATTTGCGACGTACAACTGCCAGTCATAGTAACGTGTAACGACGCCTTGCCGTGTGTGACGTAACTTTGGATAATCGAAGAAAAGACGCACGACGTTGTGAACAATTGCACGTAATTGTTCGCGTAGCGTGGCCGGCAGCGGTACGTAATAATTGTAAAGAATAATTCGACTGTTCATAGAAAGAGAAATGGCGGGTGAATTTCGAACCCCTGAAAGTTTGGCACCCGAGATGCAAATAATCTAGGCGTGACATAGCATACAAACGGTGGTTTATAATAAGATAGTGCCCACAGTAACGACGATAATTAAAACATTCACTCTGTCATATTTTAATTGTGTGATTCTCTGTCGCATGCACATCACCTGTTATTCCATGTCACCGACACAACCACTCTTCAATCATCCCATCCTCCTGTCACTTCTCAGACTTGACGTCCTACAATGTTACCAGTAATGGTCCGGTACGCTGCTCTCTAACACACGTCACCACAGCTAGGAGTGTTTTAGCATAACGCAAAGCATCTAATGTTATATTCGAACAATCAATTATTGACACAACTTTGCGAGGAAAAGAACCGTTTTATATAAAGAAAAGCGTAATAGTCACATTTACCAAATAATATGGCGTATTCATCTGGCGCAAAATTTAATTGCTGATAATTATATGTGTGTCACCAATTGGAAGGCTGTCGCAGGGTGGTTCTCAGTATTCTTGTGGTTAAACATAGTACGAAATATACAAATAGTATGACCTTTTTCCATGCTGATGTCATGTTTCCTTTTTTTTATAATGCCTCATCCTTTTGCAAACTCGAACCCATAACACAGGACAGTTAGCGAACCCAGCGAAGCATATCATTATATCATTTACTCCAAAAAATGTCCAGTGACGCTAATCATTCACCAGAGACAACCCTTCATATCAGTCCACACACACACTTATACGTACGACACAACGTGTAGAGAAATGTTGCATTTTCTGTTGCAATTGCAGTCTGTCTTCTTCCAGTTATAACGGCCAATAGTCAGCAACCTACAGCAATGGCAATCCAACAATGCTGTTTAGACTGTTACGAAGGGCGGCTACACAACCGTTCTCCTTCGATGTTTCAACGGCAAAATGTTGAAGTTGCTGTTGACCCTTGAGACTTGTCGCTCACTTTGGCGGCAAGTGCAAGGAGTTAACTTTTGCGGAACGCGCAAGGCACTCACTTTAGCGGCACGCGCAAGGCGTCCACTTTAGCGGCAACCACAAAGCGTTCACTTTGGCGGCACACACAAGGCGTTCAATTTGGTGGCACCCACAAGGCGTTCACTTTGGCGGCACCCACAAGGCGTTCACTTTGGCGGCACACACAAGGCGCTCACTTTGGCGGTACGCGCAAGGAGCTCACTTTGGCGGCACGCACAAGGTTAAGCAACAGAAGCGACACCTGTCGTAATGGACATTCGTTACCAACATTTCCGTTCAAGTGACTGTCGCCAGGTCGTATTCTTCAGTGTTGTGGTGGAAAGAATTCTCTTCGTCGTGTCCACTTAGGACATATCTTCCGGCAAATTGAAGTCGTATCTGTATAGAGAGAAACATGTTACTTGACGCGGGACATTGTAGGACACGTACACCAGTAAAGCAAACACGCGTTGATGTCGTGATACCAATGCCGGATTAACCATGGTACAAATGGTACACTCGTACCAGGCGTTACTCGTACCATAAAAAGCCCCTCCCCCACAAAATCAATCATAATCCATCCTCTTCGACAACTAATTTGGTGGTGGAAAGTGGTTGGATGTCACTCTTTGTTTGGTCAGGAGAATTTGTACTGTGTTTTCTTTATACTTTATTTTCGTGTATTATTTTCTGTTTGTTATCACTGTTTGTCATCACTGTATGCTATAATTGTTACTAGTCACTGTATGTTGTATTTTTTATACGCTGTATGTTCTTGTGTCTGTGATTGTATGCTGTTGTCGACAACAATCTGTGAATTCTCATACTCAAGATAGTTGAATAACTGTTAATACGTAGTTACCTCCATAGTCAGTGACATGCGTCTCGATCTTCGTCTATCACACACTCAGTAAGGGGTCACCAAAAGTTGATACCAGGCACCAACATTGCTAATCGGGTACCGTGTAATACGATGTTGTTGTTTGATTGTACAGCAGCTGGTGTGGGTCAAGCATACGACAAAGTTACATCGTGCTTATGAAGGGGACTAATTTTTATCTCCGATAATGTTATTGGTACACACTTAATTCATACGTCCAATGCATTAGATATTGGTAGTAGGTCTAGTGATATATCTACACACACAGCTGGTCTTATTATCCACAAAGGAAATGTTTGTTGCAACAACTGATTTGGAAATCATCGTAATAACTATAATTCGTACATTTCAACATAAAGACACATTTAAAAAGAAACAGCGGAACAATTAATACAAACCCAACATGGCTATAACTCTGAAACGTAGTAGCTAATGGAATAGCGTACAGCTGCGCTAAACAAAGTTTTTAATAGTTTGTACTGCAATCTTTGGTAGACATGGACTGAGAGTAAGTCTAGAGAAGACGGAGGTGCTTTGGGTCGGGCAGCGGGAAACTATCTTGACATAAGACTGGATGGGAAGAAACTGAAACAAGGAGACAGCTTTGTACTTCTGGGTGGAGCGGTTTGCGGGGACGGCGGCAAGGAGACGGGAATTCGCAGGAGATTACAAGCTGGGGCGAGTGCGTGGAGGAAAGTGGAATGGGTGACACATATCTCGAAAGCTAAAAGGAAAGGTTTTCAACTCATGCCTAACACTAGCATACCTATACGGCCTAGAGACCATGGCGATGACAGAAAAACAACAAGAGAGACTGCAAGTTTGCGAGAGTAACTGGGTGAGAAGAATTCACGAGTGAAAAGAATCGACAAGCGAATACTGGCGGAGCTGAGGGAGGAAGTTGGTGTTTCACGTGGAAGCTGGTGAGGAGCCGGCTAAAGTGGGCTGGACATGTGGACATAATGGAAGGGGCACGATTGACGACGAGAGAGGATGCGCTTGGACTAGAGGGTAGAAGGAGAAGACCGAGACTGAGATGGGAGGACTGTGTTAAGAGAGACTTAGTGGGAGTGAGAGGGAAGAATGAGGGCGAGGGATAGAGGGGAGTGGAGACGATTGGTGGAGACGGTAGTAAAACGGGACAAATTATAAAGGGGAAATAAAAAGAAAAAAATCGACGACCAGTATCGGTGCCAGCCCCACCCCGGACTACAGGGAAAAGTAGGAAAGCAACAACAACTGCAATTATTTAATGAAATCACAAATGACATTTTAACCAGTAGTATTTGATTCGTGGACTGTTAATGGTTTATATGATATCGCGCGCAGATATATGCTGACCTGCATCTAACTTTGGTTCCAACTTGGGAGCCAAGTCTGTCCATCGGTGTGACTTGACATCGTAGCACGACAGTATGTGGGTCATTCTCTAGATATAGACCACAACAGTGCAGTGGATATACTATTTAGTTTACTGGTAGTATATAATTGTGTGGTTGCTGTGAATCTTCTACTACTACATTTAATAATGATTTTAAGACAAATGAAAATAACAGTTTTTATTTTAAAATAAGACATACACTTCATTGTACAAAAATTATTATGGCACAAATGTTACTACTATAAAATATAGTCTTATTTATAGTTCTTGCAATTAAAATAAAACAGCTGACATGTACAACACTATACAGTATGATATTAAATGTTTGCCCAACAAACAATTATATTGGTCAAACATTCATAAAAAATTGTTATAACATCTTTATATACACATTTCAAATACCCCCTCTATTATTGTGTGGTATAATACCCAGTTCAAATGATTGAGCTAAAATTAAAGGGGTTGTCTGATTACAGAGGCTGGTCAGATATGCAGATGTGGCAAACAACACACACCACACACACACGCACGCACGTACGCACGCACGCACGCACTCACACAGTTGAAATACAGTAAAAATATTACCTATTTAATTCATTGTACTCTCACAAATCAATAAATATAATATATGTATTGGCAAAATAAATAAATATATACATATTTATTTGTCAGAGCATATGTATATATATATATATATATATTATATATATACATATGCTCTGACAAATAAATATGTATATATTTATTTATATATAAATATATACATATTTACATACATTTGAATTACATTAATAAATTTAACAACTTCATTGGTTGTATATGTTTTTTAACATAATGTGTCAACAATACTACCTCACACAGTATAAAACAGATCACAGATATGGCAATTTGCATATTGCACAACTTGCTCTGACATTGTGGTTCAGTACCACAGGTTAACTGACAACTTTTTAAAAATAATAATAACAAAGACATACAAAGACAGGTGTGTACAGGTATCACATATGAACACAGTGACAGAGGTAAAGAAGTGTCCTGCCGAGGATGTCACGTGAGACTATCGCATATGTATAATATAATAGTTTGTGACTGTCTGTCTGTATGTCCCCTCATATCTCCGTTAGTTTCGCATGCATGGAGTTGAAATTTTGTAGGCGTGACTGGGGATCCATTTGGATGGTTCGTCAGCAACGCTATGCGTGTTTTCTACGATTCTACCAAGTTACGTGAACTACGACAAACGTCCACATACGTTCTTTCGCACGCTTCGTGAAACCAGCAGTTGTACATGATTTTTAGGGCACGAAGTTGTCATTGCCCTAACAAAACTTGACTGGGTGGTGCAAGGAGTCATAGGCTTTTTCAGTGGCTGCCTTTTCCCCAGTGCAACGCGGGGTAACTCGCCTAGTATGACATAAAGTATACTATGTTGGCAGTATATAGTCGATGAGATCAATGCCTGATGACATGTGTGCTGTTCAATCTTCCTCTCCATCTGTATCCCCAGTGCAACGCGGGGTAACTCGCCTAGTATAACATAAAGTATACTATGTTGGCAGTATATAGTCGATGAGATCAATGCCTGATGACATGTGTGCTGTTCAATCTTCCTCTCCATCTGTATCCCCAGTGCAACGCGGGGTAACTCGCCTAGTATAACATAAAGTATACTATGTTGGCAGTATGTAGTCGATGAGATCAATGCCTGATGACATGTGTGCTGTTCAATCTTCCTCTCCATCTGTATCCCCAGTGCAACGCGGGGTAACTCGCCTAGTATAACATAAAGTATACTATGTTGGCAGTATGTAGTCGATGAGATCAATGCCAGATGACATGTGTGCTGTTCAATCTTCCTCTCCATCTGTTTCGCACTGGAAACACACAATAGATATACATGCAACACAATGAAACGTCACCAACATCTTTGTAGAATCCCCATGGAAACTGTCGGAACAAACAGCTAGTAGGAAAACAGGTTACGATGGTGGGCAATACTGGTTTACCTGCATTCCACACGTGTATTAAAATGGGTTGCTGAGTAAAAAGATCATATCCACCTAGAACAGTTCAAACTCCATTCTCAACTGATGCAGCCTATCACAAATGTGGTTCGTTGATGTCCAAATAGGTAGTGCGTATTTTTTTTAAATCATCGAAAGAATTGACTTTAGTCGTTACATCTGGTAAGGCTCAAAATAGTGGATTTCCAAAAGGGTGAACACTGTATAGGTCAATGCTGATCATGGGTGTGACTTCCATCTTCTAGCCGATCGCATGACAAAGTTACGAAATTTCACCTATGGTGAAATTTATGAGTTTTCAGCATCTTCAATTAATGTTTAACCAAACAATAAGTAATTTAATAGCTTGTCTGATGATTTCACAAACACTGTATAAAAAAGTTGCGCAAATGAACTGGCGTGTTGCAGTGGATACTAGGTAGTTTTGAATTTTTGCAAAATGAATTTGAAATGAGACTAGCGAAAACATTTAATTGAGGAGGAACCTTTATTTTTGTCAACAGTTGGCCAATACTGACACACTGATTGAAGCACCAATAATGACACACTGACTGAAGCACCAATACTGACACACTGACTGAAGCACCAATACTGACACACTGACTGAAGCACCAATACTGACACACTGACTGAAGCACCAATACTGACACACTGACTGAAGCACCAATAGGGACAGGATCTTCTGATGTTGTTCGATAGTGCCAAATCTTTCATTGTAAATCGTACACTCACAGGATGAAAATTGTTTTAAATTCATGTAATGATAATGAACCCTTGTAATGAGAAATAATGATCATTGTCATTGCTGGCACCGTCATTATGACAATGCTAGCAAGTAGGCATGACACTCACCGTGCAGTGACACTGCTTTTTTATTTTCTATATTTTCATTCCAATAAATGTATGAAACTTCTACAGCACACTGACATATTTGGTTGTTTTCCTTACATGTATAACTGGCCATTGATAGTAATGAAAATGACAGTTTGTAATGATAATAAAAAATTATGTAGTCACATAATGATAATGAAAACGATAAAGAAACATTTATTTTTGACATTATGATTATGGTAAAGATAACAAACACTCCATTATGACTCCAACCCTGGCTACCACACCAGCCTGTAAATGTAAATGAGGAACATTAAAAAAATAAAATTGTTTTATTTCCATTATTTCACAACATACTCTTTTGAAATGTGGGTATGTTTTTTTACTGAATAACCCATTTATGCATCTGACTTTGACAGCCTGTAAACATACCAATAATTAAAGGTCCCTCTTCAATTAAATTTGTTTGCTAGTCTTATTTCAAATTAATTTTGCTAGCTCATGCTAGCTCATTTGTGCAACTTTTGTATGTAGCTTTTGTGAAGTCATCAGACAAACTATTAAATTACTTAATGTTTGGTCAAACAATGACAAACATTAATTGAAGTGAAAATGGAAACGCTGAAAACTAATAAATTTCAACCTTCGTGAAATTTTGTCACTTTGTCATGTAATCGGCGAGAGGATGAAAGTCACGCCTATGATTGGCACTGACCGATTCACGATAGGCTAAATCAGCTGAGGTTGGAGCTTTAAGCTAATAGTGCATATTCATAAAATTTAATGTCCAACATTAATATTTTGTGTACATGCAAGAACCATCGATACAAAGTCTTTATTTCACACAAAAGGATTTTCCCCTTCAACACAGTTACCTTGAAACAAATGCCAGTACATACTGGCCTAGGCTGACTTACCAACTCCAAGACTGAAAGAGGAAGTTCATCCAGCGGAACTCTCGCCTCAGTGGCTGGCTCGTCATAGAATACAGCAACATCTGCATAAGTAATGCATGCACTGTACATGCATCAATAAACATACACATACGTATTCTATATGCCCTAATTAGCATACACACCCTTTTTTAATCAACAGGATCCATAATTATTGTAATTTGACAAGTGTGGAACTGAAAAGTGTCACCATCTGGTGTTAAACAGTTGGCACCACTTTTCTACACTAGTCACCAGATATAACCACTTGTGTTAAACAGTTACCTTATTGTCTAGAGAAATAAATTTTGGTGTATGCTTATTAGGTCGAATACGCAGTATATGAATAAACATTTCTACATACCTGACTCACACATGCCGACATGTATAAAACAGTAAGGATTAGAACACTATGACATTTTCTGCAGCATTACATTAACATATAAATAAACGCATCAAGGAATATAGATGTTATAAATTTTTAATAGGAATTGCCTATTTTATGTATTAAAATCACACATTTTTATCGATTTGGTTTTAAATTTATGTATTTACATGATGTCTATACACATTTTTTTAATACATGTCACTCTGTATGTGCCTTGATATATAAGCATATGCAAAGAATCCAAAATAAAAATAAGTCAACAACACTGGCAACATTTCAACCAACCTAGTCCTCATTACAAGATTTACAAAACTTGGGTATAATAAATAACATAGAAAAATTCTGAGTTAAAAAAACTATAAAAAAACAGATGAGCGAGAGCTCAATATCAGGAATAAGTAATATACAAGAATACTGCCTAGACCTTTCTAAATCACTGTACATAACAACATTTTAAAGCGAAAAAAGTCATGGTTTTGGGGCTACGCACCAAAAAGCGATAATAAAAATTAACCATGCACAATTAAAATCAAGAATATCATGCCAGTGGTTTATTCAGAATGTGTTCTAAATGTAGGAGATTCCAGTCATTTCTCCAGTTGAATGAGGGCTGACATGTTAACCAGCACGATCGATAAGCGCATGCACAGTCCTATGAAAATCGGGTAACCAAATCTCAAACAAACATGGTAATTGTCAGAAAGAGGACTAGTTTAGTATACAAATGCCAAACTATGTTACATATGTAGAGCTTGGATGCAAACTGCATGACCATATCCCATTGGCATGTATAGGAATAGGTGCATGCAAATATTTTTTATTTGGCGAGCAAATTTTTTTAAACTACAACACTTGTGACACAGGGTTATCAAACATTAAGGCACAGAACATGAAATTAAGATGCTGTTTGTCACAAGTTTTTCTTAGTAAATCACTGGCATGATATTCTTAATTGTAGTTGTAAAGGGTTATGTCTCAGTAACTTTTATAGGGGCATAGGCCTAAAACCATGACTTTTGTTTCCCTTTAATATACTTGCTGAAAAAGAAATGATTTTGTCAACAGTCTTATTATGTAGAGATGTATTAGTAGCCTTACTTGTAAATGGAATAGGTACAATGTTGAGAAGTTCATCTGCTCTCGGTTTACTGGCATTTCTATTAACGCCAAATCCCATCTTTATGAGAGAAATGACACACCGTGGAATTCCACGAGCACCAATGCACTGTAAAATCCTGTTGTTCTCCCTCAACTACAAACAAACAATAATAATAAGTTAGCTATTAAGTACAGGTTGTAATATGAATGCATCAAGTAGGAAAAAAAATCAATTCGCTAGAACGTTTTTAAAGCTTAAAGGCATAGAATATGTGAAAACAACTACAACATAGAATTGGACAATGCAGTCATGAATTTAAATACAAAACAAGATGGGAATTACAGTGCATTTGTTATTGTAAGACATATCACACATCCAGTAACACACATGAACAATGCCATTAATTGACTGACCATGTGAATTATTGGGTGAAAAGTATCAATTCAGGATTGATTTTGGCAGTTGCAACACTAGTGAGGTAATGTTCTCACATCATACCCTGTTCTGCTTAGCTTATACACTATATGTCTTACTTAGCCAATACATTACTAATGATTATATCACTCATCATCTGTATGCTGATGACACACAGGTTTATAATTATATATTACGTTCACAATCAGATTCACAAGAATCTATGTCAATATTAAGCGACTTTCTCACTGACATCTATTTTGGATGGAATCAAGTAAGCTGGAACTCAACCCAGATAAAACCTTATTATTATTATTGACACTAAGCTACAACGAAATAAGGTCATCAGTTAAACTGCTTAGTAGTGATACATCCCCATCAGATATCATTCATTGTCCTTGACAGCGATTTCAACTTCTGTAGTATGATTCTCAATGTGCAAATCCTATTGAGAAAATACATTTGACCAATATGGTACTGTTTTAATTTTTTTCTGACTGACCGACCCATTTTTGTGTTATAAAAATCTGTAAACCAACTAATAAAAATATAAGGCCTTACTTTATCTTTATGAAGGTCTTGTCACGAAACAACTTCTAAATGTAAATAATAGCAACTTACCAATTTGTCCAGCCTTTTATCCTCAGTGGATGATTTCTTTTTGGATGGGATCAGCTTCAGAATTTTGAGGAAAACAGACACGACGCAATCAAGGTCAAGATGAGGCTTTGCTTCAGGGTCGGCAATATTTTTGGAATTGCCGAAGTCTATTATCCGGACTGACCAATCACTCAAGACCATGATGTTGAAAACTGTGACAGCAAATAATTATGTTGACCTTGTATACAGGTGGCCATACACGCATGCAGCTGCATAAGTTGTGCATATATTTCTAGAATACTTAGTTTGTCAATCTGTAATTTTAGTTTGAAAGATTTTGTCGAAACATCATGAGTAAATGTTTTTTGGGAACAAGTTGTATCGTAAAACATGTTTATAACATTAAATGTTCAGAAAGATATTTGTATAATATTAAGTACAAAATTCTCAAACCTGCCATGTAGCCTTACCTTTGAGGTCCTTATGAACCACTTTCATTGCATGGCAGTAACATATGGCATCCAACATCTGTTTCAAGATATGCAGACAATAGTAAAGGTTGAGCTGCCTGGGGTTCCTAATTACTTCTAATAGAGACAGACCTGCAATGTAAAGCATATAATAACACCACACGGCTGCACTGAATATGCTGAACATTGTATACAGTGGTGAAAGAAATTATACCTCATAACATATTTGGTGAACATCACGCAATTCCTAAAATATTACCTTCACAATAGGCATAAAATAAGAACAACTTCTATAGCACTAAAATCCGCAGCACATCAAAAACCATTGGGTTCATTGGGTAAAATAACGTGCGAGGTAGTGGGGTGCCTACCAGGGGTGGACAGGGTGAGTACCCTTATTTTTTAGCACTAGCTTCAAAATGGTGCGTCCTGGTGCATTTTGAAGGATGTTTTGAAAAACTTTTTCCTTTGAAGTTAGGAGACAGCAATAAACATGTAACCATGTCGGCATGCAACAATTTCGGGACCACATTGGAAGTAAGTGCACTTAAATGTCTTTTATATTGCGCGAAGTGGTAAAAAAAAAACAGCAAGGTGGCCCACCTCGCTTGTCATATACCAGGGGAAACAATGGGTTAAGCAGGCTCAAATCGGTTTACGATATCAAGAGAACCAACAACTGAATGGACACTGAAGGGCTGCAGTTTTTGGCCCAGATGATAACATTAGTGTAGATAAACATAACAAAAATGTACGATTGAGAGTGTACAACAAACAATATTAGCAGAACATTAGCAGACAAACATATTGCATTATTCAGTTACCTTCTACATATTCCATGATGATGATGAATTTCTCAGCACTGTAGATGATGCCATAGAATTTGACTATGCAATCATGGTGAAGACCACTCAATGTCTTTGCCTCTTTAATGAAGGATTTCCAGTTGTCTGCTTGTTGAACCTGTACCAAAATAATCCACAGTTTACTCAAATACTAGTTTGTCTGCTCTGTCATTTTGAAGGCCTTTAGAGAGTCTTACATTACAAACATCTCCTTACGCCTCACCCTCCTTCCAAAAACTGAAATCAACAACAGTTGTTGAGGTGACTTGGAAGTGTTCCCGAGATAAGACAGAACTCTACCGATAAAGTAGCACTACAACTAAAACAAACAAAAGCCAAACAGAGGACGGCCAAAGACAACACAGAGATAGACTGCAATGTATGGGGGGTTAATATTGGATTAGACAGAAAGATTCAGAGGTGTTCTGGTGTGGGAACACTGCAGTTTTATGTCCTAGAAGGACTTCTGACTAACACATAATTTACTTCTAGAGTATCTGCTGTCCACAGTTGGTAGTTGCATTCTCCTGTCGATTCGTGCACATTTCGCCAACTCCCATTTCGCCTACTGTGGCTAATTCTGAGACAGATTCCCAGTTTGCCTTCTGCCCAAAGCTTACTCCCTCTTGGTCTACTCATAGATCACTTGGCCTACTCGTAGATCACTTGATCTACTGGCTAAACTTTAATTGGATGTGGCTTCTTTTAGCAATTCTTCAGTTTTCCTTGAGTAAGTTCTTTTTGGATTTAATAAATGTTGTCTATAAATAAATAAAAATTAAGAGGACAAAGATTTTATTCAAGAAAAATTCTGATTTCTGAAAAACAAATTTTATATTTACCAAGGGTTAAAAATGGTGAAATGTAATTTTAGTGATAGAGGAGCTGTCCTAACGCAGAGTAGGTGAAATGGGAATAATATCAGTAGGCGAAATGGGGATACCCCCTCCTGTGATGGTATCTGTCATTATTACTAGTAACTAGTTAACTTATTACTAGTCAACTATATAAAAATGGCTTTCTAATTCAAGGAGCTGAGATTTCTCAAGAAAATAAACCAGCTGTCTTGTTGGGAGGATCTGTTTATCACATACATGAAAGCTCTGCCATTATTCTGTTGTGAAATTTACCTATGCAAAATTTCAGACTTGTGAGTGAAACAGTTTTAAAGTTATTGCATATTAATGATAACAAATAACATGCATGTAAAAATAACTTTTGCCATAATGGTGCTAAAGTACTGATATTGGTCTTACAATTAAGCTAAGACATTGTCTATAGATACGTATCACATGGCAGTTAAGAAATTTTTGTTGTCACTGACCTTTGACCTGATATACCCCAAATGAGTAAACCCCGATTTTTTTTATCATTATCAAGGTCATTGTAACAACAAATGTCATAAAAAAAATTAGAGTGGGCAATTTTAGGTTATTTTTTTGCCCATTTTCACGTCAAGAACATTTTGGCCTTGTTTGGTTGCTCTATTTATAAAGTGAGAACGTATATTTACCAATTTAATACAAAATCTAAATCTGGTTGTCATGTCTGTGGCGAGGAAGCATTCAGCATGTGCGCCACTGCCAAGTGGGGCGTGACTCATCCACTGATCACCTTGTTGATAATGACCCTCATATACTTTCAAATTCTGCCAACAGCCAAAATCATTTCAAACAAAATAAGCTAGAAAAATAAGGTTCCATAAAATAAAAGATCTTTAGCTAAAAACCATACAATATTAAATTTATTAATGTATTTGTTTGTTTAACTATTTAACCAAAATACAAGCAGCTAACATTTACATTAATTTATATAAATAGTGTCACATTTATGCTAGGATGAACATTAACAGTATATGAACTATTTCAGGATATTATGGTATATAATGGCAAACAAATATAATATATGCAACATATTATATATAGCGACTAAATTTAGTTAAAATGTTACGTGATATAATTAAAAAGCAATTTGAAGTCACTTGAAAAGTAACTGAATATACCAATTACATTTTCATCAATTTGAATTACTTTCAAAAACAAAACACCAAGTTCAGTTCTGGAATTGACATTTCAATTCCACCTACAATATAATTCACCCCACGTCTAGTACTGTCGTCAAATACATTTATTAGGATCGTCATAACATGCCATAAAACAACACAATGACACACTTCACAGAAGACAGTTCATGCAGACGACTTTGACAACAAACTTAACTACAAACCTCTTCCATTGATTGATCAATAAACCCTTGCAATCGTTTGTTGTGTCTGTCATCTCTCTGTTGGACTGTATTGAAATAGCTCAGGAAATCTTCTTTCTGCAGGTACACCACCTGTTGAAGCAAAGGAGAAATGCATTTAGTTGCCTTTATTTGGATAATATTTATTTAGAGTGCTATTCCAAACATTCAATAATAACTTAATCCTACATTGATGAATACTCACATTCATAATATTGGACAATTCACATTCAGGACAGTATAATATCTATCTGTGATAATAAAATCTGTCAAAATATTGTTTATTACTTGTTTTTGATAATGTTTACATTTGTCATTATTATTTGTGTGCATTACAATGCTAGAATCAGCTGAACTCCAATTATGTTGATGTGATATTAGAATTTTCCAAACTACATTTTGAATATTTAAAAAGTAGATGCAAAGATATTACCCAATCTTGGCCTTCATCATTGCTCTGGTTACCCTCGCTGTTGCCATGGTGATTATTCACATTTGTAGGATGAACTGAAAATGCAAGGAATGTCTTCCTGAAATTATTGTACAAAATGGCAAACTAAATAATTCAGAACTTATTTGTACAGACTTGACTTATAATATAGCAAATAAAGACACCCAAACATATAATTATATATTATAGTTATAATGTCCAGTTAAGCCCGGCACAATGCGACATGACCACTTTTGGATTCGCCAACGTGTACATAGTGAATTGGATGTGGACCTTTCACGATGCAACACTATTATCGAAGAATTTGGGTCTAAAAACAAACCAACCCTGGTACAGTATAGGCTAACGCTAGGCTGAAAATTTGTTTAATCAATTTTGCTCAAGGCCAAATATTTTTTTACCAAATGAAAATTTGTTTAGCCATTTCTGCTTGGCTGGTTTTGCATGGTCACGATAAACATCCCAGGGTTTTGGTAAAAATGTGTGCATCAAAAACACTTGGAGAGTATCTAGGTTCACCCATGCAGATATAGGGTTAATTATGAAATAGAATTGAAGAATGCATTAATTGGAATTGGTCACTGAGTGAGGTGCAGAGATATTCTTTTTAATGAAAAATTTATTTTATGCACGTTGATGGGCAATGATGGCATTGAAGCTCTGGTTAATATCCACTTTAAGCAAACAGTTGCAACTAGCAGTTACAAGGCCATAGTCCTTTTGTTTGTTTAATTAAGCATAAGCCAGGATTTAACAAGATTTAACAAGATTTGCCATCCAAGCCAAAGGCCCAGATGGCAAGTGGACAAGGAAGCCATTGGCTTATCGAGAGTCCAACAATGTTCACCTACTTATAACCCGCCCTCCTGAGATATGTGTCAACCTTGTTTTTAAACATATTCACGCTGCTAGCAGTTACACAATCTGTAGACAATTTGTTCCATTCATTTATTGTCCTCTGTGAGAACGAGTGCTTCCTGATGTCCAATCTACATTGATCCTTTACTAATTTTACCTCATGTCCTCTAGTTCTGCTATCCTTCTTGAGTGAGAAAAACATATTTCTATCAATAATTTCATACCCATTCAATATCTTAAAAACTTCAATCTGATCTCCTCTTAACCTCCTTGTCTCTAGAGTTGTTAAACCACATTCTTTCAGGCGTTCTTCATAACTAAGGTCTCTAAGTTCTGGAATCATTTTAGTTGCTCTCCTTTGTATGCGTTCAAGCGTATCTATATCCTTCTTACGATATGGTCTCCATGCTTGTATACAGTATTCTAAATGAGGTCTAACTATTGCTTTATAAAGAGGTATAATTAACTTTTTTCCCTTGTATGTTATGTTTCTTCTAATCAATCCAAGAATTTGATTACCCTTTGAAGCTGCAATACCACACTGCTCTGAAACTTTCATATCAGCGCTTATTGTAACTCCTAAGTCCTTTTCTTTTACAGTAGTACCCAGAACAGTATCTCCCATTTTATAGTTTACATTCAAGTTCCCATGTCCTGTATGTAGGCATTTACATTTCCCAAAATTGAACAGCATCTGCCATTTCTCAGACCATTTCACTAATCTGTCTAGATCGTTTTGTAAATGTTGTTTATCACCATCAGTATTAACCTTTCTAAACAGTTTTGTGTCATCCGCAAATTTCAGTACGTTACTTGTTATACTGTCGTCCAAGTCATTGATATAAATTAAGAATAATATAGGTCCTAGTACTGACCCTTGAGGTACCCCACTCAAAACCGATTTCCAATTTGAAACTTCTCCATCTACTACAACTCGTTGTCTTCTGTCAGTCAGCCATTGTTCTATCCAGTCAGTTATGCTATCCCCGATACCATGGGCTTTTAATTTAAGTAGCAATCTTTGATGAAGAGAAGTAAATAATACAAAACCTAGGGATAATTAAATGCCTGCCTTGCTCTCAGAAGAGACAGTGCTAACTGCTAAGCAGGTCTGATGCTAAGAATTGCAAGCTGAGTGTTCTGAAGAAGCATGTTTACTCAAGTCAGACATCCTACACCAGTATAGTCTGGTGGTAACTTGCAGTATGGCTAAAGAACACAGGGGACACTGAACCCTGGACATTGGCAAGTGCTAATCCACCCCTCAGCAAACAGTAGCTGTGGTCTCTGGTGGTCAGTGCAAAGGACTAAGAGAGCAGAGATGAGGAATCTCCTCAACAAAGGAATGGAGCCCATGTTTTCTTTTATATAAAAAACATTGTAAATTCATTTTCCGTTTCAATAAATTCATCTCGCATTCAATTCCAATTCAATCTGTTTTGATTTTTTAAAATTCCAATTCACGCATATTCTTGATCAATTCAATTAAGAATTGAACCCGGGTCTGCTTCACATGCACACACAGCATGGACCTGAGCACTCTTTTCAGCATAGTGCAAAAGCCACTGACATCAGACGAACCAATCGCTGTTAATTTAGCTATAAAAGTGGAATCATGAAACAAGATATTATTTTATCTGGCATTGTTGTAACTTTAAGCAACTCACCTGGCTGGTCCAGTGAAGGCGGACCTCTCACTGAGGCTGTGTGGGAAAACACATGAGCACCTCTTGCAACCAATGTTTCACCATGGGGGTGTGTATGTGGGGACACTTGCTGACGAGCTGTGGAAACCCGGAGGTGATTGGACTGTCGATCAATAGGAGACCTTGCCCCATCACTCATTGTAACATTGCATGCTCTGTAACCATATAATTAGCAACACAGTTCGTTGCCATGACAACTACTATATATGGGTCAAGTCACATGGCAGAAACATGTCTTAATAATACAGGTGGGAGATTGAGACTCCTCCCCTTCACTGTACTCGAACTTACACCTTTTTGAATGTAGTGTTACTGGTAGAAATCAATAAACATTTTACATTTACTTGCTAATCTAAATTCTAGTTTATAACATTGTACCACAAATATCGTAAAACTTGTATTTATCGCCGCTGCCAAAATTATTGAAGGAGGCAAAGAGTGAGAGTTAATGACTAATGACAGTAATGTTGTCAGACGTTTTTTTTACTATACATGTGTAGTATCATTGTAAAGGCCACTCTTTCAGAAGTTCAGAAATGCAAAAAGTTTGACTCTAGTTTAATTATATGGGAAGATATTAATATTTAAAGATCGCCAACGTAAAAAAAAGTGGCTACCGATTACAAGCCAATTTCTAAAATGCATAACTTTAACAATATTTGTTATTACATATCCTGCAAGCGTAGCATCATTGTAAAGGCCACTCTTTAAGAAGTTCAGAAGTGCAAACATTTTGACTCTAGCTTAATTCTATGGGAAGATATTAATATTTTATTTGTCTAAGAGCACTTTATTATCTACTGTGGTTTTTTTAAGGATTTTAACCTGTTCTGGCATTGCTGCAGTCGAAACTGAAATGCTCTTCTCGTTGGGCCAGTTACTCTGTCCTGGCGTTGCTGACTTTCAAGCCCACTGTGTTTCTAATTCACCTTTTAACCTGAGTTTTTTAAAACCATTCTATTGGTGTTATCCATTCGTGATATTCGTGGCACTTATAAATGATCAACTTGAACATCGAACATGTATCTGCTGCGTAAGTGAAATATATATTAAATGTCTACACAAATTTTAAATGTCTGCACAAACATTTTGGGTTGTGGTACATATGTGAGGTGTGATAACCCGAGTATGTTGGCTGTGGTGTTTGTGTTGTGAAGCTATCTACAAAAGAAGTGCCACATCATACGCACAACAGGGATCAAAAGTTTTGGAATTAAGTAAAGTACATTTGTATGTGATTGTAAGCCTAACTAAGTATCAATTGTTGTGTACTTGCCTGTAATTGCTACTTGAGCCTTTTCCTAAAGTACTGTACTTCTTTATATTTGTGTTGAAGTGACATGCCTGACTTTACAACACAATTATTTTTCAATAACTTATTTTTTATGAAATGGTGTCAAGGAAATATAAATAAAATAAAATTATTACAGGCCACATTGAGTGTTGCAAATGACAGTCTATAATATAAAGTGTATTCCATACTAAAGGACAAGGAATACACAGTAAAAGGTATTTTAGAAATAGCTTCCGGGTGAACGATAATACATGGTAAATATGCCAGCGAGTGCTAGGTCAGTTTAAAATTGCTGGCGCTAAAACGCGCTAGCGTGCACACGCATGCAGACATTACATGATAGCAGAACAATGTTTATTTAATATGTTGCCATACTTTCAATTCTTACCAAATGTATTTTTCAATGATCTACAATTGGTCAAATATCCCAAAACTTCGTCACTGTCAAATGTTATTATAGCTTAACAGTGATCTCGGCCATTCGAGATCTCGGCCTGAGTGAACTCGGCTTGTTTCGGTGAACTCGGCCAGTGACCTCGGCCTGTGCAGCCAGTGATATTGGCCAATTTGAGGGAGTGATGTTGGCCAGAAATAAGAGTCCGGCAGTGATCTCGGCCTGTTTGAGGGAGTGATCGATGTTGGCCAGAAATAAATGTTTGTAAAATAATACGTTCTAATATGTATTGTGATAACTGCTATATAATAGACTCAATAACTTTCAATATTGCATGGTCGGAATGCCATTTTCGACAGTGATCTCGGCCTGTTTTTACAACGGGCCTTTTTATTACAGTTATGTCGGACATTATATTTAAATACAAAAAATATCAATTATCGTAGGAAATTTCTGCGTGTTAAATATAGCTATTTTAATTCATCAGTTATGAGTACATTTTATTAGTATATCGACGTTGTTTCAACGTCAGATATCAACGTTGTTTCAACGTCAGGTATCAACGTTGTGATGACATCGAATTATTGGTCGATATGAAAGTTGAGTCGACGTCGGATATCAACGTTGTTTCAACGTCATGTATCAACGTTGTTTCATCGTCAGGTAACAGAACATGCACTTTAGACTACTACATGTGTCTAATTAGGCAGCGTCGGTGGGTTGTTTGGTTGTGCTGGCTGTTCTTCCACCTCCCCCACTCCTCTCTGGCGCATACTTCAAGGTGGCGGCAACAGGTGTGTTTACATCAGACTCGGTGCTGCCATTCACTGACTTCATAACACTAGCAATACATAAAATGTTATGTTGTGACTATACAATTCTAAATCTAATAAACAAAATAACAACAAAGATGGGGAAACCAACAAACAAAACCACACGTAGGTAGAGGAACCCACCCTTCACATCGTAGCGTAAACATGATAAGGCTTAAAGCTTAAATCCCAAGAGTAGAAAGCCAATTACTACAGCCAGAGCCTGCCTCTACACATTCTTAACGCACACAAATCAAAGCTAGATAGATAACACGAAAATATCAGCTCAATAAAACAAAATAAAGGTAGAAAGCCAATTACTACAGCCTGCCTCTACACATTCTTAACGCACACAAATCAAAGACAGACAACATGAAAAGACCAACTCAATAAAACAAAGTAAGGGTAGAAAGCCAATTACTACAGCCTGCCTCTACACATTCTTAACGCACACACATCAAAGTTAGGCAACACGAAAATACCAACTCAATAAAACATTAGAGTAGAAAATACATGATTCAACTTATTGTATCGATATATATGGCCGACATAACTACATTAAGGCCCGTAATAAAAAAAAAACCGGCCGAAATCACTGGTGTACATGCCGAATTCACTTTTGATAATAATAATACATTTATTTCCAACATTACATATATGCAGTGTATAGACATACATTGCTAATGCACTAATGCAGAACATCTTTATACAATGCTCATTTTTAAATCATGTGTATTTAAAAGATGAATGGTTGCAATCATTGTGTGCTACAATCTTATGCTGGAAACGGAGAGAACTGAAGTGTAAACTTATGTGTACTCCCCCTGTTGTATTGATTTGTTATAATATTATGTATATATATATATATATATGTATATATATATATGTATACACAAACACGCACGCTCGCACACACATTACCGGTATTCATCTTTTATAGAGCAATCCCTTGTATCATACTGATAAAACACATATAATTAATGCATAGATATACCAAAAACTAATACAGTAAACATATTACGTCTCAGAATAAAATATCCATTTTGTATCTATCAAGTATATATCTGTTGTGGTTTTTTTAAAGCGAAAATAGTTTTACAGTTTCTTAGTGCAATACGTAAATCATTCCAAAACTTAACACCAGCCCTTAGTGCAGTACGAACTTAATTTATTTCCCTTTTCCTTGTGTTGTGCAAACTATCTTCATTATAATAAAATAATCTTTGAATGCTATTTGGCAATAGTTTATATTTCATTTTGTACATCAATACCAATGTTCATTATTCGATTAAGTCGATTTAAAAAAATTAATTTAAGATTAATAAATATGATATTTGTATGATCACGAGCATCTGCTCCACAAATAATTCTCACAACTCTCTTTTGTAGAGTGAATAGGAGGATTATATTTGTGCATAAGTATTTCACGATATATCTGAGCACTAGTCTATATGGGGCAAAAAAGTGAGACGTATAAAGTAATTAATGCCGAGGTCTTTAAGACAAATGTTTAAGACACTGTTTTAGCCAATTTGGATTTTACCGATTGTATATGTGCTTTCCAAGAAAGCTGATAATCGATAATTATGTCAAGAAGTGTTGTTTCATACTCTTTCTATAATGTTTTAATTGATTGTTATAGCAATATCTGAAGTAACCCTTCTTTTTCCAAATATCATGCAAGTAGTTTTTTAAATATTAAGAGACAGTTTGTTAAAGTGAAACCAAAAGCGAATTTTGGGCCATTGTACCTATAAGAGTGCGTAAAAATTAACAATATGCAACTATAATGAAGAAAATTACGCAAATGGTTTATTGGAAATCTGTTGTAAAAGTTCAAAATTCTGGTCTAATATCAGTTTTCGTGGAGGCTGACATAATCATCAGTGTTTGTAATTTAGACTAATCAGCGGCGAGCAGGCACTTAACCCCCTAACGCGGCTGTGAAGTAGGCTGTGTGGATTGCGTGTATTTTGCTTCAGCGTGGTTGAGATGTACAGTTACATTTTTTTTCCATTTATATTGGATTTACACACAACAAAATCTCTTACAATGCTGTACTGTGCAGCATTCGGATGTAAACATGATTAAGCGAAACAGTGTTTTTTTTTCCGATTTCCTCTGGAAAAATAGAAAGTAGTGAAGCAATGGATTCACAATTGCGGGCGGGCTGGTTGGAAGCTGACGCGATATGCTAGACTTTGTTCGACCCACTTTGAAGAGTCGTGTTTTGAAGTTGAAATATTGTCATCAACTAATGGGTCAATATCCTTCAAAACGTCGGCTATGGAGAAAGTTAAAGCCTGAAGCGGTATCGACAATCTCATAGCATGTACCTCAGCCGAAGGTTTCGACTCGATGCAAACACTCGATCAAGAGAACTGTCAAATCGTAACGCGAGGAGTTTAGCAAACAATGAATGAATGTACTATCTTACCAAATAAGTTGATTTTAGACGCAAACAGCATGTCCACACTTATTGGCAAAGTATGTGACTAAAATCATCTACGTCTACGATCAGACGTTTAAAGTTGGAGTTGTGGGAAACCTAATCAGCACTCCTTAAGTAGGATTCTGAACAAACATGGCACTGCCCATGCAAACAAGTGTAGGTGTTCAATGAGGTATATTTACATAAACACTTGCGTGATATTGATTATAGTTACAAATGGGTAGTTTTTAATTGCTCTTATAGGTGCAAAGGCCCAAAAAATGTCTTTGGTTTCACTTGAACAGCAAGTCAATTGTGTAGTTTACTCAGCTCTTAACTAATTGTATTACTAAGATATTGTGGACTATCAGCACTATAACATATATTAATGTCATCCTCGAACAGTACAAATTTGAGTATATTAGAAACATTACACAAATCATTTATATATAACAAAATATTTCGGTCCAAGTATTGAACCTTGTGGCACGCCACATACTACTTCTATATATATATATATATATATATATATATATATATATATAAATATTTCGGTCCAAGTATTGAACTGTTGTGGCACGCCACATACTACTTCTTAGATATCCGCTTTTATATCATCAATACTTTTATATCAATACTGACAGATTGTGTCATTCGGCGAAATAGCTTTAATGAAACGGCGCCGAAGCGATCAAAAATCGCCGCCGACGAGACCAAATTGTCCCGCCAACGCGACCAATAACATTTGGTCGCGTCGGCTAGCCGAAGCGGTACGCTGCCGAAGCGTCCGGTTACCCATATTCACTAGGACTAGGTGGTGTTCGGTGGTGGTTCGATTATCCAGGTTCCGTGATGTGGCGCCACCGTTTACTTACTTAACTTTCCCTTGAAATGCTCTGCGACTTCCTGGCCAGGCGGCTTTGTAGTTGTAGAGAAATTCCAATATCTATCGAGACGGTTTTTAAAAGAGTCGATACTTGGGGCAGTTATAGTAGAGTTGATTAGGGGAATGAACGTGACACGCTGGGCTAAAGCATAAAAGTTGGCACAGTTGTACCTTAGGACCATACAAAACTTTTTTTTTGACGGTGGGCTGCCCGATTTTAAGTGAGAATTCTGAGTGGAATATCTCTGTTCGTGATTCTGGCGACGGGAGCCATCCATTTGTTGATTGGAGACGCGACAAAAGTGTCTAGATAAACGGCAGGACGTTGTATTCGTACAATATCCCGCATGATAGCAGCGTTAGCGGGACGATTTGTTAAATTCCCTACGGGCCAACGTGCAATCGAAACTAAACAAGCATTCTCGAAGATTGCAGGTAAATATACATGCGAAACGGATTTATCCCGAATCCACGTAAGCACCCCTCAACAATATCGTTAAATAATATTTAAGGGTCATTATTTCATTAAGGTAACTTTTGTTGTTCCCAAAATTTAAGCGGCTCCAAAAGCAACAAAGATACATGTCATGTTTTTTTAATTATTATCAATAATAATAGCTTACTCTCATTAGAAAATATTGTACATGTTTTATTTGAGTTGTCTTTTTTATGTAATAAATGCAATTATGTCATCACATAAGCCAAAATATGTCAATTTTAGCTGTCCCCTGAAACAGGCACCTCGTGAGTATTCGTCAAGAAATAAGAGTTAGGCATGCTTTTCTTCCACCTTTTTGTTTGCTGCCTTTCTTATGCATATAGTTTACGTTTCTATATTACAAAAAGTGTGTATATGTGCAGAAATCAGAAACAGGTCGAACTACCTGCTCCAAAAACCGTGTCCCCATGGCCGTGGCAACTCCGTAACGACAAGAAAACCAATATAGTATTTGTATTAGTTCATTTTTGATCACGAGGTGTTTACACCGTGTCTATAAATAAGTTCCTTGACGAATGCAAAACTCGTAAGTTCGACAAATTTGTTACTTTTTCCGTAATAGTCAGATACACATGGGTACCCCTCTGCGTATGCTTTTACTATGTTAACTAAGTAACGTGTTTCTTGTAATTAAGTAACCAGTAACTGTGCACTTTAAGTGTATAACAGTGTTTTTCAATCGGTACATGCCTGGATTAATTGATTAGAGCGATAATATGAGGTCTTCCCGTAGAGTTCTATAGGTTGGAAGTCTAATTTATCAACTCCAGTAACGGCTTATCCTGTAAACCCCATAACGTTATGGAGTTGACTGGAGTTGACTGGGTGTATGTATAGTAAATTATTATTAAATTAGTCAGTAACCATACAATACATAGTCATAGCAGTTGAGTTGTAATGTCACATAGTCTGTGGAACTTTGTGATAGGCTACGTGTACCTAGTAGCCTACAAATCCTCACACTTTTCTACTTTCTCTTATTCATAACATTTATATTTGCAAATTAGTTCATAATATTTCAGCAGAGAAAATCACAAGACATGCCTCTTTCCAATGCCGAGCGCCAAAGACGGTTCAGTGAGAAAGCTAAAAATGACCCTGATTTAAGAGAACTGAGAAAGGAAAGGGAGCGAGTACGAGGGCATGAGAGGAAGGCGGCAGGGAAAGTTAAGGAAGTGAAAGACATGACGGAAAGGGAGCACAGATGAAGGAAAAGACAATGGAAACTGGCACAAAATAAGAGTAGGAACATGAAACGCAATTTAGAAGCTATACCTTCGCCGCCATCTACTCCGCTCAATGCAGAACCTGTTGAGATGGATCTACAAGCCAGTGGTAGCAGTTCCTCACGGCAAGTTGTTATAGCTTTTGTTTAGTCTTAAATTGATTAGTTCTGCTTACTATTTGTAAATACATTTTGTAAATATTATCCGATATACTTAGCCAACAAACTGCTAAATTGTACAACGTATTCAATACAGAAGCATCTACAGTACATAGTGCTAATTGGCAAGATTTTTCCATATACTTGAATACTGTATGTACTACTGTATATAAGCAATATACACCAATATTGTAATGATTTATAATCATACATACATACATACATACATACATACATACATACATACATACATACATACATACATATGTTTATAGGAAGGCCTACTGATTCACTTTCCTGATTGATCCTCTTCAGGCAACATCGAGCTGGCAGGCGAATGGTGGAAAGGCGCAGGTCCAAGGCCTACAGAGAAATAGCCCGTCTGAAAGAAAAACTTGAAGCTAAAACGCAGGAATCACGTTACAAAAAAACGATGGCAGAGGCTGAAGAAGACGATGTCTTCTACCTGCAGTCTGCGCTCAAAGGTAGATAAACTTCTGGCTGGCGGGAAGTGCACCAATCATGTTCGGCGAGCTCTGATATATCATCATACACTGGTTGATGCAATTAGAAAAAGATACATGTCGCAAAAGTCAGCTAAACAAAGACAAATGATTGCCAAACTCACATTATCTTTGTTGTTGAAAAAGTACAGCCTTCAGAAGCATGCCAAAAAAAGTATCGGTATGACTGTAAGGACTTCTCGATTTTTGGGAAGCACTGCAGACACGTTGCCGTACTCACGGATGAATCCTAACAGTAAAACACAGAAGTTCACACAGCGTGTAACCGCATTTTACTTGCGGGATGAAAACAGTAAAATGACACCAGGGAAGAAAGACTCGATCACACGCTTTAAGCAAAAGATGCAGAAGCGATTTCTTCTGGACACCATGAGTCAACTGCACAAGTACCTCAGTGAGAACCCGTTTGGCTCGATGTCATATACACTCTTCTGCAAACTACGCCCCTTCTGGGTTCTCCCACCAACACTTGCGGACAGAGACACATGTGCGTGCAAAAAGCATGCAAACTTGCAGTTTCAGGCCGACCGTTTACTTCAGATGGAAGTATTGGATGTAGCAGAGAAAAGCATTGAATCAATTGCTTCTGCACTGGCATGTGATCGAAGCTCAAAAAAATGCATGTACTCTGAATGTGTCGCATGTCGTGATAGCACTCCATCATATCACACCTATGCGGTGGATACCGCAGTATGGTGGTGGGCGTGGCAAACTGGTTATGAGGAAAAAACAAACAAAGATGGACAACTCGTGAAATTCAAAGTGACAAAGAAGGAGAAGGTTCACGGCACCATACAGGAGCTCGTATCCAAGTTCACGAGTGCATGTCAGGTATTTCGCAAGCATGTGTTCAATATCAGACATCAGTACAGCATACAATGTGAATTGCGAAAACGGATTGAAGCTACATGGACAGAATGCGTTCTGCATATAGACTTTCCTGAGAATTCCACCTGTGCGTACTCCAATGAAATACAAGCTGTCCATTCCGGTGGTTCACACACTCAAGCAACGATGGATACTGGAGTCATGTATGTGGGCAACGAAGTGATCTCTTTCTGTACGGTATCAGACAGCCATCGTCATGATCCACCTGCAATATGGACATACATGTCACCAGTCTTTGAGCACATCAGATCAGTGTATCCTGATGTTATCAAAGTCCATTTCGTGTCAGACGGACCAACCACTCAGTATCGCAAAAAGCCAACTTCTACCTGTTCAGCAGTAGGTTGTATGAACAAGGTTTCAAGGATGGTGGCACATGGAACTTCTGTGAAACTGTTCTATGTACCAGAGTCCGCTTTCCAGGAGATGGACAAGGTTGTATCAAAACATCTCGTCCCTATCCCATGCACCATGACAATACACCAAGTGATCTCAAGCAAACCATTTTACATTATATGTCGTGATCTGGGGTGCACATGCTCAGAAAGTATGTGTTGTGCTTATTTCAATGTGAAACACTTCAGGTTCCCACTGCATCTTGAATGTTCTGAGTCTGATAATGCACAATCGAGTAGATCCATCGAAATTAGCGACAAAAGAGACGTCTTTCTTCGCCATATCACAGCTGCGATGCAAGGGGCAGTGGTGCGCTGTGAAATATGATGAGGTGATTTATCCTGGGCTTATATTGAAAGCATGTGATGAATCTGTTGAGGTACGCTCCATGGCCAGAGTTGGTTCAAATAAGTTCAAGTGGCCTGCTAAGGATGATATCTTGGAGTACGACTATGATGATGTGATCTCTCTAATTCCAGAACCAAAACAGGTGACCGCGAGGCACGTGCAGGTCGACCCTTTGTTGTGGTCACTGATAAGTGACCATGACAATGGATCGATCTGAAAATGACACCATATATATGGATTAGGAATACACCATGCGTTGTGTTACATAATTAAAAATTAGTTGTTTGGATGCCGTATGATTATTCACTAATTCCTTGTTCCAGTTGTGATAATGCATAATTAAGAGCTTTAATTACATCAGTTGCATCCTGACTATACTTGTTATATAATTATATAACAGTCGAACAATTATACATGAACAGTGTGCACAGAATTGCATGTAAATACGATTAACAGCTGCATCTTGATTATAATTATTATTTCGAACAATCGCACAATGACATTAATTTTAGCATGTCCATTATTGCATGGATATGGTATTATTACAGCTATATCTTACAATAAATGACAAATCAATGTTACAAACCTGTTTATTTAATGACGTTCAACAATGTATACAATGATTCTGTTGTGTTAGCATTCTTCATGTAGACTCATACGCATCGTGCTCAACTCCGTAACATCATGTCAGCTCCATAACAGGCATTTAAAACATGAAAATTATGATTAAAATGCATTTTTGTGAAATAGTCATGCATCAAGCTACTATATATCTGATAGAAATGCATCACATCCACGTGTATCAACTTCGCCATGCAACAGAGCGATGATAAGCACACAGAAAGATAAAATAAATGTGTTTTGATTGCCTTCTCGATGTCAAGGTACAGGGCATTAGTATTTTGTATATTTCACTATCAAGACTTTATCTGTTATAATATTTATGTTATATGGTCTGTACACAATTGATTTTCTATGGTTGTACGTCAAAATAATATAGATTGGACTAGCACATTTGATAAGGAAGCCACAATACAGATGTCAGTCTGTCACGGAGTTGACCGGAAAATAAAATCATCCAATAACACTATGCACAAACTTCACATTTTGAGTGACAAAATCACATGATTAAGCTCTGTTATTTATCTTAACATGTTGCTAACATAATAGTCGTAATACAAAAGTAACATAAGAATTAAATAGCAATGAAAAAAATAATTAAAAGTTACCTTAATAAAATAATTACCCTTAATCTTTCCTAATATTATATTAAGTAATATTTCATCTTTCTCAACATTTCTATTAAATAATATTTCATCCATCTCAACAATTATATAAAATTATATTTCATATTCGTGTATATGGAAAATTAAACAAGAAATGTTATATCTTGTTTTGCAGGACAACACAATGGATTCCTACTGGGGATTCAGGTTACCCGTGGTGGCGATTCCTTATGACACCGATTCTCCAACCCCTTCGGAAAACAGATTTAATGAATAATCATTTGGCATATTAAAACGAAGATTTCAGTGTTTGCACACTGAAATAAGAACCTCCCCTCCCAATGCTGTCACCTATGTTATAGCATGTGTTGTTTTGCATAACAAACATTGGAATTGAAAGAGGCAAAATCATAGACATAGCTGATGATGATGATAACCTGCCCCCACCTAGTTGAGTTCCCTTCGTTCAAGTTCCAAGACAAAATGATGGAACTGTGATGCGAGATCATATTGTCACACATTTCTTTTAAATATCCACAAGTGGCGCAGTGCACAGTTGTTATGATAATTTCTCTGTACAGTGAAATGTGATTTTAATGTTTACCAATATGAACTCGAATCGCATCACATTATTAAAAAAATGATGAATTGTTACAATAATTATTTCGAGTCCCATCGTTCTTGTACGAAAGAAATATGTGTGTAGACTACCGTGCATTGAACACGAAGACCGTGAAAGACGCGCATGCGTTACCTCGTATAGTAGAGTCTATGGACGCGATGACCGGCTCTAAGTGGTTTTTCGACCTCAGATTTACAATCTGCTTACAACCAGGTACAGATGGAGCCAGATGATCAGAGGAAAACGGCATTTACGACACCGTTCGGGTTATACGAATATACACGCATGCCATTCGGACTTTGCAATGCGCCCGCCACTTTCCAGAGATTCATGCAGACTGTATATCATGCGGAAATGTTCAACATTTTGTTAGTATCCCTCGATCACATAGACTTGACACCGTATTCACTCGTTTGGGAATGTACGGTCTCACGTTTGAGATAAAGAGGTGCAATTTCTTCTATCTTGGCTATTTGGTGAGTGATGGAGGCGTGGAGACCGACCCCGAAAACATCGCCACCGTATGAGTGGGCAGTACCGCAGACTCTACGAGAACTCCGTTCTTCCATTGGATTCGCGTCATATTATCATCGGTATGTACCAAAGTTTACACAACTAGCGACACCGCTTCACCTATCAGTGACCGCAGACTGCAAAGACGACAACGCTAGACGACGGATGAGTGCAAAGCGCAACATCACAGATGACTGGACAGATGATTGTCAGCAGGCGCTTGATGCATTGAAATTAGCACTGACAACAGCGCCTGTTCTCTGTTTTGCAGACTATCGGCTGCCTTTTATTGTAGAGACCGATGCTAGCGACAGAGTTTTGGCGCAGTCTTGTGCCAAAAACTAGATGGTTGTCTTCGAATAATTGCATATGCTAGTCGTGGTGCTGAACGGAACGACGCAAACTACTCATCGATGAAATTGGAAACACTTGCTCTTAAATGGGCCATCACGCGAAAGAAAACGAAACTGTCTGCTGTTGAGCAAAAGTGGACCACCGCGCTTGCACCGTTTGATTTTGACATTAAATATCGACCCGGACGTTGCAATGGGAACGCGGATGGGTTATCGAGATTGCACGATGCAGAATACGATGCCAACACTATCCTAGCTGATACGAGAGCAACTTCTGTGGTGCCGCTAGAGCTACGAGTTGCGGCGATGGAACTCGTCGCCAACGCGGATCACCTGGACGAAACGGCAATTACGACATTGCCTGGGATCTCAAATGCCGACATGATAAAATTGCAGAGAAACGACGCCGAGAACGGTAGGTTGCGATATTATCGCAATTTGGGAAGACAACGCACAAAGCAAGAGAAGACTGCAGAATCAGCAAATGCTATAAAGATGATGCGATACAGTGGGGACGCATCGTTGACAGGAATGACGTCCAATATCGGCGCGTGACAGATACAAAACTTGGGGACGTAGACTAGTTGGTCTGCAAGCCGTGAAAATGTCCTTGTCAGAAAGCAGAGACGGTGGCGAAAGTGCTCGTGACTGAGTGGTTCACACGGTATGGTGTGCCCCAATGGATTCACAGCGATACTGGACGAACCTTTGAGTCTTCGATTGTACAGCAACTATCGAAGTTATATGGGATCAAACGATCGCATGCCACACAGTATCACCCGGCTGGAAACGCGCAATGTGAAAGTTTCAACAGAACACTCGATGCCAAAGAGAAAGATTTTAAATAAATAAACATTTAGAACGCATACTGTTTATTTTATTTCGCAGCTACTGGTTATTTTAAGGACCCCTGCTTTGTTGCACGTCTCTGTACACTTTCTATGGCATCTTTATATTTCTGTTTACAAAGGACCATATAGATGTTGCACAATATAAATGACTCCTAACTAAAGCTTTACTTTGATTTAGGGTTGTAAGAGACCTTCTAATAACTGCCATGATACTGTTTGCTTTGTTTATATTTTGGTTGATGTGTTTATAACATTCTAGCTTTGAATAAATAACCCCAATGAATATTTATTCTTCTATTTTTCCTAATTCGTGGGCAGTTCAAATTATAAGCATACTCCTGCTCTACTGTTTTCATTTGGACTATTAATCTTTTTAAACACCTTGGTATCATCCGCAAACATATATATCTGATACTATACTCTTCGAAAGATAATTTATATTTAAAACAAATAGGATCGGTCCTAAGACACTGCCCTGCGGAATTCCACTTGTAACATTTGCCCACTCAGAGTTTATACCATTTACATTGACCTTTTGTAGACGGTCAGACAAGAAGGCCTGGATCCATCTTAGTGTGTAATAGTCAATGCCATATGATTTACGTTTGCCTATCAATCTTTTATTAGGGACGATATCGAACGCTTTCATGAAGTCTAGATACACTATATCTATAGAGTCTAGTCTATCTGAAGCTTAGGTCTATGAATCCATAACTTTTAACAGTTGGAATACCGTAGAACGACCTTTAATAAACCCAAACTGTTGCTTACTGAAAAGTTAATTTCTCGTCATGCGACTAAAACAATATGGTCTTTGACACAGTGCTCCATACATTTGCATAGTATAACTGTTACACTGACTGGTGTATAATTTACTGCCTTTTTACGACTACCCTTCTTAAATATAGCATAGATCTTTCCCTGTTTCCATTCCTTTGGAAGTTCACCCACAGCAAGTTAATTATTAAATAGCCTAGCTAGTGGTATACATAAATGATAACAGCTGGTAGCGCCTAACAGGCAGCAAGCCAAAATTTAACTCTCTGTGTCTAATCATGTTTTTTCAAAGGATTATACGACGAGCTGCTGATTCATACCATCACTACACACTCATGAAGGTTCAGTGATTGCTGCTACGTAGTTTTTATATATCTACAAAGTGTATGTTATCTATAATTTAAGAAGTTTTATATATAGCCTTTGGACAGACGTCAGCCATCCGTGACGCCTACAAATTTTGTGGACCAGAAGTCTTCGTAGGCCTAACAAGCAAGTTACCTAATTCGGTTGATTGCAATTACCAAGGCTCTTTGTTTCGCGATGCGTCTACTGAATATCATTCGGACTTTGCGCCCAGCCTCTACGGGTGTCACTCCGCGATTACCGGATACATTACATGCATTGATCAGACGCTTGGGACTATCCGTAACGCGCCCAACTTCACGTGGCAAACGAGGCGGCCTTCGCAAACAACGTGTAATTCAAACACGCATTACACACCGCTTCGATGTTGTTCCACGGGCTGTAAAAGCTGTCAGTGCAAATGTATCCCAGCTGATTAATCTGCGTGTCATTAAACACCGTGAACGTGACATTCCACTGACAATATGTTGTCTTAACGCTCGTTCAGTCAAGAACAAAGCTCTGTCGGTGGCAGATTTTTTTATTTCCCGGGACATCGATGTGCGAGCCTAATCTGAGACATGGCTAGGAACCGACACTGACAATCAGGTAATAAACGAACTCGTGCCATCTGGTTACACAATACAACACATCTCTCGACCCAGTGAGAAGCGCGGTGGAGGTGTGGCCGTACTCTATAAATGCGGATTGACCATTAAGACCTTGGATTCTACACGGAACGGCATGTTCACACATTTCGAACATATGGACTGTACGGTCATTTTCAATGATGTGAATATGAGATTGTGCATTGTGTACCGTCCGCCTCCCTCTAAGCGAAACGGTTTTAAGAACAGTGTGTTTTTCGACGAGTGGAGTTTGTACTTGGACCGCCTTGCTGTTATAACTAACGATGTAATCATAACAGGTGACCTCAACTTCCACCTCGACAACGTTAACGATGCAGATGCGGTGCACTTCAATGGCACGTTGGAAGCTCACGGATTGGTACAACACGTGGTGGGACCCACACACAAGAAGGGCCATACTTAGGACGTTGTCATCACACGGGACATTAGTTCTTTGTTTATTGGGATGCCAACAGTTTCTGAGCCATGTCTTGGAGACACAAAGGGTAACCCTTCCGGCGACCATCTAGCTGTGTGTTTTAGAATTAACTTAACGAAGCCAGACAGCGTTCGCCAGCCGGTCGCTTTCAGGAAGCTTCGGGACATTTGTATTCCCGAATTTATCAAGGACTTAACGCCATTTTTGAACGACACTGATGGGCCGGTAAATGAACTTGTATATACGCATATACCACGGGAATTGAAGCGGTTGTCGACAAACACGCTCCAGTCCAAAGAAAATCGATAACACTGAGACCAAACGCACAATGGTATTCAGACGAACTGAGACTCGCCAAACACGCGCGCAGGCGAGCAGAGAAGGTATGGCGGCGAACCAAACTTACCGTTCATCGACAGCTGTTCAGGGAGCAATGCAACGCAGTCAACAAACTGACGATCAGTGCCAAGAAAACATTCTTTTCTTCTAAAATCAGAGACTGCGGCAAAGATCAGAATCAACTGTTCAAATTAACGTGTCATTTGATGGGTAACACGGGACGGGTAATCTTACCAACCCACGAATCGACCGAACAGTTAGCGACTATTTTCGGTGACTTTTATATTGACAAAGTTGCTACCATCCGACGAAATATCAACATCGGCAACCCAGGTGACAACATTGGACGATGACGTCATGTTTGACGGAATCCCGCTTCAAAGGTTTCTGCCAGCCACCCATGACGAGGTGAAGCGAATAATCACAAATTCGGCCAACAAGACATTTGACTTAGACCCGATCCCTACGCGGCTTTTGAAGCAGTGTCTGGATCATTTCGTGCCGTTGATTACAGCCATGATCAACAAATCGTTGGCAACGTCAGTGGTACCCGCGTGTTTCAAACGTGCAGTTGTGAGACCATTGCTTAAAAGGCCGGGCCTCGATAAGGAAGTTCAGAATAATTATCGGTCTGTGTCAAACCTACCATACGTGTCAAAACTTCTTGAGAAAGTGGTCGAACACCGTCTGAAAGATCACCTGGACATCAACAATCTACACGACTTTCACCAGTCGGCGTACCGAAATAATTATTCAACCGAGACAGCTCTTGTGAAAGTCCAGAACGACATCGCAGAAGCCCTTGATCAAAAACGTGTAGTTGTCTTGGTCATGCTTGATCTGTCCAGTGCGTTTGATGTTATCGACCATGGCATTATGCTAACGCGTCTTCAACACTCATTTGGTATGACTGCAGAAGCCCTGGATTGGATGCGATCCTACATTAGCGGCATAATGCAATGTGTCTCTCTGTCGGCCCCGAAACTTCGTTCAACGCACATCTATGCTGCGGCGTGCCACAAAGATCCGTGTTGGGACCGAAACTGTACTGTATATACACTAAACCAGTTGGTGATATAGTGAAGAAACATAATCTTCGCTACCACTGTTATGCAGATGACACACAAATATACTTGTCTGTCAAGCCTGATGAGAACTGGGCCAGTGAAAAGTCAGCCATTGAAGCCTGTGTGGCTGATGTTGGCGGGTGGATGAATAGAAACATGCTGAAACTGAACCAAGAAAAAAGCGAACTCATTGTGTTTTCGTCCAAACACCGAATTCGTCGGGTGAACGACTTGTCCCTCACGATCGGAGGCAGACTATTACATGCTGTGCAATCCGTGAGAAATCTTGGAGTCATTATGGACACCGGCTTGACAATGGAGAAACAGGTGAATGCGATCTCCAAGTCCTGTTTCTACCACATCCGAAATATTGGCAAAATCAGGCAATACATCACAAATGACGCCTGTAAGATTCTAGTCCAGGCACTGGTAATATGGAAACGCGCTACTGCAAGGTTTGCCTCAGGTGCTAATTGAACGATTGCAGCGTATACAGAATATCGCTGCTCGCCTAATCACCAGGTCACGCAAGAGCGAACACATAACACCTGTGTTACGTGAGCTACATTGGCTTCCGGTGAAATACCGGCTCCGCTTTTAGGTTAACACCTTCACGTATAAAGTGCTCAACGGATTGGCACCGGCATACATGAGTGACATTGTGCAGAAACATCAACCAACGCGTAGTTTAAGATCAACGGAGAAATCACTTCTCGTTGTACCTGTGCTACGGACTACAACTTATGGTGAACGTTGTTTCAGCCGACACGCGGCCATACTGTGGAACGACTTGCCTGAGAACATTAAACAACTGAACACTATCAGCTCTTTCAAGAGACACTTAAAAACACATCTTTTTAAACTGGCATACGACTGACGTGATTGAGTCACGCTCTCGTTTTAATTACATTGCTATATACCAATGACTTATTCGTTGTTTTATTCATGTGTGTACTATAAGTGTAATATGTGTTTATTTTTTTTTTAATGTTTAAATCAGCTCCTTACACTAGCTACTTTTAAAATAATCTATATTTAATAGTTTTATTTAATTTATGCAATTTTATGTAAAGTATGTATTTTATAGTGTTATTTAATTGATGCAGTTTCATGTAAAGCGCCTGAGAGCATTTTATCTTAATTGGATTCGGGCGCTATATAAATTCAGATATAATAATAAATGATTAGATAACTCTTTTCGTAACCTACGGCGAACACCGTCTGATCCAACTGATTTAAGACTATCAAGTTTTTACCATTTGCTCGTTAATAGCCAATTCTTCCATATTGTATTACCTCCACTAGTGGAATATGATGGACGTCATCATCTGGCTCTGTAGAAAAAGACATAGAAAAATGTCCTATGTCATCTGCCTTTTCCTTATCAGAGTCTGTGTGTCTAGACTTAAGATCATTAGGATCTATGTTCAGGTCTGAAACACCTTCCCGATACTTGGTTTTAGAGTTCATATACTTCCATATTACTTTTTGACGTCGAAAGGCTGCTGGCGCTTCAAGGGTACGCCTACACAAAATGAAGTGGTGACAGTAGGTAACAACGAGACTACGCATCTGCTGCCAGACTCTCTTTTCGGCGGATTCACGAAGCAGAGCAAGAATCGGATAAGCGAGACTAGGATTGTGTGGGCTTGAGGGGTATCACTTTTGGGTGTGTTCTTATGAAAAACGAGGTACGTCGTTTTCTTGAATTTCATGCATGAGGTCAGTTAATGACTAACGTTTTCAAAACAAGTGCATCGGGAAGATACTGCGAATCTACTGGCCAAACAAAATCTCCAAAACGGAACTACACGAAAGAACAGGAATGCAGCCCATCTCTCTCGAGGTTAAACGCCGCAGATGGAAATGGATCGGACACTTCTGCAGAATGCCGCTGACATCCATTCCAAGAGTGGCCATGCGCTGGACCCCTGGTGGCAAGAGAGCGAGGGGAAGACCCAAGGAGACGTGGAGGAGATCAGTAGAGCGGGAGATGACGGCTGTCGGGTGGAGTTGGGGCCAGGTGACGAAGCTTGCAACGGACAGGCAACATTGGCGTTCTTTGGTGTCGGCCTTATGTGAGATCCCACACGAAGAGGATTAAGTAAGTAATATGAAAGTGTAAGGAAAAGTTCTGCGAGATCGGTCGAGTTCTGGTTGCGAGATCAATCGAGTTCTGCGAGATCTACAGAATCTGGTTACCACTGAAAATAGCGTTTTAGGATGTGCAGCGAAGTAATGCCGCTAAACGCATAATACAATATACTACTAAGATAAAACTGGCTAAAAGTTACTATTACACAGCAATTTATATTTCATATATTTATGTGGGACAACACTACCGGCTCAAGAGATGTTGACTCTGAAACGTGGTTAGTTTGCTGAAGAAAAAATGCACAAGTCCAAAGTATGTTTGTATATGAGATTTTATAGTAAGCCAAATGTTTATATGCAAGAATACATTATGCATAATATACAAAATGCCGTCATCTAGTCTAGATAATTGAAAATACACAAACTAACAGCAATGGTGGAGGAACCGACCACACCAGGCCAATTTTGTAATAAACTATTTCAGAATGGCTCACCCACCCCACATGATTCCGTGTCACTAGGTAGCATTCCAAACAAGTGCATTTAACTTACAAAATGACTACTAGTGTGTTTCTGTACAAGCAGTTCCCCTCATATATCCAGTGTGAATACACCTATTGCGACATGGAATGTTCCACCTAAGTAGAAAGCATCCATGCCACACATTGCCAACAACTAGTATTTTCACACAATAACCACCAACCACATTTGAAATATATTTTGTGTGAATATGAGTATTACAACATGGAATGTCCCACCTACGTAGAAAGCACCCATGTTAGAATTTGCTACTGTTATAAAATGATATTTATACGTAACCGAGAAGTTTGCGATCATTGCAACTGCAGCATTGGAATTCTAATAAATTTCTTAAATGTTTTCGATTCTCATCGCCCCACACGCATGATTTTTCCTCCGTAACGCCCTGCGTTACTGTAGTTATGGCTGCGCCAATGCGAAAACTATGGCCTTTATAACTTGCATTTGAGAGACCCACCCAGGCCAAAGTTTTTGCAGTTGTCCATTAAAGAAAAATTTGGATTGTCCAGGTCATGCATTTTATGAACATAGGAAATTGCTGATAACACACTGGTAATGGATGATGGAGCATAGAATGTTTGAAAACAAAATGCTATGAAATAAATCATAGTTGGTGGTTTAGCTGGAAACCACTGTATAAGGTGGAGTTCTGACTGACAGAATTGTTGAAACATTGTGACACCTTTTTGGTAGGCATTTGTGGTAAGCTCTGACAAGGAAGCGTCTTACAATTGTTGAATTAAAGTGGCCAAGGCAGGAGATCCGGTGGGATGACCGACTGCACTTGCTCGAGGAAATATTGCCAGCGCAGTCCTGAAACTGAGAGTGCGTCAACGAATATGCTGTTTTTTCCAGGGACAAGTTTTGGCACAGGTTTTTGTCCTTAAAATCACATTAATGGAAATAACTCCTTGGTGACTATATTTAAATACAGCCAGGAAGAAGGCCAATGACCTTGAAACCATTTTTCCTTTAGTACATCAAACCTGAAAGGTCAGTTAACAGCTCTAGCGTTTTTGAAGGAAGCCACTGATCATTAAGATGGAATGATGTCCCATTAAAATTCTCCAAAAATATGGACCAAGCAGCCAAATCAAGGTGTGCCTCTTGCCCCAAACGTACATGAATATGAAATATACATGAAAATGAGGCTTAACGATACCCATTGTGAGATCAATAAGACGACGCAGGAAAGGACGTAACGGAACACTCACTTCACACGCAAAGTTCAAAGTCCCTATAAGGGAGTGCAACTCCCACAAAGTGACCTTTTTACGTCGACTAAAAGACTTTACTAAATTGATTGCTGCCTCAAGCTTGTCATGATGGAGCCTAGCGTGCATTTTCCGAGTGTTTATTTCTACACATACTATTTATATACACAACAACACACGTAGATGGCAAAACAGTTTAGCTACGTTTCACTACAATTGACAAAAATCATCCATAGAGAAAAATTGCTGCAAATAGAGGTTGCTGCGTGACTCAGATATATATATATATATAAATATATATCAATATATGTATGAAATCATCAAGTATGTAAACATGTGTGCAACGTGATAAACCGTTTGTAAAATCCACTGCAAAGCACAGCTAACTTGCTATATATACAGCCGCGCGGCGTTTGAGCGCTAATATTTAACATGTATCCTCGGTCAGGTAGACGTGGGAGAAAGGTGTTTAGGCGACGTAAACGAGCCGTATTTAGACGCCGGACCTTCAAGCGCCCTTTCTTTAAGCGGAGACGTGTGAGGACGGGCCCTAGAAAAGCGAGGCGTCATGGTTACATTCGGAGGAGTATTTGCCTACCTGCTAAAGTGTTTGGTGGAAGTCCTCATACTGTGTGGACTACAAATCATACGTTCGACGAAATTCCTATAGAACTGCGTACAATGTGGGCTGCTATGTACGAAAAAGTCAAGGTTCTGAAGGTTACGTTCAAGTACTGGATCGTCGACATGTGGCCACACGTGCAAAACTTACCTGGTGTTACTTATGACCTTCTTCCGTGGTTCCGTGTACCTGAATTCCGCTGGAGTTACGACCCTGACTGTCAAGGAAGAACAATGAACAGTAACAACATCTGGTTGCGCCGTAATGCCCATCATACCATTGGGAATAAGCTGTACCGTCCGTGGTTTCTACGACTTCGACCTACTTACAACCGTGGTTCCAATGTCACTGGAAAAATATCTACACCATGCAACTCCTGGTTCGACTGTGAGAAAGTGTTCGGCAAAGAGTCTGTACGTCCCGTGCAACGTAATGGTTATCTGTGTGACTTTCTCAACAAGTACGACCAACAGAAAATTGCAGTTCAGAAGACCTATACTCTTGGTTTCAAAATTGCTGCAAATACCGTGAACAATCAGCAGACAACAAAACAACAACAACTACACCTGACGCTTCCTGGTTTAACACCAAGGCTATGATGGAAGCCGTCAATCTGGTGCCTTACGAAAATGACATTGTGCGTGATTTCGACTCATCTGAGGGCTTCGACGTACCTGACTTCAATTCCTGCCCCCTGGAGGACATGTGCGCCTAGGGGGTTTCGTCCAACATTGGGGTTTCGCCCCAACAAGAAGTTACACTCTAGTGGATCTCCTTACTCGGATAGATTCTGGAGTTAATTTTCTAAGCCCGAGTACGTGGAGTATTTATAGCTTTATTGACAACAAACACTCGAGTTAAAAACATGTAGCTTCATTACTTGCACTGTGACGCTTTTCTCGGCTACAAATAAAACGTTATGAAAACTTTACAATGTTCATGTTTTCATTGTCGAGCCTACTCGAGGTAGACATCCATAATGTCATCCAATTGTGGCGGCAAATGCTGTAGAAATTGGCCAGTGCAATGCGTCAATTGGTGAAAGGGGCTGCAAGGCGCAGACAAGCGATACTATTCACAAAATAATTCAACAAAGGCTCGACGGTAACGCCCCCTGGGAGATAGCAGCGGGACCGGATGTTGTGTGTTACTACAGGTACGTCAAGCAAATTAAAAAAACTGTTAGTGACTTTAAACAGAACGGCAATGTGCAGGACCTCCAGGCAACGTACAAGGATTGTACTTGGAGACTCTGGCAGCTCAAATTGACCGAAGAGTTGATGAAGAAGCCCGATGACCGAAAAGTGATATGGTACGTGGATGTGACTGGGAATTCCGGAAAGACATTTCTCACCAAGTACCTGGTGACTGAAGGGAAGACCATACGGTTCGAAAACGGAAAAAGCGCTGATATTAAGTACGCATACAACGGACAAGAGTGTGTTATTTTTGATTTGTCTTGTTCTCAAGAGACTCACGTCGTTTTGTACCACGGTTTACACAACTAGCGACACCGCTACACCGAGTAGTGACAACAGCATGCAAAGACGGCAAAGGGATACGACGGATGAGTTTAGTGCGCAGCATCGTAGATGTTTGGACGGAGGATTGTCAGCACGCGTTCGACGCCTTGAAGCTAGCACTTACGTCAGCACCAGTCCGCGGGTTTGCAGACTACCGACTGCCCTTCACAGTTGAGACTGATGCGAGTGATAGAGGTTTGGGCGCGGTCCTAACTCAAAAACAAGATGGCCGTCATCGAGTGATCGCATATGCCAGTCGCGGACTAAGGGGAGCGGAACGAAATGACGCCAATTATTCATCGATGAAGCTGGAAACACTTGCTTTAAAATGGGCCATTACCGAGAAATTCCGTGATTACCTTCTGGGTGGCAGATTCACGGTTTATACGGACAATAACCCGTTGACATATTTTCACAAGAAAGCCAAGTTATCGGCTGTAAAACAGCGGTGGACAGCCGCACTTGCATCGTTTGACTTCGACATTAAGTATCGACCTGGACATTGCAATGCGAACGCAAATGGGTTACCAATATTACCCGATGTGGTTAATTCAATGGCATCGAACGCTGAAGCTATATTAGCCAATGCGACTGCAACTTCATTGGTACCTGTAGAGGTACGAGTCACAGCGATGGAACACATCGCTAACAACGAAGAACTGGCAGACGTTGCTGTTACAACACTGCCAGGCATTTCGAACGATGACATGGCTAACCTGCAAGCAAACGACCCTGCTATCGGGCGGTTGAGATATTTCCGCCAATTGGGAAGAAAACCCACGAGACAAGAGAGAGAGAGACTGAATCAATGAGTGCCATTCAATTGAGACGGCAATGGGGACGCATTGTCGAGAAAAATGGCGTTTTGTATCGGCGCATTGTTGATACAAGGCTCGGAGATTTGCAACAGATACTTCTGCCCATTTGTCTCCGCGACCAAGTATTGAGGGAATTGCATGATCGCGCTGGCCATCAAGGAACAGAACGGACGGAACATCTGATTCGAAGCCGGTGTTTCTGGGCAACTATGCACAACGATGTCCTGTCTTGGACACAGAAGTGTGACCGTTGTGCATTTGCGAAGATACAGCTGACAAAGCGACGCCTACCGTGTGTCCCCACAACACGCCGAGATGTTGATGACGACTCGTCAGGTGATGAACGATAGTAGTAGAGAATTAGTTCCTACCCGCCAATTCCGGAGACCACGTCCACGAATCACTTCCGGTTGCGCGCGCAACCAATCAGAGCGCCTCCTAGCGACTGGAGCTAACCCTAACCAATCAGAGTGCCCCCTGACGGTTGTAGGAACACCACAAACCGTGCGCAGATCCTCCTAGCGACCGTAGCGTGACCTAATATCGGCGTAGTGACCGTCTCTGAACCTTTAAGATCGAAGAACCAGTGATCGAATCGATCAGTACGATGCTATCCTATATTTGAGTCGATGTGGTAATCAGTGCAACACTGTTCTATATTCGAACCGATGTGGTAATCGGCGTCAAGCATGTTGTTGTAACTCGATATCCAGTGGACTACGAACGACTGTGTTGTGTTTGTAGGCCGAAGCATTGAGGTCTGGCAGTTCTCAGGAAATAGGCGTGTGGAAACTGTGCATTGAGGTCTGAATTGTTTGGAATCTTCGCAGGAAATAGGCGTGTGGAAACTGACAGTACGAAGGTAATGTATGGTGGATTGTTGGTCAATATTGAATGACTATTATAAATACGATGTATGGAGACTTGTAATATATTCGTGATCTCTCGACACGGACTGAGTCGATTGAAAACTTTCGTTAATACGAGCGTGTGAGAATTTGTAACTCGATAACTAACCGAAACAGTGCACTCGTTTTTAAATAGCGTTAAATCACAGCGTAGACCGATGCATGTTGTTGACGATGTAACTCGATACTTAACCGAAACAGTGGACTCGTTTTTTAAGTAGACAGCTGTGTTCTGTTGTAGACTGAAGTTATCGCTGAATTCGAGCCGCGGCCGGTCGAAATATTCGCAACGGAGCAGCGTGTTGCAAGCGGTTGGACTTTGTGCGATGTATTAAGAACGACCGTGTAATAAAAGTATATATATTGTTGCTATTTGTCGAATGGAATGCGAGAACGATAGCGAACAAACAACAGACATGTATTAACGATGCAAAACAAAAAAAATGTAATACTAGAAAAGATACAAGTTAATTCATTTTAACGAAGCATGCAGTCGATTTAAAATATTAACGATGCAAAACAAAACAAATTTAATACTAGAAAAGATACAAGTTAATTCATTTTAACGAAGCATGCAGTCGATTTAAAAATATTCATTTTATAGTGGTTATATGTTCGATCAGGCAGGCAACGGTCGTGACGGCGGTGTTTAGCATCAGGTGAGCAGGTCATATGGAACGAATCTCAACGCGTTCCGACGACGACGACGATTACGTATTGGCAACGTGGACGGGCGCACGGGTTGTGGTGTGAATTCGAGTGGTGTGAGTTTTAGTGGTGTGAGTTCGGGCTCCCAATCTTCGAGCGGCAGATCGGGAGACTGTGGAGAAGATGAGTACGGGCTAGTTTTTGAAAGCAATTCTCTCATGACGTACGGCCAGAGAAGTTTCGGAGGAATCGGTGGTGGACGTGACGATGGCGGCGGCGATGCTGATGCTTTTGCTAGAATGGCGACCAACTCGGTTATGTGTCGTTTTAAGGTTGTCTGAACGAGATCGTCCATGACGAGACACCATTTGTGTGAGTGACGACTGTAAGGAAAAAACAAACAAAAGTGAGTTATAGAGCTGGAAATGACGGCGGTGTTTAGCATCAGGTGAACAGGTCATATGGAACGAATCTCAACGCGTTCCGACGACGACGACGACTTTGTAAAGGTAACGTGGACGGACGCACAGGTTGTGGTGTGAAATCGAGTGGTGTGAGTTCGGGCTCCCGATCTACAAGCGAAAGATCAGGAGATTGTGGAGAAGATGATTAGGGGCTAGAACGGCGACCAATTCGGTTATGTGTCGTTTTAAGGTTGTCTGAACGAGATCGTCCATGACTAGACACCATTTGTGCGAGTGACGGCTGCAAGGAAAAAAAAAAGTGAGTTAGAGCTGGAAATGACGACTGCAAGGAAACAACAAATTATTGCAGACTAACTAGAACTTACTGTCGATGATATTCGCGCACGCACACTGCTACCAGCACTCGGAAAACGATATTGACGTCGCGGAAATACTCGGTAATGTAGCGCATCGTTAGTCGAGTAATAGATGTCACCAGTGCAACCATCGTGCACACTACATGCGTCAACATCAAGAAGTAGCACGACAACAACATTGTGAGGGATGGCGATGACGAGAGTATGACGTGAGAAGTCTTATATAGAGAGAGAGGAAATATTGTTGACAACTTCGAAAACAATGGCGAACTCGTCATATCAGAGAGTTGTCAGATAACAGACGCAGCAGTCATCCGTCAAGCAGACAAAAAACCGAGGTGAACAGCACTCGTAGTGCAACACATATAACGCAGTAAATGTACATTTTAGTATCATAATACAAGCATAAATCGTCCGATTCACTTTAGAGGCGGTAATAGCTATCTGTCTAATTTTTATGCGTGTTGAATACGCGTGTGGAATAGAGAATTTCACACCGTTGAAAGCGCTTATCAGTGTTAGAAATGTGTGCATAATAACGACTGGAAAACGGCGGAAAAAATGGTAGCCACGCGCAGCGGTCTGCAGGCTAAATACCTGAGCAAGAGCATTCGAGAGAAGGCTCATTTACGAGAGGAATGGAGCAGACAGAGATATTCCGTGATGTACGCATTAGTAGCCGTGAAATTCCGTGATCGATACTTACGGAAACGACTGTTAGATACAGGAGAAAGCGAATTGATGGAATGGGTAAAAAGTAAAGAGGGTTTTTGGGGTGCGTTGACCTACGATGGTCGAGCAGGTCAGAATATGCTCGGACAGATACTTATGAGACTACGAGAGTTCATTCGAACGCACCAGACAGCAAAAAGTGGGTCTGATGTAACGCGGATGCGAGATTGCAACCAGACACTTGGAGACAGGGCACCGGTCGACATCACGCGCTGTTCAACGAGCATACGAGATTGCAACCAGGCATCTGGAGAACTGCGCAATAACAAGGCACCGGTCGACATCACGCGCTGTTCAATGGGCAACGGGCCAAGCAAAACTGCGCAATAACAGTCGACAGGAAGACTATATAAAGGCAGGAGTATTACAATTGTTCTGATTGACTCTATCCGAACACGAAGATGGCCGCCTCACAACAGAACGATGCCGAGATGACTTTGACGAAACTGCAACACGAGGTAAGTGCTGGTCGCTATGTGTTTAAACAACCGTTAGTCATAACGGCATGCGGCGTACAAGATAAATACGTTTTTTACGCAGCGTGTTCGAAATGTCCTAAAGGACTCCGCAATCACGTCTGTCCAGTGCAGGGATATTAACGTGAATGCGTGCACAGATTCGTTCTGCGTCTCCTCCTGATAGACAAAATTTGCATTCAAACAATTCCTGGACCCAATAGCCAATATGCGCTCAAAACAACTGCTAGGCACAATAGATAATATGCGTTGAAACCATGGCTCGAGACAATGGTTAATATGCGTTGAAACATTTCCTGGACACAGTGGGGAATGTGCGCTAAAACAATTGTTGGACACAGTGGGTAATATCCATTGAAACAACTGCTGAAAACAATAGGCATTGAAAACAAAGGTGGCGCAAGACAGTTGGCGATATGACCTTTGACCTTGCCCAGCAGTGCCGTCTGGTAATCGTTTCAGCGCAAAACAACTCGACCAATCAGATCCGTCGATACAATTACCACGTGGCGCCCCCTGGTGGTGAAATTGCTGTCGACCAATCAAATGTTTACCCAAAATCTCAACATTTGAGCGATAATAGGGGATTGTACAGTGGCGCCCCCTGGCGGCAACAAGCGCACGACCAATCATAACGCTCCATTTCAACCAATCTGAAGCTTACCCAAAATCTTAAACTTTTTGATGTCTCAGAATTGCACACATACTACTTGCATCAAAACATTTCCTGGACACAATGGACAATATCCGTTGACACAATTGCTGGACACAACGGGCAATATACGTTGAAACAATTGTTGGACACAATGGGCAATATACGTTGAAACAGTTGTTTGACAAAATAGGCAATATCCGTTGAAACAAATGTTGGACACAAAGGGCAATGTGCTTTGAAATAATTGCTTGACAAAATGGGAATATTCATTGAAACAATTCCTGGACACAATGAGCAATGTGCGTTGAAACAAATCCTGAACACAAAAAAAATGTGCATTCAAACAATTCCTAGACCCAATAGCTAATATGCGCTGAAAACAACTGCTGGGCACAATAGATAATATGCGTTGAAACCATGGCTCGAGACAATGGTTAAAATGCGTTAAAACATTTTCTTGACACAGTGGGGAATGTGCGCTAAAACAATTGTTGGACACAATAGGCAATATCCATTGAAACAATTGCTGAACACATTGGCTAAAATGTGTTGAAACGAAGGCTCGAGATAATGGGTAATATACCTTTAAACAACTGCTGAAAACAATAGGCAATATTCATTGAAAACATAGGTGGCGCACCACAGTTGGCGATATGCGTTGAAACAGTTGCTGGGCACAATGGGAAATATCGGTTGAAACGATTGCTGGACACAGTGGACAAAGTGCGCTGGAAAAATTTCAGGACACAATGGGAAATATGCGTTTAAACAATTGGTAGACATAATGCAAAATATGCGATGAAAAGAAAAGTGGCGTGCCACAATGGACGATATGCGTCGAAAACAAAGTTGGCGCGCCACAGTGAGCAATTTGCATTGAAAATAAAGGTGGCGCGCCACAATGAGCGTTATGCATTGCAACGATGGCGCGACGCTATAGGCACTTGACGTTGAAACGATGGGGCGAACCAGTTTGCAATAGGCGTTGACACAATGGTATTGTTGTCGATCGAGACGTAAGCCTACTTTAGATTGTTTGCTTGGCGGCGTCCGTGTAGCATCCGTTGACGACTAACATGGTTTGTTGTAATGTATATTCATTGTCGTGGCTCTAAGCGAAGTCTGGTGATACGTCACAGCGTCACGGGAGCCGTCCCTTGAGGAGGCCCATCCCCCAAGGAACAGCGACCAATATGCTGTGTAATAGTTTACAGATGGAGAGAAGCGAGCTGCTTTCTTCTGGGAGGTTGAGGTCGTTTGGAGTCGTGCCAGCCACCCATCCCTTGGGAATTGGGAGAAAGGTGAGTCTCTAATATGAGACTTTTGATAACAAAACATTAAATGGTGCACTTTTAGAAATTCTGAAGCCACTTTTGATAGAAAATTTAAGCATGTAATTTTTGTTTACTTATCTTGCTAATGTACGTAGTTTACCACTCCTGTTTTAGCCTAAGATTGAAGAAAGTTGGAAAGGTGGAAAACAGGAAATTTTATACAATTAACAATATATAAGGATATATTCTTCCCAAAAACTTAATTTGGCGCATCTGCGTGACTCCTGGGTGCCCATTAGCAACAAATAGGCCGTCGCCGACCCGCAGCGACTTCCCGCTTTCCATCGGCAGTGACTTCATCCGTCCAACAACATCGGCGATTTAGGGCTCTTCAACCAAGATTTTGGGACGGCAATCCATCAATATTAATGGTAAACAATTATTTACATTTTAAAAAGAACAATCGGTAGAAGAATTCATTTCTTAAAATAAAACACATAAGTAGTCGGGCCATTCTTGCAATGTTCTGTCTTGACACAATGTTTGAGACTGTTTGTCCATACGACATCTGGGTCTTTTGTTTTGGATTTTGTTAAATATTGTAATAATTAAACTCCAATATACGGAGACATCGTTCAACACAGGATGTGAACTTTATGGTCCTGTTGAGACGATGAGTGTTCGCGCTACTTCGAAGTCAAATTCGTATAATGTCCAGGAAGAGCATCATGGGTAGGATGTCGCGACGGGGTGAGAGGTTGGGTGATAGAATGAACACTGTGCGTGGTTGACCTTGACCTTTTGATTTCACGGTGTTTATGTAGACAAATCAACTAGGTCACGATCTACTAGTAGTGTGAAAATGTAGAATCGTGTTTCTCTTGTTGTCATAAAAAATTCCATGACTTTATTCGAACGTTTCAGAAAGTGTGATTATCAGGTTTAGCCAATCCTACATCATACGTGCTTTAGTACTTAATTTGTAATAAAACAATGACAACCCTCCAACAATCAAAGTTTCCCTCCTTCCCTCCCCCGTTAATAAATACCAGTGATCGTATCAGGACACACACAGATAAAGACCAATCACAGTCGTGAACGTGTGTGATTTTGATTGATATTATCTGCGAATCGTATGCAGACAGACAAAAAAGTGCATAAGCATAGCGACAGGTCTATAAATAAACCCCTATCACAACTGTCATAACACGGTATTTCTCAAGCGAACAATCTTGTGCAAGTAAGTAGCGGTACAATGGAGGTATTCCCAGATTCGGATACTACGACTGCCAGGATGAGTATTGGGGAACGTGCACGGTATTTCTCAACCGAACAGTCTTGTGCAAGGAAGTAGCGACACCTATACATTTACACGTTCGTTAACAATACTAAATTACAGCGTATAAGCATCGTATTCGTATTTATATTCTTCACATTTTGTGTTGGATTGTCATAGTGTTGATCAAGAGGTGTGGTGATCATCAGTAGCATATGTATGTGAAGTATATGATTAGAAAGAGTCTAGCAATGTAATACGCAAATATGAGTGATAATTGTAATAGTGACTGAGCCGTAGTCGAACGTGTACGTCTTGGTACCATCGGTGGTGTGGTTCCAGGTCAAGACAAACACAATCGTGCAACAGACCGGTCTGCCACAATGAAGGTATTCCCATATCCGGATGCTACGACTGCCAGGACGAGTATTGGGGAACGTGTTGCTCACAAAGAAGCGACATACTTGTTGGTGTGATTTCTCGGTAGTAAATGAACTGAAGTAAATGTTATGCGCTGGAATGCGAGCTTCTTCTCTTAGTCAATACAACCTTAGTGGTGTGTTCGAAATATGTATCAATGTAATGGTTTAGGTAAAATTTAAACGCCAGAGAACGTGTTATAAAATTAGGTTGTTGCTAGACATTACATTTTTTTTTAATGAATTCTATGAGGGCTTACCTTATATGGTGCGATGGTGCGGAACTATTTACAACACAGACGGTACATATATAAATGATGTTAACATAGAACTAAATTATGCTGTTCAGTATGTTTGATGCAAAATAGACAACTATTTATTAATTAGTCATGTGATGTGTGTTGCTAATAACTACGTGATGTGTGTTGGAATGACATAATACATTAATCCCGGGGCTAATGTTTTAATTCAAATTGGTATATTGCCTCTGTCCTTTCAAATACAACCACAAACACATTATACCTTGATTCGTTTTGTCAGGACTCATCAGTGAACTCCCAGTGAGGAGTGAATATAAAAGTCTCTTTCAATGCAAGAAATAACATATTGAAAATCGATGCATTGTTCCGTATCGATTCGATGTGTTTGTTTATCTGCGTTAGTTCGCATTAAGATATTTTATCATGACATGTAGCTGTATGTTCCTGTTCTCGGCCATTCTTGTGGATTCCTCGAAGTTATTCGTCCCTTCGCAGGTCGCTGGAATAATCTATGTATTGTAGACGTGCAATCTGATTTGGTAGATTGATAAGATTGATATAGATATATTTTGAATGACACCTTTAATCCTACAAAGGAACCTTTACCTAGTGGAACCGAAGGTTACAATTACAGCCCACTGCCTCGTAAAGTGGTGATTGAACTATCTTAAAATATTGCAACGAGGTATAGTGAAGTCAGGTAGCAAAGTAATAGTTACTTGGCCAAAAAAAACATGAACTTTTTTTAGAAAGAGTCTAGCAATGTAATACGCAAATATAGGTGATGATGAATAGGCTTTCTTTTTTTATAGACGGAGTTGCAAACACATGATGATGCTATGAAAATAGAAGAGGTACTCATCTTCACACATCAAAAAAGATCATCACAACAACCGACAACCAAAGAGGCGTCGACCCAAACACCGTCACCAGTTTTAAATATAGGAACACTCATTCATTTAAGGAATTATGTTAATACTTTGGATAATGTAATTTCAAACCTGGTGAACAGAGCACTGAGTGTGGTGATGGATGAGTGATAATGTTTCATTTAGTTATCACTTGCATTTGAGTCTGACAGTTTTTTTATTGTTGTTGTTGTTGTTGTTGTTTTACATACTATTTGCATCAACACATTTCCTGGACACAATGGGCAATATCCGTTGAAACAATTGCTGGACACAACGGGCAATATACGTTGAAACAATTGTTGGACACAATGGGCAATATACGTTGAAACAGTTGTTTGACAAAATAGGCAATATCCGTTGAAACAAATGTTGGACACAAAGGGCAGTGTGCGTTGAAATAATTGCTTGACAAAATGGGAGTATTTATTGAAACAATTCCTGGACACAATGGGCAATGTGCGTTGAAACAAATCCTGAACACAATAAAAAAATGTGTATTCAAACAATTCCTGGACCCAATAGCCAATATGCGCTGAAAACAACTGCTGGGCACAATAGATAATATGCGTTGAAACCATGGCTCGAGACAATGGTTAATATGCGTTGAAACATTTCCTGGACACAGTGGAGAATGTGCGCTAAAACAATTGTTGGACACAATCGGCAATATCCATTGAAACAATTGCTGGACACAATGGCTAAAATGTGTTGAAACGAAGGCTCGAGACAATGGGTAATATACCTTTAAACAACTGCTGAAAACAATCGGCAATTTGCATTGAAAACAAAGGTGGCGCACCACAGTTGGCGATATGCGTTGAAACAGTTGCTGGGCACAATGGGAAATATCGGTTGAAACGATTGCTGGACACAGTGGACAAAGTGCGTTGGAAAAACTTCAGGACAAAATGGAAAATATGCGTTTAAACAATTGGTAGACATAATGCAAAATATGCGATGAAAAGAAAAGTGGCGTGCAACAATGGACGATATGCGTTGAAAACAAAGTTGGCGCGCCACAGTGAGCAATTTGCATTGAAAATAAAGGTGGCGCGCCACAATGAGCGATATGCATTGCAACGATGGCGCGACGTCAATATAATATACATACGATCAGGGTACACCACGAGTTTGCTAAACGAAGTCTCAGGTACAGTTTGCCACATACCATAAATAATGCACCTGATTTATTAAAAGACAAGGTCACCACTCACAGTTTACATGGTTTCTCAAATTGTATCAAACTTTATTATCTGAATAAATATATTGAACAATGTGCAATCCAAAATTGTTATATATGTCAACATGACTGACTATGTCTCCGTTCCTCCTTGGTTAAAATCAATCTATGTATATCCGATTGTAGGAATATAATTGGCATTTGTAATATACAGACATATCTATATTAATTTTGTTCACTCAGTAATTATGCATTAATATCTATATGGATTTTTCTTTTAATAATTTAAAAACGGGTGAAATTAATCGACAGGGTTGCTCCTACGACAGCGATTATTTTTTAGTCTTAGTAGGAGTCTCCCGTCCCTTATATGACATCATCTTTTTTTAAAGACCATACTCTATATTCTTACTACTTCGTTTTATCATGTCGACACATATGTAATATATTGTATGGTTTTTGTGTTGAATACTCTGTTTTGTTTGTCTTTGAGATGAATAAATATTTCCTGTTTCCTGTAGACATAATGCGAAATATGCGTTGAAAAGAAAAGTGGCGTTCCACAATGGACGATATGCGTTGAAAACAAAGGTGGCGCGCCACAGTGAGTAATTTGCTTTGAAAATAAAGGTGCATTGCAACGATGGCGCGACGCTATAGGCACTTGACGTTGAAACGATGGGGCGACCCAGTTTGCAATAGGCGTTGACACAATGGTATTGTTGTCGCCTACTTTAGATTGTTTGCATGGCTGCGTCCGTGTAACATCCGTTGACGACTAACGTGGTTTGTTGTAATGTATAGTCATTGTCATGGCTCTAAGCGTAGTCTGGTGCTACGTCACAGCGTCACGGGAGCCGTCCCTTGAGGAGGCCCATCCCCCAAGGAACAACGACGAAGACAACCTCCTCTCCGTCCGCTGTTACGCTGGCCATATGAACGACATGCATTGCAAAATGAAAGACCGGCCGAAGCGTCGAACGGCGAGGATCAAATTTGTTCAGTACATTGCTTCTGGCAGAGAAGAGTTATACCCTCACATATAAGGACTACTAGTTTACAGATGGAGAGAATTTAAACGCTTTCTTTTGAGGAGGAGGTCGCTGGGTGTCCAGCCAGCTACCCATCCCTAGCCAGATGTGTAGACATAACTAATTGGGAGGAAGGATATTCTCCAATAGTAGAGTTTTTAAAACAAAAGAAAGTCTTAAAGGTGCACTTTTTATTAATTCTGAAGCCAATGTTTATAGAAAGTGCAAGCATGTAAAGAAAAATCAAGTGGTCTTAATAATGTACATAGTTTACCACTGTTGTGTTAGCGTAAGATTGAAGAAAGTTGTTTGGTACAGGTGGAAAGCAGGACTTTTGTTACAGTTGGCAAAATATACGGATATATCGTTCCCAAAGACTTAATTTGGCAAATTTGCGCGACTGCTGGGTGCCCATAAACCACAAATGGGCCGTCGCCGACCCACAGCGACTTCCCGCTTTCAATCGGCAGTGACTTCATCCTTCCAACAACATCGGCGACTTAGGGCTCCTCAACCAACATCTGGGGACGGCCAACCACCAATATTAAAGGTAAACAATTATTTAAATATTAAATAGAATAATCGGTACAAGAATGCTTTTCTTAAAATAGACAACACAAGTGGTCGGGGCATTCATGCAATGTTCTGTCTTGACACAATGTTTGAGACTTCTTTATCCACACGACATCTGGGTCTTTTGTTTTCGATTTTGTTAAATATTGTAAACATTAAACTCCAATATACGGAGACATCGTTCAACACAGGGTGTGAACTTTTTGGTCATGTTGAGGCGATGAGTGTTCGCGCTACTTCGAAGTCAAATTCGTATAATTTCCAGGAAGAGCATCATGGGTAGGATGTCACGACGGGGTGAGAAGTTGGGTGATAGAATGAGCACTGTGCGTTAGACCGACGGGGCGATACCACGGGCAATACTGGTTGAAACGCTGCAGGACACAACGGGCAATATTCGTCGAAACGATTACTCGATACAATAGGCAATTTTCGTTGAAACAGTTCCTGTATAAAATGGGCAATTTTCGTTGAAACAATTCCTGGATACGGTCAGCAATATGCATTGAAATGAAAGCACCACACAGTTGACGATATGCTGGACACAATGGGCAATATGCGTTCAAACAATTGTGGTCACAATGGGCAAGATGCGTCGAAACATTTCCTGGACACAATGGGCAATATACGTTGAAACAATTGTTGGACACAATGGGCAATGTGCGTTGAAATAATTGCTAGACACAATGGGCAATGTGCTTTTAAATAAATCCTGAACACAATAAAAAATATGACTTCAAACAATTCCTGGACCTAATAGCCAATATGCGCTCAAAACAACTGCTGGGCACAATGGATAATATGCGTTGAAACCATGACCCGAGACAATGGTTAATATGCGTTGAAACATTTCCTGCTACGTGTCGACACCCGTTTGCCACTGGTCCTGTTGAGGCGATGAGTGTTCGCGCTACTTCGAAGTCAAATTCGTATAATGTCCAGGAAGAGCATCATGGGTAGGATGTCGCGATGGGATGAGAGGTTGGAGATAGAATGAGCACTGTGCGTTATAGCGACGGGGTGACACCACGGGCAATACTGGTTGAAACGATGGCTGGACATAACGGGCAATACTTGTCAAAACGATTACACGACACAATGGGCAATTTTCGTTGAAACAGTTCCTGCATAAAATGGGCAATTTTTTTTTAAACAATTCCTGGATACGGTCAGCAATATGCATTGAAACGAATGCTCCACAAAGTTGACGATACATTTCCTGGACACAATGGGCAATATCCGATGAAACAATTGCTGGACACAACGGGCAATATCCGTTGAAACAATTCCTGGACACAATGGGCAATGTCCGTTGAAACAAATACTGAACACAATAAAAAAATTTGCCTTTAAACAATTCCTGGATCCAATAAATATGCGCTCAAAACAATTGCTGGGCACAATGGATAATATGCGTTGAAACCATGGCTCGAGACAATGGTTAATATGCGTTGAAACATTTCGTGGACACAGTGGGGAATGTGCGCTAAAACAACTGTTGGACACAATGGGCAATATCCATTGAAACAATTGCTGGACACAATGGATAAAATGCGTTGAAACGAAGGCTCGAGACAATGGGTAATATACCTTTAAACAACTGCTGGAAACAATGGGCAATATGTGTTGAAAACAAAGGTGGCGCACCACAGTTGGCGATATGCGTTGAAACAGTTGCTGGGCACAATGGGAAATATGGGTTGAAACGATTGCTGGACACAGTGGGCAGTGTGAGCTGACAGAATGTTTGGACACAATGGTCAATATGCGTTTAAACAATTGCTGGACATCTTAGACAATATGCGTTGACAATTGTTTTGGACACAACGGGCAATATGCGATGAAAGAAATCCTAAACACATTAGGCCATGTGCGTTGAAACGATTGCTGGACACAATGGGAAATATGCGTTGATAACAAAGGTGGCGCGACAGATAAATCCCCGCGACGTGCGCTGGCCGATAAGTGCGGTCACCAGACATATTTCAGTCATGATCTCCGATTTGATGGGAGGGGTCATGTGGCGGATGATACTAGGTATTCATGTCTGCCGCCATATTTTTATCTTCAAACTTCCCGAGAATCTCACGGCAAATAATCGGTAAAATATAACGTATCTACGTCACAGGCATGACGCTCGATTCGAAAGAGTAGTAGTTTATAGATGCAGAGTTTTCGCATCGTTGCCTACACATTCAATTAAATAACTTTCGCCACTAGTTGTTATAACTGATTAGATCAGGGTATAGACTATGCACTTTCATGATAAACACATAAATTACACGACTGTATACACCGTTGTGGGGTTATTCATCTTACTAACGTTCACAGACCACCATGTGTTCGGTCGTGCATCTTTCGGATGTGTAAGCCGCGTTGCACGACCTTTTCGGCGTTGTCTACGCAAGTAACTGCGGTGTACCACGAAAAATAGAAACTAAGAATTGCCAACAGATCTTCTGGTTTTCATATTTCATGATACCGCTTAACTGTTCTTTGTTAGAGTAGCCAAAGGTCTCGTTATCGCTGATGGATAAAAAAAACATACGAGGCGTACATGACGTTATAGCTTCTCCAGAACGACATCGCCGTGATCCTCATTAGCGTCGAGATGGGTGTGGAGGTGGCTTCTCCGGCGATATTTTTTGCTTTTCACGGAGAGTAAAATATGGACTGCCGCCTAGGACGACTGTCTCCCACATTTGTTTGTAAACCTAACAAAACGTCAGAGCTAATGAGAACGAATGTGGGACTACAAACGGGTCTACTGTGGACAATACGCTACTTTGCGTGTTAGACACGTCTTCAACTGTGGAACAAGCCCAGGAGGGCGCCACATCTACGTGTCTCGACAAATAATTTTTATTTGGAGAAACAAATACGGCCAAAATAAATGGTGGTGTCCGGGCACCCGATGGACACTCCCTGGATCCGCCCAAGGGATTCACAACGTACACGCTTCAATCACAGACCCCGTACACTATGGCTAAGGGGGTACAATTGTATTAGTTATGTGTAGGGTGTTCATACAGACCAAGTCATCGTGCTGAATTGGATACAACTGAAACACTATGAGCATTGTAGAGACCTACCACATTGGAGTGTCTATCATGTCAGATTGATTTACCTTTGTGAATACAATAAAGCGGTATTAGTGACAATTTACCCCCCCCCCCGCGCACCTCCAAAGTACCCGACTCACGGCTCATGGACTCATAGACTAACAATAGAAATTTGTCAGTAGCATTGTCGTTGTTTCGTCCAATGCAATGCTGCACCACCAGGGTTGCATCTGACTTAGTATGTAACGTTAGTCCTCCTTGTCTTGTCTCTGGGCGTAGGCTGGTGCTACGCCACAGCGCCACCAGAGCCATCCCTTCAGGAGGCCCAGCCCCCATGGAACAACGACCAAGACCACCTGCTCTCCGTTCGCTGTTACGCTAGCCATGTGAACGACATGGATTGCAAAATGAAAGACCGACATAAACTGCGAAAGGCGGTGATCAGATTTGTTCAGTACACTATATCGGGTAGACAATAGATATACCCACATACACACCTCCAAAGTACCAGACTGACGGCTCATGGATTAAACATATGAATTGGTCAGTAACACTGTCGTTGTTTCGTCCATTATAAATCCAATCCTGCGCCCACCAGGGTTCCATCTGGCTTCGCGCATATTTTTTTCCCTCCTTTTCGTGGCTCTTGGCGTAACTTGGTACTACGTCATAGCGCCACGGGAACCGTCCCTTGAGGAGGCCCACCCCCACGAAACAGCGACTAAGACCATATATTCTCCTTCCCCTCCTATCTGATTGTATCGTGTATACAAGAGGCATACCCTCACAGTATAGGGTCTGCTACTTTGCAGATGGAGAGAAGCGAACTGTAACTAGGCAATGGTGGAGTATGCAAAGAAAATGACACTAATGAATCCTCGTGTTTTGGAGAACATCCAACCGCAACTTCCTTTTAGTGCTGCTGCCCCTGTCGGAGGTGTGTTGCAACGACTCGTCGACGAAATGCGAGACAAACTAGATCGAGGTGATTTACATGAGAGAGAAGAGATAGTGTTGTACAACCAGATGTTGACAAGGTACAACCAAAAGAAAGCCGACGACCCTCTAAAACGCCGTCGTTGTAACGCATGCGTTGGGAACTTTACTAAATAGACTTGCAAGACACGACAGCATTATTACGACATGGTCCTCGTATGGGTAAGAAGGCACGTCCAAATAGCTTGTTAAAGTGTGTTTATTACGAAACGGCTCAAACTGGAAGTCGGGGTCGTCACTCACGACAGCGTTTCGTCGATTGTGATTGTTAAAGGACAACCAAAGAGCTTGCAGACGGATCAGGGAATGGAGTTTTTGAATAGGGAATTGCAAGTTTAAAAAAAAACAAGGCATCCGACATTTCACGACACACAACGAAGAGACCAAGGCTTGCATCGTCGAACGATTCAATCGTACTCTGAAAACGCGCATTTGGAAGTAATTCACGGTAAACCAGACCTTGAGGTATCTAAACGTGTTGCAGCATCTCCTGCATCCGTACAACAACAGTTATCACAGAAGTATCGGAATGGCACCAGTTAAAGTGAATTGGACCTACAAAGAAGATGTCTGGCAAAGGTTGTAAGAAAACATAGGCAGCAGTAAAATCAAACCCGGTTTAAAAGTCGTGCGAATTAGCAAAGTCAACAGACGTTTCGAGAAGGGTTACTTACCCAACTGGAGTGACGAGTTATTCACCGTTAAAGTAGTGCATCGTTTCAACCCACCTGTTTATCGTTTGATCGACGACCAGAACTCGTCAATAAAAGAAACTTTTTACGAACAGGAACTAAAGAGAGTGTCGGTGTCGAAAGATAAATTCGATCATGTGGAGAATGTGTTGAAGCACCGCAAACGAGGGAGAAACATACAGGTACTGGTCAAGTGGGTAGGGTATCCCAATTCTTTTTAACAGCTGGTTGGATAAGAGATCTCTCGTCGAGTATAAAGGCTAGCACACACCGGTCGAGTAATCATTCGCCGGAGGCGCGCTTCGAAAACACACGTCTCGACGATGACGGAAGTAACAGCAAACGTTGGGTGTTGTGTGGAAATCCATGCCCGAAATTTGAAATCGTCTTCTTCTGTCAAGCCGTCGTTCTGTACATCGTCATAGTGGTCAGTATCTACAACCTGACTAAAGACAACGGCAAGTCCAATCTCTGGACGGCACTGTTGAGCAGTTCTCTCGGCCACCTGGTACCTAATCCGTCTGTGACCTTGTCTGCCAATGCGTAGATGGAATTGCATCTCGAAAATACTTTGACCCATTACGTAGCAGCCTTGCCGCACCGTATAAGTATGTCCGGTCAATGGGAATGCGGATTGGTGGAGATTCAATACCCACATAGCTGGTACAACGTCAGAGCCAAGGAGGCTTGGTTCGGCCTCGTGAGAACCGACGCTCACGGTATTAACGCGAAATGCAGTATCGAAACCGGTTATTACCACGGACCCGATAAACTGATACGAGAGATAAACAACAAACTGGCGAGTATGATGGTGGAAAAAACTGAGCTACAGCGACATTACTCAAAAAGTAACCGTATACATGACACCGAATACCTTATTCACGTCCGATATAAGTTCTGCACACGGTTATCAGGAACTGACGGAGAGTTCCGGGGGAGCCATAGTAGGGCTTCGCAACAAGCCATACATGACATCGTTTTTCGAGACATGAATCGCGCCAGGTGGTTTGAAGACTATTACGACGGGCAAGTCGGTGAAGGGTTGCCCGTGTTTGTCGGGGGTAGAGTGCAAAAAGGTCATGGCCTGGTTAGCTTGTTCGGTGGGTGCCATTGCCTTGGAGCGTTTAAGACCGGTTTTTGTGTGGCTGGTGACGTGTTGTCAGGACAGAACATTCAATGAATCTGCAGAGGCGTGTGAAATAAACCGGAAAGGACATGATCAGCAGAGTACTAGGAAATAGTGGAATTGGTGACATACGAGTTGCTCCCCGTTGTATAAAACGCAAGCCGACGTGAAGTCTAGTCAGTGTGGTGAAGAAACGCAGACGACAAAAGACGCATCGGGACGATATATTCGGCTAATATTCGACATGGCGTTCGTTCATCAATTGTCGTGTGAGGGAATAAATAGCGAACTGGATCAGTTTAGTCTACCGACGATACAAACGAGCATTGAACATGCTCAACATACCTATCGCGTCAATAGGTACGGGGGACCCATCGAATTATTGTTGCCTGGATCGGGGACAATTACCTGGACGGGGTTATGAAGTCGGACGGAACAAATAACGACCAGGGTTCGACTTTAGGTCCCGTAAACAACTGGATGCGTTTGCTGTTTAGCCAAGTTGACGTGTCGTTGAACGCTCGTGACGCTGTCCAGCAATACCTACGCCCATCGAGCCTACATAGAACATTGCTGAGTAACAGAGCGGAAGCATTAGACGAGAGCAATGAAGACGCCCTGATGGCATGTTGTCAAACCTGTGGTTAAGTTAAATATGCGACTTTATCATAACCAGTATCTCTGGCAGATTGAGACTCATATATAATATCGCAAGGATGAAGTTGAAAACTATTCATGTATATTAGACAATTCTTTAGAGAAGCTCCCGTTAAGTGGGAGGAATGTTATATATGGATATAACTAACCTGACGATAGCATTGATCGTGTTACTGTACCATTTAAAAGTAAAAGCTCTGGCATCCTGGGTAATAGTCAACCTCGTGTTGTTGTGTTAATTATGGCCTGTTACTAATTTACAAACGTAGTAAAAATACATAACACTGAATAATTGTTCTCTTCCCCTTACTGCCTATGCCCGTTGAAGAAGTTGGTGAGCATTGCCTTTAAGTTATTCCCCTCACAATACATAGGGTACACTTCTGTGATGTCAGAATTCAGATTTGTAAGTTATCCAGACTAGTTCTTCCAATATTCCAGCGATAGATCCAGTAGGTCATGGGCACTTGCTCGAATTACTGAGACATTGTATGCTTAAGGTAGCTGGGACGGGTAGCGTGTCAGTTGATTTTTTTTCATTTTGTTCTTCATAACGTGCTAGGAAATATTGAAATGAACGTGGACACCACAAATAATCACCCGGAACTAATGTCATATTTCGCCAATCCATCTTTTAAAATACACAATCCTTTTTGAAATCGCCTTGATTTCCCAGAATCGCTGACGATGTTCCCATAGTAACGACAGAGTGTGCTTCTGAACCAGCTCTATTCGTTCGCCGTGAAAGCGGAACATATCGTCTGGTTACTGTGATTCCAGTACACATCAGTATTATATCTATCGAACTAAAGCATGTCCATAAACCACCAAATATCAGCGCAAACGTATTTTATTTTGCCTTTGAACCTATAACGGAAACGGTCTGTGATCCCGAACTGTGATACCGCCGCATAACGGGCCAATCAAAATGACCGTAAACACACCCTGATACCGTAGACGACAGCACGTTACAAATACAGATTCAACGGCCATTGTGCCAGCAAATTAAGGAGACATATCAATATTAGAAATGATCATTGTTTTGTCAATACGTAAAACGCCAGTAAAAATCGTCACATTTGAAGCATGATACGCCTATCTATCGAAATTTCTGTCATCACTAACAATAAGGAAACTTTACCTAATTCAATTGTTTTAATAAAAACAACAACACGCGTATGGACACGCGTCTTATATGTAGGCAACTTTACACATATTGGATTTACAATTGGTGAAGGGTTTGTGTCAAAACTACACTGCCACGTTAGGCTCTCATTCATTTTGAATAATTTATTCATAGTGATGTAGCAGGCGTAATTCGTTTACGTTAGCCAGAATATTCCTCAAAGTTATCAGTGACACTGTCATACTTATGTGTATGTCATTTATTTCTTTGGGGATTTTCTTAAAACAATATCATTTTGTATTGTGCGGCTATTTTTTTTCACATTTACAAACATGTTTTTTTTTTATCTTATAACATAACCAAATAAATGATAAACTCCAATTTTGTTTTATCTGGAATATTATATAGTTTTTCAACTACAATAGGTGAAGAAATGGTTTATTTATTTTAGAATAGGTGAAGAAATGGTTTATTTATTTTAGAAATGCAACTGAAACTACTCAATTCAAGACAAGCATATAACATCCACCCCAGCTACCTGATGCCATCTCCCGTCTTAGGCACTATTTCCCTGTTTACTTATCGTTGGGTGCAAATCATGGCCATACTTCGCGGGTTACATGTGAATGTTGCCCTCTTCACAGTTCACTGGTAATCACACAAATCGAAGTCATCGTTGTAACCGTGTCACTGTCTTTCACGATTAGGCTTCCATCCAATTTGTCGACACTAGATGGCGATGCCGTCTCTGTGCACATTTCTAACATTTGTATACATGCACATAACTACCTCTGCACCAACTAGTCAGTGGTATCCAGCTATTTCACTTCCTTACCTAAAACAAATCAATATTTTTTTTAACAACGCGCACGCGACAATGGAGCATGTGACAGGATCTGAATATATTAATGTAGGAAAGACGTTGTTGAATAAACGTATCAAGCTATCCCTCGTCTTCGATCCGAACAGTTTGACGAATTATGTTTGGATGTCAACAAGGCATGTTGGCTTGCCATTCTTCAGAGCGTTGATACTGGCTACGACAACATTGAACGTTTTTATCCAACCAGGGATCATTGGAGTATGATTATTGATTGAAACGTAGGCATACTTTAGAGTGTTTGCTTGGCTGCGTCCGTTTAGCAGCTGTTGATGACCAACATGGTTTGCTGTAGTGCATAGTTGCAGAATTTTCGTAGCGTTGCCTAAACATGCTTGCTACTGTGTGTCATCACGATTCAGTCAAGGCCTACCCAGACTTACACTGTTCCTCTAAGATGATGATGTTCACCAGCTCCTGTCCTGCCTTGACAGTATCCTCAGCAAAGGGATCCGATTCGTATTCATGGTTGTATTGTTTATACATTTCAGTCGACTCGGACTTCAAGTCAGGGACGTAGTTTCTCCAACATCCAAGGGGGATGTTCTTGAGTTGTGTTAGTACCCGGGCATAACAGTAACGAACTCGTCGCGTTCTGCAGTGCCTTAAACTTAATGCGACTGCTCTCAGACAACCCTTTGCTACTACTTTCTCCACTAGTTGCTGTAACTAAAAAGATCAGGGTATAGACTATCACTTTGCATACTTTCATGATGAACACATAAATTACACGACTGTATACACCGTTGTTGTCGTTATTCGTCTTCCTGACATGTTCACAAACCATAGTGTGTTCGGTCGTGCATCTTTCGGAGGTGTAAGCCGCGTTGCACGACCTTTTCGACGTTATCTACGCAAGTAACTGCGGTGTACCACGAGAAATCGAAACTAAGAATTACCAACAGATCGTCTGGTTGTTAGATTTGTCAACGGCCTCGTTATCGCTTATGGATTACTGTCTTAGCTAACCGCTGATGGATTACCGTCTTAGCTAACCAGAAGGAATGGGGGACAAACAGCTGTACTGTGGACAATACGCTACTTTCCGAGTTAGAAATGTCTTCAACTGTGGAACAAGCCCAGGAGGGCGCCAGATCAACGTGTCTCGACAAATAATTTTTATTTGGAGAAACACATCCGGCCAAAATAAATGGGAGTGCCGGGGCACCCGACGGACACTCCCTGGATCCGCCCAAGGTACTAACGGCGTACATGCTTCAATCATAGACCCCGCACACTATGGCTAAGGGGGTACAATTATGTTAGATATATGTAGGGTGTTCACATAGACAAAGTCATCGTACTGAATAGGATCAAACTTAAACTAGGTATTCCAAAGTGGCTGTCGCGGCTGGCGAAAACTGCTGCAGAAGGCCGGTTTTGGGTAATGTTCAAAAATCAATATAAAATCACTGATACCATTTTGAGCTACAAATGTTACCTCAGTAAATGTTGGTATCTTTCCTCTGTTGTTCAGTGATTATAAATTGTTTTAAAAAGGCTTACTTATTTGTTGATGAATTTTTTTAAAGTGACAGGGGTTGGTGGCCGCGAAAATTCGATGTTCCGAATTCGAAAGAAAGCATAACCTCGGGTGACGCTGAATTTATGCTGAGGTCAAAGGGGAGATGTTCAGCCATCGATACATATAATTTTTTTTCAAAACGAATCCCGCGAAGATTACATTTTTCGATGATGAAATTTTCTTTTTGTTGTTTGACATGAACCAGACAATTATTTCTCAACATGCAATATATCATTAAATAGGCCAGCATCTGTTCTTTTTAAAAACCTTTGTTTAATTTGTAATAAAACAATGGCTTCCCTCCGCTGGCCGGTCAAAATTCCCCCCACTAATAAATGCCAGCGAGTTCGAAAACATGGCTGCGAAGGTGTGTCCGTGTCCGCGCTGTGAGACGTTGGAGTCATCTGCTTCGCATAACGTCACTCAGACGCATGTTAACTTCACCCAGACAGGTAAGTTATTGTATATTTTCATTTTGTGAAGTAACATTTGATTAGTTTAATGATAATACGCGATAACATTTTGCATCAAATAGTTGAGTCGAAGCCGATGCCATGCGTCCGACTTTCACGGAATCGGTCCCCCATACGATGCGAACGTTTTATTTCTTTTTAGGCAACCTGTCTACCCAACAATACCAACAGTTTGTATCCAAAATATATACGAAGCATTTGAATTATTAACATATCTTATTTAGCGTTAGTTACTGCTGAGACAAAATCATTGATCACGTGACCAGGTTGTTTCTCGTTGCGTTGCAATACCGAGTTGCCACGATATTGCGCGATGGCCTATGCACGAAGTTAGGATGCAATTATACATGTTCTAGCGATAATATTTTCATAGTTACCCGTATAAACTTTGTTTTGTTTATTGGTATATTATTAAATGAACACTGCCATTTTTTTCTCGGGCAGAATACCCATCCATTTTTAGATTAACTGGAATAATGCAACTTTATATTAACTTAAGCTTTAATTTGTTTATGCACGTAGTATTTGTTTGACTGTACAGGCAATTTGTTATTTTATCATACTGTAGTAATTGTATATTGATATATTGGCTGATTCAGTGAATTGTAAAATAATAAACAACTCAACTGTCACTTTACTTTATTCCGTTTCATAAGCTGCACTTCAAATCCCAAACGGAGGTTCACGGACCGATAGATTGGCAACCAAACTGGAATGATTGCCAGTTTGGTTGGTAATTAATTTTTATATCCACTTTTTTTAGTGGGAGCTTCATGTTGGTTTTGGTGATGTGAAAATCTTCCGTCCTGGCTGACTGGTGTAACTTGAGTGACGACCACTTTCAACAGTTGATGTTTGTCAAATGCAACCAGGTCTTGTGATCGTTCTAAATTGTAATAGTACACAGTAGACAAAACAAGGAATTTGGATGACAGAGAAGACAAAAGAAGTAAAACAGCAGATATGTTAATTATGAAAAGCATACTTGGGAAGGAAATGTATTTGTATTAGAACTTAGATGTATTTAACAATTAAAAAACACTGTATTTGCATTTGACCAAGTGTATTTGTTATATTAATAAACATATTGCTTATGTATAATGTTAAGGGCTCACAAACAATGTGCTTTTAAGTAGAGAATGACCAGTACGATCGTGTGTAGTCCATGCCAGCTGTGAAGTCAATATCAACAGATTATGAGAAAATCACGAGTCTGTAAACCCTCTCTTGACTGACGGTCACGAAGAGTCTGAAATGATAGATATGATGTTATATCTGAATAGCTCTTAGTAATTTATCTCCCTAGTGTTTTTGTGTGCAAGTAGCTACACAAAATAGCAGTTTTGGCATCATGAACACTGTTCGGCACATTGTTTTATTTGAGGGAAACGTTTGTGTAATTGCGATATGTTGTCATTTACTGCCTGTAAAAGTCAAGGTTAACCTTAAAGAACCCAAGCTCTGTATGTTTTATATGTATTGATGAAAGTTATACCATTACACAGATAAAGAATTATCCCTGTACCTCAATTATGTCAAAAGTTATGAACTGTCAAAGAGTTATACATTTTGACGTGTTTTGACCCAACAGCACAAATTAAGGAAACTTACATTTTCAAAATAAAATTGTGAATTGTATGTTGATCTTACTTGCTTGAAAAAAATTGGGTGTGGTCTATATGTATACTGAATATAAAAACAAAAGTTTTGAGAGTTCAGGTTGTGTTGTTTGATATTTGTGGTGTCTCAAAGTAGGCCTTTTGGCCAAATTCGGATTTTGACGAAAAATGTACGTAGTTAAAAAATCGGGAAAAAATCATATCTCTGCTAAATATTGGAGTACAGATATAGCATTTATATTACTGTGTTCAGAATCAAAAGCTCTATCAAATGGCATAATTTAAAAATAACTTGGTTGAATTTGAAAAATCACTTTGGAATACCTACTTAAACACTATGAGCAATGTACAAACCTACCACCTTGGATTGTCTATCATGCCAGATTGATTTAACTTTGTGAATACAACAAAGTGGTACTAGTGGCAATTTACCCGCACCTCCAAAGTACCAGGCTCATGGCTTATGGACCCATGTAATAAAAATATATATTGGTCAATAACATTGTCGATGTTTCGTCCTTTGTAGATCCAATGCTACATACATCAGGGTTCTGTCTGTTTTGGTCCTCCTTGTCTGGGAGTAGCCTGGTGCTACGTCACAGCGCCAATGGAGCCGTTCCTTGAGGAGGCCCAGCCCCGACAGAACATCGACCAAGACCACCTCCTCTCTGTCCGCTGTTACGCAGTACATTACATCGGGAGTCAAGAGGTAAACCCTCACAATATATGGTCTACTACTTTACAGATGGAGAGAAGCGAACTGCTTTCTTCTGTGTGGTTGAGGTTGCTGGGATTCCAGGCAGCCACACGTCCCTTACCCGATGTGTCGACGTAGCTAATTTGGAGGAAGGAGATTCTCCAAAAGGAGACTTTTGAAGACAAAACAAGGTTTTAACGGTGCACTTTCATGAATTCTGAAGCCACTGTTTATAGAAAATGCAAGCATGTCAAAAAAAATCAAGCTATTTTTTATAATGTACACATTTTACATCCTTGTGGACTGTTACCTTGTCGTGGTAAGGAGGCTTGTGTACCCCTATGACCCCCTGAGCTATACCGGTGGGAGGCAACTCCTGGCAGGTCCAACCATACCGGACAGGTCTGGGGCGAGTGGTCAGACAAAGCACAGTCCAGCCACATCTCTTGATCATGGAGCCCGGCAGGAAAATTATGTACGACCACTGCGGAAAACTTGTGGGCACAGCGGCTTGGGCTAATCACCCACTCAGTTGTTATTGAAATCGATTACAGAAACCGAAACCATGAATACTCAACCACACCTCGATCTGAGCAAAGCAGGCTGTCCTGGAAGGGTGCGTATGAATCCCTTGGGTGACAGCCGACATGAAACCCAAGGGAGGAAGAGTCTGCTACAGCTCAAGTCAAAAATTAGAATTGGATGTTGGAATGTCAGGACACTGTACCAGGCAGGAAAACTGGCACAGCCCGCCAAAGAAATGAGAAGATACAAGCTGAGCATCATTGGAGTCTGTCAAAGCAGATGGAACACCTTTGGGAAGGTTACAACTAGCTCTGGAGAAACTTACTTGTACTCTGGGAATGAGAGAAGAAGATGCGCACACACTTGTAGTAGGGCTGCTCCTCTCAAAGGATGCAGCAAAAAGTCTCATCGAATGGGAACCAGTCTCGGAGAGAATCATCACAGCCAGGTTTACGTCAAAAGGTCGGAACATCACCATTATACACTGCTATGCACCAACCAACTCTGCTGAATTTGAAGAGAAAGAGACCTTCTACCAACATCTACAAACAGTCACCCAAAAACTACCGAAGAGGGATATCCAAGTTGTTATGGGGGATATGAATATTGGAAAGGATAATGACAATTGGAAAGGCACAATGGGGAATGAAGGTCTGGGACAGATGAATGAGAACGGTCTCCTGTTTGCAGATTTCTGTAGTCTCAATGAACTGATAATCGGAGGAACCCTCTTTTAAACAAGCCTACACACAACAAAGCACATGGATATCCCCAGACTTACAGACGGAAAACCAAATCGACCACATAACAATCACCAAGAAATGGAGGAGAGTGCTTCTAGACGTCAGAGTGAAAAGAGGAGCTGACATTAACTCCGACCACCACCTCCTTGTGGGTGATTTTAGGATGAAGCTAGCAGCAAAGAAGAAGACGGATAACAAGGTACAAAGAAGGTTTGAGATAAGAAAACTTCAAAATACTATAATACGACAGGAACTGGGAATCACACTACGGAACAGGTTCCAAGCATTGGAAGAGGGAAAACACATTGATGAAAAGTGGACAAGATGCAAGAATGCAATTACCGACACCTGTGAACAAGTACTAGGCTGCTGGGAAGCTAGGAGGAAGGACTGGATTACAGACGACACCTGGGAAGCTATTGAGGCAAGGAGGGAGAGTAAAATGAAACTCAACAAGGAAGCAGATGACACAAGGAAAAAAACTGCAGCAGGAATACCAGGAAAGAAACAAAACAGTTAAAAAGAAGACAAAGATGGACAAGAAAACATATGTCGAAAAACTAGCAAACGAGGCTGAGATCGCAGCTAGGCAAAACAACTCCAGAGAGTTATACAAGATCACGAGACAGCTAGCAGGGAAGAACAAGAGCACTAGTCGCCCCATCAGGGACAAACAGGGAAACATTCTCACTAAGGAATCTCTACAGTTACAACGCTGGAAAGAATATTTCCAAGATATCTTGAATAGGCCTCCACCAGATTCAATCCCAGACATTGAGGAAGCAACTGAAGACCTTAACATTAATTGTGGTAGGATATCCAAAGAGGAGATCAAGAGAGCCATCAAAAAGCTGAAGCTAGGCAAAACACCTGGAATTGACAATATACCATCTGATGTCTTAAAAGCTGATATTGGGGCCACCACAGGCGTTTTATACAGCGTGCTAAATGAGATCTGGGATAAAGAGGAAATACCAACTGAATGGAAGACAGGTATGCTAGTTACAATCTCCAAGAAAGGCAACCTCAGTGAATGTAAGAACTGGTGAGGGATCATGCTTCTATCAGTGCCCAGTAAAATTCTCTGCCGTACCATCCTGGATAGGATACAAGAAACAGTTGACAAGAAGCTAAGAAAGGAACAAGCTGGCTTTAGAAAGGATAAATCCTGCACAGATCACATTGCTACACTCAGGATTATCGTTGAACAATGCATTGAATGGCAGAGCTCCCTTTACATAAACTTTGTGGACTTCGAAAAAGCATTCGATAGTATAGATAGGACAGTTCTATGGAAGCTCCTGAGGCACTATGGTTTACCCAAAAAATGTGTAACCCTAATAAAGAACATGTACGAAGGTTTCACTGGTCATGTCATCTTTAATGGACAAGTTTCAGAAGGCTTCCAGATTGTTACTGGAGTATGACAGGGCTGCTTGCTATCTCCACTGCTCTTTCTGATAGCCATAGACTGGACAATGAAAAGATCCACAGAACACCATCGTACTGGAATCCAGTGGAACTTGTTCTCACAACTAGAAGACCTGGATTTTGCAGAAGATCTAGCACTACTCTCAGAAACCCATAAACACATGCAAAAAAACCCAGAAAGGATTCAAGAAAAAAGGAGCTAACTGGGTCTTAAGATCAATGTGGGAAAGACAAAGGTGATGAAAGTCAACAGCAGATCCTCCGAACCCATCTCACTAGAAAGTGGTACTGTTGAGGAAGTACAAGACTTCATCTACCTCGGGAGCAACATCAGTACAAATGGTGGAGCTGACAAAGATGTGGAGCTACGCATCAATAAAGTTCGCCATGCCTTCAGAACCCTACGCCCTGTATGGCTCTCTTCCCAACTATCCATAAACACTAAGATCCGTATTTTCAACACCAACGTTAAATCAGTTCTTCTCTATGGCTGTGAAACGTGGAAAACTACTCAGTCTCTCAACAACAAACTCCAAGTCTTCATCAACAGTCGCCTCCGATACATCCTCTAACAAAACAAAATATCAAATAGAGCTCTGGAAGAAAACCAAACAGGAAGAAATAACCACTACAATAAAGAGGAGAAAATGGAGCTGGATTGGCCACACACTGAGAAAAGATCTAACAAATACAACCAAACAAGCACTGGACTATAACCCACAAGGAAAGAGAAGACAAGGAAGGCCAAAAATCAACTGGAGACGCTCCACACTACAAGATCTTGATAAAGTGGGGGTCACCTGGCAAGAGGCCAAAGCTCTAGCCCAGAAGAGAGTGAGGTGGAGAAACATGGTTGACGCCCTATGCTCATGAAGGGGCCAAGAGGATTAAGTAAGTAAGTAACACATTTTACCACTCCTGTGTTAGCCTAAGATTGAAGAAAGTTGTTTGAAATAGGAGGGAAAGCAGGAGATTTCAAATTGATAAAAACTAAGGATATATGTTTCCCGGAGACTTAATTTGGCATATCTGCGCGACTCCGGGGTGCCCACAAACCACCAATGGGTCCTCGCCGACCCGGAGCGACTACCGGCTTTCCATTGGCCGTGACTTCATCCTTCCAAAAACACAGGCAGCCTGGGGCTTCTAAGCCAACATCCGGGGACGGCCAAAAATCAATATTAATACTAACAAATTATTTCAATTTAAAAAAGAATAATCGGTACAAGAGTATACGGGGCATTCATGCAATGTTCTATCTTGACAAGATAGTTGGACTCTCGATATTCCAATGGCTTCTTTGTCCACATGACATCTGGGTCTTGTTTTGGATTTTGCTAAATATTGTAAATATTAAACTCCAGTAGACGGCGACACCTTACAACTCTGGATTTGAACTTGTTGGTGTCGGGTCGACACTCGTTTGCCACCGGTCCTGTTGAGGCGATGAGGCATCCAGTGCGCACTACTTCAAAGCCAAAATCGTATAATGTCCAGGAAGAGCATCATGGGTACAATGTCGAGATTCTTTGAGAGGTTTTGTGATAGAATGACTACTATGCGTTCGAACGACGACGCGATACCACGTGTAATTTTGGTTGAAACGATGGCTGGACACAATGGGCAATACTCATCGAATCGATGGATCGACACAATGGAAAATGTGAATTGAAACAGTTCATGTACAAAATGGACGATATTCGTTGAAACAATTCCTGGACACGATGCACTGAAACGATTGCTGGACGCAATGGGCAATGTGCGTTGAAACGAAGGTTCCACACTCACGTCACAATGAAAACAAAAGTGGCGTGCCACAATGTGCGATTTGCGTTACAACGATGGCGCGACGTAATAGCCACTGAACGTTGAATAGAGGGCACTATGCGATGGGTACTGAGCGACGCCGTGATCCGATTCCTGGACACAATGAGCAGTACGTGTTGAAACGATGGCTCGACACAATGGGCAATATGCGTGGAATAATTTCCTGTACACAATGAGCAATATGCGTTGATATAATTGCTGGACACAATGGGCACGATGTTGCGATATGGCGCGATGCGATGGAACGATGGAGTGATGCTATATCACCAATTACAATTCAACTCAACGCCAACATTGTCTGCAATAAAAAAAAAATTCCAGCAGAGTATTTTCTATATCCGGGTTGCTCTACACTCATTGTCACATAATCCAATTCGACGTACACGGTCTCTGTCTATGTGCATAATATATATATATATATATATATATATATATATATATACATACATACATACACACACATATAATATATATATATATATATATATATACATACACACACACGTGCATGCGTGTAATTTAAGAGCTGGTCAGACAGATTGTGCCAATGCTAGGAACAGACGAGACCTAAACATACGCTAGGCCTAGGGCAGGCCGTCTAGTAACACGTACACACTTTAATATGAGCTGTAATGTCTCACCTGTTTGACAGTGTAACTAACTGGAACTGATAGATACTGTCAAAAATGAAGCCTTCCATCCCTTGAACATGCATGTGTCCACTTCTTCACTTGTCAGATGAGCATGCAAACTTTGTCCGGTGTCACGGACCCATGGCATCCCGTTGCCAGGTCCATCCCGTGACTGAATCCTGGGCGAACGGAAATATAATGGACAGTGAATTTGCACTTAATGGCTATATCATCATGAGGAAAGATAGGAAGAATAGAAGAGGTGGAGGAATGCTAATTTATGCAAAAGAAGAGGTCAGTGCACAGTGTGACACAGAACTCTCCGACTGCAATGAGGAAATACTGTGGTGTAGGCTGGCAGAGGGTAACATTCTAGCTGGTGTATGTTACAACTCTACATCTAATATGTAGGAAGAATGAAAAATTAATTCCAACATTATCAAGGCATGTAATAGAACGTCAAACAAAGAAGTAATGTTATGTGGAGATTTCAACCATAACAATATGAACTGGAAAGAAGCAATAGCAGGACAAGCATTTTTAGATTTGACACATGACCTTGGCTTGATTCAACATGTAGAAACAGCTACTAGATATGGAAATGTGCTAGATCTTGTTCTGACAACTCCAAACTTAGTGCGAAATGTACATGTAACATAACCATTTGGCTCAAGTGACCACAACACAGTAGAGTTCACGATGGTATGTAGGACTGAATACACCGATTGAAAAAATTAACACTATGACTACAGAAACGGTGACTATGTATGCATGAAGGAATATCTACGACAAATTGACCTCAGGAGTAAACTAAGTAGAGCAAATTTTTCAACAGAAGAAGCCTGGACAATAATTAAAATGTTTCCATAGAGGAGGTAGTTAGTACGTTTTTATCAAAAAAAGTTAGGAGGAAGATAAACAACAAGCCACTATGGCGGAGATCTACAGAGCTAGGAAAAACAGACTGAGATGGTGGAACAGCTACAAAGAGACTAAGATCCACCAAGACTATATACAGTTCAAGAGAGCAGAACGCAAAGCATCACGACTGGTCCGTCAAGCAAAGAGGAAACTTGAGGGGAAAATAGCAGATAACATCAAACAAGATCCAAAGTTTTTCTACAAGTATGCTAGATCACAACTAAAAGTGAAAGAACCGGTAAAACCAATTGAAGATGAACAAGGTAACATAACTATCAATGATAACCTCAAGAGGGCAAGAACATTTAATAATCATTTCGTGACACAGTTTACTCAGGAGAATCTAGACAGAATTCTAGACCCGGTTAAGATGTTTCAAGAAAGTAGCGAAGAGGAATTAAATAGTATCACTTTTCAGGAGTCGAGCATATGCAATATACTAAAGAAGCTAAATGCATCCAAATCTCTGGATACATATCAGATTTTCCCAATTGTGCCAAACAGATGTGCTGAAGAACTAGCCGGGCCATTGAATGCATTGTTTACAAACAGCTTTCAAAGTGGGCAGGTACCACAAGACTGGCTTGATGCAAATGTCATTCCAATTTACAAGAAAGGACACCATTCCAAGCCAGGAAACTACCGGCCAGTTAGTTTAACCTCACAAGTATGCAAGGTGATGGAGTTCTTCATTCTGGAATCCATATCTGAACATCTCAAACCACACAAGCTGATTCCAGCTTCACAACATGGATTTCGACCAAAAAGAAGCTGTCTTAGTAATCTGCTAATAATATTTCTAGAAGAAGTGACTTCTTATATTATTGACAAAGGATATCCAGTCGACTTTATCTACTTGGATTTCAATAAAGCGTTTGATATGGTCTCTCATTGCACTCATCTCAAAACTAACCGCTCATGGCATTACGGGCAAGACCAACAGATAGAAAGATGGCTGAAAACAGATAAAAAATAACGAGTGCGTTTTTGGGCGCTTACATCATAGAGCATTATAGACTGCATGCAAATCCTTGGTGTTTTTGCAGAAGTTATTTATAGGTTAAAATTTAAGCAAATTCTGAGACATCAACTTTTTGACCATTGGTTGATTTGACATTGAATTACCCATGTAGGTGCTAATGTATCGGTTTGTGTGGTCGGTTCAAATCCGACTGGTATAGCACTTTGTGCAAAAATACCCCTGGCATGGGCATATTGACCGAAACATTGCATATCCTCTCATACATTTTATTCAGCCATTAGTTTTCAATATTATTTGACTTACATAACTATTTGTAGATGCCAGAGCATTATTTTACACACCTCCAAACACGAACTTAGGCGAATTATAAAAAAAATTGTGCTGAAAAGAACAAGCTTATATGGCAGATGCACTCTGCGCCACACGCTGGCTACGGTGACATCAATGCAATCATATATAAAATATTGCGAAGGTTCTACTGGAAAGGCCTAAAGGAGGATGTGAAGATCTATGTAAGTGCTATATAATAATTCTTCTGGATTTCATCTGTTACTAGAAGTGTTGCCTAAATATATTGGTGTGTGTTTTTACATAGATCTAGACAATTTACTAGGAAAAACTGCGAGGTATTTTATAATAAACTTTTTCCTGTCTGGTCATATGATGACATTTCACCCAAATATGGGGTTAGATGTCACAGAACTGGGAAAAAGTCACAATGAATTGGATTAAAAAGTAAAATTATTTGTCACTTTGTTTACAATCTAGTAGACTTTCTTTATCAAATTGTAGGCTATTGTCTAATGTTTTACAATCGTTTCATTGCATACATTTATAATTTATAAGATAATATGGCTAAGTCACAGCTGGGGCTAAACGTCACAGCATGTGATATTCAACCAAGATGTACAACACACTAATTTATAGAAGTTAAACATGGGGAAGTGGTCTGATGTGTCATTATACAGGAATAAGAATTAATTAAATATTCATATGGAACATTCTTGATTGTTGGTAGCTATAGTATATATGAGGTAATAATGGTAAAAACAGTTTCATTTTTGTAAACCTGGATTTCACACAAGCATCAATATGAATATAGTATTATGTGATACAAGTTGATTACAAGCTTGTTTAAATATTTTCAGTTTGCATTTAATTGTGTAACGTTACTTGAAATATTCAAGCATTTGAACATAAGTGTTAACTTATATTCATTTTAATACCTATTTAACAAGCAAGTAATATATTGGGAAGTGGTCTGACATGTGTCAATATTTTTAGTATACTAGAGTTAATGGAATTTTCACCGTTTATATTTGGCTTATTTAGCATAATGTAAATGTGTACTGTGTTGTTACAGCTAAAATCATGTATGAGTTAATAAAGTTTTAAAAATATGGTATTAGTTCTATAAACATGGGTTGTATAACCATTTCACCTAAATGTATTATGAGATGATAACAACGGCATGTGAATAAGTCTGACTTTTTAGCACGACACTGGCTGTGCACGTAAGCAGCGCTGCAGACTGCTACACGGTGTGACGTAATCGTAAGATATACAGCTACGAAAAAAACGTGCTCAAAATATTTGTTTTTTTTTGCTGATAACTGCACAAGTAATTAAATTTCTGGTTATGTGTATATACTAACAATTACAACCGTAAACATACACGTGTCATTAGAGCAAACCACATTGATAATAACGGCCACACGTACTTCTGACACGGGTATACTTTCGGCCCGCTACACTGGTCTTTGAGAAAAGGGTGGAATATACACCCGGCATGCGCTCACGATGTCCGTATATTGAATCACTCTTACGTGTTCTATAGGAGCAATATGCTTGTTAGCCATGTTGGATACCGTCAGTTATCTTTGTGAGATAGAATACACGAATAATTTAGGGATCAGCCTACAGTTACATTTCCCATTGGTGACCATGTTAACGTTTTGCATGATTATAAGAAAACTGGACCATAACAAATTTTGAAACTTCTTACCTGCCGTTGTTATCATCTCATTGACATGCTGCTCGAGCTTTCGAGAATGCATCATCCATTACAACGATAAAGAGTCTCTAGGAAAACATTAATTGTGCTGTTTGGGTGTATTAGTGAGAGCGGAAAATGTGTGAATGAGTGAGTATTAGTGATGTTTTTGCGCACAGTAGCATATGAGCTTTGAAATTATGCCATTTGTCAGTTGGTGTACCTGTCTGTGTTAAAGTCTGAGATTTCATGCTCACCTGAGTTTTTATGCTCAACAGATTATAAAACGTCTTGAGTACGGACTACGCTGAGTACAAAACAACGCAGTTTTTCAAATGCACAAGCGACCAAATGGAACTCTCTTTTTGAAAAAGATAACAAACATACTTCCGTATATAAACAGTGGTGGATGAAGAATTTCGGCTGCAAGCGTTTCTTTTGCGTGAAAAAGCACCGGAGAAAAATCAACCCATCAACAATATCAGACGCTGTGTGGAAAGTCGGGCACACGGTGAACGATTTAACATACAGAACGAGACAAGTCACACGATAAAACTGTCTAAAAATAGTAAAAAGTATCACCGCGCACGCTGTGTACGGTTCAGTATTGCAGACGCAGACACTGGCGCCGAGTGTGTCATCACACGTGACATCGTCATCGACTTGCCTTAATAAGTAGCGTGTAAACTTATAGATTAAAGTAAAGAGTTTAATCTAAAGTAAAGACTAAACATTAGGCTAAGTCTGAGGCCTAATCCAGGCTAAGCCCTTAGTAAGCGATTCGAAAGTCGGCAACCTTATTATGTTTGCCATGTTCATTTACGGCGTGATAACTAGAACTTCTAGAAATGTACCTAGGAACACGACAAGTTGCACTTTTTAAATAAATACAAACTTGTATTAATATAACATCAATTTCGTTACAAAAAATATTTATGTTATCAAAGTTAAAAAATAATGATATTACCTTAATCCGTGGTATATTAATAATGTTTGATTTTTATATTTCATTAGAATGTCCATTGTTTACATAATATATAAATGTGTGTAACAATACACACGTACCGAAAAAAGGAGTAAAAAAATTAGTTAGGCTATGTTATGTATTTTCTTAGCGCATTTCATATACTTGGTGCATACCGTTGGTAAGGTAATGGATTAGTCTATCCAACAATATATCATAAGTTTAACTTCATTAATTACTAAGGTGAAGGTCACATTTTAAACACAGTGAACCCCAATTTTAACCGTCATGGGGGCGTAGGGTTGCGATCTGGAGTGGACTAGTTTATACACCCACACTCGATACTATTTTTGATGTGTTATTTGTAAATGTAAGCGAAATAATTTATAAATTAATAAACAATCAATTGCACATGTCTGTTGTCATTATTAATATTTTGTTTCGCACTGCATGAGGGTCTTATAGAGTGTCGACATTCCTGGCTTCGCATCGGGCCATTTTGTGCAGTTTGTGGCAGATAATGTGTACCATAACAGTCGTACCCTCGATGGAATGAATACCTTCCACGGAATGGGCATTATTGCAGCCGTTTCGCCAGGCTTCAAGACCTGCACCTCGATTCCTAGAGTTACTGCACATGCTGAAGACCTAGCTGCTGTTGAGCGCATCAACATCCACCATTTCTGTGCGACTGATGCTTCAATCAATGACTTCGTCTATCAGAGACTACACAAAGTGGATGTCAAAGGTTGAACTTCCAACGTTGACTTGCTTTAGAAAACGTCTCTACTGCTGCGTTCACCCAGACTATGCTGGTCTAGTGTCATGCAACATGTCCAGCATGGACTGCACCCAGAACCATCAAATTCCTGCCGATAATTGATATGGATCCCAATGATCTGACATGCATTTACTCTACGCTCAAATTCGTATGTGCCCAAGCTAAACGATTGGGAGCAACGCCAATCTTAACGTTCGATCAACCTCTATGATATAAACCCATTTTGATCGTGTCAATGGAACCACAGTCAAGTGATTTACGTGAAATTGTCTTCAGATTCGGTGGTCTGCACATGGAAATGAGCTTTATTGGCTGCATTGGCCACTTAATGGCTGATTCTGTCCTGAAAGAACTACTGGAGGTCATCTACGTAAGCAATGCCATCGACGATGTGCTAAGTGACAAGGCTATATCACGTGCTGTCCGTGGCCATATGCTCGTGGGTGCAGCGCTAAACGCCATGCTTATAGCAATGGCATACGACTCTCCACTGCCAGGCACATACGCACTTGACAGACCACACGATGGCATGCAGAGAGCGACAAACGACCCACCTGCCAGTACAGCTGTCAGCAATGGAGATTTAAAAGAAGCCGCTAGTTTGTTTGACAATGTGACGTCTTTGGACAAAACGATTGAGGAGGTATACTCAGCTGATGTGCTGTGTAGAATCAGACACATGATCGAAAGGCAGAAAGAAGCCTTGAAGCAATCACGCACCGCTTGTTTGTGGTTGCAATATATGGACATGATGGACATACTCAGGAGATTCATCAAGACAGAACAAACGGGGAATTGGGACCTGCATCTACATACTGTTATTGAAATGCTTCCATACTTCCTAGCTGCTGGACGCACATTCAGTGTTTGAGCTAGGACGCGATTTTCTCGCGTTTATTTGTCAAGTGTCGCATATTTTTGGAAAGTGCGTGACACCGATGTCGCATGATTATCTTAAATATCGCACATTTTGATCAGTGGAGCGACACCTGCTATATTGTGAAATACAGTTTTTACGCTTGTTCAGCGTCTAATATTACTGTAACATCATTTACATTTACCCCCAACCACTTAGAATTTACCTCTGGCATCACCGATCAGTTGTCCAATCACGGAATTAGCCGCGCTTCCCAGATAGTGGCGCCACCAGATGGAATGTGGGCAATCTAGATTATTTATGCATGCAAAATGGCGTCGAAACGGGAACTGCAGCTGGCCGATGTGGTCACGCAACGCAGACCAAAAAACCAGACGGTAACCGAACTAAGATGTTATTGCCCACATTTGTTATATGTATATGCTATACCGATTATATATTTGATGTTTATTAAGGTAATGGAACAGCAAATCAGCATTTGTGCACGTTACGACGTAATACTACTGCCACTACTGGCTCTACAGTTCTAGTTCTACTCTGGCAGCTGTTGTAGTACCAATGACAATGCCTAAATAGTACTGTCAACGCCACGGCAATTATATGTTTGCATAGGAAGTGAATGTACGACTTAGCTAATGCTATTGTAATAAATATGTTTCAAAATGATACTAGACCATTTTAGCAAAAAATCATGCGTTTAAGGAAAGGTAGCGTTGCCGATGGCGTTGAGTTTCCGTAACTAGTACTATAGGCCATAGCCGTAGTCTGTGCCTGTGGTGTGGAAGATATGATACTATTACTAGCAGGATAATTTCTCACTCAAAACTCTAAAAACATATTGGTTTGGTTGTCACCTCGTTTCTTTTGACAAATAAACCCAGCACCTGTTGTGCCATCTAACGGATATTATTATTAATGCACATTGACGCTATAGTGGTTATCAGAACCGGGCAGCGTGGTGGATAACTGTCTTGATAGCCATGCCACGTCATTTGAATCTGTTCGGCAACATTGTCCGGCTTAGATTGTTGTATAACTCTCCTTCAAAGTCGCTTCCAGTGTTATGGAGCATCATCGGTACACATCACGGGGACATATTCCCCAACTTGGTGATCCTGGCATCTATGACAATGGTCTTCCCAGTCCACACTGTGGGTGTGGAACGTGGATTTTCAGCACAGAACATGCTGTGGTACAAGTTGTCTAGTCAGCAACTCAACATAATTGCTACAATCAAGCTAGAGGGCCCACACTGGCCAGAATTCAATTATGTTAAGTCCCTGTCAGCCTTCTGGAAGGTGAAGGAAAGGCACCCTTATTAGGGACTGGTGATGGCATTAATGATCGTGAACGGGTTAATAAATCTCACCTATACTTGGTGGCTGTACATCAACTGAGTATGTAATTAGTACCTCATAAACAAACAGTTTCTACAGCAAAGTGTGAGTACAGCAAACAAAACTGTTTGATAAAGTCATATCTAGCATGCAAATGCAGTTTATGTGACAATATCTGACTAAATAAAAGATGAAAAAAATGGTAATTCATTTGTTGACTTTGTGACTTTCAGCCTCTCCATATATCTTACATACATTAAGGTTTCAGGGCGTATTTTTTACATTGGCCACTGCAACAAATCACAGGTCATCGGTGCATATCATATTTTGCAATCATTCAGTGTTTGAGCTAGGACGCGATTTTGCGACATTCTCGCGTTTATTTGTCAAGTGTCGCATATTTTTGGAAAGTGCGCGACACCGATGTCGCATGATTATCTTAAATATCGCACATTTTGATCAGTGGAGCGACACCTGCTATATTGTGAAATACAGTTTTTTTACGCTTGTTCAGCGTCTAATATTACTTTAAAATCATTTACATTTACCCCCAATCACTTAGAATTTACCTCTGGCATCACCGATCAGTTGTCCAATCACGGAATTAGCAGCGCTTCCCAGATAGTGGCGCCACCAGATGGAATGTGGGCAATCTAGATTATGCATGCAAAATGGCGTCGAAACAGGAACCGCAGCTGGCCGATATGTGGTCACGCACAGCAGACCAAAAAACCAGACGGTAACCGAACTAAGATGTTATTGCGCACATTTGTTATATGTATATGCTATATCGATTATATATTTGATGATTGTGAAGGTAATGCAACAGCAAATCAGCATTTGTGCACGTTACGACGTAATACTACTGCCACTACTGGCTCTACAGTTCTAGTTCTACTCTGGCAGCTGTTGTAGTACCAATGACAATGCCTAAGTAGTACTGTCAACGCCACAGCAATTATATGTTTGCATAGGATGTGAATGTACGACTTAGCAAATGCTATTGTAATAAATATGTTTCAAAATGATACTAGACCATTTTTAGCAAAAAAATAATGCGTTTATTAAGGAAAGGTAACGTTGCCGTTGGCATTGAGCTTCCCTAACTAGTATAGACCATAGACGTAGTCTGTGCCTGTGGTGTGGAAGATATGATACTATTACTAGCAGGATAATTTCTCACTCAAAACTCTAAAAACATATTGGTTTGGTTGTCACCTCGTTTCTTTTGACAAATAAACCCAGCACATGTTGTGCCACCTAACGGATATTATTATTAATGCACATTGACGCTATAGTGGTTATCAGAACCGGGCAGCGTGGTGGATAAATGTCTTGATAGCCATGCCACGTCATTTGAATCTGTTCGGCAACATTGTCCGGCTTAGGTTGTTCTATAACTCTCCTTCAAAGTCGCTTCCAGTGTTATGGAGCATCATCAGTACACATCACGGGGATATATTCCTCAACTTGGTGATCCTGGCATCCATGGCAATGGTCTTCCCAGTCCACACTGTGGGTGTGGAACGTGGATTTTCAGCACAGAACATGCTGTGGTACAAGGTGTCTAGTCAGCGACTCAACATAATTGCTACAATCAAGCTAGAAGGCCCACACTGGCGAGAATTCAATTAAGTTGAGTCCTTGGCAGCCTTAGGAAGGTGAAGGAAAGGCACCCTTATTAGGGACTGGTGGTGGCATTAATGATCGTAAAACGGTTAATAAATCTCACCTATACTGGGTGGCTGTACATCAACTGAGTATGTAATTGGTACCTCATCAACGAGCAGTTTCTATAGCAAAGTGTGAATACAGCAAACAAAACTGTTTGATAGTCATATCTAGCATGCAAATGCAGTTTATGTGACAATATCTGTCTGACTAAAAGATGGAAAAAATGGTAATTCATTTGTTGACTTTGTGACTTTCAGCCTCTCCATATATCTTACATACATTAAGGTTTCAGGGTGTATTTTTTACATTGGCTACTGCAACAAATCACAGGTCAGCGGTGTATATTTTGCAATCGTTATGCTTAGTGTTTAAAATGATCAATAGTGCTGTCCCTTCAATCTTGCATCTTGGGTATTTTAATTTACTCTGAGCAAACAACAGAAAATATATATATTTTTTCTCTGTGCCATATATAATTAATGTATATATATATATATATATATATATATATATATATATATATATCTCGTGTGACTGTGCGTGTTAAATCAATTGAATTGTGATCACCACTGATTTATAAATATTGATCAGTGGCTCAGCCTAAAACTGAATGTCTCACTTTTTTAAAGAGGGGGAGACATGTCCCCTAAATTTAAAATCCTGGCTCAAACACTGATCATTATGCTTAGTGTTTAAAATGATCAATAGTGCTGTCCCTTCAATCTTGCATCTTGGGTATTTTAATTTACTCTGAGCAAACAACAGAAAATATTAATATTTTTTCTCTGAGCCATATATAATTAATGTGTGTGTGTGTGTGTGTGTGTGTGTGTGTGTGTGTGTGTGTGTGTGTGTGTGTGTGTGTGTGTGTGTGTGTGTGTGTGTGTGTGTGTGTGTGTGTGTGTGTCTAGTGACTTTTACGTGTTAAATCAATTGAGATCACCACTGATTTATAAATATTGATCAGTGGCTCAGCATAAAACTGAATGTCTAACTTTTTTAAAGAGAGGGAGACATGTCCCCTAAATTTCAAATCCTGGCTCAAACACTGCAGGTGTTCGAATCAGCAACACCAACAGTCGAAGAATTGGTCACTGCGGGAGAACAGGCTATTGTATGTGTTCATGGTGGCAACATTGGACAAAACCTTGATGATTTATGGTACAAACACTTCATTGAAAAAGCAGCATCCAGTGCAGATTACGTACAGGGAAAAAATCTACCCCCTACTTCAGCTGCTGCCCACTATCACAGCTTCAGGATCTACTTTCAGATATAACAGTTGAAAGGATCCGAGAAAACTTTCAAAGCCACGGACTGGGGCTGGATTGTCAAAGACAACTGCGGTCTTCCATAATGGATGACCACAGTTGCAAGAAAAGTGCATTTCTGTGTGTGTGTGTGTGTGTGTGTGTGTGTGTGTGTGTGTGTGTGTGTGTGTGTGTGTGTGTGTGTGTGTGTGTGTGTGTGTGTGTGTGAGTGGTGTATGCAAAGGAAGCACCTTTCAAAATTCAGCTGACATCGCCGTGGAAGCTCTCGATGACAGCAGCGATTGAAGGTGATATTTACCGGTAAGTGACACTGCAATGTAAACAATATAACATTTGTGTGTGTGTGTGTGTAGGTATGTTTGGTTTGTGTGTACACGTATAATATATATATATATATATATATATATATATATATATATATATATATATATAAATATATATATATATATATATATATATATATATATATATATATATATATATATATATATATATATATATATATATAAACAGTAGGTAAGGACGTAAATGCCACTGAAATAGACAATTGTATGGCTATGTTTAAGCGATTGATCGCAACGTTATTACCCCGTGGCGGCTAAAAAAAATGGGGTTCACTATGTTTATAAGTCGATTTTCACCGTACTACTTAATGGAGTTAAACATTCATTGTCGTTGGATTGATCTGTATATTACCTTTCCAGCGATCTACATTGTTATAAATTGCGCAAAGAAAATAGATTACTCAGCATAATTAAGGTGCACCCCTACATTTCACTGCGCAAAAACAATGACCGGCAGCGGTTACAATGTTACGCGACGTGAATTTCAGTGAACTTTTCTTCTTGTAATGTAGACATATAGTACTAACTACAAATGCCACCATAGGTGCTATTGCAGTTTGTTTGATGTTAAACCACAGATTGGCGGGACTAGACCGAAAATCGCGGTACGTGTCAATTACGACAATTTGTAAATGTGTTTAGAATAATATTATGGCTTTAATATTCATCGAAATTAAACTTGTTAGGTACCTTTGATCAGCTAAATGTATTACCTTTCCAATGATATATATCATCTTTACAATGTTTTCACGAAAAATAAGTTATACAACATGAATTACGTGTACTCCCCTAAATTTCAGTGAGACTTACGATCATTTAACAACATGTGCAAATGACAATGTTCCACCAAGTGGATTCTGGTGGACTTTTTTTCTGGTAACATAAACATAATGTAGAATCTAAAAAGGCCACCAAACTTACTATTGCAATTTGTTTGAGGTTGAACCACAGAATGACTGGACTAACAGTAATGTATTCATATTTTCTTGTAATAGTGGTAATTGTAAATAATAATTATGAAGGGAGTGCCCAAGCGAATATATTATGTGCGCTTTTAATCCGCACACTATTTACTACATGGAATCAATATTTCCATAACATATAATATTTTATGGAAATAATTTAAGTTATATTTGAAATAGGTTACTGCACAATACAATGTATGCAGCATATGTTACTATTAGTATTATATTATATACACCCTGGGTATATGCATTACACTTGTCGCTGTCTTCAATAACACCTTGCTGGGTTTAGGCTCATAAGGCAAACACAGTTATGTTACCAAGTTATGTGTGGTATGCCTCTTAATCATTGTACATTATATTCCAATCACATACTATTCCCGAAGTATGTTGTTCTTCTTTGTCTTCTATGCATGTACTATAAATTATAGGAAAGGTGTAAACACTAAATAGAGCAGTAGTTTGTCAAAACAAAAGTAATGTGTAAACTAGGCTAAAGCTATATTTATGTATGCAGTGACAACACGACGTGGCTGTATTGACAGTTCAAGGAATACTTTTATTTTACAGCATACATACACCTCGCATATATAGCATTGGCATTGGCTTAATGTCGAGTATGACATTTTATAAATCGTGCAGCTAATAGTCATAGTTTTAACTTCTGTAGACACGTTTTGTGTTAATCGCGTTTCTGCAGTTTATCGTGAAATTGTGTCGTCCTGCGGCAGTCGTAAATGAATGGTCCCCCGACGAAAAAGCCGCCACCTCTCAGTTTTTTTTTTAATTGTGCTATGTCTGTCGCTGCTGTGGTTACAATTGGCAAACGTTCGTTAAATAGTGCAGCTTGAGGCTTAAAACGAAATTGTTCACAAATGTCGTATCCCATCAGTTATTCGTATGGACAAAACTCAGAAGTAGGCGGCTTGGCCTTGCCCTTTCAAAAATTCGAAATTTCGAAAATGATGAACTTGCAACGACTTCAATTCATTTATTCGTGAGCTGCCATTTTTATTTATGCTTGAGCACGTCGTTGAGCCCGGTCTTGAGCATACTCAGGATTTCAGCATTTTGTGTTCAACTCTGAGCACGATTTCGTGCTCAGGATGTTTTATAACCTCGCCGGAATTGGAGCACAGTATGAAAGCGAGGCTTAAGCATGAAACCGTGCTCAATTGAGTTGAGTGCGGTTTATAACCTCGCTCCTCGGGCGCAGACCGCAGACTGATCATCTGAATTTAACTTATATGATGACACGGTTACAAATATTTCAACACGCCTATATATTTTTTTTCTTCTATACAAACGTAGTACTGCATTACTAACCTGTAAAACTGGCAGAGATTCCAACGTTCTTGAACCAGCATCTCGGCGTCTGAAGCACACGCATGCGCACTTCGCTACTGATGACGCCGTCCGCATGTTCAAATGAGCCGTTTATGCCCGGAGGCCACCTGCGAAAAAAAGACAATGTGCTCTATTGATTATAGCAAACGTTACAGTCCTTAGGAGAACTTCACGTGTGCGATCTATCATACACATAGCCACATATTACTATATTATAGTTATTACTTACAGTTATATAAAAATAATACTCCTACTGTCTGGGTCTGGCGCCAAATTCGTTAGCTGCCGCCGTAGTACCGGGTATGCTTAATATATTATGACGTCTTCACCATCTTCACCAAAACAAGAAGAAACAGTTGTTATATTTGTTTTATCAGTTGAATAATGCACGACATAAAAAACATCAAAGTGAAATAAAATTAAAATGCTTAGCGATCCATTGTGCTAGTGCAAAGTTAATCCCATGTTTTATTTTGACAGAGTATCCTACCGACTGGTTATGAGCACCATATTACAAGGTTAACTAGGAATACTGACATACGAAGCGAGGCACTATGTAATATATTTAACTTTTTTTTAAGATGATGACTAGTTGTGTCTAATCTGATTTATTTTGAAATCCAATAATAATAATCAATTTAACTGGAAAAAAACTAAAAATATACCTTTCCTTTTTTTGTGATATTCCAAGAGGACTCTTGACCCACCCAACCACATAAAATGTTTGTGGATTATTGGATTTTTTTATTTACAAAGCCTCTTAGCGCACAGCTTGGTGCACAAATAGATTTATATTATAATTGTGTGCGTATGCGTGCGTGCGTCCGTCCGTCCGTCCGTGCTTGCGTGCGTGCGTGTGTGTAAGGCCCTACATCAAAACAAACCATTATGTGGCCAAATATTTTGCAATATATATATATATATATATATATATATATATATATATATATATATATATATATATATATATATATATATATATATATATATATATATATATATATACATATATATATATATACATATATACATATGTACATATGTACATATATACATATATACATATATACATATATACATATATACATATATACATATATACATATATACATATATACATATATACATATATATATATATATATATATATATATATATATATATATATATATATATATATATATATATATATATATATATGCTTGTGGAATCACAATGTATTCAGTTTGTATTTCCAGCGAAAATGTTCATTTGAATTTCTACGAATTCAATGAGAGTGTAAAAATGTGTGTGTTAGCATGGAACAGATATGTGTTGTCTCCAAATAGTATACAGGATTTAGCTTAAGTAACAATCTTTGGTGTGACACTTTATCGAAAGCTTTCTGAAAATCTAAGTAGACAACATCCACTGGTGACCCGTCATCTACCCACTTTGTAATTTCTTCAAAAAAACATAAGAGATTGGTTAGACATGACCTTTCTTTTAGGAACCCATGTTGAGATGTATTTATTAAATCATGTTTTACAAGGAATTCCACCATGTGGTCTCTAATTAATGTTTCGAGTAATTTACATATAACTGATGTTAAACTCACTGGTCTGTAATTTTCTGGCTTGTTCCTCGATCCCTTCTTAAATAGTGGAGTAACGTTTGCTTCTTTCCATTCTGAAGGAACTATTCCTTCTTCTAGTGACAAGTTAAACAATTTGGCAAGTGGTGTACTAATTTGTTCAACAATTTCCTTAAGCAGTTTTGGTGGTATCCCATTAACTCCCGGTGATTTGTTATCTTTCATCTTCTCAATTTTCTTTGCTATCATTCCAGGATAATAAAATAACTGCCCTAAATGTTCTGATTTATTACCCTCTAATTTAGTAAATGGAACTGGGAGTGAACTGACATCTTCTGTGGTAAAAACTGAGCTGAAATACTCATTCAGGACCTTTGCCATTTGAAATCCGTCTGAAATTATATTTCCCCTGTTGTTTTCCAGTGGTCCGACCTTATCTGGAACTTTCTGTTTACTTCTTACATAAGCATAGAAACTCTTGCTGTCATTTTTTTATATTACCTGCCAATTTTTTTTCAAAGGTTCTTTTAGATTTTCTAATTTCAGTTGTATCCAGGTTAAGTGCCTCTTTGTAATTTGCATAGTCTTCATAGTCTTCTGGCACGCTGGTACGCTTTTTTCTAGACCGTTTTCCTTGTTTTTTGAAGGGAACAAATTTATCGATGATACTCTCAATTTTATATTTTAGAATATTCCAACATTCAATTGCGGTCTTATTCATCAGCATGTTATTCCAATCTAGCCTTGCTAAGTATTTTCTCATATCTTTATAGTTACCTTTGTGGAAGTTTCTCCTATACGTTTTTTATTTTTACTTTCTGATTTTACATTGATGTGAAAATGTATTTGATTGTGGTCACTGTTACCCAATGGTTCATGTATTTTTACATTGTCCACTAATTCTTTTTGTGATGATAAAACTATATATAATACATTTTCTCCCCTGGATGGTTCTAGCAGGTGCTGAGTAAAGAAGCTATCCTGAATTAAAAATAGAAATTGTTGGTGCTCACCCCCTGTACTCTCTAGAGATTTCCATTGTATGTGTCCATGGTTAAAATCTCCCATTATGATACATTCCCCTTTACTAACTTCCTTTATAGCATTTTGTATTTTTTGTGTTATCCTCTTCGTTTAATTTGTAAACTAATCCAGTAGTTTTTTTAATTTCCTGAAACTATTTTGCACCAAACAGCTTCATCGTAATCTGCTTCTCTTTCTAATTTTATTTCATAAGCCTGAATAGATTCTTTAACATATAAAATAACTCCCCCTCCCCTTCTTTCTATTCGATCTCTCCTAAACATTACGTATCCTGTCAATCCTAATTCAGCATCTGTAATGTCTGGTTTGGCCCATGATTCGGTAATGCCAATTATGTGAGGGTTAATATCTTCTACCATAATGTTTAATTCGTTTTTTATTTACTATACTCCTAGCATTTAAACACACACATATATAACCTGCTTCAGATATGTTTTTCGTACATTTTGTTATTGGTTTATCTGTACTAGCGGCCTCTTGTCCTGCTTGAGGCATCTCTAAGTAACCCCCCTGCACTTCTTGTTTAAATAGTGTTGACTACCAAAAATATTCGTTATGCTACCCATGCCACTGTCTACTGCTGCTGCGAGTCCATCCGCAAATACTGCTGCCCCCTTTCCACTTAGATGAAGCCCGTCCTTTATATACATATCAGCACAAAACCCACTTACTCCTCCCAGGCTGAGGTGAGCTCTCTCTAGCACATCTCTCGTCGTCTTCCCCCACTTTATCCACTGCCCCCCCCCCCCCACCAGAACCATTTGAAGAACATTGTGTTTGCATATCAGGGAATGTGTGTCTCTGTTGTTTAAGAAGAAAGCTGTTTCTCCAGCAAGCGTCCGTGTGTTTGTGTGTGTGTGTGCGTGCGTGCGTGCGTGCGTGCGTGCGTGCGTGCGTGCGTGTGTGGGGGGGGTGTCTGTGTGTGTGGGGTGGGGTGGGGTGGGTGGGGTGTGTGTCTGTGTGTGTGCACCAGCAGACGCTCAATAATTAATAATGTCCGGTAAGAATACAACGTCGTTTATTTATCTGGCTATGAATATCATAAAAGTGTTCCGTGTTATATTATATATCAAAATATATTTTCACAAACCTTATTCTCCTTGAAACTTTCTTTTGCACGCACAATACCTCAATATCGTTAATGTTATAAAAAAAAGGTTGTGACGTCTCTAACGCGATATTTCAATAGGTTGAACCAGAGCTAGTGTATACCGAGCTGCGTCACTCTACGAATTAACATAGAGGAGCCATTTTGTAAATTGACGTTCAGCGCCACCAAGTAGGGGGCAGCTACAATTTACGTCAGTTCATCCGGTAGTTCGATTCCGCATGCGCCAACTCTCAAGTTACATTTCCGGGTGAGAGGGCAGTCGACGTAAACCGCTGTTGACAATGCGATTGCGTTTTATCCTTTCTGCTATACAAACAGTTCTTGAAAAGTATTGCTTTATTTCTAAACTCCTTAAACCTGGCAATGTAGTCTTCACAACTGACGCGATTATACAACTGGACATCCGTTGAATCAAAGCAAGAAAGTAAACGAACAATTGCACACATCGCCATCGCATCGCCGGCAGGACACTGAGTGACACACAGTCAAGTCATAGACATAGTCATAGTCATAGTCATAGTCATAGACAGTGTTATTGTTGTCAGTTGATATTGGTGGTGTCGATCTATTTTGTTTTATATTTTTTTATGATATGGCTGCGGCCATGGGAAATTGAAAACAGTTTCAAAATCCTTAAATTACTTTTCGAAATATGATTTTTTTAAAGGGTGATTCCAGCGGCAGCGTTACGTGCCGTGTGTATGACATTCAGACATTTTTTTCTTTGAAACTTTGCAGATCCATATCAAAGTATTGCCTACTGTTTTAATTTTGATCATTGCATTGTTCTACATGTTTTTGAATAGTTAGGGTAGAATTTTTTTTTTTTACAACAGTAATGAATTTAAAAAAAATTATAAAATATATATAAATATATGTGTGACGCACAAAAATCTAAATTCAGATGGGTGAATTGGTTATTAGCAAATGTTGCCAAAAGTCTGTGAAATTATGGTAGCATTTAATAAGTTGCTTTATCATAATTAAGCACGTATATACGTATACTATGCGTATTCATATGACTGTGATTGGTTATTATTTTTTTCATTAAAAAATTATAAAATCGTGTATGACACATTTTTAGTTACGTATGTGATGTGTGTTAAGTAGACTTTTTCTTAGTTGATAACGACTGTTTACATAACAGTATGACATTTTAGTACACGCTGTAATAACACAACATAATAAGGTAAGTTAATTGTGATAACACAAATAGTTATATGACATATTTTTTTAATATGCCCAGGTTAATATAAACAATAAGAAATGATCCATTTAACTTTATCTTTAATCACCAAACGCACAAACAAAAACAGCATCATTTGAAAAATAGGACAGTATAGTACTAAACCTCATTATGGTACTTACTATCAAACATGCAGTTTGCAGTGTCAATTATACTGATCCATAGCTGTGTGCAAATCCGAGGCTGAATACATGCAAATCAGACATTCTAAAGGGTGTTTCCTCTGGTGTGTCAATTATTATTAAATTAGTGTTGTGTTGCCCCCTTGTCACATTTTGCATGTCACGTATTTTATATGTTGGTACTACACAAGTAGTAGTGTTGATTTATAAACCATTTGGAAAAAAAACAAATAAAGGTTTCAGAAATTTGCATTTCGTGTGTAACATTGAAATTCAACTTTAAAAAAAATATAAAACTTATAATCAATATTGTCATGCTTTATTTTTCATTTCATTGTAAATTCGTGTGAATTTCCCTGTTGTAATACGTATCTGCAAACATGAATCAATGGACCGTTATTACTAATATGTCAACTTACACAGTTGCTATGTGTGTGCATTTACACTTCCCAAAATTGAATAACATTTGCCATTTTCTGACCATTTAACTAATTAATCTAGATCATCCTGTAAACTTTGTTTATCTGTATCATTTGTAACCTTTCTGACTACTTTTGTGTTATCTGCAAATTTCAGTACTTTGTCATCTTCCAAATCATATATAAATATATATATATATATATATATATATATATATATATATATACCGGTATATATTAAAAACAGTAGGGCCTGATACTGATTCTTATGGTACCCCACTCCATTGTTTTTTTTTTTTTATTCCCTGTTTTACTTTTATATTAAAATAGATTTGGTTATGATCACTTGAACCCAAAGGTTCGTATATTTCAACATTGTCAACTAATTCATTTTGAGAAGACAAAATTAAATCTAACACATTCCAACCTCTGCTCTGGTTGGTTCCAAGGCATGTTGAGCAAGCAAACAATCCTGTGTCTGTGATAGAAGTAGAAATTGATGGTCGTTACCCCCAGCACTCTGTAACACTAATGATTTCCATTGTATATGGCCATGGTTAAAATCACCCATTATAACACATTCCCCCTTGCTCACCTCCCTTATAGTCTTGTAGTTTTATATATTCTTCTTGTCCTGTGACTATGTTTGACTACTACGATAATATAAACTACTCCGATCTATTAGTATTCTATTGTTAATGTTGACTTAATGGTAACTATGTCTATGACTATGTTACACCAAATTGCTTCCTTCACTCTTCAGTGTTATTTCATATGCTTGGGTATATTATTTAATATATATATATATATGTATATATATATATATATATATATATATATATATATATATATATATATATATATATATATATATATATATATATACAATTACTCCCCTCCCCCGTTCTTTCTTAAACATTACATAAGGTGTCGGTGATAACTCAGCATCTACTATATCTTTAATAGCCCATGATTACGTGAGGATCAGTATATGCTACCGATTTTTTTATTTACTATGCTCCTGGCATTTAAGCATATACATTTAAGTTCATTTTCCGAAATTATTGGTGAACATTTCTTTGGATGTGTATTTGTAGTTTGTACTCCTTTGAGTACATGATACATATAATGATAAACATATTATATTTAATTTAATATTTGTAGCAAATAATTTGAGTAGAAAAGTTACAAGAAATAATTGAAAAGTAACTGAAAATACCATTTATATTTCACAAATTCCGGCATTGACGTTCCAATTACAGTGACACTGACCTCAAGATCAAGTCTAATTGAGTCTGACTGCAAAAAATATACAACAAGAAACTAGAGATCGGCGATAATGTTCTGGTTGACTAGTAAGTTAATAAAACTAGTTTACAGATATTGATAATTTACTTGGTATGCCGAAAATTTGTCTAGGAAATTTGAGATTTGAGTACAGGGTAGGTTTTATTTCTTTGGAAATGGCACATCAGATGGTAATTGTAAAACGTGATATGTACGATGTACTGAATTTCAGAAATATAATAACAATATATAAAACAAAATATATATTTTCATTGATATCCCCAACATCAGCAAGTGTCACTCACTGACACTGGCAGTGGCACTGTCCCATATGCCATATGGCGATGGCCGATGCGTGCAATTTGATTCAACGGATGTCCAGTTGTATAACCGCGTCAGTTGTGAAGACTACATTACTAGGTTTAAGGAAGTTTGTAGTAAAAGCAATAATATTCGAGAACAGTTTGCGTTTGTGTAGCAGATAATTATGATGAAACGCAATCGCATTGTCAACAGCGGTTTATGGGTTTATGACGTCGATTGCCCTCTCACCCGGAAATGTAACTAGAGAGTTGGCGCATGCGGAGTCGAGTTACCGGATGCGTTGACGAAAGTTGTAGCTGCCCTCTACTTGGTGGCGCTGAACGTCAATTTACAAAATGGCGCAGGTCGGAGTGACGCAGCTCGGTATAGGGGTAAGACCACAGTTGACCTTCCTGTTTATTGTAGGGCGTATTAAATTGCGATATGTGAATTTAAAGAATTCATATGATGTGACATAAGTGCAATTGAGCAGGCATATTCACAGGTTTGTTTGTAGAAGCTATTGGCTGTGAAATGGTGCATTTTTTTGAGAGTTTAAAAGGCGGAGGGATTTATGGGAATTTTTCTGCTATGGGCCACGTGGGCGCATGAATACAAGGCTATTTTTGTCAAAATTGATGGGCATCGCACGTCGGGGCGTTTTAAAAGAGCTGGAGGTATGTGATTTTGATAAAACTTGGTCAGCATGTCAATGAGATGATGGCAGATGCTGTGAAAAAGTTTCAGAATTTTTAGTGGTCACGTTTTCTTATAATCTAACAAAACGTTAACATGGCCACCAATGCAATTTTCAACTGTGGTCTGACTCCAAATAGACGGAAGTCAGGGTCACAAACACGGTTATAAAATGTTGATATGCTTATGTTTTGGTCGTTGTTATTAGCTTAATTGTGGATATTACACGTAATTTGGATGAAATTCTTATAATTTTTATACTTTGCAATTATGATAATATAATTAGGGCTCATATTTTGGAAAATAAATAAATAAATAAAAACGGTTGCTAACCTGTCCCATGTTGTGTGTGTTTGACTTAGACAATTGTCGGTGTCAGACTGGATAATATTATATTATTATATATATGTTATAGATTCCATCTAGTGAACAAGATCATTACTGGTTAAACGCCGCTACTATTTAAACTGTTTAACAGTCTCCCTTAGGAGGTGTCTTATAACCGATCTACTAAATATAAAACATGTCAAATAAATGTACATTTCAGTTTTGTACTATAACGTTTGATGTGCACGAGCTGATATATTGCGCAAGTTGATGTTTAATATGATATTTCATTGCTAATAAATACAATTTGTTTATTTTTCATATGCTAAAATAGCATTATAGAACTTGTAGTAAGCTAAAAGTGTACAATAAGCAATTTTTAATATCAACAATAACTGTTGCCTTTCCAAAATGTCTGCTCACCACATATCAATACCAATTTCATGTTGTGTGCAGTACTTTGCAACCCTAACCGTAGCTAACCCCATCTTTAGCTAACCACATGCCTGGCTAACCCCATCTCTAGCTAACCCCATCCCTAGCTAACCATAACTCTGAAGTGGTTAACATAAGATATAATCATTCCCATAGGCACAGGTTGATAGGAAAAGTGAACAGTTTGCTTGGAAAAGGCAGACAGCAGTAGCAATCACGAACATCATGATACAGATCGGATGCCAAAATGGAAAGTTTGCAAAAATGAGGGGGTATGACATAAGTATGTGACGGAACAGGTAACCATTTTGGACTAGAGCGATCATTGGTGATATTTGTCTTGTGGCCCAGTGCGTTAGCAACATTGTGTAACAAATTTGGACAGAATAGTTGTATTTTGGTTGTGTCACACCCACTGGAAGCACTGCGTAGATCAGCATTTTCAAATCTGGCCGCAACTGGCATCTGGTCATGTGATACCCTTTTATGGTGGCGTATCGAAATCAAGCCGTTCGCCTTGTATCTTATCAACTAGAAGTATGAAAGCAGTCACATAAACAATAAAATTGGACAAACCTGAATCATTTGAATTTACCCTAAATCCTGTTAAATGTGAAAAATGTCCAATTTTCTTACAAAGTTATGCCACGTTTGGTTTAAAATCAAGCAATTATATGAATAATAATTTAAAAATAAACTCATTAGTATATTCAAAGGGACAGTAAGCAGGCTTCATTGGTTCGCAGTGCTATGTAAATCTAGTGTACATGATCTATGATTTATCAAGTGTCAAAATCGACCTATAATTAAATTATGTGACTGGTTTTCAGCTAATAATACGGACAAAGCATTGTTTAGACTTGGCTGTCAAACAAATAATAATGACTTGACAAGTAGGAGTGTTCCATAATGTGTCTACATATACACTGTGCCGCAACTTGATATAAAATTTGACACTTTCTGAAACAAACAAATTCCCTATTTGGGGTAAGACCACAGTTGACCTTCCTGTTTATTGTTTCACACGAATGTAGGGCGTATTAAATTGCGATATGTGAATTTAAAGAATTCATATGATGTGACATAAGTGCAATTGAGCAGGCATATTCACAGGTTTGTTTGTAGAAGCTATTGGCTGTGAAATGGTGCATTTTTTTGAGAGTTTAAAAGGCGGAGGGATTTATGGGAATTTTTCTGCTATGGGCCACGTGGGCGCATGAATACAAGGCTATTTTTGTCAAAATTGATGGGCATCGCACGTCGGGGCGTTTTAAAAGAGCTGGAGGTATGTGATTTTGATAAAACTTGGTCAGCATGTCAATGAGATGATGGCAGATGCTGTGAAAAAGTTTCAGAATTTTTAGTGGTCACGTTTTCTTATAATCTAACAAAACGTTAACATGGCCACCAATGCAATTTTCAACTGTGGTCTGACTCCAAATAGACGGAAGTCAGGGTCACAAACACGGTTATAAAATGTTGATATGCTTATGTTTTGGTCGTTGTTATTAGCTTAATTGTGGATATTACACGTAATTTGGATGAAATTATTAGTTTGTTATAAAAAAAATTCTTATAATTTTTATACTTTGCAATTATGATAATATAATTAGGGCTCATATTTTGGAAAATAAATAAATAAATAAAAACGGTTGCTAACCTGTCCCATGTTGTGTGTGTTTGTCTTAGACAATTGTCGGTGTCAGACTGGATAATATTATATTATTATATATATGTTATAGATTCCATCTAGTGAACAAGATCATTACTGGTTAAACGCCGCTACTATTTAAACTGTTTAACAGTCTCCCTTAGGAGGTGTCTTATAACCGATCTACTAAATATAAAACATGTCAAATAAATGTACATTTCAGTTTTGTACTATAACGTTTGATGTGCACGAGCTGATATATTGCGCAAGTTGATGTTTAATATGATATTTCATTGCTAATAAATACAATTTGTTTATTTTTCATATGCTAAAATAGCATTATAGAACTTGTAGTAAGCTAAAAGTGTACAATAAGCAATTTTTAATATCAACAATAACTGTTGCCTTTCCAAAATGTCTGCTCACCACATATCAATACCAATTTCATGTTGTGTGCAGTACTTTGCAACCCTAACCGTAGCTAACCCCATCTTTAGCTAACCACATGCCTGGCTAACCCCATCTCTAGCTAACCCCATCCCTAGCTAACCATAACTCTGAAGTGGTTAACATAAGATATAATCATTCCCATAGGCACAGGTTGATAGGAAAAGTGAACAGTTTGCTTGGAAAAGGCAGACAGCAGTAGCAATCATGAACATCATGATACAGATCGGATGCCAAAATGGAAAGTTTGCGAAAATGAGGGGGTATGACATAAGTATGTGACGGAACAGGTAACCATTTTGGACTAGAGCGATCATTGGTGATATTTGTCTTGTGGCCCAGTGCGTTAGCAACATTGTGTAACAAATTTGGACAGAATAGTTGTATTTTGGTTGTGTCACACCCACTGGAAGCACTGCGTAGATCAGCATTTTCAAATCTGGCCGCGACTGGCATCTGGTCATGTGATACTCTTTTATGGTGGCGTATCGAAATCAAGCCGTTCGCCTTGTATCTTATCAACTAGAAGTATGAAAGCAGTCACATAAACAATAAAATTGGACAAACCTGAATCATTTGAATTTACCCTAAATCCTGTTAAATGTGAAAAATGTCCAATTTTCTTACAAAGTTATGCCACGTTTGGTTTAAAATCAAGCAATTATATGAATAATAATTTAAAAATAAACTCATTAGTATATTCAAAGGGACAGTAAGCAGGCTTCATTGGTTCGCAGTGCTATGTAAATCTAGTGTACATGATCTATGATTTATCAAGTGTCAAAATCGACCTATAATTAAATTATGTGACTGGTTTTCAGCTAATAATACGGACAAAGCATTGTTTAGACTTGGCTGTCAAACAAATAATAATGACTTGACAAGTAGGAGTGTTCCATAATGTGTCTACATATACACTGTGCCGCAACTTGATATAAAATTTGACACTTTCTGAAACAAACAAATTCCCTATTTGGGGTAAGACCACAGTTGACCTTCCTGTTTATTGTTTCACACGAATGTAGGGCGTATTAAATTGCGATATGTGAATTTAAAGAATTCATATGATGTGACATAAGTGCAATTGAGCAGGCATATTCACAGGTTTGTTTGTAGAAGCTATTGGCTGTGAAATGGTGCATTTTTTTGAGGGTTTAAAAGGCGGAGGGATTTATGGGAATTTTTCTGCTATGGGCCACGTGGGCGCATGAATACAAGGCTATTTTTGTCAAAATTGATGGGCATCGCACGTCGGGGCGTTTTAAAAGAGCTGGAGGTATGTGATTATGATAAAACTTGGTCAGCATGTCAATGAGATGATGGCAGATGCTGTGAAAAAGTTTCAGAATGTTTAGTGGTCACGTTTTCTTATAATCTAACAAAACGTTAACATGGCCACCAATGCAATTTTCAACTGTGGTCTGACTCCTATACACTAGCTCTGGTTGAAATAGAGCTAGCGCGAGCGGAAGTAGAGTGACGTCACTCTCGTTGACAATATGGTTGCTGCTCATATCGTGACTGTTGTAATTTAGCTTACGTCTCGGACACTGCATCTGCAACAACACTGGCGACCACAAATTCACTTACGTGTCATATGTGAGTGATCAACTAATCTACATTTGAACATGCATTCAATCAAAGACAGTACATTTTATTAATCTAAGATATGTAATGTTTCTGATACTACAATATTCTACCGCATATTATGCTGAACTATAAAAAAATTCTGCTGAATTGTTCAAGCATACCATCATGTCTGGTGTCACCGTCTAGATTCATTAATTGTATATTAAGCTAACACGCACGTACACACGCACCCACGCACGCACGCACGCACGCACACACATACACGGTATGATATTCAATATCACAATCGTGTTGTTGATATTATAAAGCAATCATAGTTGATATATTGAGGAAGTGAAGTTGATGGAATATATAAATATAATAAGAACTGTAGCCTACTACTATAGCATTTTTATAATATATATATATATATATATATATATATATATATATATAATATATATATATAAATATATATATATAGAAGACATATATATATATAAATATATATATATTGCTTTGCTTCTCTTAGAAATAATAATTGTCATATTTATAAAGGACTAGTGATGTTGATTGCATAATAATAATAAGTTGACCTGCCCAAATTTGCGTCAGATGTTTTTTATCATACGCTAAATGTCACCCAAAATTATTTAAGAAAGCAGACTTCGAATTATACATAGATGGTCATATCTTAGAAACTTCTTGGACAATAGAAGACATATTTTTTTAATATTAATTTAAATATGGAAAAGTAAATGTTTGACAGATCTGGATGAATGTACTCAGACTGGTTCATCAAGGAAGTGGAGGTCCGTGAATAGCCCTAGAGTACAGCCCGCCATACACAAGGAAGTAGAGGACTGTGAATAGCCCTAGAGTACAGCCCGCCATACACAAGGAAGTAGAGGACAGTGAATAGCCCTAGAGTACAGCCCGCCATACACAAGGAAGTAGAGGACTGTGAATAGCCCTAGAGTACAGCCCGCCATACACAAGGAAGTAGAAGACTGTGAATAGCCCTAGAGTACAGCCCGCCATACACAAGGAAGTAGAAGACTGTGAATAGCCCTAGAGTACAGACCGCCATACACAAGGAAGTAGAGGACTGTGAATAGCCCTAGAGTACAGCCCGCCATACACAAGGAAGTAGAGGACTATGAATAGCCCTAGAGTACAGCCCGCCATACACAAGGAAGTAGAGGACTGTGAATAGCCCTAGAGTACAGCCCGCCATACACAAGGAAGTAGAAGACTGTGAATAGCCCTAGAGTACAGACCGCCATACACAAGGAAGTAGAGGACTATGAATAGCCCTAGAGTACAGCCCGCCATACACAAGGAAGTAGAGGACTGTGAATAGCCCTAGAGTACAGCCCGCCATACACAAGGAAGTAGAGGACTATGAATAGCCCTAGAGTACAGCCCGCCATACACATGCCAACTTTTAGTCGCCAACGGTTTGTCTACCGACTGTTGGTGAATAACATGCACATAACAACTACATAATGACTTGTCAACTGAAAAAGTAGTCGCCAACATGTTGGCAACTCAAGAATCGGTGTGTATGGCGGGCTTAATTTGGCAGCCGGGTTTGACGATATCAGTTACAAGTCATGGTTTTGGAGCACAGCAGATAATAAAAAATACCCATGGAAACCAAAATCACGAATATCACGCCAGTGGTTTACTCAGAATGTTGTCTAAAAGTGAGAGATTCCAGTCATTTCTCCAAATGACCGGGTGCTGATGTGTTAACCAACGCGACCAATACGCGCATGCGCAGTTCTGTGAAATCGGCGTAACCTATACAAGTGACGTGTTAATGAGGCAGCCATACACATAATCAACACAGTCTAAAAACAAGTTATTTTGCCAAAAAGATGACTAGCAAAGGCCAAAATGTGTTACATAAGTTGAGGTTGGACACAAATAGCATGACCATATCCTATTGGCAAGTATTGGAATAGGTGAAGAAATATATTTTCATTTGGCGAGCGAATACTGTTAGAATTGCTCATTCGTGACGTAGCGTTATCTAACAGCATGGCGCGGCACCTGACATGAAGATGTGTTTTCATCAAGGTTGTCCTAGTAAACCGTGATATTCTTAATTGTAGTTAAAAAAAATTGTTTTAGTAACTCCTTTAGGTGCATAGGCCGAAAACCACGATCTTTGGTTCGCTTTAAATCTCTTCCCGTGAGGGGTCGAAAACTTACTGCATGGTAATGCGTTTCTTTAAAACTACCTTTAGTAGGAGCAAACGTCTTCGGTTGGCGCTCTCGTAGAAACAGTGGCGTATTAAGGTTCTCGGACGGAGACAACAAAAGAGGCCAGCTTGATAATTAACTTCTGTAGCGCCTGTATCTTCGGGGATACGTTGTTGAGAAACAGATGATCTGAGCAGCCTTGGGATATTTGAAAGATGCAGGAGAGGAGACTACCCAATTAGGGCATTTGTTGTGTAGATATTTGAAAGATGCAGGAGAGGAGACTACCCAATTAGGGCATTTGTTGTGTAGATAATAGAGCACGATATGTAAGAGTGGACAGTTTACATTTTATTTGATAAGTATCAGAAAGGCATTGTAACAGTTGAAGTAGTCGTAGTGATGTTGAAAAACGGGGCGCCCCGGGGTACAAGACAATTTTGTACGTGTTCTCCAATGAGTACACATTTTCTTGCAGGCATTAGTTTTACACGCAATCATGTAGTGGTGCAACAGGTTATTTACGAACAAATGCTTGAAAGTTCTGCTCGCACGCTGCAAAAAAAGCATAGTTTTACTTACTGCAGTACTCTCAGAAATCGACCCATAATGTACAATCCAATTTTTATAGGAACTTTGAGTGGATTAATAGCGGTTGGGTGGATCCCTGCTCAATCAGACACATTAAATAAGATCGACATTTTGGCCGCTACATGGCATCTTCGTTTCTCACACGGAGGACGAATGTCTGAGAACTTTATACAAGAGAAGGGAGAGTCAGAGGGAGTGATACGACAGAAGGGAGATAAAAGAGGGGGCAATACAATAGAAGGGAAATAGTAGTGATGCAAGCGAAGGGAAAGAAAGGGAGTGGTACTCTTGTACTACCTGTCTTTCACTTCTCTTGTATCACAAGGGAGGGAGGGAGGGAGGGAGGGAGGGAGGGAGGGAGGGAGGGAGGGAGGGAGGGAGGGAGGGAGGGAGGGAGGGAGGGAGGGAGGGAGGGAGGGAGGGAGGGAGGGAGGGAGGGAGGGAGGGAGGGAGGGAGGGAGGGAGGGAGGGAGGGAGGGAGGGAGGGAGGGAGGGAGGGAGGGAGGGAGGGAGGGAGGGAGGGAGGGAGGGAGGGAGGGAGGGAGGGAGGGAGGGAGGGAGGGAGGGAGGGAGGGAGGGAGGGAGGGAGGGAGGGAGGGAGGGAGGGAGGGAGGGAGGGAGGGAGGGAGGGAGGGAGGGAGGGAGGGAGGGAGGGAGGGAGGGAGGGAGGGAGGGAGGGAGGGAGGGAGGGAGGGAGGGAGGGAGGGAGGGAGGGAGGGAGGGAGGGAGGGAGGGAGGGAGGGAGGGAGGGAGGGAGGGAGGGAGGGAGGGAGGGAGGGAGGGAGGGAGGGAGGGAGGGAGGGAGGGAGGGAGGGAGGGAGGGAGGGAGGGAGGGAGGGAGGGAGGGAGGGAGGGAGGGAGGGAGGGAGGGAGGGAGGGAGGGAGGGAGGGAGGGAGGGAGGGAGGGAGGGAGGGAGGGGAGGGGAGGGGAGGGGAGGGGAGGGAGCGTGAGTGATACGAGAGAAAGAGGGCGAGATGCCAGAAAAAGGAGAATAGAGATACAGAAGGGATAGAAAGAGGGACATAGTTGAGACAAGTCACATTGCTGGTATTAAAATAATTTTATTTTCGGAGTGCAGGAAAACGAACAGTGGTCATGTTTCTAAAATGTTAAATAATTGGACATAACCAAAAAAACTGAGATGAATTCGGGCAGTCTACTGATCTGTGAGAATCACCGTTATGCAGCCTATCTTTATATGAATACCTATATGTGACTCCGTCACAGTATTTGACTCCGGTAGCCCGTTTTATGTAAATACGTACATGTGTACCCTTTCAAACATACCCGCAACTACTTGTAAACAAAATGTCAACGCAATATTCAAATCAAGGCAACAAGAGTTTCTTTCACGTGTGTCACTGTTAAGTTGCCAGTACATTTCTGGAATGTAATTAACTACTTCTATTAATTAAGTTGCGTCCTTGGGTGTTCACTTTATCGTAGTCATGGAAAGACTAAAGCACAGTAATGCCCTCTGGTGAATAACTGCAGTACACAACATTAATTTGCGCCGTAAACACTAGGTGGCAGCACCGAGGTAAGCTTTCGTGAGTACCTATAGCAAAGCCCACAGTATTGCTATGAGGCATCTGTCTTCAACGGAAACACGTGGAATATTGCACCAGCAGGGGTGCCAAGTTCAAACACATGCAGAGAAGAGACTTCTGGTGAAGTTGAGATAAACGAAAGTGGATGTGTGGGTCTATCTCCTCTCACACAACACAAAAATGTTTGACAAATGAAGGTCTCCAGGCCCAGGGGCCGTTATTTGTGCTGGAGTTTGTTTGTGCATTATGTTGCTACTTTTTACGGAAAATAAAATTGGTTCTAAAAGAGATTATTTGGAAAAGCAGGAGAATCAAGAGATGTTACAAAACAGACAAAATGAAGATCTCCTTCCCTAGGTAGGATACTTGGCACCACTGAAACAATCACCTGGGATATTGCACCAGTGCTTCAAATGTGTATACAAAGAAAGCTGTTGATCGACAAAGGAGCCACTAACCAATGAAGTGATTACATACACATGTATTCTGTTGTTCAACATGTTGGCTTCTCAATCATTAATGCATCTGGCACATGTTAGTGACATCACCTCGTGGTACTTTCACAATCAATCGCAGTTTACTGCTACCACCTTCACAGACTACAGTATGGAAATGGATCAGTAACAAAACAATAAAACAACACAAACAGAAAACACATTTACAGACCTTGGTTCAGTGACTGTGAAGCCAACGCACAGCCAGACAGGAGATTAATAATCAATAACAAACATAGCATGACGGCAACAAATGCGACAGACTACAAGGTACAGTTGCAAGCCGACCATTTTTGAAGACTCACCACAAACAAACAGAAGTTGTTTAAAAACAACTTTTCACCAACTTTCAATTGGGGTTGCACACTGGGATGTGATCAGTATATGTCTGCCTGTGTTATGAATGCACAACGCACAGAACTTATAACAGCGAACAGCTACTTCTTCATACAGAAGGTTGGAAAGCAAAACAACCTGTATAAGATAGAACCTCTAAACAGCGACCACCAAAACAATCACATATTCTGAACAGAGCGATGGGAACAGAGCTGACGGAGAAACAAACAGGAAATGGGGCTGAGAAAGGGGTGTTTATGGAGAGGGGACATCAGTTGGAGGTGGGGGTTAACATCAGACAGGTTTTTCCTTTCGTATATGACAATGTCAACCGAGTGTGCAGAGTTAAATCAGGATATACTGTCATGTTTAGATACAAATTGCCAGAAAGTAATGCTTCAACAAAAACCACAACATTGATCACATGGCAAGTAAACAGAAATCAAATGTTTGCCCAGCAGCAAAGGTACAAAATAAAAATGCATTTAGCCAAAATACTTGGGTTCTTGTAAAAACATACCAGTTGGTGAGATGTGGTTATTTCCATATCAAATAGTATTTTGTAACAATTACATTGTTGCCCAGGCACCAACATACAATGTACTTGTGTTTGCTGCGGGTTTATATAAAGTATATACATCGCAAAATTTGCACAGAAATACGTTAACACAAATACGATACCAGTAAGATATAACTCAAGAAACAATTCTCCATGTGACATTTTTACTTCACGGTTTGCGGCACATATTCCTATAATATTTTGTAAAACTACCCAGGAATCTGACACGGGTGGGTTCACGCTAGAGAAACACTCAAGAAATGATTAGTTTACGAACATTTCTTCGAGTCCAACAATTTATTTGTGGATTACACAGAAAACAACAAAACTAAATGCAGTGACATTTCCATGGAGCCAATGTAAATGTATATACGTATATAAGACTATGCTAATTTTTAGATAAAACAACAGGCACGATGACACATACATAACTAATATTTAAAAAGAAACAAATATGTACATGTTGATCATACCAGCATGACAATGTAGATAAAATCTTTCTTGTATATAGCAATATGGACAATTGTGGGGGGGGTACTCCGAGGTAATATGTAATTCTAAATTTGTCGGTAATTATCACCTTTGTACAAGAAAACACAGCTACTATAATTCAACAAAACAAACGACTGCCACGATTATTTCACATTGTGGTTACTGTGCTATTGCGTGTCCATATATTACCATGTACACAACTTCAAGATGTACATATGTATGTATGCACATTATGTACATACACATGTATACAACTTCAAGATGTACATATGTATGTATGCACATTATGTACATACACATTTGCATACATACGTGTATACGTCAAGACAGTGGAGATGTTGAACCCAAGCAACAAAAGGTAGTGAGGGCCGGGCAAAATAAAACAATATAAATTCACAAATTACACAAGATGTTCAGCCTCACGTGTGCACACTGTACCATGCATGCTGTACCATGCACGCTGTACCATGCCTGCATGCAACAGATGCACAAATAATGACACCACAACTAAGGTTGAATAAAAACACCTCAGTACAGCCAGAAGCGATGGCTCCATTCTAGACCAACAAAAAAGGGAGCCGTGTTAAAATAATGATAGTCTTCTCCACTTCACGATGATGCCATCATTTCTGTATCTTGGCCACTTCTCTTCACAAACAGTCATTTAGAGTTGGCCCATCATGTCCAGACACTCACATGACCACGACACCCAAGTCATGTGATCATTGGCCGACTTCTCTGAGATTCAACTTGTTGTGAATAACCAAATCACTGGGAAAATGAAGCTGGCATCATTGCATCTGTTTACAAATGTGGGTTAGGATTTGCACTGTGGAGATTATGCAGTTGTAAACATACTGCAGCTAGTTCATGTCTCAAACACGAATATCTTAAGTGATGTTCCTCTTAGATAATAACAGTAAACCCATGTCTTAACATGGTGCCTTCAGCTTCAGTTTGGCTCTCTTTGTTATCGACGGAAGGAACCCTGGTGGAAATTAATTAATGATGTACTGAATTCGACCTATTAAGCGTACATGCCCTAAGTAGCGTACACCACTTTTTTAATCAGCAGGATCCATAATTATTGTAATTTGACTAGTGTGGAACAACTGAAAAGTGTCACCATCTGGAGTTAAATACTTCTCAGTTGTTCTACACTAGTCACCAAATCACACCACTAGTGTTAAACATTTACCTTATTGTCTGGAGGCTCCTTGACATTTTTCCATGGCCCAATTTTTTTAAAGTGTACTCTACGCTTCTTAGGTCAAATGTACACTCACATAACTGTAGTTGTGTTATATGTATATTCGTAATTTTTTTAAAAATTACTATATTCTGTTTTTATGCTACTTTGTTGTCGTTATAGTTGCTTGCTTTTTTGAATTTATGTTGCTATCAAATACATTAAAATTCTTTCATAGATACAATATGTTGGTTGTTCTCTACCAAATAAAGTCACACTGGACTGAACATTTTATGAGATTTCTGCGTAAAACTGATTTCAAGCTGGGCAGGAATTTTATGGCAAGAATGAAACTGCCAACCAATTAATTCTCAATATGCACAATGCTGCGAACCTGCAACATGGCTGCCAATAGCTGACACTGCATAACTTCAGTTTTCAAACAAAACGAACGGGATCTAGTTTGCCATATACTTTCACGATTTCCCCAAATTATCACAAACCATACAACAAAATCGCACAAGTCAACATACAATTTCTGTGCTGGCTTTCTTCCAACAATGTTACCAGTGAGAGAAACCGACAACCTTCACATCAGATAGCAAAGTCACAGACACCAATTCCGCCAACTCGACTGCTTTCACCACCATTACCAATGATTCCAACGGTTCAAGTCCAGTTGAACAGTGGCGCCACCTATGCAACTAACAAAACAGTGGCATATCACAACCGCGGGTGCTTTGTGTCTCGATTCCAACAACGCACAACAGATGGCGCAACACGCTGAGGCACTCACTAGGACTTCTGGGATAGTATGGCTCCGAGTGTCAATGCCCCAACTCCAGCGAGTGCATAGCCGCACAGTTTTGAGAATGAGGGCCACGGCGATTCACTGCGATCAGCACCTCCCTCGTAAAACGACACAAATCCGTCCTGTAAACAGAACAAACGCCACATTTAAATATCGATCGGCAGAAGTAATTCACAGGAATCAAAATGGATAAAACAATCAAAGGTCTGGTTTATTTGAATCATGGGATTACTTATAAGGTTATATAAATTTTTTTATATAACGAAGCACAATTTGTTTTATATAAATTGTGTATCATCTCTTTAATGTGTCATCCCGAATAACATGTTTACATTGCATGCTGAATAACATGTGTACATTGCAAATAATGGTCAAATTACATTTAAAAACTGTGGTTCACGAACACATTTTGGGCATTCATGATGTTAGAATATAATTATATAATTACTTTTTATTATATTATATATAACATTATTTTATGATAAAAATTATCAGACATTGGGTCCCAATAACGATTTTATAATAAAAACTATCCGACATTTCATTCGAATAACTTGCTGTGCCATGGTTAGACTTTAACATAATGGGTGGAAACAACCATAAATAGCAACCAGTCTTGTCAGATAATCCATCAAAATCCACATAATGTCAGGCTTGCCCCCAGTATGACTTGTTCACAACAAGCAGAACCCATCAGTGAACATCATGAAAAATTTAAAAGACGTGTATTATTGGCGTGCTAATCCAGCACATTCATACCACTTCTATAACAAACATTTGTCAGAAAAGGATTTCTGGTAATGCAAGGTATCAGGTTATGGCACATGGTGCATTTCTGCATATTTATGAGAACATATTATGCCATTTGTGGTCGGCTTGCAGGACCAAGGTGAACTGGCACTTATTCCGTTTGCGACTTTTTTTGACAACTTTTTATTGATCTAAGAATAAATTACATTTCATCAGATAGGAAATTAATAACACATTATAATAATAACATATACCTGGTGTGTGTGTGTGTGTGTGCGCGCGCGCGTGTATATATATGTAAATATATATATATTGCTTATAAGAACAGATTCCTTGACATGTACTGTACGCTTATTAGGCCAAATGTGGTATATATATATATATATATTATTATATATATATATATTTATATATATATATATATAGCATTTTTGACATAAGCGTACAGTACACGTGAAAAAAAATTGGGTTTAACACAAGTGGTGTCATTTGGTGACCAGTGTAGAACAACAGAAAAATGGTGCCAACTGGATGCACAAAAACCATGCCTGCACGAATGTACACATAATTAATGTCATATGAATACACACACATAATTACATACAACATCGAATTGTTCGTATGATATCGGCAGATATAAATCTCTCTTAGAAAATAAATCAGCCCAGTTGAATAAGGTACCCATGCACCAGTACATAGGTAACTGTTCCTTTGCACTGCACTCATTCCATTCCCACCTGTCACACTCATGCATATTCCAGGACAGATGACTGTCACTGAACAAACCACAGCTTGCGCACAGCAATGTGTCTAGGTATGAGCAATAATTCCAGTACCACTGAGGGGGTGGCACCTAACCACCCATTTGGGGTGGCACTCTAACTACCCATTTGGGGTGGCACCCTTACCATGCATTTGGGGTGGCACCCTTACCACCCATTTGGGGTTGCACCCTTACCACTCATTTGGGGTGGCACCCTTACCACCCATTTGGGGTGGCACCCTAACTACCCATTTGGGGTGGCACCCTTACCACTCATTTGGGGTGGCCACCTTACCACCCATTTGGGGTGGCACACTTACCACCCATTTGGTGTGGCACCCTTACCACTCATTTGGTGTGGCACCCTTACCATTCATTTGGGGTGGCACCCTAACCACCTAATTTGATGTTACTGCAATGTTCTCTATTGAAATTGTAGCAACAAAACAAATTGTTAATTTCTTAAAGCATTCATGATCGCTGTCTTGTTATGTGGATGTGACACCTGAACAGTGACTGTTGAAATGGAGAGCCACCCCTCTGATACCCCAGGTCAGCAGTGGGTGGTACACATTAGTACACTTCCCATGTGCCTGACAAGAGGTGAAATAACATATCGCAGCTAGCTGACAATCATTCCAAGTAGCAAACTGCTGCTCATAGGCAGATTGGGCGCAGACTACTATTTTCCATTACACTGTTGAACAAGAGTGCACTGTTCTAGACAAGTTTGTATTTTAAGTTTGTGGAAAATCAGATGTTATGTTAATGTTTGTTTTTTCATCAACCTAATCTTATTATATAATCAAGCAAGTGTTTGTACATATGTTTGTATCCTATACCGGGTCGGGTCGTCTCAGCTCTGTATACATGTTTCTGTGTTATGCTACTCATCCTAGAGACCTTGCACTTGGCATCGGGTTTATCTAAGACCGGGTCATCTCAGTTTTATTGTAATTTTTTTTTAATTCACCCAGCTATTACCCTTTCTACAAACAATCGAATAACCCTTTCTAGTTATTAAGTACAATTGTCCACAACAGTACGCAAACAATTACATACAATTGTTGACAATGTCTTTTCTTCAATTGTCCCAAGTTACATAATACAATTCAACCATTGTAGAAAAATACAGCAAATTTTTTTTACATTAGGTTTATTTTGAATACCATAATAGGGAACTTTATTCCAGATCAATGGACCTCTCTACATAATGGACTGTTCAATGATATTACAGTAGAACTACTGATCGGACGTATATATCTATTTCTATGTGGAATCTGAGCATGAAAGTCATTGGCGACTCTACGTGTGTGGATGGAACAGATATCATCCTACAAATCCACCTTCACATCCAGTCTACACACTGAAACCATTTTCCAATGTGACATGGATATCCATGGAATGCTCATGAACGTCCTGTCAACATGTCTATCAGTGTATATATACCTAATACAGTGGATGAAAAGTGTGGTAATGCATAAGTAACGATAAGCTTTTATTTAGTTGTAACACTGAAATTAAGGGTGAAGATTGTAATTAGTTTCTAGTTATATTAATGAATTTGAATATCTTCATTTCAGGTTAAACACTGACTAATCCGTATATATCATAAATGTGGTTACTAGAATCTGATGGTCTTAATAATTGTTGATATCAGTCATATAACGTGCAAACACACTGAAAGCATGCTGATATCATTTTAGGGCAGTCTTCCATCAATTTTAATTTCTATGTCATATAATCTGTAACATCAAATTAAAAGACTATTACCAGGGAAAAAGCTAGAGGCAAAAACAAAAATATGTCAACCAACAGGTGGTTTGACAAACGAGCAGTAAATGACCAGTACACACGTACAGAAGACAGAACTGTTTGGAGGGCCATGCCTGTAAACGTAGACTTGATGTATGAAAATGATTTCTATTTATGTTGTTGTTCTCCTCCTTACCCCTGAAGTCCGGGATGAGGCTGGCATCGATACTGGTCCTTGATTTTTTTTCTTTCTCCTGTCATTCATCACATTTTCAGCCGTCTCCACCACCCATCTCCACTGCCAAATCTCTCGCCGTCCCATCCCCTCCTACTCCCGCATTGTTCATCTTCTACCCTCCTCTCTGAGTGCATCCACTCCCTTCGTCAATCGTTCCCTTTCCATTCTTTCCATGTGCCCAGCCCACTTTAACCAACTGCTCACCAGCTTCCTCCCGAAACTCTTCGCACCGACCTCTTCCATCAGCTCCTCCGTTGTTCACTTGTCTATTCCTTCCACTCCCACAATTCTTCTCCCCCAGTTACTATAATTTGATAGAACATAACTAATAAAATATCTATAAGTTACCCAACATGTTTTGAAGTCGCCTACATATATACATATATAAGTTACACAGACAGGTGTACGTTGCATTCTGTGGTCTTGATACAAAATGTGTACTGAACATAAAACATGTTATGAGTTGTTAGTCATAAACATGCCTACACCTGTAAGCCACAGTTGATCTACAGCCCTAGCTGCGACCCTCCACTATAAGGTCACACATGTTGCTAGTCTCACTGAATGGATGCATACCAACATAAACCCACTGCATTCCGTGACCCACATGATCCCCCTGTCAGCTACGCCACATACTACACATGCACGAGAAGAACTGAACTAGACGGAACTCTGACTGATCCCTGTCCAATGCCAGTTGTTCCATAATCCCCATGAGAAGCAAATCAGGTAATCTGGGAACAGGAAATTCAATAAGCAGGAATTTGGTAATGGTAGAGGAAGGGATAATGGAATGCTAATTACCAGTGATTATAGGATATTTTGGAAGAGTTAATCCCAACTTCCCACTTTTAACCTCAGCCCAATAACAAGCTTTCCACATATGAAGTTATGAAATGGCCTATCAGATTTCCATGGACTAAACCAAACTGCATTGAATTTTGGTTTCTCATTTGCTTAATTACAGTTTATGAATCATAATTTGCAGATGAACATTTTACTTTCAAAATGTTTACTATTTTAGTTAAACAGTTAGCATTTAATGATGGTTCCTCCGAATGAACATTCTCAACATGCTCAATAGCATTGTTAAATTATCATAGATTGAATAAATATATATATATATATATATCGGGCAGCACACAGCATGTACATTACTCACTAGACAGAACACGGTTCGTTAATAACCGCATTCGATTTAATTAAAAAGTGTGTATTTTTTTCAAATCATCGAAAGAATTGACTTTAGTCGTTAGATCTGGTAAGGTTGATCATGGGCGTTACTTCCATCCTCTCGACGATCACATGACAAAGTTAGGAAATTTCACCAAGGGCGAAATTCATGAGTTTTCAGCATTTCCATTTTCACTTCAATAAATTCTGCATGCAGAATTAAATAATTTAACAGTTTGTCTCATGATTTCGCAAAACCTACATACAAAAGTTGCACAAACAAGCTAGCATGTCGTAGCAGATACTAGGTAGGTATGAATTTTGGCAAAATTTATTTGAAATGAGACGAAAAAAATATTCTAATTGAGGAGGCACCTTTAAAACAATGGTCACATGATGTGGGGGGGGCACTCTGTATAAGAAGACGTAACATATGAGGATCTACTTGAGGAGGCACTTTTAAAACAATGGTCACATGATGTGGGGGGGGGCACTATGTATAAGACGTGACATATGAGGATCTAATTGAGGAGGCACCAATGGTCACATGATGTATGGGGGGGGGCACTCTGTAAAAGAAGAATTAACAAATGACGATCTAATTGAGGAGGCACCTTTAAAACAATGGTCACATGATGTATGGGGGGGGGCACTCTGTACAAGAAGAATTAACATATAAGGATTGAGGTCTTCTTCCTGGTTGGTTTTGAGTTGGTGGTTGCGTGGAAGGCTCCTGGTCTGGGTAGATGTTTGGGTAGCTTGTACACAAGTAGCACTCTCTTTGATAGTTTTTAGTTACGTTAGTTAAATTTTATTAATCTGTGACTATGTTATAAGCCAGGACTTATTGGTATTTTACCAGATGTTGAGATTGTATTTGTTGTAATAAATCAGTGTGCAAATTGGAATTGCTGCGTGGTCATGCTTACAATTAAACTGAGATAGTAGCCGTAAGTGGTTATTTTTAATCTAATCCCTCTGTTGGCTGTTCCCTATTAAAGTAATCAGTAAAATGGGAGCAGTACAGCTGTATTATAATTATTAATGTCGTTAGTGTTGTTGTCGTCATAATTTTTCTTGTTGTCATGACCACTGTTTCACAGTTTTTATAGACGTATGAATATAATATGATTCAAACTGAAGGTTAGATCAGATTGCAGGAGACAGCTGAGTTTGGGTTGAGGCCAAGTTTACCCTCCCAACAGCCAAGTTTCCCCTCCCAGCCTGGGGCAACTCTCAAGTGTTTCCCCATGTGTCCATCCAACTTTGGACTCAGTAAGTGGTCAAGTAAGTGGTCAACTTCTGGTGGTAAATAAACAAGACACCAACAGCCACATGCTGATTTAATCCTCACAGATTATTAGCAGCAGCTTTCAGCTCCACTGTATCCTTGGCTAATTAATCAGGGAACCTTATCAGAATTAATTCCTACTGGGATTAGTGAAAGTGGGCAGTTCTGAAGGAGTTTCCCACAGATTCCTCCACTGTCATCCCACACCTCCAGGTAAATTTACATTCATAGTCTAGGAGGAAACCAATAGGACAAATTGTTATGAGAACTCACATTAAGAAGAATGCAAAATGGCTATTCGATCTTATCCATCTGGGGTTTTCTGTGTCTTTCTGATGCCAAGTTTAGAGATGTATTAGAAATGCTGTAACTGACAAAGTATTAAAATATCTAATATATATAAAATAAATTCCGTCTTTGTATGCCTCTTTGCAAAACAAGAATTGGGTTGTTTCTAAGCTGAAATGATCTTAAACACACAGTGGTTTGCTCCATTATTATCGGTACAAATGCAACTAACTAATAAAACCAACCAACAAGTTTAGGCAAGTATATGATACATCACATTTTACCTGAAAACAATATACCATATTCAACCTAACAAGCGCACAGTACACTTAAGAACAATTGGGCCATGAAAAAACGTCAAGGAATCTATTCTTATAACCGTACGTCATTTGTTTTCCTCTAGACAATAAGGTAACTGTTTAACACTAGTGGTGTCATTTGGTGACTAGTGTAGAACAACTGAAAAGTGGTGCCAACTGTTTAACACCAGATGGCGACACTTTTCAGTTGTTCCACACTATAGACCCTGTTGAATGGGGCATGCATGCAAAATAAGTCGAATACGGTATTCTAAATTACACGGTATATAAAAAGTTTAAATCAAAAATAATTTCTCCTCCCTACTTATGTAGAAGACTTACATTTTCACACATTGCAATGCCTCTAACTACAGCCACACACACAGCCTAGACACAATTTCCATTACTAGTTATCAAGAGAAATACCTCTCTAAGTAACTGTGAAATTGAATCAGCTTCCCCAGTAAGTGACACCTGGTGTCAATTGCCTGCATGATCAGGTATGCCTTAGATCAGGTCCGGCCTGACTTTGATGGCATTCCACAGCCATACATCAGAGTTGAAGCAAAGCAAAATATTCCTTTATTAAATTTTATTAAAATCTGTGTAATATTTTAGTCAAACATAGAATAATCTAACTGTACCATTTCCATCAGAGCACACCCGCTGGGACAGTGTTTTACATAATATCTCGCAATTTAACATAACTAACAATGAACACAAATACTACAAAACTGTAAATGTAGCATCATTACAAACTAGTTAGTAACACATAAGAATAATTTATTCAACTGGCACTTAGCAATAAGCTGATATACAGATAGTGTTACTCCTTCAGTTTGGCTCCAGTATTACAGATAGTGTTACTCCTTCAGTTTGGCTCCAGTATTACAGATAGTGTTACTCCTTCAGTTTGGCTCCAGTATTACAGATAGTGTTACTGCTTCAGTTTGGCTCCAGTATTACAGATAGTGTTACTGCTTCAGTTTGGCTCCAGTATTACACATAGTGTTACTCCTTCAGTTTGGCTCCAGTATTACAGATAGTGTTACTGCTTCAGTTTGGCTCCAGTATTACAGATAGTGTTACTCCTTCAGTTTGGCTCCAGTATTACAGATAGTGTTACTCCTTCAGTTTGGCTCCAGTATTACAGATAGTGTTACTCCTTCAGTTTGGCTCCAGTATTACAGATAGTGTTACTCCTTCAGTTTGGCTCCAGTATTACAATGATGACAACTTTGATAACAGACTCAGTGGAACACAAACAACAGTTGATTCTCCTGGGCAAACTCCAGGAATCAGTTTGGTACTTTTCATAATAAATAAATAAAATTGTTTATTTATTCATTAGCTCTCTGTGCAAGGCAGTATGACATCATCATAACATTTCACTGAAAAGGTTAACCATCTAGTAAATAAATGTCTGAGGAGATTCCGTCAGCCGACGTGTGTGCATGCATGTGTGTGGGCATGTGTGTGTGTGTGTGTGCATGCGTGTGTGCGTGTGTGTGTGTGCATGCATGTGTGCGGGCATGTGTGTGTGTGTGTGTGTGTGCATGCGTGTGTGCGTGTGTGTGTGTACATGCATGTGTGCGGGCATGTGTGTGTGTGTGTGCATGCGTGTGTGCGTGCATGTGCACGAGCACCTAATATGGCCACAATCAACAGACAAGAATAAAAAATACTGTACACACTGGTAAATAGTAAGGTAACACTTGGATGGACAGACAGAAGGAGATAGTGGTGGATGGATGAAGACAATTTTGTTGGCAGACCGACATTAATGCCACAAGGTGTAACTGGAATCGCCATGGCAACTGAGCACTAGTAATGACAGAAGTTGGCCCCACACATTGGCGCTGCCAACATTATCCAGACACCAAATATTCCGAAGTGCCTCCTGATCGTACCAGCACTCAAGTCCCAGATGATGGTGCTTTCCTTGGCAAGAATAGTCCATAGATATGCACAGCTCCCTTTACTCTGGAAATATTAGTGTATCCGGATGGGAGTGTCAATTTATCACAGGATGGCTGACATCTGGACGAAAGTAGAGTAACAACGCCTCCTCCTAAGGATGTTTACATTCCATGGATTTCAATGAGTCTATACATCAGTAGAAGATCTATAGAAATTTTATATAACATAACGCCATCATTGCAGCAGAACACCATAATATGACACGCTATGTGTTTTTATGAGATGATTCACACCTAAAATTACCTGAATCCTTAAAAAAAAATGCTAAGAGCTGTGTTGAAATTAGTACGCTTTAAGTCTGAAAGGTGGCAGCACTGTCTCTTGCCACTCGAATGAACAGAGATGTTACAGATACTATTATAACTCGACTGATGACAGTAATAATGTAATCTGACAGTTACATCATCATACTGGAACATAATAAATGCATGGCCCAAGCATTTGCGTAGAACTATGTATGCATGATTACATTCGTCTCTATTCTAGAAAACGTTGCACACAATACGTGTACGTCAATACTGCACACACAGTGGCTTTGAACTAAGGTGGCCACAAACTATACAAACATCCACAAGACACATGACGTGTGACTGACATCATCAACCTTTCGCGGGACCGAGGAGAGGTGACTGCCCTTACATTTCTATGGCAATGTGTAATACCATGAAATGTTAACATCATCATTTATACATGACCAATGCATTGAGAGAGCACTCACACTTGGCATTACCAGCATCACTTAAAATTACAACATTACAACATTGCTTCATGTGCACAATTGAGATCACACCACAGTGCAGTATTGCATTGGTGGCCATGTTAACGTTTTGTCAGATTATAAGAAAACTGGTTTATCAAAAATTCAGAAAAATACTCACAGCCACCGACACCTTGTCACTGATATTTTGAACAAGCTATGTCGAAATCACTTACCTCCAGCTCTTATAATCATGTCACAAACGCACCTACCCTCAAAATTATAAGTTTTTGCTAAACATTCATATGCCTACCAGTGGTTTGGGCATGTCATCACCAAAATACCTGCGCATCTTTGAATCCGAATTCATGTTGCAACATCTCACTGCCAAAAGTGCAACATTTCAAACTTTCCCATCTTGCTGGCTAAATACAGTTACTTCTTGGCAAATAAAATCACTGAAATTGGCTAAATTGCTTATTTTTAGGTACTACTACTACTATATTCATGTGAAACGAATCCGAATTCATGTTGCAACATCTCACTGCCAAATGTGTGACATTTCAAAGTTTCCCACCTTGCTGGCTGAATACAGTCACTTATTGGCAAATGAAATCACTGAAATTGGCTAAATTGCTTATGTTTAGGTACTACTACTACTACTACTACTACTACTACTACTACTACTACTACTACTACTACTACTACTACTACTACTACTACTACTACTACATTCGTGTGAAACATTTCCGGAAGTCTGTGGTCTGACCTCTGTAGGCGCAGTGACACCTCCATCTTCACATTCTAACTGAATTCTGGGAAATGTTTATATAGTTAGCATCATGTTATTTTGAGTACTGGACTAAAATGTGGCATATTACAGAAAAACAAATAGTGATCTGAGCCCAAAATAAACAGACTTGTATGCAATGAACAACTGGGTCAGTGCCCCCCCCCTCCACCTGCATGGGGATGTGTGGGCTGTCCTGTAGCAAATGTATTCAGCACACGTACAATGAAATAACCGATCAATGTCAGATTCGGTGATGTGGTAAGAGGCAGTGTAAATATGTAACATCAAACAGTCAGGTCAGGGTGCTCTGAACTCTCCATTGCGTGAGTGGTTTACATATATATTCTTAACTTTCTGACGCAAGCATAAAATGCCCATTAATAGGTAGGTCTTTTTAATTGGGTTTAAAAAATGTATATAAAATGATGCAAAGCATAAAATGGTGCAGATTAGAATCTGAAATTCCATGGAGTAAAATCACTAGTTGATGTGCATGCGTGCGTAAGTGCATGTGTGGGTGCATGTGTGTTTTTGCATGTATGTGGGTGTGTGCAGTGTGCACATGCACATAATATGCATGCATATAGGTGTGTGTACATGTATATATTTAAATATATAGTATATATATATAATATCCAAGGAAATGTGGTGACAAAAATCATATTCAGTAACCAGTATTGGTTTTACAACTGAACGCGATATCAACATTCACCAACAAAACTGCAAATTACTCAACCAACTACACACAACACATACCATTAACATTAAATGAAGAACTCAAGGTCGAATATATATAATATATATATATATATATATTATTTATATATATATATATATAATTATATACACACACGCACGCATGCACGTATGCACGCATGCACGCAAGCGCGCACACACACACACACACACACACACACACACACACACACACCTAAGGTTTATGTGGGGCACATGCTGAGTTGTACCCAGTTTCTATCAACAGAAATTTATCAGTTCTGATGAGATACTAGTAAGGACAGACACCAGCCAATGTTAACACACAGGCTGCTGTTTGTGTTTCTACTACCATTTGTGTGATAAATAATAATAATAATAAAGTGTTTTATAGCGTTTTTCAGTCCTTTAGTCTGTTTATTTTCTCTCTCATTATGTGTCCACAATTAGTAACGATTGACATACATCAGTGTCAGAAATGTGTCTTCAGCGCTGTTTTATTTGGTTACTATGGTTTTTAGTAGTACTGGAATATAAACCTAGTAGTCTACTAAGTCATTGTTTAGGACCTAATTGCTTTATTGACCAAATCGTTGCTTAGTTATTTATCTGATGACGCAATAAATATGTCATGTGATTGCGTAATATTCTCCTTTGATTGCCTGCTGGACTTTCGACTGATTGCATTGAACGGCCACCAGACAATAAAAGGGGAATATTAGCCAATCACAGGAGACATTTCACGAATTCCATCTCATGTCAAACTGACATAAAATCACTGGGCCAAGGGCCAAGTATCAGTTAAGCAAAAACACTACATCGAACAACTCTGATGAATTATTCAATCCAACAAGTATACCTGACTCGAACTCTGACTACATTTCCACCCACAATGCACCTGTGCCCCAGACTTAGCTTGGAAGGTGACAGTGATATTAGTTATTGTGAGTGGATAATGGGCTTGTCCCTACAAGAACTGACACATCAATAATCAGCCTGGGTGGCCTTCACAAGTAGGTCAATGCTACTGTATGGTGCAAATGGTTGTTGTATATTAGTCATACAATTCCGGAATTCATGGCATTCCTGTGTGGTCAGTGCTGAAAAGCTGGCAAAGGACCATTTGGTACCGCTTACAAATTACTGTGTTGTACATAATAACTGCACAGTGTGCGTGGGTGCATGCATGCATGTATGCGTGTGCATGCTTGCGTGGGTGCCTCCTAGCCATTTCCATTATATGCAACTTTAGAGCTAGTGTAAATGAATTGCATTTACTTTGGCAATATCTTGATTCAACAAGAAATACCACTCTGAGGTATTGGTATCTTATTCATAGAGCTATGTCAACTCACCGGTGAAACACTCAAAGGTGTGGCTAATGCAGCTGTAGATACGCCTTTTATACATAGTGTAAAGTAGAAACGGAAGACTACGACTCTACAAGGCTATTAAACCTACCTGGTGGGTCGTAATAATAGCCTAGTGGATGAATAGAGTAAACAAGATGAAGTAAACTATAAAGCATAATGGTCAATGTTACAAAAATATTTTACTCATCAATAATTAATAATAACACATTTGAAAATAGGTGCCACAAGACTATTTTTATATTTAGAGATTCCTCTAGAAAAATTTTTCCCACACAATAAGCAACAACAATAATCCAGCCAAATGAATTTGTCACTTGTAAGAACTACACCTGGTAGACTTCTAAAGGTGTTAGTAGTTGTGAAACACCCCCTTTGATAGTTGCTAACACCTCGACCAGCATACAGAAACAACTGATGAGAAACCAAGAATCTCTTATGTGGCCTAATGACAAAATAGGAGGAATTTTGGCACCTGGCGAATTTCAACATGTAAGTAACAATATTGTGGCATTGGTGAGTTCGCTGGCCTCCTGGTTGTCTACATGGGACATTGGTGAGTTAGCTGGCCTCCTGGTTGTCTAGTAACAATGTCTACATGGAACATTGGCGAGTTCGCTTGCCTCCTGGTTGTCTACACGGGACATTGGCGAGTTCGCTGGCCTCCTGATTGTCTACACGGGACATTGGTGAGTTCGCTGGCCTCCTGGTTGTCTACACGGGACATTGGTGAGTTCGCTGGCTTCCTGGTTGTCTACACGGGACATTGGTGAGTTCGCTGGCCTCCTGGTTGTCTACACGGGACATCGGATACAGATGCTGGATCCCAGAGGCAGTAGGAAGAGAAGGAAGAGGGGGCAGAATCCACATCAATAAAGCTGCCACTTTGAATCTAGATTACCTGAGATGTTACCTACTTGATGTTGATTGCAGTGGATTAGTGAAGTGTCTATCTGACATAAATCACCTTTACCTGCAGCCTACTATATCACCCCTGTGTGTTCCTGCCTGGGGTTCCACTTCAGACCCAATTACTGTCACTACCAATCTGCCCAGCCATGGTTTAAGCTGTCTTACATCCCTCCCTCCTGTAGACCGCTTCCCCTGGACCATTAGTATTGCGCGATATTACCAGTACACCGGTATATATAGCGATATTTTTTCTTTGCAATACGTATTTTGCACATGTTTAAGTGAACAAGTTTGTTAATAACAAATAGCTTTTTCTATCTCAATACATTTAAATGTGCCTCCTCAATTCGATTGTTTTGCTAGTCTCATTTCAAAGTAATTTTGCGAAAAACCAAACCTACCTAGTGTCCACTGCAAGATGCTAGCTCATTTGTGCAACTTTTGTATGTAGTTTTTGTGAAATCTTCAGATAAACTATTAAATTACTTAATGCTTGTTCAAGCATTTAGTGAAGTGAAAATCGAAACCTTAAAAAAATCATGATTTTCACCCTTGGTGAAATTTTTTGCTTTGTTATGTGACCTGTGATAGGATTGAAGTCAAGTCTATGATCAGCATTGACTGGCATAGTGTTTACCATTTTTTACTACACATCTGGACATAAATGAACTGGATTTGCGACAGGTTGAACCATTTGAGGAAGCAACTTTGAATTACTAACAAATAGCTAACACAAAAATTACTTCCTGACAATTGATAGAGTATGTATACTCATTGAATAAATGAATTTTCATACAAATCATGTATTTTTCAGTGTACAGTGTCACAAATATGAAGAAAATGGAAAGTATTCATTCTCGCAGAATATGATGATAAATAAATAAAACAAATGACCTACTTACTTTGTTAATGCTAGCAGTGTGAATATACAGCTAAGCCACACATACGGTTAACAATTGTTGTGCTCTCGATACGATAATGGCTTCCACTTGCTATTTGCGCAGTGTGGCTATCTTGCTAAAAGCAATATTTGTATTGATGTCATGCCACCAAATAGGAAACACTTAGACGCAAAGAACATTTATTACATCTACTAAAAAAATACCCATCCTTCAGCAAAACTTGGTAGTTTGTACGACTGTACGATTTCAGGATGCACAACGCTATCACAGAAATATGCATCTATGTGTTGGTACATAGTGCTGATTGTCAATATCTTGATGGCTTCTTGGATAATTGTGATGCAATACTGGCTGTCATAGCAATGTTTAGTGATGCCTTGCCCTTGTATTATGTAACTTGGGACAATCGAAGAAAAGACGTATGACGTTGTGAACAATTGTATGTAATTGTTCGCGTAGCGTTGCAGACAATTGTGTATAACTACAAAAGTTAATTCACTGTTCATAGAAATGGCAATAGGTGGGGGGAATTCCGACTCGACCATAGAGTCAAAGCTGAACCCCTCCACCGACCCATCCACCGACCTACCCACCCACCCACCAACCGGCCCACCGACCGGCCCACCGACCGGCCCACCGACCCACCTACCTACACATCACATACATGCATACACACACTTGCTCAATTATAATAAGATTGTAAGCAGACCATTAACAAGTTGCACTCCTGCACTATGCACTAGGCACTACAGCACAAATAATAACTATCAACCCACACCTCTTTGAGACAATAATATGGAACCGACAGACCGCAACCGCAACCGCATCCATTACCTGGCCACAACATATCAATAACCAACACAGACAGGTGAACAAATAACCCACTCTTTCATCTCCTGCACAACATCAACCTACAAATGGCACCGACAAGCAGGCATAGTTTCACGAAGATGCACTCCACACGAAGTAGCAGTGCATAATTGATGACGATAATTTGCCACGCCAGAGGCGCTGACTACAGGAAAAAACACGAAAGTCGATTTCCGTGTTTTCATCACACGACACTGCTGACAGATCATCCTGATAGTCTAACACACTTTGCACGCTTTTAAAAGAATTGCCTGCTCAACGTCGCCGTGGGCGAACTGAGCAGTGGGTGGCCACGTTTTCTTGTCAAGACACCGCAGGCAGGGATAGATCATTATTTCAGTTTTGTGTTCATGACATATGAATAAAGCGATTTTGAGGCTGTCTCCACTTTCCAGGATTTTTGCACTCTGAAAATATCATTTATTAAGAGGGAAAAGGACACATTTGCAGGCTATGAGTATGATACTTCTGCTGTGCACAGGATTATATTTCCAGTTGCTGGTAGGCTGCATGTGCAGGGAGTCAGTGACTGAAGGATCCCCTGTGTACTGAGACATAATCAGGTTTGCTTGGACAACAAATGACTGGAGTATCTTCCAAGTCGTTTCAAGTCAATTGATTTTCTCGAAAACAAAACCGTCGGATGTGACAAGAACACTACTGCAGGCCGGTGACAAGACCAAAAACAAAGTGGACAGTTTTTTTTTATATAAAACCGAATCGTCATTTTCTACACAACCCGACTGACTGTTAGCATCGATTTCAATGGGAAAAACAGTAATCAGTTGTGGTCTGACTCTCGTTTCTCCACTAGTAACTACATACTACCGTATTTGTACCATTTGATGCACAATTCATTGGCATCTGTCTGTCTCAAAAGATAATGGCGCTGCGCCATAGGTGGCATCAGTGTTTCGCACAGCATCTGCTGTGATATAAAGTCAGATTTTTGAGTGACAGTCTATGTTATTGATGATACAGGTGAAGACAGTTTGATGTAGAGGTGTGGTAATCAATGACCTGTACTGATTGATGCACAATATTTAATTAGCCAGTATTATTAAATAGTGATGCACACTGGTTATCTTTCAAATATGTCATATATTTAAACTCTATTCAAATCTGCAGTTTACTGGGCACAGAACATTATTTTTTACGTATTCATAGTAGATCATATATCAATAATTCAGTGGTAGTACCCCTTTTTTAGGCTTTATTGAAAACTTTGTAGATACTAGATAGAAATTATAGTATTTGGGCACGTTTTTAGTCAGATAATTTTTATATGAGGAAATATCCATTGATCCATCAATGATCTATCTTACAGCCCAAGGTTATTCAGTTGAAACCACTATATTCAGTACAATATGAAAATAACATGCTGAAAAGATCAAAGGTGACTGATTGATCGATCATGCATTGATGATAGCCTGCACAAAAGACCTTCAAAATAAAAATCCTAGCTTCTGTAAGATAAATTATTCATTTTACATTCTCATTTCACAGCACAGCTTCCCAGGAATAATGTTGATATCAAGCCACTTTCTTTGTCTGTCCGAGCATTCAGTATGTTTCCAAGAAAAGCAAATGTCTCCAACATACCACAAAATCTAATTTTACGCTTCACTGATTAATGTTGATTTGACAATATGCAGGTGAACTGTACACATCTATGCCGATGATTTCCATGCCAGATGCCACGTTTTCCTTATGTCAGAAATCATTTCACTTTTTAATTAGTTACCATCGAATTGTTAGGTTTCGTCTCTAAAGTTCACCAGGTGGCTCTACTGTTTCTACCACTGTGAGTCTTCAAGGACAACATAGCTATCTACAAGATTCAGTTATCAAACAATGGAGGATGATAATAAGTAAGTTTCTTGGTGATAACGGCAACTGGTCAACAAATAAATAGTTATGAAGCGCTGATGGATAAATATACTGGATTGTACTGGTTTAAAAAAAAAATTAATTATGGGTTCAGAGAATGTATATATGACATTGAAAATTATATTATAAAATGTGTAAGCAATAAATTATTGTATAAATTATAATATTTGTAATGGTCCCACGTGGTCAAGACAGACGAGGATGCATTACTGTGTATAACAATATTTTTAAAATTTTATTATTTATTATATCTTATCTTGCTTATATTTTAAAACATTTGTATTTATGTTTTTTTAACCTGAAATAAAGGTATTTATATTTGTATTCATATCGATATCCATGGTAAACTCACTGGAATGGCTTAATTGCTTAACCAGGTATTAACATTTGGTTGGTGAGAGTATTTTAGTAATTTGACAGTTTCAATTGATACATACGTACATTGGAACATAACTTCACCCAACCAAGCTGCCACCCCACACAATGTCTGTGTGACAGTGTCAATGTAACAGTGTGTGTTGGTGTGACACTGAGTGTCAGTGTGACAGTGTCAGTTTGACAGTGTCAGTGTTGGTATGGCAGTGTCAGTGTGACAACGTTGGTGTGACAATGCCGGTGTGACAATGTTGGTGTGACAGTGTCAGTTTGTGACAGTGTGTGTGTGTGACAGTGTCACTGCAACAGTGTCACTGCAACATTGTCGATTTGACATTGTTAGTGTGACAGTGTTGGTGTGACATTGTAAGTGTGAATGATGGTGTGACAGTGTCAGTATCACGTAGTGAGTGTGACAGAGCCAAAAAATGGCATTTCCAAAGACAACCCACCCCCACAACACAATACAATACATGTTTATTGATATACTGTCACCAAAGACAACAATGTCACAGATATCTACAGCCAACACCCTGTTGAATCACACAGACAGCTTACAATGCAGACAACATTAAGTCTCCAGGCAGCATGAAATAAAACCTGTGCGTTGTCACAGATAACACATCACACACGCAGAATAATCGCAACAATCGGACTACACAAGATTGTTTCCTGAAACCAATTTCCGATATCGTACTTTATAAATCCAAAGCATGAACCACTCCACGCGTCACTCACAGATGGTCCTCATTGATACAGCCGATGACACAACTTTATCATGGACATCATCCATATCACAGCCATCCGGAAGCCAAGCTGTCTTGTTTCTAGGCAACTGATTAAAAATTATGCTACATTTTTCATTCCTATCTTTCAAGTCCGTCACTGTTGTGGGATAAAACCTTTTCTTGGTGTGTGTCTCATTTTAAAACCAAATGTGCCATATTTCATTTTAAATCTGTCACCATGGAAATGTAAAGGCAGCATGACATCACAGACACAGTTATAGCATCATGGTATTTTTTGTGTGGTTATACAAGGAACGAAGTTAAAAATTCCCTGACTTTTCCATGACCAAATTTTATTTTCCCTTATCAAAATGACAAGTAAATCTGTTTTTTTATGATGGCCTCCCAATTCCCCTATAGTTTTGTTGATCTCAAATTAAACTTAAAGTTTAAAGACATAAAATGGCATTTTGCACAAGATCTTTGGAGCTTTGGCCCAACAATTCATAAATCTATATATATTGTCACTATTATCAATAACATCACACATGAACGTCACGACCACAGACAGCCATTTACAGTATGATAAATATTTTAATATGACCTGCAGTGGTAATACAAGAAAGGTTTTTATGGGGATTATTTTGCAATTTCTGGAATTATGATTGTAAAGGTAAAGGCATGTTCTAATATAGGTTTTTATGGGGATTATTTTGCAAATTCTGGAATTATGATTGTAAAGGTAAAGGCATGTTCTAATATAGCACAGCATCCAGTCCTTGGGACTGTTCAAAGTGCTTTACACTTCACCCCATGGCAGACCTGTTCATTCCAATGCCATCTCGACTTCTCTGGGAAGCATTCAGACACCCTGCAATCACTGCACGAAGACTATTCATTCACATATCCACCATCGTCTGTAGCCAGTTTCTCGTTTACAGCCGAGTGAACTGAAGCAATGTGGTGTGAACCAAACTGCCAAAGCTTCAAAATGGCACCAAAAGGATTCAAACCCGGGTTCTCTTGATTGAGTCTGGCATTCCAACCGCTATGCTACTGCGCCCCAATTAATTGTTGTATACCAGGGTAATTTGGGTAGGTAAGAATGGGTTTACTAGACGAATGGAAAGAAGGATGAAACTACAAAGGAATGATCCAGGTTAGCATGTTATTAATTTGCTACAACTCATGCTGGTCAAATCAAGGGAACAGACCAGTATTGTCTGGAAAAATCATGCAACCAGTTTAGGTTTCATTCTTTATGCCCTGTGGCTGCCTTCTGGCCTTCCTGCAGATCTACTAATTAATTAATGCCATTAACAATGTGTCTTGAGTCTGCCATTCCATGTGGCCAACCAGACACCAAGTTGCTCCAGTTTCACCAGGTTTACTGGGGCAACTGCAAATGTTTGTTTGTGTTTATAGATCAGTCTTCAAATCAAAACATAATAGCATATGTGAGAACTCTGGTTCAGACAGTTCAGTCATACTAAAGGTGATCACACCATCACCATATGTGAGAACTCTGGTTCAGACAATTCAGTCATACTAAAGGTGATCACACCATCATCATATGTGAGAACTCTGGTTCAGACAATTCAGTCATACTAAAGGTGATCACACCATCACCATATGTGAGAACTCTGGTTCAGACAATTCAGTCATACTAAAGGTGATCACACCATCACCATATGTGAGAACTCTGGTTCAGACAGTTCAGTCATACTAAAGGTGATCACACCATCACCATATGTGAGAACTCTGGTTCAGACAATTCAGTCATACTAAAGGTGATCACACCATCATCATATGTGAGAACTCTGGTTCAGACAATTCAGTCATACTAAAGGTGATCACACCATCATCATACGTGAGAACTCTGGTTCAGACAATTCAGTCGTACTGAAGGTGATCACACCATCATCATATATGTGAGAACTCTGGTTCAGAAAGTTCAGTCATACTAAAGGTGATCACACTATCATCATATGTGAGAACTCTGGTTCAGACAGTTCAGTCATACTAAAGGTGATCACACCATCATCATATTTATATCAGAAAAATTACAAGTTTTCGTTCTTTGTATTACAATGAAAACCTCTGGCATTATTATTATTGACAGAAGATGTCCTCGGCAGACTTACCCCTGTGTGCGCTGACTCTCGGATATCATCAACCAGCAGGGGCCAGCAATATGAATGAAAACAAATTACTGGGGAAGCTAACAATGAACACACATAGCAGACCGCAGAAACTTAATTACATGAAATCCATATTTCCAAACACCATTGCCAGTGACCTTTGTGCACTGACCCACTCTGACCGGACCTACATCCATTTTGCAGAACTAATGACGTGCAAAAAGGCTGCACGTGTGGTTCCACATGCAAACATTGTCAGTTTGCCTTCTGAGAATTATTGGGTAGATGCCACGATCTCTCACAGTTGATTAAACAAGCCAGACACACCTGCCGGAGAATACTACAATATTATGAGCAAACAAAAATAATCCAATTATTATTGGACAAAACAAATATGCTTCTGAGTGTTTTTTCTCCTGAGTAGGTTTGCCCAGCTATGATTTGTTTTTAAATGTTACCTATTAACTATAATACACTAAATGCAGATTAATTCACTTTGGTTATGTTGCTCATTATAAAGCAAACAGCTGTTTGCAATTTTATTAATCACGATTTTCAATACAAGAACTCCATGTAAACCTGAAAATGTTGTCTTCTTTTTCAACAGCATATTTATTTACAAGGTTTACATTAATAAAAAAATACTTTGACCTTTAAAATTGAGTGCATAAGCCAGGAAGTAGTGAGCTCCGAAGAGGAGGACTGTGACTAGAAAGAATCTCAGCAACTAGACCGAGATTCAAACATCCACCGAGAAAAGGTAAGCAAAATAGATGCACCACTGTCCACATAGTGGCATAAACGCCACTAAAATAGAATTGGTGCATACTGAAAAACACTGAGAATTGCCCTTTGAAATAGTGTGTGAATTATTTTATTTTTAATGTGTAAACTACATTCACTGAAAACATACAATGGCATGTGTAAGCACGTCGCACGTCACCGCACGTGTAGATATCTCTTGTGTTCACTCTAGACTAGTTGATACTGTTCTACCTCAATTTACTTCAAAGCTAAGCATCATCCCCCCTCCCCCCACGCTTCATTATTGCCCTTCTCTCCTCTAGCCTAGCACCCCCCCCACTTGTTCTTCCCACAGCCTCAAATTTAAGTGTAAGCTTTCTCAATAAAATATTTGTATATATATAGTTTTAGGGGAAGATCTGCGGAACATCTACAACAAGGATGTTTTAGCCCAAGGGGAAGTATCTTTCTCTACACATAATCTTCCTGTTGAAATTAATAATAATAATGTTTATATATATATATATATATATATATATATATATATATATATATATATATATATATATATATATATATATATATATATATATATATATATATATATATATATATATATCTGGATACAATATCTGTTTAGAGGCATTTAAAATACAACATAAAAAAAATTATTAAAATAAAATTCATTTGATCAATAAAATAATGACGCGTACATATACGTAAGAGTCATAGAATACCAAATAAAAAATCAGCATATAAAGAAAAAAATGTATTTAAAATAAAGTAGCGGCTAAATACTAAGAAAAAACTACCGGTACTGAATAGTAGACAAAATGCTGGTTTTCTCTTGGAGTAGCAAGTCATATACTTGTTTAACCATTAACTATGGTAGTAAATCTTTTGAACGAGAGTTTTTTATCAAGACAGAATAAAAGCAGTAGTAGCGTCTGTGCACTCAAGACAACATGAAGTGTTGAATCACAAAGCCTGCATGTCTCAAGTCCACAAAAACATCTCTGTCTGGAGTCACAAGACATGTCAGATTCATGGGACTGGCATCTAAGGAATGCACCTCAATTCAGTGCCAGGTCATTGACCAAACCCATGACTCAGAAACTGTTAGAAGTAGCAATATTCATTTAAGGGTTCTTTCACTTAAAAAGGGTACCGGTATGTTGAATTACATCACTGCTCATTCCATTAGAACACAGATGTACAGTAATATGGTATTCATTTAAAGCAGTGTTTCTTAACCTTTTTCTGGGTCATGAACCCTTTTGAGAATTTAAAGAAAGCTATGGACCCCCCCAGAAAAATGCACATAAACAGGAAGGAACTCAACAAAATAATAAATTCGATAAAATTTGTTCCCCCAGTTCACAATTCCCATGAAGTGCATACATGGACTCCTAGGGGGTCCCTGGACCACTGGTTAAGAACCCATGATTTAAAGGTACAAAACCTAATAATTTTTATTATAATACCAATGGCATAGTATAAATTCTTATATACTTTATCTATTGTAATATCTGGACTGCCCAAATGTGTTTTACTGCATTACAACTTTTTTCTAATGAATATCGACCTTGTAGCTCAGTACATTCAGGAATGGCTGTTGACAATTTCCAATACCTGTGGACAAAGTTTATCGGGGTCAGGAGGTCACGGGATCACACGATGGGCACTCCCATTAACTCCCATAAGTTAAGTTCCACGCACATATAAACCCGATATTTGCTCCAAAACATTCAAATTAAACATACAATGTTCAAATTATATTCAATAAAACTAATTATGGTTCAGTAAAACACATTTGGGCAGTTTTAAAATAAACAATAAAATAAAAAATGTAGACATTCCGCCATCTAACCATCATGATTTAAAACCATGCAGCACTAGGTGATTTATTTTTTATCTTATCTTACAACTCCAATTAGAGGGGATATAATTTGCTAGGCCCATATGGAAATCAAGTTGGAAATCAAATGAAAGTACATAGTGGAAGCCTTAAAATAGGATATGGACATATGGACATATGGACATCATATTGGGAAATTATCCAGTGACCTCTTTCAGCCAGGAATAGCATCTGCATTTTCCCCTTCAGAACTGCAATATTTCATTCACCCTTCTGCCTCGTCAGTGCGCCTTCCATTCACCTGCTTCATACACTAACTGTACATAATGGAACTGGAATATCATTAAGATATTATATTCCTGGTCGGATTAAATCAACAATACCTCTGTGAGTTGGAATCAAATGAAAGCACATAGTAAAAGCCTCAAAATAGGCTGCGTACATCAGATTATGAAATTATGATTTGACCAAGTGCAGACTGCTTGCCTCAAAATAGACAACAGCTGAATATGACATTATCCCATTACAGGCATGGTAATCTGACCTGGACATCCATACCAGACAAAATAGTTAGGCACAGTTTCTAGCTTCCAATTACCAGTGTTTTCATTTTTTATGTAATGAGATTTCAAACAGCATATGTACAAAAGAGAGATTGACCGGCCCCCTTTGTGGTAACCAACTCATCTCATCTCAGTCTCAAACAGATTATTCTGTGACTGACATCTCACCAGATACACAGGACATCATGAATCATTGATATGACACCTACATGGCAAGTGGACAAAGAAGCCATTGGCTGATCGAGAGTCAAATTATTATTCACCTATGAGATATTCGTCAATTTTGTTTCAAAAAGTAATCACACTGCTAGAATTTAAACAAAATCAGTAGATAATTTGTTCCATTTGTTTATCGGTCTGTCTTACTTGGTTCCAACGTGAAAACAATTCAATAAACTGGTGCAATCAGCATTTAGCACCAGGCAGATGGGTATCCAAAGTTGGAAATAATATATGTCTTTCTGATTAGACACTGATAGCCCATGAGAAGTAAAATACCCCACAACAGGGGTAAATGTGCAATCTGTTGTGGATACACAGAGCTGGAGGTGTCTATCTGTAAACCTACTTACATAAAAAACACTCATGCAGTAGGTGTGGAGGGTAACCAGGTAAACGGAAAGAAACAAGAAAAAAGCAACACATTTTATTATGCTAGGAAAGAAAGACACAGAAACAAAGTAACAGAAAAAAGTAACAGGGTAGGGTGTTTATCGATTTAACCTGCAGTGCTGCTGCATTCAACGAAGTACATCCGGTATCACAGTGTTTTGCAAATTGTAAGATACATGTAAACTATAGTATATCGCACAAATGACTATAATATCATGATAATAATTATATACAACACACAAGATTATGTTTTGAATGAAAACATCTGATGAAGTATAAAATCTGGGGGATTACGGCAAGAGTATGTATAGTTGAGTATATACACAACTACGTGCATCGCATGGCAACTCGGTACTGTGTCATTGTTTCCTTTCCTTTCCATTGACTCCTTTCAAAATCCGGGCATGATTTATTATTATTGTATTATATTATGCACTTATACATTTTAAATATTTAACATGTTACATAAATGATATATTTATAGATGATTGTTGATCATAGCCACAGAGGTGGGTTTACAACACTGGTGAGTCCCAGGGTGGTCCCTCTTCATGGTCCCTGCCTCAACCCACAGCAAGGGTCTATAACACTGGTGAACCCCAGGGTGGTCTCTCTTCATGGTCCCTGCCTCAACCCACAGCAAGGGTCTACAACACTGGTGAACCCCAGGGTGGTCCCTCTTCATGGTCCCTGCCTCAACCCACAGCAAGGATCTACAACACCGGTGAGCCCCAGGGTCGTCCCTCTTCATGGTCCCTGCCTGAACCCACAGCAAGGATCTACAACACTGGTGAACCCCAGGGTCGTCCCTCTTTATGGTCCCTGCCTGAACCCACAGCAAGGGTCTATAACACTGGTGAACCCCAGGGTCATCCCTCTTCATGGTCCCTGCCTGAACCCACAGCAAGGGTCTATAACACTGGTGAACCCCAGGGTTGTCCCTCTTCATGGTCCCTGCCTCAACCCACAGCAAGGATCTACAACACCGGTGAGCCCTAGGGTGGTCCCTCTTCATGGTCCCTGCCTGAACCCACAGCATGGGTCTGCAACACTGGTGAACCCCAGGGTGGTCCCTCTTCATGGTCCCTGCCTGAACCCACAGCAAGGGTTTATAACACTGGTGAGCCCCAGGGTGGTCCCTCTTCATTGTCCCTGCCTCAACCTACAGCAAGGGTCTACAACACTGGTGAGCCCCAGGGTGGTCTCTATTCATGGTCCCTGCCTCAACCCACAGCAAGGGTCTATAACACTGGTGAACCCCAGGGTGGTCTCTCTTCATGGTCCCTGCCGCAACCCACAGCAAGGGTTTATAACACTGGTGAATCCCAGGGTGGTCCCTCTTCATGGTCCCTGCCTGAACCCACAGCATGGGTCTAAAACACTGGTGAGCCCCAGGGTGGTCCCTCTTCATGGTCCCTGCCTGAACCCACACAAGGGTTTATAACACTGGTGAACCCCAGGGTGGTCCCTCTTCATGGTCCCTGCCTGAACCCACAGCAAGGGTCTACAACACTGGTGAACCCCAGGGTGGTCCCTCTTCATGGTCCCTGCCTCAACCCACAGCAAGGGTCTGCAACACTGGTGAGCCCCAGGGTGGTCCCTCTTCATGGTCCCTGCCTGAACCCACACAAGGGTCTACAACACTGGTGAGCCCCAGGGTGGTTCCTCTTCATGGTCCCTGCCTGAACCCACACAAGGGTCTACAACACTGGTGAGCCCCAGGGTGGTCCCTCTTCATGGTCCCTGCCTGAACCCACAGCAAGGGTCTATAACACTGGTGAACCCCAGGGTGGTTCCTCTTCATGGCCCCTGCCTGAACCCACAGCAAGGGTCTATAACACTGGTGAACCCCAGGGTGGTTCCTCTTCATGGTCCTTGCCTGAACCCACAGCAACCACTCTGACAACAGCTCACAGTTCATCCTAATCACTGATGTGTGAAATTGGGGCTGTTCAAAGAATTGCCTGGATCTGAGTGGAAGCTTTCTTTGATATAGATCTACTAGTCTTGCACAATGGCTGGGTCTTGCACAATGAAGCTGTATGTCACCCACAGCTCTGAGCAGTCATCTAACTTAATTAGGGCAATAACTGCATTCAGTGGGAATTGCTTAATCTGGCCACCAGCTAGATTTGACTGTTCATGAATAATAATAATAAAAATGAGAGAGAGAGAGAATCGTTGTCATTTGTAAGCACTTTTAATAAGTTCTGAAATATTTCAAAACAATAATTTTACGGGGAAGGGGAGCTCTATGCCAGTTGCCGAAGAGTCAGAGTGTATTATGTGAATCAGAAACAAGTATTTTAACACCCCATACAATACTTGGTTCCTCATTATATTATAGAGATTACTTGAATATGTACTGTCGTTATTCACATATTACAATCGCAAGGAGTTGTGTGTACATATACTAATCAAGGTTTATAGGTAATATAGTCGATGGCAGAATTGAAACTTGATTAATGCAAATAAATTATATCTGCAGCTGAATTATTATTATTGTTATTATTCACAAACCATGGTAATTTCTACGTTATCACAGATAATGTTTTATATCGTTGAAGTACAATTTGACTATATTTATGCCTCTTTTATAGAGTTCAATCTGGGCATTTTATTTGACATGACCATGTGGCTGTGCACACACAAGCATAGTAATAACACATCGAGTTCCGGAGTTGTTGGCGATCTTTCGTCAGGTATATGTGCTAGAGATTCTAAATGATAACTGCCAGTGATTCATTCCTGTGAAGACAGAACACTGATCTATCATCAGTGTAATAATGTCATATTCATGCACACTTAAATGGAGAAAACTTCCACAAAAGTCACAGCACAAGTGCTTACAAGTAGAGATACTCAGACGAACACTCACTTGACGTCATAGTGGATCTACAGCTATATCCATTAGAGGTGGCTATGTGTACTTCTGGAAAATTCTATACTGCTATCTTATACAGAAAGTTCTATACTGCTATCCTACACAGAAAGTTCTATAGTGCTATCCTACACAGAAAGTTCTATAGTGCTATCCTACACAGAAAGTTCTATAGTGCTATCCTATACAGAAAGTTCTATACTGCTATCCTACACAGAATGTTTTATAGTGCTATCCTACACAGACAGTTCTATACTGCTATCCTACACAGAAAGTTCTATACTGCTATCCTACATAGAAAGTTCTATAGTGCTATCCTACACAGAAAGTTCTATACTGCTATCCTACATAGAAAGTTCTATAGTGCTATCCTACACAGAAAGTTCTATACTGCTATCCTACACAGAAAGTTCTATACTGCTATCCTACACAGAAAGTTCTATAGTGCTATCCTACACAGAAAGTTCTATACTGCTATCCTACACAGAATGTTTTATAGTGCTATCCTACACAGAAAGTTATATACTGCTATCCTACACAGAAAGTTCTATACTGCTATCCTACACAGAAAGTTCTATACTGCTATCTTATACAGAAAGTTCTATACTGCTATCTTATACAGAAAGTTCTATAGTGCTATCCTATACAGAAAGTTCTATACTGCTATCCTACACAGAAAGTTCTATAGTGCTATCCTATACAGAAAGTTCTATACTGCTATCCTATACAGAAATTTCTATAGTGCTATCCTACACAGAAAGTTCTATACTGCTATCCTACACAGAAAGTTCTATACTGCTATCCTACACAGAAAGTTCTATACTGCTATCCTACACAGAAAGTTCTATACTGCTATCCTACACAGAAAGTTCTATAGTGCTATCCTATACAGAAAGTTCTATACTGCTATCCTATACAGAAAGTTCTATACTGCTATCCTATACAGAAAATGAAACGTACCATTTGTTTTCATCTTTGACTTTGTAGCACCATTCCGCCATTCTAATAATGGATTAAATAATTTAATCCATTATTAGAATATTAATAAAAAAAATATATTTTAATAACACATAACATTGTCACGTAAAAGTACTCTTATAATGCATAAAATTATAAAAATAATCCAAACAACCGGTTACTTTTTTACATTGCTGTTTTTCCTGTTACTGCTCACTACCAATGGTCACTGCCAATGGTTTTATGACTGCTGTATGTAAATAACCAAAGTTCTGCATATCAACAGTTGTGCAAACAGACAGCATTAGTGGTCACAGTAAATTTCCATGACACTTTCAACAACAGACAAGCTAGCTGTGCTGGAGATTCGAAGTGAACCATTAAAATTTGGTAATAAAAACCTGTATGCAACAGTGATGTGTCTATGTCACACAGGCTGTCAGTGTAGTGCGTATATCACACAGGCCACGAACACCAGGCTCTAACATGGCCAAACCGCGACGAGCAATACGGTTTTCTGCTATTAAACTATGAATGGACATTTTACATTTTCCTATTAAATGTAATGGCTTTCAATACTACCAGTAACAGCAATCTTGAATGGAATACATTAGTCAAGTGAAGAGTGACATGAATGTTCATGGTATACATTAGTAAAGGTTATTCCTGATTTTATAATTGATAAACTTGTTTTACAGATTTAAGAACTATTAATAAACATATTTTACAGATCCATTGCAGGGAACTGGAGCAGATCTCACCATGAACATCCAACCATAACTAGATTGAGTGTTTTCAGGTACATGCAATCGTTGTAAATGCTTGCAATGGCAGAGCACTAGGACTGGAGAAATGTTTATTAACAAGTTATGCTGATAAAACATGCCTAGGTATAATAATAAGTCAGAACACACCCGCAATTATGCACACATGCCTATGCCCCAGATATCATTATTGGGTTAATATTGCCATACGTATAAAGCCAGCTGACATTCATATATTAGTCCAGTTTATTGACGTCAGCAATTGTCTCTATCAATCCAACAGGGATAGATTGCACTCTATCGATGTCAAACAAGCTTGCCTATCATAAAATCAATATGTTCCTTGTAGTGTTATGTTTGATCATAAGTCGGTGACATGCGATAGAGGGGACAGCAATTCACTGTGGTCACATGACACTAGGGTTGGCAGGTTTTTGTAAAAACTGGTAAAAACACATTTAAAAGTTTTCTAACCATTTTTGTCAGTAAAATCAAACCCTTCTTAACTCAATCTGACTGATCTATCAGCAAAATGAACCATTCAAGAATATGTTGTTTCTTTAATGAGTGAACACTACCACCATTATCATTCATTATAAGTTTTTGTCAGCATTTTTTCCCAGAGTTCCCACCAGTTTTTGCTGTTTTTTTACCAGGAAAAAACATTTCAACCAGTATTGAAATAGTGAAAAACCCATGACCATTACTTTCTCCATAATAAATATTGACCTAATTTGTCAGAAAATGACACATTATAAATAAACCACACAGACTGATTGCAAGTGATGAACATTTCATCACAAGTTACTTTGCAAAATACGTTGCAGCTCATGAAAAAAGGCAATTAAAATTTTAAACTGTAATTTATATTAGATGCAACAGAATGCTCTAATTAGCCATAATATTGATCTGCAAAGAGGATAATATTGACAATTCTCCCATGGGACTTAATTTGCCTGCAGATCAATCAAGGTTGCAAACAAATGATGTGATAGTAACTGATAAAACTCTCCACAATGATTGCTATGGTAATTAACCCTGAAATCAGTATGGACACTGACAATCACAGCTGGCTACATTTGTTTGCTCAACTGGCCAATTTCCACAGATCCTGGCCATGTGCCATAGATAAACAATGCACCCCAACTGATGGTCTGGTACCATGCCAACTCACCACATGGCATGCCAGGTAGTTCTCAACTCTCATTCACCATTACTACTTGATAATTGGCAGAGTTCATAAGTCAGGATTTTTACACCAAAGGTAATTTAGAGACTGAGATCACCAGCTCTGTGGGCCCATAGCAGATTTTTCTCCATTTCCTTGTATGGGATCTTTTATTTCCCCTGGTAGGGACAACAAGAAGAAGGGACCAATTGCCTGTAATGTCTTTTCCGAACAACATAGGCAATGTGGGGTAAATGAAATTGGCCAAGTTTCAAAACGGCAGCATGTCGTTTTGAACCCCAGTCCCCTCGACCGAAGGTCCAACGCTCCAACACACCCACATGAATTCTGGGAGGTGCTCAAGCAGGGTTGTTTGATTTAAATCATTTGATTTAAATAATTGATTTAAATCATGATTTAAATCACTTTTTGACTTCCGATTTTTTTATCGCTGATTTATATAAATTTAACACAAATGATTGTTTACAAGCATCGAGACCAACAACATCTGCGAAGGGTGGAACAATGCCTTCATGAAGCTTGTTGGACATGCCCATCCCACTATATGGAGAGCCATTGACAGTCTGCGCAAAGATCAAGCCCTGGTCGCAACTGCCTTGCTCCGTGATCGTCGTGGCAACCTGCCAGCCAAGCGCAGAAGACAGCACACAGTCACCCTGCAGGCCAAACTGCACAAGCTTTGTTCAGACAGGAGCCAGGATATCAAGACCATTCCTGAGGTTCTGATGGGTGTTGGTCACTGGGTTCGATGGAAATAACTTTTGATGTGTTTTACACATAGATATTGCAGTTGTGATAGATCTACAAGTAGCCTATTTTGAAACTTATGTGATTGTGACACTGTGAACTTTATGTTATATGTTATGTTTTCTGAGAGTGTTGGTCATGAGATGTGTTTTACACATAGACATTGCAGTTGTGATAGATCTACAAGTAAAACTTGTAAGAAATGGCAAAATAGTTTTGAATTAAACTGTATGTTAAAATATTTGTTTTTATATTTGTTTTGACAAAAGGAAGAGGGAAGAACTTATTATTTACCATTTAACATGATTTTGTTGCTGTTTTTTCGAAGATGGCTGCCGTGTCTTAGATGCTTTACACTCTGTAGAAGGCATGTAGGGTCATAGCACTGCACCATAGCGCTATACCTTGTAGGATATGTAAAGCATGATTTGAAAGAATCTAACAATACTTTGCGTGGCAAGTTTTGGACCAAGATATTTTCACAGAACAAAAAACATTTAAAAATAATCACTTCTTTTTTCAACAGAAAAACAAAAAAAGGATGCGGATGGTAATGAAAAATGTGCTTCTTTTTCACGTTGCCTTAAATTACTAAGTAAACTAAGACAGTACATGTTGTAAATTATTACACCTACCTCTTCATAAGATCAAGAGTCAAGTGCTAATAAAGCACTGCTGAGTCTGACGTAATGACACTTCTTATGGTAATGACAGACAATAAAGATGTGTCATGTTTACTGAAATAGCAGTGAGAGAATAAAATCTGCACTGGATGACTCTGCGTGGATGTCACGAATGGACAGTTGCGATAATCTCTACATTGTTCAACTGACTGTTGTATCATTAACGTCAATTTAATGTGGTGCAATGTATTTAGTCGATACTATAAGAGATAGGTGGTTACAAATGATAAACATACGTGACTGCATTATAATTAAATGGTTGTGCTGAACTGTCATAACTTATAATTGATTATGTGCTAAATTATGTTTAATTCAAACAGCAGGTCATAGGAAATGAGGAAGACCACAACTGAGGCGGGAGGACTGCACAAATATGGATGTTCAATAGCCAGAGGAGGAGGACAAGGGCACGGAGAAGTCTGCCAACAGGCAGGCGTGGAAGGGGATAACAGCCGGGGAGATGCAGCAGTGCATGAACTGACCTCCCTGGGAGCAATGAGGGAACAACGGAGATCTAACAAGTGGAGATGGGGAACAGCAAAGGGAATATCTCATTATTTGTGCTAAAGGAATTACAGTTATCATTAAATCATTGCCACAGAGAGAAGAAAGTTTACAATAGGCCCCGACATCCAATGGTCATCTGACACGTGTATGATTTCCTTCCTTTGACTGGATGTGGCTGACGTGTCCTGGTATATTTGGATTGTAAAGCTCACAAAGCATGCAGACTGCACACTTCCTGTGTCGCCCCCACACTTTAGCATGCCGTAAATTCGGGCAACAGTATTAACAAAAGAAGAGGATGATCTCACCAACACAATCAAGCGTTGCCTAATCTGCTGAGCTGTGCTTTACCATGACCACTTGACGAAACTGAATAATCACTAATGAATATTTCCCCAAATCACGTGAACATCATCACCCTGACTAGAATAAAATCTTAGCGCTGAGGGTTTGTTTCAGAGTGCCCTTCTCTAGAGTTAATGATTCCATTACAGGCTTTTTCCATTTCACTGTGTGGAATGTTTACTTCCCCTGGCCTAGACACCAGATAAAAGAGACCAACGGCGTTTAGTGTCTCTTTCAAAAGAAAGAAAGGGTTGTCTTCATGCACTGTAAGTCCAATATTCCGCAAGTGGTACAGTCGAACCTCCGTATTATGGTCACCACGGGACCAAGTCAAATTGACCATAATTATGAGGTGACCTTAATAGTGAATATGGGCACTGAAGCATCATGGGACTTGCTGTTCAGGATCGAACACGAGTTATCCACCAGAGGCACCACGGTTTATTTTTGGGAGCCTATATAACCACATGTGCTACGTATCAGAGGATTGTTGAATTTTGCTCCACAATATCACATCGTTTTATTATACACGGACCAAATTTTATCCAATCATGAAAGAGATTTATTAGAATTTGTAATCGTCCATACAAAGTCGATATCAAAATCGGTAATGCAAATTACACCAACCTCGTCGAATGCTGTGTTGATAGCTTGTCGCTTTCTGCTGGCTGGTTCGTTGCTCTAAAATTCATCAAGATATTTCCTTTTGTTTCTCAAAATGTTCCCAACTTGTGATCAGCTGATATTGTGCCGTTCAGCTAACTGCTGATGGCTTTTGCCATTGCTATCTCTGATTACATCAAGCTTTGCTTTTAGACTAAGCTCGTTCCTAACACATCTTTTCGCTGTCACTTCTATTTTGTTTTGGTTCGTTATGCCACTTATTTTGCAACATTTTGCCAACTCTAGGGCCTGCTATTCCTACAAGTGGTCATTGGTGTTTAAGCAAGGGGCACCTAGTAATACACGGTTTCCTATTGTTAGCGTCGATGACTGAGCTGTCGACGGCGCCATGTTTTTTCAATAAAATTTACTCAGCTGCTAAGCTTAGGCTTAAGAATTTGCCTTCAAAGTGTTAACTAAAATGACTGGTGTCTTGCTTTTTGTATTGTTTTCTAAAGTTAACTGGTTACTGTGTAAACACACAAGCACTAGTGCATGGCATCATATTGAGATCGCCTTTGATGGAACAGCGGCCGGCCTGCAACTGCTTGCCGTTGCAGCCACCAAATCTTGGCTTCCCGGCCGTGACTGACCGTAAAGGCGGGGTTAATCTGTGGGCAATTTCGACATTTTGCATTGGGTTACTGACAGTATTCCTGAATAGCGAGGTGACCGGATTAGCGGTACTAACGTCCTATCTTTTACTGTGGAAATCATTTGGGTGACCATAATGGCTGGGTGACTGTATTACCAGGGTGACCATAATGGTGGGGTGACTGTATTACCAGGGTGACTATAATGGTGGGGTGACTGTATTACCAGGGTGACCATAATGGTGGGGTGACTGTATTACCAGGGTAACTATAATGGTGGGGTGACTGTATTACCAGGGTGACCATAATGGTGGGGTGACTGTATTACCAGGGTGACCATAATGGTGGGGTGACTGTATTATCAGGGTGACCATAAACCGAGGTTCCACTGTACTTCCGGATTGCTGCTTTCACATCATCTTCTTCACTTTCGTTTTCACTTCTCCATCCCTCCCATTGGTCTTATACCACTAAATCTTTCCCAAATGCTGCGTGCAAAATTAAGAAATAGATTTTATTAAAACAGAACATGTCGTGTGTCCTTACTCCCATCAAACAGCAAAAATAGATACACATGTTAAGAATTTGTTGTAAATATGGCACTTTTCCCTGTTAATAAACAATTATTTCAGGGTGCAAGAAGTCCCACAATTGTGTACTAAAAACTACATGCACTATATTTGTCTAGACCATCAACACAGAAGTCGAATAATGATCTGTCCCTCACTGGTAGAACCAATAAGACCAACTAAACAAAGTTAGATACCTTTTATCATCAAATTATATTAATTAATAAAATTATATATATATATATATATATATATATATATATATATGTATCCAGTGTAAACGATATATGTGTACCTATATAAAATCTTTACCACCCAAATGTGAATTAATAAACTGCAATTTTTAAATATAATTTGACCATTATCTGTAAACTTATCCATATCGACCTTGCCATTCAACCGGCAATATAAATATGCTACATTCGTACTTATATAAGTAACATTCAAATTATATTAATAAATTATGGTTCGTGAAAACATGTTTAGGTGGTCAAGATGCTAGAACATTTGGCGATGTATTTTAGTTACTTAATATAGCTAGTCTATTTAAACTTATAATGTGCGTATGTGTCTATAAACAGGTTGGTCCCAGATATATGGCGCTATATATGGGCGTCCACCCTCGGATCTAGATCTGGAATTTTTTTCGGACGTATATTCGTGAACTTAAAGTATATGTTAACTTCACATCTTATATAAATATATATATATATATATATATATATATATATATCTTTCTTCTTTCTTGCCCCTCCATGAAAAAATTCCTGTGGACGCCCCTGGCGCTATATAAATGTTAATAATAATAAATAATAATATAGATAAAGTTTATACAGACATTATATCAATTATGATTTATGATAACAAATATCAGACTTTGTAACTTTGATTAAATGAATCCTAACTAGGGGACCTGGAAATAAATTCTTTAAATGTTCACAACAGCTGTTAAACCAACCAGCAATTATTGATTCATAGCAGCTACACTTTCGTGTTGAACCATGAAACATGCTGGCATTTTTAGCTACGCAATGACATCATAATTACCTGCCTGGCTTCAGGCTCTTGATAGTATGTTATAATTGGCAGACATACCCTCTAAAACCTGCCACAGTATGCTACGTTGCAAAAGGTCTATAACAATAACACATGTGAAACTCTTCTTGTTAAATCTACATGACTAGAGCTTGACTAGAACAGTACAGGTCCTGTAATATCATTGTCACTTTTACATCAAAATCTTAACAATGCATCTTTCGCCTTTGCAATAATCTGGGTGGCTAAGATTTGTGTAAACCTTTCATTTTTTTAGCACCAAAAAAAGGTAAATTTAGATAACAAGACTCAGAGAATTGTTTAAATCGAAAAGAAAACATTTTCAGTCTACCACAATTTTTTTACAGAACTTTGAAACAACATTAAATTTTTTCCCTAAAATCTTCAAGAATCCATGAAAAATGAAGAGGCACCTATCTTTATGAACTACAACTAGAACTAAAACAACTGGCAAAAATCCAGCATTTTCTTCCTTCCTTCCGCGGTTGGCTATAACAAAATATAGGACAGGGACATCGGGTTCAACAGCTAGGGCTATCAGACTGTATCAGTCAGGAACAAAATATCGCAATGAGCAACTATAAAGAAACAGCTGCAGCCACATGTGATGTGGAGAGATTCACGTCAGCTCCCAGCGACTCTCAAACACTTGCACTAAGAAAACATTTCTCGGAAATAAACCACAAAATATGGCACATGAAGTCTGGTTTTTACCTTTACATAACCCGATACTGTTGAACCTATCTGCTGAAGCGAATTATGTTTCTATTAAAAATAGTGTGATAAGAGCAAATGTGTGTATCAGAGACAAAATCGATAGTCTGTGAGAGTAACATGGTTAAATAAAAAAAAAAGATGGATTCATCCCATCAGATTAGTGTAAATGCACTAAAAACTGTTGGTAATGTTAGACATGGAGGCCTTAAACGCAGCTACAGATGAGGCTTTCCTTTCATTCTTGTTACTGCGAATGTAAAAATAGGACGAGCTTGAGATAGGCCCAGACATCATTGGAGACTACATCAACAGGCTGTGAGAGAAAATGGTTAAATATTCAAAAGAAGTTGGATTCATCCCATCGAGATTACACTAAATGCACAAAAACACGGTTGGTAACATTATACATAGATGTGTTAGATGCACAGCTTTGTAAAGGAGGCTTTTATCTCTTTTTTCACGCAAAATTAAGATGAGAACGTGATGGAGAAAGACATCACCTGAGTACACAGACTATTGAAGAATTCTACGAGGACACTGTGACTGTCAAGCTGAGATGTAGGTAACTGGATCAGCAACGCCAAGGATGCTAAAAACAGGGACAGTGTCGACTCAGCAGCAGATGTCATCATCACAAGACCAGGTGTCACCATGTCATGTGACCTTCAGCCAGACGACTGGCCAACAACTAGGCCAAATATTCCACAGGGGACTATCAAATAGAAAGGGACTGTTCCAGCACTGCAGCAGCAGCAATTAAATTATGAATATCAAAACATCAATATACCTATATATATCTGAACAATATCAAAACATCAATTATATATATATATATATATATATATATATATATATATATATATATATATATATATATATATATATATATATATATATATATATAATTATATATATGACAGTATAAATGACATTACACAATTTGTTTTCATTGGGGCAAGGCATTAGCAGGTGTTTCGTTGAATTACCATCATACATCATGTATTCTTCCAAAACAACATCCCTTGTTTATTTTCATCTCATCTAGTATAAACTACTGTTACTATGTCCATTATAAATTCTTGACCATCGAAATATGCTTTAACGAACCACAATTTTGAAATACAATATGACCATTATCTGTCTACGAATATATCGACATTGCCGATTGGCAAACATGATATTCGAGTGTAACCACTCAAATAAAACTGATAATGGCTAAATGATATCATACAAATGTGGTCCATTAAAACACATTTAGGCAGTTAAGAATAAATGCAGTTTATAGATTATATAACATTGTTTTACAATACAACAATCACACTGTGCAGCTGTAATCTCCCTGCTGCAGCTTTGCAGACACAGCTGAAACTGTTCACGTCAACATGAGAGAAATATTGATCCAGTCTGGATGAGATGAAGCCAAAGTACGCTGCCCGCTGAAGCAACATTCTCTACCTCCACAGTACAAAACAGACAGTGTACAATATGGAGCAATCAATCAAATGTGAACATGTTTCTTCACATCTGTCAGTACAGAACAGTGGACAAAGAAAAATAAATACAAACACTGGAGATAAATTGTAATCGATCAGGTTTTCCCATTCCTATTTTTTGGTAAACGTGCAATTGAAGCAAAAACACGTTTGACAAGTTAGGTTCAGTCTTGAAATTAAAACAGAATTACCTGTTTGAGTGAAAAATAAATTAAATCCATGGAAAGCTAATGCTGTGACTAATTGTTACAGTAGTTTATACTAATTACTGAGAATTAATTAAATTACATCCTCTTGCGTGAGTTTTTTTCAGAATGCACATACTTTATATTTATATGTACATCTGCGTTCACCTGTAAGTATGTGTAGCATTATTAAATAAATATTAAATTATTCATTCACAGTTGAAATTATAGCATAATAACTACTGTCAATAATGGTCAATTAACTTCAACAATAAGACCATTATAGTCACATACAGCTTCTGCAATATCTTTTCAGATTAAGAATTTGGGGAAACCATTGGCATTAATAGGAAAAATTTATTATACATTCAGCACAGTCCACGCCATGCAAAACTGGAAGTCAAACATGAGCTAAACTGAAAGTGAAACTACAACATGTTTCTGACATTTCTCCCTATCCTAAAACTACTGCCCCACAAGAGACTTCAAAGCATCAGAGAGAGGCCAGTATTTACTGCTGGGTACTGGATACCTTACTGGACATGTGCTAATCCAATCTACTTATGTCAACACTGGGATTCTAAGAGTTCATACAAGGCAACACTGCTCATAACAGCAACTCTATTAACTTGATCCAAGGGCTGTCTGTCAGATTCACTGTCTGTCCAAGGAAGAAGGTCACTTGATCTTGGCACCAGTTCATGTTTGTGATGATCTCACTCCATATTTCCTTTAGTACCTTGTACAAATTATCTATGAGCTGATTGGGCTTATGCTTACCTAGCACTAGCAATGTGAATGTTTACAAATAAAAATGACAAATGGTTCCTAACGGCAGTTTACATATGACAAATATTATTTGCCTTCTTTGACCCCCAGGAGGCAATATGAGGTGTCAATTGGCTGCTAATCTACCCCATGAATGCTGACATTGGGATTAATTATGTTGATTGACAGTGGTTAGGTTTCATGCAAAATGTTTACATGATATGCCTTGATGGACTTAATCTATATCAGTCAACATTCCAAAAGCTGCAAAATTAGTGGGATACTGGTATCTGCCTGACTATTACAATCATGACTAGACTCCAGCAGTACACCCATCAATACACACATCTTATACAAATTCCAGTTTGTGGTAGTTCTGATTTATTGATTCCTGCAGTTTCACTCAGTTCTGGGAATGTTCTATCCTTGGGTGATCTGTCTGGCCATAGAACTAGATTGCTAGTGTAGTATGGCTAAAGTTATTTCCATTCACAGAATTTCATAAAACAGGAGAATTTCGTAGAAATCCCTTTCCGGCCAGGTGATATGCAATTCCTGGGAAAGTTCTTGAAATGTCCCATCCACAGACATAGTTTTATCACGTAACATGTAGCTACTACATGTCTACAGGTGCGCATGTTTTCTAATTACTAGCAAGAATGCCCATGCCTGTAAAATGTCAGGATACACGACATTATCACAGAAATATCCATCTATGCCTTTTTAATGGTGTTGCCAGTCAATATATTGATGGCTTCTTGAAATTGCGATGTAATTCTGGCCATCATAGTAACATCTAGCGACATATGACATAATTTTGGACAATCGAAGAAAAGACACGACATAGTAATAACTACAAAAGGTAACTTGATAGTTCGTAGAAATGATAACAGGGGGGTGAATTTTGAAGAAATAAAACCGGGACGACCCAATCATGGATTCGTAGATGACCCGATCGTGGAGTCATAGATGACCCGATCGTGGGGTCATAGATGAACCCCTGAAAGTTGGGAGCCCGAGATACAAGGCATCTAGGAGGAGTAACATAACATACATGTGAATACATGTATACATAAAATGTATATATGTACATGTATACATATATGTACATGCACGCACGCTCACACACACTCATATATATATATGCTATGCATGCATACAAATGCAAATGGCAAAACAATATCAAACTGAGAGAGCTATTCCTGCCCCCTGTGGATGGGTGATGGATATCAATCCTTCTCTGGAGGATAATTACTAGAGGACTTATGGATGCCTGTCAAACCACAGCCTAATATAGCATATATGGATTCATCGTTCAATAACAATGCTAAATGTGTCGGTTTAATTATATTTTCTCTATCGTCTTCCACAATCCTAGCAGCGAAGTTGCCCAGTAACTTTTGCAATGCCCTGCCATTCTGGGTAATGTAATCTCTAAAACTATTTCACCCACATACACGTCTGTAATTTTTTACGAGTTAATTGAAAAAAAAATACCCAACATGTGTTCTAAATTTCTTTAAAACTGGAGGGGGTTGAAACTATTTTGGGCTTTCCTTGGTTGATTTCATATCTTAGTTATATTAATAAATTTAGGCTGATTTCATACTTGACTTATATCAATAATATTGTTGTGTGTGCATGCTTCATGTCTAAAACATACCGCAAATATTAGTTCCTGACATTTTAAGTGTCCATTCAGTTTGATCACCTGCTTCTAGTTTTTTCTTACATGCAATGTTTCTGCCTAATGTTGTATTTGCCCACAGGAAGGAGGTTCCCACCTGTATGGCTGGCATCATATTCCTGCTAGTCTGGGAGTGAGAGGTTTTCATATTACAGCCCACTTGGATAACTCACTTGGAGACATTCTCTTTGACAATGTGACAACAGGGGTGTCACTGGGGAAATACACAGCACAGGGCCCAATGATTTTATATCTGACAAACTGATAACGCTGTGTGTATTGCTATATTGACACTTCCAGTACTTTGGATGAACCTAATCCCACATTTGGTTGTGTTAGAACCAAACAGGCAAACTAAAAGATATGTGATTGATACTGACACTAGCAGTGTCTGTTATTTCACTGAATTATTCATTTCCCACAATTATGGTGCACCCCCACACACACCCACACATGCATAGATGACATTATAGCCTCTGTCTCCTGGGCTCTTGCAATGTCATGTGTCATTAATTTGTTTCTCTTTCCCTGAAAAACACCAGTCAGCTTTCTCTCATTAACATCTTTTTTACCATTACTGACAATCATTAAACTGAGTAACAGTAACATTTCATTGCAACCTGATGAATGAAATATATCATAAAATGGTTTTTATGGTTTTCATACTGTACACAACGTCATTGGGCCATTTTTGCCTAACAATTGACAATCTGCCACATCTAACAGAAGAAATGGACATACCTCATATAGTCCACCTGACTATTACGACCTGTAACACTGTTAAACAGCACAGTCATTGTCATAATGCCCTCTGACATCAAGCAACAACCATAACGGGAACAAAGAGCGCATGCCAATCACTGACATCAAAGACAGGTGTGTCACGCAACCATTAATTTATGTTAGTTTTCAAAAGCTTCTATTAAATACTATGAATCATTGTCAAAAGCTGTAGTTTAAGTGCCCAATTTATTCACTTCGCCTGTTTTGTTTTCCCACACACATAATATTATTATATACATGGAATGCCAAATTGCTTATCAGACTGGCACATCTTACCTAGCTGCATAGCAATCTGCAAGTGTGATATTATCAGCTGGCTTACCTTGTTTTATTTATATCATAACATTTCACATGTTAAACTGGAAATGTCAACAAGCAGCACTCCAACTATTGTGGTCAGTTGTTGATTGTGGCACCTTCCGAAGATTAAACTGTTGTTATTTCAAGTCTGCGTTGGCTGATGGAATGGCTTTCTAAATATTGATACTAGTAATCCCTATCTCAGAGGTTCAATAATTTTACAGACTGTTGGGAAGACTCCCCCCACACACACACCAAAGTAGCTCAATCAATTATTCATATATGCTTTTGAACAGATGTGTTATCATTAGTAAGCATCTTAAATCAATCTTCAACAAAAGTACAGTCAAGCGATTAAATTTGTAAGTAAATTAATTCATGAGATACTCAAGTGTGAACACTTGAGTGTGCTAATCAAACTGTCTCACTTCTGAAGTTTAACACTTTGAACACTTATTCAAGTATTATCTGATCCACACAAAACTAACCGGTCCACATGACTTAGAACATTTGTGTTGAAAAAACATTGGTGTGCCTTGGTTTTTAAATTGTTTGTCATGTTTTCCTATAACTGTCATGTCTACATGCTGCAGCACTAGACAGCAACGAATCCGTGACACAGCCCATCTCTGTTATTACGGATTGTTCTTTCCCTTTGGTAAATCAGATAGATTACCAGCTCATCAGGTGAAAGCATGGTTGTCAGCTAATGACTTGGCGAACGAGGCAGATTGTGCACACGGTTGTCTGTACAGAAAGATATGCCACCAACTAGGTGTAATCAGTGAATCATTTTTGCAAATTGAGACACATATCCCAAGTCTGCTCAACTTTAATAAAAACAGGCTACCTAAGTCCTTTCAGAAAAGAATAGGCATTGCGAGTTTAATTCTAAAAATCACATATTGCCAGGTCGGCGGTTGCATGCAATTTGTAATCGTTAGTCTGAGTCACATTACATATACGACAGACAAATGAAATATTGAACAGGCAAGTTAAATATTCAACAGGCATTTTACAAGGCCACTTTGCAACGTCACTATTTCCAATGACTGATTTAGATTAGGTTTGTCAATGAGTGCAAATCCTTCCTTCACAAAGAGACAACTCTAGAAATACTCACTGAATCAATATGTTTGGCAAACACAACCTGGTACAATTGTCAAAAAGAAAGGTCTTGTGAAATGGCAGGATTCTACATGTCATTGGGTACACAGGAATGTCATTCTTGGTCCAGAATTCAGACATACAAGTGCACTGTACTAATCCCTTGAGAAGTGTTAAGTACATTTAAGGCATATAGCATCTCATGCTTACACAAACAGGTGACAGATTAGCAAGTGGTCTAGTTGAAAACAAGAGAAATATTATTGATTACACCAGTCTGACAAAACAACAAGAAAATAAGTATGATCAGTTGAAGTTAAATATAATATTTCTTTGTTTTAGTCAATCTGACCAAAATATGATTTGAAATTTTTTTCATCAAACTGCCTGAATTTTAATCTGCTTATTAGTAGTGGATACATTGCCTCTTGAGTCGTGACAAATTTAAGTATGTATTTATTTTGTTAAACATCTGATTAAATTATGAAGATTGTACAAAATATTTCACCACATCGATGAGTAGCATTGGCCATGATATTGCATGCTGTAAATACAGGGTGTTATAAATATTATTGGCAATGTATACTTCAGTACCCAAAATGCAATCATTAATGATAATCAGATGCCCCTCCCCCTACTTCCACATCATGCCAATCAAGTTTATTGCCCGTTTAACCCCCTCCCTGCCAGTGTTGGCAATTTCCCGGGAAATAAGAGTATTTCCCAGGACGGTGGGAAATACTGGGAAATATCGGGAAATACTGGGAAATATGGAAAGTATGTTCTTACCTGGTTATTTAACACTTGATGCCATGACAATTTGTTCATGGGTCATATGGCTCATCATAAATAACCCATTATCTATCTTATCTATATCATGATCCCTTACTCTTAGGTACAGAAGTGTCATTTCACAAAAAGGTGTCAATCTTCATTGTCTTTTAAAAATACAGTGGTACAAAGACAGTGAATGACAGGTATACATGGCTTCATCTTTACACTGTTACTCAAGCATGTACCAGGTATGGTTCCAGTGTTTGTTTAAGAAGAGTCATTTAATTGATTAACAAAAGGTGTCAATTATCTCCACAGTGACAGTCCACAGACATGAGCTTAAAACAGTTAAAGGGGGTGCTAGTTGTCAATTTGCTGTCAATTAGTTTCACAGCCAATCACAGGAATAAGTGCTAAATGGCTTCATATCTTGCTAAGGTATATAAGGTTTCAGTAAATTTTGTCAGAGCACATGCATATTATACTCTCAGTCTAGCAGCAACTTAACCATGAAAGCCAAGAATCCAATATGGGGTTTCTACACTATTACCGTAGAAGGAAAGAAGCAAACTGCGAAATGCAACGACTGCCAGATTATTGTTGGCCGGGACGAAACAGTTTTACACCTTCAATTAACATACTAACATACACTTCAATGTAATATAATCATATATACAAATAACAAACAAATTAAATCAAATTAAACAAAAAACATATTAAAAATTCTTATTTCCCAGTATTTCCCACTTTGAAGAGTATTTCCCGGGGCGGGAAATACCGGGAATTACCGCCGGGAAATACCACCCCCGGGAAATACCGGCCAACCCTGCTCCCTGCTATACATTCTGCAAGGCCAATTCACAACCCCATCTGTCACACATCACACACATGCACAAACTGGGCACTAATTTACTCAGGTATCGATCAGCTCCGAACTATTGATCAAACCAGCCATTAATCAGCTGGGTTGTACTAAAGCATTTACCGTAAAATTTTGTATTAGGTGTATAAATATCAGAGAGGTATATATTATAATATACGTGGTGGATTGTATAAGCAGAAATGTCTACTGATGTTGTATTCTACTTTCCGCTGCCTTTGCACGTTTAAATCGCCACCTTCAATATATATCTTAATTTTGTCTAGATTTACATAATGTTCAAGAGTAATAATTTCTTTGGAGCCCACTTTACAAAATGATATGCACAGATGTTATAAAAATAATACCAACTGTTAGAAGTCAGTATCTAGAGCATGCATTTTTTTTAAAGAGATGTTAAAATTAACTACAGACCTTCCATATATAAATTAATAAAATAAACATTTATTGTATTTATATTAGTAAGCCGTTATGCTAAATAATGTGTATCCAAATTGACGTCCATACGCAACATATGTGCGCCATCTGGTGGCAAATGTACGTTTCGATAATTGTATTTTGTTTCATTCATAACATTTTGACAACGGCATACATAATTAATGCATATTCGAAAAGATGAATGAATAACACGTTGGGCAGTCTTGGCTATACACTAGCATGCAAGACTACTAACATACCGGCTTTGTGGCAGCCTAGCGGCGTAGCGCGCGTCTAGACTGCGAGATGAGGACCGGTATCGATCGTTTTTGCAGCCGGCAGTCGCGAATCCAAATGCGCAGCACACAGATGGCAGACACGACGGGAAAATAGTAGTAATAATAAAAATGGTACCTACCCAACCCCCATTTTCTTGTATCCAAGACTGTAGATTACTGTCCACGTAGATAGCTACCCACTCGACAACGTTATCCACAAGAGGCGGCATTTCTTTTTCGACGCACTGAACAGCGAGGGCTCCGCCGAACGAAAACAACGCCACGATCCGCCCCCACTTGATCCCGTCGCTAAACAGCTCGTTGACAATCGCCACGAAGGTCGGCTGGGCATTGTTCGGCGTTATATGTAACTGGTTACACATCTCCTGGAACACTTCCGTGTAACGGGTTTCGAATTCTTCGCCAAGGAGACGCATCGCCCGTTCGACTTTAGTGGGTACGGCTGGCAGCTCCGGGCACGTCGACCATCGCAAGCCCTGCTTCTGCAGCCTGAAGTTGATGTAGTCGGCCACCAAACGTCGCGTTTCCATGCCTGTCGTTGTCGCAGCGGTGCCCGTCGTTCTCATGCCGGTTTCATATCATGTCCCCGCTGAACTATTACAAAGATTTTGCCCCCGATATCGTCCCCTCTCCGTGATAGTTACCCTCGACCTGTTCCCATGGTGGCGAAAAGCCTAGTGCTGATCTGAAGCGCCTCGATATCACTCCATCGCTATGGTGCTGTCACCTAGCGGTACCCGACCCACTCATTCGCATAGTAATTCATTCATAGATAATTATCGGCCGTCCTGACGGTTGATGTATTCTCTCTCGCTGCTTATTTATTATTTCCACATATTGCGTGCGGATGTGATAGCGTGCTAGTCACACACCGCATAGAATAGTAAAACTCAACCATGCTAGGGTCTCCAATCATTCCATGGCGGTCAAGGTGTATTGAGATCGTGTTTAATAATGCACGATCAAAGAAACTTGAATGGACGAGGCGGTTGGCAATCAACATATTAGACGCGAGCGTAAGAAATTGTCATGAACGAAAAAACGCGTGCATTTCCCAAAGCAACAAGACTGCTTACTAACACAGCCACGCAACAGTACGTGAACACGCACATTTCAAATCGACGATTATCGTATAGGGATTAACATTTTATGTAGGCTTGCCAATGCAGGACCTACTGAGACCAAACATGTTCAGTCGCTAATCCACGGGGTTCGGTGGGGCTCATCATAAACATTTATATGTCGAATCCCAACCCAGTGGCGTGTTTAGGGGGGGGGGCTTGGTCCATGCCCCTGTGGCTTGGTGTTTTTCCCGTATATTTCCGGTGCGCAGCTAGGCCTACAAAAAAATTAAGTAATAAATATAAGTATTACACTTCAGACGCGTCCTCTGGGTTTTTAATGGGGTGGTTTCGGGCGCACACAATCAGCTGGGGATTTCTGGGATGATTTCTAAAAAACGTTACAGTTGAAACAAATTATCTCAAAAAAGGGGTTCGTTCGAACCCCCTGAAAAACAATGAGAAATGATTGCCTTTTTTCGACAATTTTATTGTTATGCAACATGTAATAGCATCGTTACTTCCATTGTGTTTACTTACTTGGGCCCTTAACTCCTCCTGGAGCATAGGGCATCCACAACATTTCTCCTGTCTTGGGCAATCCTCTCCAGTTGTTGCCAGCCATTCCCTGTTTGCTTGATGTCTGCCTCGAGGTCACGTCGCCAGGTGTTTTTTGGTCTCCCCCTCTTTCTCTTGCCTTGGGGGTTCCACGTATTGTGTTTGCCTATTGTTGTTGTTGAAATAAAGATTCATCCATTCATTCAACATGGTAGCATGTTAAACTAATGGGTGACAAAGTTTGCCCCACTTTGGCTTTGGCCTCCCCCTTTGCGATATCCCAGTTATGCCACTGCCACCTCCTTAGTTATTTACACCTGATCGTTTTCGTTTTTCTCGTCAGATAATACTCGGAGTATATGCGACGTACTGTGTTAAAGCGCGTCCCCTGATAATGCAATTTGGCAAAGGCGTCTACGTATATTAGGCGTCAGTTACTGAGCCACCACGCAAACCCCCTGCACTGTCTCTGATACCAGGTGTTCATCGCTGAAATATAATCGATATGCGTAGGGGGGAGGGGCGTGCGTGCGTGCGTGCGTGCGTGCGTGCGTGCGTGCGTGCGTTCGTTCGTTCGTGACAGCGTGACTGCGTGCCATGTGGCATGGCTTCCTTCTGTCGTCATATGGTTCTCTCTAATCACCGATGCGTTCCCATTTTAATTAACAAAAACACTGACTACTATTTTCTTTTCAAATATTCCTGGAAACGCTTAATCAATAACGCCGTGTTCGCAGCATAGGTCAAATATGAAGGAAGAATCGCACCGGTTGTCATAAGTGATAGCTTGCGTATAAGTATAGCTGTGTTCTGAGAGAGATCGCGGCAGGAAGTGGGCGGTGGAAGGTTGGTTCTAAGGAAATGGCGGGAGGTTGACCTCAACAATAGGTGGGATGTAGTACCGGTGGGAGATGAGATATGGACTCTCAAAAGTGACGGGAGGCTGACCTCCAAAACAAGTGGGATATGGAAGGTTTACCCCAAATAACAGGTGGGAGATGGAAGGTTGACCACCAAAACAGGTGCGAGCTGGGAGGTTGACCCCAAAACAGGTGGTGGATGGGAGGTTGACCCCTAAACAGGTGGGAGATGGGAGGGTTACCAAAAAAAAGGTGCGAGATGGAAGGTTGACCACCAATCCAGGTTGGTGAGGGGAGGTTTACCCCAAAAAAGCAGGTGCGAGATGAGAGGTCGACCCCAAAACAGGTGGTGGGTGGGAGGTTGGCCCCAAAGCAGGTGGGATATGAGAAGTTGATCCCCGAAATACTGTAGTTTGACGATGGGATGTTGACCCCCCCAAAAAAAAAGATGGGAGATTGACCGCAAAACAGGTGGGAACTAGATTGGAAGTTGACCACCAGAACAGATGGGATGTTGAGACCAGTCATACAACACACTCTGTTATATTAGTAAATTAATTTCGTTATCCAAAACACATAATGTGACATTAATTATACGCGTAAATAGAATGAACCTTATCGGTGGTGCAATCACATATGTCTTCGGAACGGCAACAGCAGCTAGTTGATTGGCAGGACAGAAACATCGTTTCGCAAGGAGATTTGGGCAGAGACGTCCTGCCCATGATGCACCTTGTGGTGGTGCCATCTGACGGTAACAGCCATACCATGCGCTTTCAGCCTGATTCTATTCGCCCAGTTTACGAAGGGAATTAAACAACAGTTCTTTCTCATATCCAATCTGCACTGTTCATTTGCAAACGCTACTTCGTGCCATCTAGTTCTACAACAGTTGTCAAGTTTGAAGAAGATAGACCTTATTCTCAAACGGGAGTCTTTCACAACTTGACCGTATAATTATATAGACGTCTATAAATATATATATATATATATACATATATATATATATATATATATATATATATATATATATATATATATATATATATATATATATATATATATATATATATATATATATATATATATATATATATGGTGTATCAGCTTTGGAAATTGCTTATTCGCCCTTCGTTATATTCTTTCTAGGTTATCCACAGCCTTCTTGCAATATGGCGACCATGCTTGTATAATAATGCTATGTTCTAAATGAGACCTACTATTGTTTGTAGGAGGGTATATTTAGCTCCTTCTTCTTTTATGTTTATATTTCTCATAATCAGCCCAATTAATACTCTTTGATTCCACAACCCCACATGGCTCTGTAACTTTCATGTCAGCACTAACTGTTACTCGTAAACGTCCTTTGATCACACGTTTTATTATTATATATTCTACGTCTGATATACAGCAGCCATTCTACAGTAATGTAAATATTCGAATCTGAGAAGTACGCAGTCAGAAGTGCAGCTGATTCCGTTAGAAATACGATTTTATTATTGTTTACATCTTTAGCTAAGACGTCTAATATTCAGTAGTGATCTTTTTGTACATAATTTGATGATAATTTGTTATGATGATAGGCGCAATTGAACATATCTACATAATAATATATTTACACCAAATGCGTGTGCGGATTCGTGTGCGTGTGTGTGTGTCTGGTATTTTGTAATTTTGTTTAACGTAATACTCCGGGTTGTCCAATGACTCTTGGTGTCGTTTGGGCCATTAAGAAACTGAATTCTGACCGTCACAGCAACGTCGAGACAGACACCACAAGCAGTATCACGACTGTTGCATATATGTAGGGTGCATGACAGGATTGATTTCCTGTATCGTGTCATCGAGTGTGTTGGGTCCCTCATGCAGACGTTTCCCCATCTATCATCTTGCCTACCATTTTGTAGCTGACGCAGATCACCTGGCATGTCGACTCGGAACATTTCGAACAACTGGACAATCTAGTGTCATATTCACCCACTGTCGAGGGGTGAGATACTGGGCCACATAGGGATTCTGAGCTACGAATATATGTGTGTCCACTTCCTGCAGCAAGTGGTCCACGAACGGCAGATACATTGCCCTCATCCAATACTGGCTGGGCGTGTCAGTTAAATCAGCGGACACGTTCTCACGGACGTACGGTGTCTCTGTCTACCAACATTGCGCGGTTTGCTCGCCTCAGTGACAACATTAGCGTCTGGATTTGTCGTCCCCATCTTCTTCCAGATATCCCAGGGCAGTAACTACAGCAGTGAATGCAGACTTGAGTGTACACAGAGTGTTCGCACGACTGGACCATCTTATCTCACAGACCGATTGCAGATTAATTATGTTGTTTATGCCAGCTTGCGCATCCTCGTCTGACTCGAGCTCAGACTGTAAGACATGTAACCTCTTTTGATGGGATGGGATCCCAGAGCTGTTATTTATGCAAACGACGCCAAAAGGTTTAACCCCGTAGACAGAAGGTACCACCCATTGACATCTCAAAAATGCGTTGCTGCCTCTGGGGTGGGGGTTGCCGAAATGACCCATCGAAGGGGGTAATAAAAATATATTTATTTATTGAAATGACGCCAAAGCTAAAAACAGTGTCAAATGTTCACTTGGGGTTCCCTGAGCATTAAATGACCAATGCCAGCAATCTTAGGTGGGGATTCCCCCGTCAGCAACCACAAAAGGGTGCAAAAAGGAGGCATTTATTTGTAGGAATGACGCCAACGCTAAACAGTGTCACATCTTTCCTTGCCTTTGGGGTTCACAGTAGTCAAGTTAACAATATGTCCTTTGCAGTGAGTGTAGATAGTGCCGGTTAGGCCCTATGGATATCTGATTCGTGCTTGCACTCCACGATGATCCATATTAGTAATGGACTATTCGATTTCTGGGGGCGGGTTGGGTTTTTTAAATATTGATGTAGAAGCACATGCGTACGTGCGTACGGTTATCTACGCGCCGGGTTGATTGACCTGGCATTCCTTCCTTGTTTACAAGTCTCGGACACTGCTTTTTCTTTGGTTGAAAATGTAACGCTTCGCTTTTATATCATCGCCAGTTTTTTATATGTTTTTCGGTCCCTTGTCCCACTATTGAAAATAACCCAAGAACAGGGTGTAAATAAAGGCAAACCAGTGTAGTTCATTTTATTTATTCCACAGGTACTTAGACTATTAGTGTTCACACCTATTAACAAAACATTAACATTGTGCATGAAGAGCCGAATTGCATGAAGCCCACAACTATTTCGCGGAGTTACTCAACTATCTCGTGGAGTTACTCAACTATCTCGCGGAGTTACACAACTATCTCGCGGAGTTACTCAACTATCTCACGGAGTTACTCAACTATCTCGCGGAGTTACTCAACTATCTCGCGGAGTTACTCAACTATCGTCACCCGAATCGGCAACTGAGGTCGGCCTCTTTGTATTATCTGTACCGGCTTCGCAGACGGTATCGCATGACGATCGTCGATTAGCTGTGGCCGCGGCCAGTCTGTACAATCGGTTGCTCAATTCAGTGAGATCAGCGAAGACACTGCCGCAACATAAAACACCTTTAAAAACACATCTTTTTGCAGCAGTTTTGATATGCTGATGTGAACATTTCTATATGCATGTATTATTATTATTTTATTTTATTTTATATATTATATTATTTAGGCCTATGGTAGGATTATTTGGACTATATTTTATATATTTTATATTGGCATTGTTTTTAATAAAATAAACATATATTTTAATATATTTTTTATATAATTAATAATATTTTAATAAGTCATGATTGCATGTATTTAAATCGTCTGAGAGCAATCTTGATCGATTGGGCACTATATAAATACTTTTATTGTTATTATTATTATCATAACATAACATTTTTGGCAGGACTCGCCGTTTTCTCGATTTTCCGCGTATCTACAAACCGTTTTCTCGAGAGGACTAGTTTAGTAAACAAAGGCCAAAGTATGTTACATAAATTGAGTTTGGATAAATAAATTGAGTTAGCATTTCCATATCCTATTGGCAAGTATAGAAATATATGTACATACACATATATTTTAATTTGGCGAGCGAATATTGCCAGAATAATACACTCGTGACGTAGGGTTATCTGACAGTATAGCGCGGCACATGACATTAAATTGTTTTGTGTTCAACAAGGTTTTTGTTTCGCTGTAACGTCAACCAAGGTTACCGTTAAGTCAACCCTGTTACGCCCATACATAGGTAACAGGGTTGGCAACCAATATATATGTAATGCATGCAACACTACAACACCTGCCACCCTCTTTCGCCTAATCACTGTTTCCAGCCACAATGCAGTGCAATCACATAGCAATTAAGATTGACCAGTAATTTGATTTGACAGTTATATCATCATTATCTTTGGGTAACAATGTGATCGACTTGACACATATGTATCACCACTGGCACTGCACCAACTTTATCATACATAGTCATAGACGTGGACAGTTGTGGAGTGGAATAAAAGATTGTTTGGCTGGGCGACGTCGTTGTTTATGATTTCGTACGTTACTGCAACTGTGCACTTGAGAAACGTGGCATTGTTTCAAACAAAAACGAACGTTATTTTGTTTCTAGACGCAGAATCTGCACATCAAATGTAAGTTATGATTTGTGGCAGTGGTGAAATGGTTGGGAGTTTATGTACCGTTGTATCATCTAGTGGATAATTATGTTATCAACGGAAATTTTCCCGCGTTAACATGAAGGGACAAGTCATTAGTTTGTTGTTTGCACCCTTAACATACCGTCATGGACATGGAAAATGCCACATTTACGGACTGTGACACTTGTGCTGTGTACAGGCCTTCATTTTAATTGTTGGTTGTCAATGTGAACGCGTCAGTGACGGAAGGATCCCCGGTGCACGAAGATGGAATCCTGTCGGCTTGGGCGACAAATCGCCGAACCAAACACGTTCGATATTGATAGCATTTGGTGAGTTTTGCATTTTCTAACTCAATCTTTACCACATTTCGCCGCCAACTTGTCATTCTTCAGTCGTCTGAATTGTTACAAATTAAATTGCAGACTTCTAAGATGACCGAAGCTTCATGGTACTTCGGTACACGAGCGCACGCGTTGTTTATAATTGTATAACAACGGCGTAGTTTTCGCTTCGCCAGATATTGCCTCATCTTGTGATCTCGCATGGACACATTAGATACGTCATTAGGCCGATATAAAATCATATACCATTCACTGGGAGTATAAACGTCTGACAAAAGTTAACTTTTTCGAAGAAAAATGATGCATTAACAGGTTTTTGAGACTTTTCATATATCTAGTTCGACATTAATCACCAGGTGGCATTACTGGTACGACAAATCGGTGCATTTTGTAAATACGCCACATTTAACTTTATCGGACGAAAATGTCCGCAACTGTTCGTAATAATCACTACAAAAAAGTAATCGAACTTTTTTGCCTTATATGTAATATGTTATATCAATATGCCGTTTTCAAAGAAATCTGGCTTCCTTTGCACTTCAGACTTTTAACTTTAGCCCCGCTTTCTTTCCATCGGCATCGTTCAACATTGTCATTGCCATGGCATTGGTGAGTAGTTCACTCAAACGAACTTTTCTAACAACTTGTTTGTACTCTATAGATGAAATAACTGGTAGTTGTTTCGAAAACAGCATGTTCTATTTCGTAAAAGGCAAATATCACACCGACCAATACACTCATGTTATGTGACCATGATCAAAAAATTATACTTGCTGTGTAATAAACAAATAAAAATTAACAAAAACTAAACATCGTTAGCCATAGTCTCGCTTACCCGACTCTCGCTCGCCTTCGTGAATTCTCCAGGAAAAGAGTCTGGCCGCAGAGGTGTGGTCTCATTGGCATTCACTGTCACCACTCCATTTTGTGCAGGTGTTCCCATGAAGTGCCATCAGCCAATCAGCTTCATTATCGAGATGCTACAGTAAAAAATTGTTTGCCTGATTTAACTGTTTGCCTGAATTGCATTGTATAAACAGATAAAAGTTCACTCTTATTTTATGAATTAGCCAAATGCTTGGATGACATCGTAATTAGCTAATTATGTATGCGCCCAGTATCTGGGTGCATACATAATTTCCGTCACAATGAAAAGTACACTTTTGTCCAGGTAAATAATCAAGGCTATGTTTGCCAAGGTTTCGCGACGTGTGAAGTTCTCAGGTGGGTTTAGGCCACAATTATTTTTCACATAGGCGATCATTATGACGTTTCTTCGGATTTCTGGAAATTGTCCTACAATGTCTATAAAAAAGGGTATATAATTAAATTAGATATCAGATTATATGTGTAAAATAGTCACACAATTTGTCTGAAAATGTTGGTGTTATGGATGGTGTGAAATGTGCTGCCCAGCAAACATTTTACAAAGCTTATTTAAATATTATAACAAAAACTTTAAAACAAATTTTCTAGACATTATGTAAATTGTTTTGAGACATCCTTAAGATATTCTTAAGATAATTTAATTTTACATTGATGTTTTTAATACATCTTTTGAGTGAAACAAAAGCCATGGTTTTGGGGCTATGCTACAAACATTTTTATCAGCGGCCACCGATTCAAAATGCTTCCCACCGATTCAGTGCCAGTTATCAGCCCCACCCCACCGACTATGGCTGGGTCGGACTGTATTAGTGATGTACATTACAGTACTTACTAATCTGTGCTAATTTGATATAAAGTGCAGTTGTGACAAATTACTTCTTCCTTGCCATCAACAGATCGCTGGCAAGGCAAAGGTGAAGTCCACACATGCAAGGGAAACCCCATGCATTTGTAACATAGATGCCTATTGAATGATTCACATTTAATGATGTCAGTATCTTGGGGAATTCCGGGAAATGTCAAAGCAAAGATGGCGGACGAAGTTGTGAGAATAGTTGTTCGAAATTTTTGAAGGATATTATGCCAGTTTACTTCATACTGGTGATACTAAGGAGGCAGATAATCTGATTGACAACATAATGTGCAAAGACATTCTGATTAATGTGATATTTGGCTGTGGAAGTGCACTTTGAAGGCTTCAATTTGGAGTTAATCGAGAACGTACCAGTGACAGTGCCACATTGGTACAGACAGTACCCGTGCCAGTGGCAGTGCGTGCAAAATGTCGGCATCAAACATAATGTTATTTTCAACGATTGTAACTGTTTCGGAAATAAATTAATATTGAAATATTTATTAAATTCCTCACTTTAGTATATTGGTCTGCTAGTTATTAAAGACAATATTTGTTATGTAGGTGACCATTTTCATGGTTATTTGGGGTGCAGGGCTAAACTGCAAAAGTACGAAAATCTGAAGAAACCTTTGGACATGGGATCAGTATTAGAAACAACTACCAGGTATTTCAACTATCGAGTGCAAACAAGTTGTTAGAAAAATTGGTTTGAGTGAACTAGTCACCAAAATTGATTGAAACTTCCCACACTTGCACATAGACGAACACGTGGTAATATGATTGAACTGCTTCAAGAGAAGTATGACATTGATGTATCTAACATGTTGTGGAGTGAGCTGGGTAACATAATTGTAAGTTACGTAGCTCGCTCTTGTACAGCATACGGATTTGGTTATTGGTGATCACAGGACCCAGCAGCAGAGACAGGTACTTTAGATTGTCATTGTCGTAGGTGGATCGGAGTGGTGCGCCTTTCTCATTGTCCGTCGGCGTTTATATAGGGGCATGGGTTAGTTATTGGTGTGCAGTGGTGTGTGAAAGGCGTAAAGGGTGTGCAGCTAGGATGTGCAGTGCTGCCAACTGGTGACTACCACAATGTCAAACTGCACAAAGACAGTGTTAGAAGGGAAGGAACAGGGGGTCATACTTTGAAACTGTTTCTAGAACGTGCTCGTAGAAACATTAGAAAAGAAAGCTTCTCACTTAGAGTAACAAAATTATGGAATGATTTACCGGAAGTAGTTGTATCTGCCCCAAGTATCAACTTTAAAAAACGTCTAGATAAACATTGGAGTACTGAAGAATTTCTCTATAACTACAAAGGAGCCCTGCTAGGAAGCCGTAAACCTAAGTAAGTAATATCAACTGACAAAAATATGTTCTTCTCAAAATGAGACTAGCGCAGTAAATTGCCTTAAAAGAAATAACACCTTTGAAAATCCTCACTCTACAGTATACGCAATGTATTCAATGCATAAAAATCAGGGAGCCATTCGATTAAATGCCTGTAGTTATTATTACGAATAGATACGTACATATTCGTCCAATAAAGTGAAATATGGTGTATTTACGGAAAGCACGGATGTGTTATACGGTAAGGCCACCTAGCGATTAAAGTCGAACTAGATATATGAAAATATGTCTCAAAAACCTATTTATGCATAATTTTTTTCAGAAAAGTTAACTTTGTCACACGTTCATATTCCCAGTGACCGATATATGATTTTATATTGGATTCATTACGTATCTAATATAAGAGATCACAAATTGAAGCAAAAGCTGGTGTGATGCGAAAACTGCCGGTGACTATATGCTTACCTATATTTAGCAGGATTCGACATTAACACTGGCCCACTGGCCCGGCACCTTTTATGGGGCTGTTGGGCCAGTTCAGGCCACAAGCTTCCATATTTTACTGGCCTGGTGGGCCAACATAGTTTCAGATTATTTTTATCCCCTTTGTCAAAGCCACAGGTCATCATTTCAATTGTCACTTTGTATAGTTGCCATCTTGTTTTGATATGTACCAACCTCACAAAAAGTCCGCATGGCGTCTCTACTATCGGACTTTTGTTAATGCGGACGCTTATGTTTTACTAGGGTTGCGCCGTGTTACCAATATAGTATTGGTATATTGCAGCATTTTCTTCGGCTATTGCAATACGCCTTTGACGTTTCATATAAACCGACTGGCTCACGGATTGTCCGCTGTGTCACGACAGCGCCTAACATACATTCCAGGACCCGCCAGGGCGCAGATAGCTAAGTTTACCATAACTTTGTACTTCAGTCCAAAAGTTTATATTCAAAAGAAATAAAACCCAACTGTAATAGTCATGGTTATATACACTGTCAGATCTGGTTCACCCGCCGGTTATATACACTGTCAGATCCGGTTCGCCCATCCTATTTTCGAATATAACTAGCTGTAACTCATATGCACGTGGCAGCTTCACCTGTCGTTCTCAAAATGCGACCTGCTGCGGCTTCGACAGAGGGTATCTGATTCTCAAACGATTCCTGCAGCAACATTGTCTGCTATATGGAATACTGACTTAAAGCATGAAAGTAAATCACCAACGGCAAAATATATAACGGCCAAACTCACATCCTTCGACTTGTAATGTGATATAATGCCAAAAATTTTGTTTTTTTAATAAAGAAAAGCAAATTTCAGGCCAGTAACTTTTTTTGGGGGCCAGTAACTTTTAACATCTACTGGCCCGATGGGCCACTGGGTACAAAAGATTAATGTCAAGGCCTGTTTAGTGTTGTGCTGTGATGTCACATGCATGTATACATGTGTTAAAGTTCAACTGTTAACCATTCATTACCACAGGTGATGTCAATCCGCTGCGATGCATGGGAAAACCAAAGGATTTGCACCTTAGACTTAAAGTTAATGTGCCGGTCATGATTACATTCAATGACAATGTGTGTGACACTAAAGCCGTAGTGCTTGAATTGCACGACGTACTGATTCAAGCTGCAGACGGCAATGTAGCAAATGTGCAGCCAGTAACGTTCAGTAAATATGAACCACACAGCAAACATCCTGTAGCAGGCTGAACACAACCTGAACACAACCTGAACACAACTGCAATTGAAGTTTTTGTTTGTGATCACTATCCAGAAATGTCGTGGTAAGTAAATTGATTATCATTAACACTGGCCAAGGAAGCTGTTGAATAAGGGGAGAGAGAGTTGGATTCTGTGGTCAAGAATGATATATTTATTGGTGGGTTGTCCTGCCCCGGTTCCAACATAATGTATTTTGCTCTAACATTAAGGACTAACACTTGGATGTACTGTTGTACAGGGTGAGAACGTGTTCGCCGCCCGTCAGCTGGCAATGGCTATCAGTAGGTTTCACGACCTGAAGAACCAGCAGCTGATCGGGTTTGGAAAAGAAACCTGTCCACATAAGTCAGATTCTGTGTACAAGTTTTATGGCCGCAATGTGACAATGCTAGTTGTTGTCGACGTGTCTTACAAGGTAGGTAAAGTGCTTTCTTTATATGCATGCTGCATTAGGGGCTGTTCATGATTGTCAACATACCTGTTTATGCAAAGTGTACTAATTCTCAGACCCCCTCCCCACCCTGAAATTGTACTTTGAAATGTTGATAATGGACTCTTGTCTCCATGAGTCTATCCACATGAGTGACGACAGAAGCGTCCAGGAAGTGACTCATGTAATTCTGCCAAATACCTTGAGCACATTAAATGAATACGGACATAAATACATTTCATAGTAATCTTGTTACAATGGTGTATCTGTACAGATATACAAATCACACACGGAGAAACATCACTTCATCTCATGCCATGTACACACACAACCGGTTGGGAAGATGCAGACTGTTCAGATGTGTCAGGTGCATTGGATGATGGTGAGCTATAGGATATATATATATATATATATATATATATATATATATATATATATATATATATATATATATATATATATATATATATATACATGTGTACTGCTTGTACATTATCATGTGTTCTGGTCTGGCATGCTCAGCCTGGTCTGAGAGTCAGGCTGGTCGCTGATATCAAATACTGTAGACAGTGTATGTATTCCATGTACAGTGGCTTATTTGGGAAGTTTGTGCATATTATTAGTATTGATGAGGTTTACTGAAATAACCAGACTGGCTTGCTCAGCCTGGTCCGAGAGTGAGACTGGTGCACTTAAAGAGGAATGTCAATGCATTGCACATGCAGTAAGTGTTTTTATATTAAAGTAGTTTGGATGGCTATTATATGCTTGTCTTGAATTTAGTAGTTTCAGTAGAAGTTTTTAATATAAATGAACCTTTTCTTCACATATTGTAGTTGAAATACTATATACTATTCCAGATTAATGAAATGTTGAGTTTTTCATTTGTTACAAGATTTTAAAAACATTTTTGTAAATGTAAAAAAATTGCCATGAAATGCCAAATTATATCGTTTTGAGAAAATCCCCAAAGAACTAAATCACATACATATAAGTATGACAGTGTCACTGATAACTTTGAGGAAAAATTGAATTAACATAAATAAATTACGTCCGCTACACCACCATGAATAAGTTAGGAATAAGTTGAATGACAGCCTAAAGTGGCAGTATATTTTTGACACAAACCCTTTACCAATCGTAATAAAAATTTCTGTAATGTTGCCTACATGTAATATGCGTTCGTATGCCAAATTGTAGCTTAGTGTTGTGGCTTTTCTAAAAAGTCAAATTAGGTCATGTTTCCTGGTTGTTAGTATTTACATGCAATTGATGGTTAATGTGTGTTAAGCTGACATAAATCACAATTGTTTAAGAGTGTCGCTACGACACCCATGCAGTTGTTTTCTTTTTGAAGGAAGCATGGAAAGACATTGGGAGTTACTTGTTATTTGTGTTGTAGGATTGGTCTATTCCTAGTAAAAGTTACAGAACAATATCCACTTCCCCACATTAATTTTTTTTGGTCGGATGGTGGTTAATTTTTAAGAAATATAACAATGTAGCATCTTTCCATGTGCATAGATTAGTAATAAGAAAGCTATGCATGTCATGTTCTAATAAGCACACTGGGATGCATAAATACAGAAGATATACAATGTTTTATTAGAATATGTGTACTTAGCAATTGATGCCTGAAAACCCTCTCGGAACTGATTTATTGAACAAATCATAATTTTTGTCAGCTTAATGCACATTAACCATCAACTGCATATATGTTCTAAGTACAGTTATGTGATATGTGTGTGTGTGTGCGGGTGCGGGTGTGGTGTGTATGTGTGTTGCAGAGAATAATTCCACCAATTTTTATTGATACAGGTTGACATTATTGTACCTCTTTCATGCAGCAGTTATTGTACTGGACTGGCTTGCTCAGTTTGGTCTAGGGATCATGCTGGTGTACTGGACTGGCTTGCTCAGTCTGTTCTAGGGGTCATATTGGTGTACTGGACTGGCTTGCTCAGTCTGTTCTAGGGGTCATGCTGGTGTACTGGACTGGCTTGCTCAGTCTGTTCTAGGGGTCATGCTGGTGTACTGGACTGGCTTGCTCAGTCTGGTCTAGGGGTCATGCTGGTGTACTGGACTGGCTTGCTCAGTCTGGTCTAGGGGTCATGCTGGTGTACTGGACTGGCTTGCTCAGTCTTTTCTAGGGGTCATATTGGTGTACTGGACTGGCTTGCTCAGTCTGTTCTAGGGGTCATGCTGGTGTACTGGACTGGCTTGCTCAGTCTGGTCTAGGGGTCATGCTGGTGTACTGGACTGGCTTGCTCAGTCTGTTCTAGGGGTCATGCTGGTGTACTGGACTGGCTTGCTCAGTCTGTTCTAGGGGTCATGCTGGTGTACCAGTGGCAAATACTCTGGATCTACTGCTCGTGCAGTAATTATTTGGGTTATATTGGTAATTTTTTTACCCCAGGATGTACGTGTGCATATTTTCTGATGCAGATCTAACTATGTATTGTATCGTATGTCTGTAGGCCATTTCACGTGGCCATTAGTGAGGGTGGCACTCCTTGTTGCGAGCAGCACCTGTGGCAGGGTGCTCCTCACCTGTGACGTCATTGTGTAGATTAGAAGTCTCATGTATATACTAGCAGAAATGACCATCCTCCCGGACAAGATAACTTGGTAACCAAATTTCAGGATATACAACATTATCACAGAAATATCTATCCATGACTTCCCAGCAGCCACACCAACATCGTTTCGATGTCGAAAATAGGTAGAGATAAAGTCGCGACCTCGGACAACATATACACAACGTCTATGCAACGTCGATCAACCCTCGTTGTACCGACGTCGAAGTTTGACGTTGTTTGGACGTCGAATGTAGGCCGGTACGCAATGCACATTAGTGGACAACATGCACGCAACGTCAATATAACGTCAATCAACATTCGTCGTAACAACGTCGAAGTTTGATGTACTTAAGACGTCGAATTTAGGTAGGTATACTAAAGATGAAAGTTACTACAAACATTACCCTGAAGTATGCGCCAGAGAGGAGGGGGGAGGTGGAAGAACAGCCAGCACAACCAAACAACCCACCGACACTGCCTAATCAGACACATATAGTAGTCCAAGGACTCACCGATATATTTGTGTCTTTGTTTCGCTGAAGTTGAAACAATGCTGACAGATCAGTTAGCATTGTTTCAATTACAAAAACAACGTTACTAAGGACGTTGAAATCTAGTCAGCGATGCTACCTGACGTTGAAACAACGCTGATACATGATGTTGAAACAGCATTGATATCTGATGTTGTTTCAACTTTCATATCAACCACAAATCCACGTCATCACAATGGTGTTACCTGACGTTGAAACAACGTTGATACTTGACGTTGAAACAACATTGATATCTGACATTGAAACAACGTTGTTATCTGACGTTGAAACAAAGTTGATACATGACGATGTAACAATGTTGATATCCGAAGTCGACTTAACTTTCATATCGACCAATAATTCGACATCATCACAATGTTGATACCTGACGTTGCAACAACGTTGCCATAACATTGTGTGCCTGCTGGGTTGGCTCTTTGTGCTGCCAGTCAATCTGATTGCTTCTAACCAACTCTCGAATTTGCAACGTACGTAATACTGGCCATCACAGTAACGTGAAGTGACACCTTGCCCCTGTGTTACATAACTTGGGACAATTGAAGAAAAGACACATCACATTATAAACAATTATTGTACATACTGTAGTTGTTCACATAGCGTTGCGAACAGTTATACATAATCACTTCAAAGGGTAGTTTGATAGTTCATGGAAAGGGTAATAGTGGGATGAATTTTTAACAAATAAAACAGACGATCCCACTGTGGGGTCGTAGGTGAACCCCTGAAAGTATGGCGCCCAAGATGCAAAGTTTCTAGGAGGAGTAGCATACATACATACGTAATGGAGGATTATATTAAAGGTGCTTTTTTGCTACTCTCGAGTGCCAAATAAACGCATAGGCCAAATAACAGTATAGGGTGGCAAACCGGTCAAATTTAATAATAGTATAGTGCCGAATAACAGTATAGGGTGGCAAATTGTTCAAAACAAATAATAGTATAGTGCAAAAAAGGCACTTTCACCATTTTTACTCAACATAAAGCCAAGGGCATATCATCTGTAGAAATACGCAGATCGCAGTGTATTTCGTTTTTTCTGCCAGATATGCATAAAAATCGTGCATATTCGTGTCGCCGTAGATATAGTAGCCGCGTTCTATTTCTGAGAAAACCAGAGAATTGTCCGTTTTTAAATGGACATTAAAGTTTTATTGAATTGAATACCCAAGGCCAAGCCTGTTTCAGGGGAAACCGCCACAAGCCGGTTGCGACTGGTTTGGTAATGAAGTTTTAACTAATAACATAACTTACTGAGCTCCCGAGAACTAAGGATTCTGACCGATTCATCTAATCATGAAAATCTAATGGTCTAACGCTTTGGGATCAAAACATGCAACTCCAGTTGGGAGCAAGTGGTTTTAGCGCGAGCGGTAAACGACTCCCTGGATGATTGAATAGCATGAGCTATGCCTATAGGGAGTGAGAGCAATTGCTCTCCTAAAAAAATATGCCCTGCATAATTTGCCATGATTATCGGAAAATGTAGGCCAGCACAAATGTTTAAATCTAATAATAGCATAGTGCCAAACAAGGTGCGTATAGGGTGGCATTTCTCATCAAATAAATACGCGTATAGGGACATTTATTCGGCACTCAAGAGTAGTCTCATTTCAAATAAATTTAGCAAAAAACCAAACCTACCTTTTATCCACTGCAACATGCTAGCTCATTTGTGCAACTTTTGTATGTAGGTTTTGTGAAATCATCAGACAAACTATTAATTTAGTTAATGCTTGTCAAAGCATTAACTGAAGTGAAGATCGAAATGCTGAAAAATCAAGAATTTCTTCATTGGTGAAATTTTTTAACTTTGTCATGTAATCGACGAGAGGATGGAGGTCACGCCCATGATCAGCATTGACCCACACAGTGTTTACCATTTTGGACATCCACTATTTTGATCCTTACCAGATCTAACGACTAAAGTCAATTCTTTCAATGATTTGAACAGAAATAGGCATTTTGTTTATTTATTAAATAGACTGTGCATATTACTTAAACTGGTCACACACTACACATCTGGACATAAGTGAACCGGATTCACGATGGGCTCAATCCTTCGAGGAAGCAGCTTTAAAGTATCTAGTGTTTTTTATTGTGTGCCACAATAAATTTGTATTGCAGAGTTTTAGGAAATGCTTCTTTGATTTTATGTAAAATCTTGATGGTGTACATTTTTAAATGGTCCTACACATATATCTCCTGCATTTGAAATGTGAAAACTTAACATGCATCAGCTTTCCCTGTGAGAAGTAGTTTTGAATAGGACATGAGGAATAACAAATTGAGAATCCTAATCTTTTATGGATCTCCCATTTTATATTTCACATCCAAGTTCCTGTGTAGACATCTACCTTTGTTAGCCACAACTTTTAGAATAACTAGTGAAACAAATTTACACATTGCTGAAAAAGGGACGAAAAATAATGATCAAGGCAACATATATGATATCGGGTGACTAGTCAACTGTCAGATGTTAGAATGCATTCCTATGATAAGGATCGTCAATCGTATCTATTATGGTTTGATTGACAGGCACAACACAAGATAATTTACGCTGTAACATTCCTTCTAGTGCAGTAAGCGTTATTTTGGGATTGATTCTATCAGTACATGTATTGTAGTGTATCGTTGTCATCTTCCAGACATGCGCATTCGTGCATAGTTATTTTTACACCTGTGATTACGTCAGTTCAGACGTGTGGCCATATCTGTTGTTAGAGTGACAGGCGCGCTACACACAGGATTGACACCATAAATTACAGTCTACTGCAGTAAGTATTATTATGTTTCAGAATCACTTATATCAATGTTTTGATTATTGTTGTCCAGTGCTTGGTTCCTGTTCTGCTATGAACTCCCGCATGCATGTATTATGCATGTATTATTCAACTGTGATTATAGTTTGTACCGTGTAGGTCGGTACCACGCGGCTGCTTTTTGTAGTGTGAATTGTTGTTTTCCTTGTGTATGTCTCTAAACATATATGCCTGGCTCAAACTAATATTTATGGAGGATTAATTTATTACTTTAAATCTAAAAAATTATAATCTGTTTTTAACTGCAGGCATTGTGGTTGTGTAACACAACAGGTATGGTTTTACCAAGGTTATACACTTGCAGTCACGCACATAGTACTTAGTCACACATTATTGTGAGTCACTTGTAGTTTTCTTTGCTAGGTAGGTAGGTAGGTAGGTCGTAATTTGTGTGCTGTAGTTGTAAATATTTGTATGTGGACGAATGTGTAGATGCCTAAACATGTGCCAGGCTAAGAACAGTTTTATAACTAAATACCCATGACTATGATAATCTGTACTTATAATCTGTACTTTCACACACAGTCTGTATATGCTCAGTCATTGTGGCTTGTGCAATATCACATGCATGGTTTTATAAAGGTTATACAATCATATGCATGCACGCACGCACGCACGCACACACACACACACACACATTGCTAACCTAATTTACCAATTTCAAAAACAATATTTCTATTACCATATTCTGATTTGTCCTACATTTGTTGTGTCTACTTCAGTTGTACATCTTTTGTAAATTAAACTGAGGATGTTAAGGTAAACTGGTTGTATAAAAAGGTTTTACCCACAACATTCCACACTGCTTGTATGAGTTGAACATTAAAACACTGATGTCTTTGTTTTGTTGCAGATTTAAGTAAACGATGCCTTTAGAATCAGATGGTGAATTTGCTATAGCAAGTTCTAGTCCACTTTCAAGGTACTCTGGAGGAGATCTCGCTCCTTCTGGTTCTGAGAGACGCAATGTGGGAGAACGCAAGGACAAAGAGCAGGAGGCACACACGGATGATACAAAGGACCCTGATGTAGCAATCACTACACACATTGGTGATGTGGAAGAAGTCAACCCTGCGGCCACTGCTCATACAGCTGACTCTGCTGAGGGTGAGTTTTTCAACTGAGGTCACTTTACAGTGCTGTTGCTTTCCTCTTTATCCCTGAAGCCCGGGGTGAGGCTGGCACCGATCCCAGTTGTTGAGTTTTGTTTTCTCTTCTTTGTCACTGATCTCCCTCACCCGTCTCCACCACTGCTATCCCTCGCTGTCGTTCTCCACATCCACTCCTGCCAAACCTCTCTTCACGCAGTCATCTCATCTCAGTTGTGGCCTTTTTCTTCTCCTTCTACCCTCTACTTTGAGCACATCTCCTGTCTTCGTCAATAGTTCCCCTTCAATTCGTTCAGCCCACTTTAACCAGCTCTTCACCAGCCTCCTCCTGAGGCTCTCTATCACACCAACAACCCTCAACTCCTCCATTCTTTGCTTTTCTATTCTTTTCTCTCCCGTAATTCTTCTCACTCAGTTATTTTCACAAACTTGAATTTTCTCTTATTTTCTTCAAATTTCAACACCTGCCAAAAATCTGCCTTTTTGAATTTGCAGTGAAATAACAAGTTATGACATGGTATGTGTGAAATAGATATCAGCCTGTTTTTTTTTTTCTAAATTGTTTTTTATTGCAAATGACATTGTGTAGACCTGTTATTGAATACTACACATTTTTCCTGAAAGCAAAGTGTCCCTGAGAAGATTGTTTTATTGGTATTTTACGTTGATAATATAGGATGATTGTTATCTTTTGTGATGTTGAAAGTTGTTGTTTTCATAGGTATATTAAAGTATTTTCTCTAACTAAGACACGTGCCATTGGTTCACGTAACTATTAATTAATGTTCATTTATTTTTATTATTATATTTATAATATGTTAAAATCATAACTCCTAATATTGACCATTCATGTAAAATTGCTATTGTCTTAATTCATTGACAAGTCATAAGATTTATCATCATTGACATTAGATATTGTCTGGATATATTTCTACTGTATATGTCGGATGTTTACTGTAAGCAAACAGCTGATCTACAATGTTTCACTTGACTTCAAACTTTGCAGGGACAGAACAGGACTTGAGTGAGAACACTGTTGATCAGCAGCAAGTTACGGATGAGGTTTGTAGCTGCTTTTAGATATTTTCAAGCTGTCATATTTTCTATTTATATTCCTTTAAATTCATATTCCTTCAGGAAAAGTTTGTATATAAAGGAAATAATAATAAAAAATCTCAGTGCTACGTACCTTTATTGAACTTGCTATAGATATGATATTTTTGTATTGGCCAGTAATATCTTACCCTAGTCTCTGACAGTCTGTGTAGCTTAATATCTGAGGCATTACTGTGTTAAGAAATCTGGTTCAATTGGACTAAGATAGAATTTAATTAGCATCTCTAACTAACTATGTACAACTGAAATCAAGAATATCACACCAATTGTTTAACTCAGAATGTGTTCTAAAAGTTGGAGATTCCGATCATTTCTCCAGTTGACCGAGGGCTGACATGTTAACCAGTGCAACCAATAAACACATGTGCAGCTCTATAAAAATCGGCCTTTGTTTCCCTTCATGTAATGCCATAAATATTTGATAAATATTTTGTAAATATGAGCTTAGTTCATGCAAAATAGCAAATTATTAGCCATTGATTGTATGTGACAGATCACTCATATTTAAAAATAAATGTTAATTATAAATTGATTTAACAATGATCATGCATTCTCAAAATGTCCATTTGATAAATACAAATATTGAGGAACTCATGAATTCTGCTACATTTTAATTATACTTATTTTCCTTAAAAATAATAATTCTGCATATCGTAAAGTATTGATATTTTCCAAAACAATGATATGCAAGTATGAGTCCTTGTCTTATATAAGTGTGAGTTATGTGTATTTCTTAAAATTAGTACATAAGTACTAACAAGTACTAACAATGAGTTTTGCCCCAGCCCTGATGTATATTGATAAAATTCATGAATTTAACCAATGTGTGTGTACGTGTGTCTATGCTTGCACGCACTGATAAACATTCCTGAATTCCAGTTAAAACAAATTATCCTTTTCGTGGCATCCAGGAAGTCATCTACCTGCACAAAGCTGATACTGAGAACAAGCTTCGTGATGAGAAGAAGCAGTCATTTATATTGGATTCGGAGAAGGAGGTAAGTGTATTAGACGAAGTAAAAACAACCATGTTTCTGGTGCCCAGCCACTTCCATTTGGCCACCGACTCTTTTGTAATATTTACTATTAAAAAAGAAATTATTATTTAAAAATTGTTTCCATTGTATAAAAAAATATTTGTCCAAAGCTTGCCATTGCAAAGTACAAGTTCATACTGTTAGACTCTTTTAATCTTGTCTTTACATCAGCCATAGTGATCATCTAAGATATGGCAGCCATCTTAAAAAAACACATTTTTTATTAAATTGTCAATAATAAGGGTCTGTTTACTTAATTTTTTTAAAAGGTCCAGACAAGAAATATTTTGTACTATCCACATATAAAACTAGCAGTAATATCATAATTTTATATATTCATATTATATAAAGCATATGTTTAAACAAATTTATAAAAGTTTAAATAATTTATTAGGTTATGGAATAAACACATTTTGGCTCTATTTTGACAATATATTTGCATTTGATCTTTAATACACTGCTTTAAATTAGATAATGGTAATCATGAACTAGATTGGCATAAATTATTTACACCACTGAACAACATTTTTACCACATTTGTTCTATTCCCAATGCATTCATTCAATCATTCCACACCATTCCATGTACAAAAAAGCACATATTTTTTTAAAACATTGTGTTTTTGCGCATTTTTTGGGTCCAATTAGCGCTGTAACGCATCTGCGTCTTCTTCAGTGAGCACCAGCGGCTTATATTTTCGCTCACCGTGGATGCCATCTGCAGCACTATTTGGACACAGAAGTGTGTAAAAAATGTTTTTTTTTTGTACATGGAATGATAGAATGAATGCATTTGCTTAGAATAATTGAGGTAAGAATGTCATTCAGCAGTGTAAATAAATTAGGCCAGTCTAGTTCATGATTACCAAGTAAAGTAATTAAAGTAATTAATTTAATTAATGTGAATTTTATTTGCGAAACAGCTACAATTGTTGAAAGTAACATTATATTTTATGCTGACGTTTTGCGCACACTGGCCACAGCCCTGGGGCTGGGCTTGGCATGGTATGCCATTCTCAATTCACTCCAAATCGAAGCCTCCAACTTCACAGCCAAATATCACATTAATAAGAATGTCTTGGCACATTATATTGTCAATCAGATTGTCTGCCTCCTTAGTATCACCCGTATGAAGTAAATTGGCGTAATATCCTTAAAAAATTGTCGGACTCTATGATTCTCGCAATTTCATCCGCCATTTTTGCTTTGGTGTATCGTTGGTATACTGACATCATTAAATGTGAATTGTCCAATAGGCATACATGTTACAAATGCAAGGTTTCCCGTGCATGTGGAGACTGCCTTTGCAGCGATTTATCGCTGGCAAGGAAGAAGTAGATTGTCACAGTTGTATTTTATATATCGAATTAGCGTACTGATTAGTAAGAACTGTAATGTGCATCACTAATACAGTCCGACCCAGTCGTGGCCGCCAGGATGAATCGGCGGAGTGGGGCCGATAACTTAATTAATTAATTCGAAGACTGCAGTTAGGTTGATTTCAGGGTAGGCACCTGCCTTAATGTTTCAGAATTACACGTTTGTGTTTAATTGTCCAACTAGTGTCTACTGTTTAATGTCTACAATTTCCCCAGTAGTGATTCATTCACACGTGTACTAATTCACACATGTCTGAACCTGATCTGTCTCAGGCTAGTGACTGCAGGTCTGCTGGAAATGCCACTGGGTGTCAGTGCCAGTGGGTGACATTTAATTGAAATATCAATTAATACCAAATTAACTGCCCTTACTGGTAACATTAATTAATTATATTAGTTCAGCTAATTCAATTAACAACTTAAATTAGGGTTATGGTTTGCATTAGGGTTAAGTTAGGGTTAGATAAACTAATTTCCTACCCTAACCATAAGTCAATAAATTAAAGCCATATATAAAAATATCTTATGATCCTTAATAGTAATGACAATAAAAAGTTGATTATATTTCTTCAGGATATTCGTCCATTTGAAGCAGTTGGTTGTGCTGGATTTCTAGAACTCATCCAGCACACAGTACAGCCGCAGACTAGTAGATATTATACAATGTTCATATATTATTTTTTTATGTTATTTAATAAAACAATACATATGTATTACAGTTTATTTATGTTTTGTTTTTATTATAAGATAATAGGTTTATCCTTTAAAAAAATTTGCGGGCCACAGGCTTACCCATCTTTGGCCCATGGGTATGGGCTGGGCCTGGAACGTGCAGGCCGGGCAAGGCCTGGGCCAAACATTAACGGTCTAGGTTGGGCCTGGGCCTAAATTCTAGCTTGCAGGCCTGGGCCGGGCTGAGCTTAAAGAATTTTTGCGGGCCTCGGCTGGGCCTGGATTCTAACTGCTAATTGCGGGCTGGGCTTGGACTCAAATTATAGGCCCATGCAGGGCACTAAATTAGGACCACAGAGAAACAAAATGTTAGATCAATATTCGAGGTTGGTGGACTGACATCTGTCAGTTATTATCTGAATTGTTTTTACTGTTGACAGGATCTGAAGACATCTCCAAAGAGAAAGTATGAAGAGGGGATACATTGGAATAGGAAGGAAAGGCTTGGCATAGGAGCTTGTGGGGAATGCTTCATTGCCTTTGACCAAACGACAGGACATAAATTTGTCGCCAAGCTGGTAAAATTTACTTCTTTTACACTCTGCATCTTGACAAAAAAGAATTGAAGAATAAAAAAAGAATAGAATCAAAATAACTGGCACAAAATCATTCTGTGTTAAAAGGCACTGCTTAGCAGAATGACTCCTGCCCACTTAATAGTATCAGATATACGAAGATGATACATTTTTGTGTGAAATAACAGGTTTTCCTGGAAAACTCCAAGGATTGTTTACTTTAAATCGGTGTGTTTTTCCAGATCGATCCCTGATTGATTGATGTACATTCACATCACACCTGAATCCACTGTATCTTAAATTCACTTAAGAGAATCAATTGCTTAACAAAATCTAATTGATCTGGCATGAAGTGATTTTGCTTAGCGGAGTCAAATGTAGCAATATAAAGCTCACGTTGCATGAAAGTACAACATAATCTACACACAACACACGCACGCACGCACGCACGCACGCACGCACGCACACACGCACGCACACACACATCGGAATCTCTATGTGGGAATTGATGTTTTAGTTCCAATTACAATGTAATTTGCCCAAGTTTGTTTATGATTTCTGTGCCAGGTACGTGCCAGGGATGAGGAAAGAGATTGGAAATCTACATGCAAAGAGATGAGAATTTTATGTCGCCTGAACAACCAGCACATAGTTCGCCCGTATGGATGTATGTCCAGCAAAGAGCAGTGTCTCATCTTCATGGAGTACATCGATGGTAATTGGCTTGCATAAGATCTGTATATGCAAAGCAGTTTTGGCTCAAGATAATTTTTAGGACAGTGGAAAACACAGTTATTTACTGGGACATCTGCAAAAACTATCCATAACTAAAAATGACTAGCTAAAAATATAATTGTTGAAGTACAAAAATTTAAATAAACTTTTCTCAACAATTTTAGAAAACCTATCCCACATGTAATGTACTCATGCGCAATATTGTCTTATGGTAGTATTTTTGTGGTTAAGTATTAATTAATTTTAAGTGGTAATAAAAGAATGCTTATTGGTAACTGTCCATAGCCTAAAATGAAGGTGGACTGATTTCTTTGGATTTTAGGATAGTTTTTGGTGGGTTATTTCACTTCACTTGGTTGTCGCCCCTGAAAGCTTGATAGTAAATTGTGTCTGTCTTCTGCTGCCTTGGTTACAGTATTGAACTCGCTGATATCTACTTCTTGTGGACAAATGTTGGAAAAACCAGTAAAATGCCTTGAACTTAGCATTATGAGTCACGTATTAGTTAATGGATTATTTTGAAGTGACTAGGCATCACATGTTATTGTGGAATGATCCATGCTGTCTTTGCAGGTGAGACATTGGCTGAGTGCTTCAAAAAATGTAAGAACATAAACCTGGAAGTTGTACTGAACATACTGAGCCAACTGCTCGAATGTTTGGCTCACATGGAGAAGGAGAAAGTGACACATGGGGACATTACATGTAAGTCTTCGCAGCCACTGTATATGTGTTCTCAGCTGTTGTACGTGGAATTATTTCATAAGAAATAATAGTCGTATAATGTGAGTGCCTGAAACATCAGATCATTTCCTCACTATCTCATTTGATTGCACGTTATTGTTATCATAATCTCATCTCATTGATAACTACATTCCATGTTATTGTTGTTATCATAATCTCATTGATAACTACATTCCATGTTATTGTTGTTATCATAATCTCATCTCATTGATAACTACATTCTACGTTGTTGTTGTTGTTATAATCTCATCTGATTGGTCAAAACATTCCATGTTTCAGATCACATTATAATCTCATCTGATGGTCATAACATTTCACATTACGGTTGACATAATCACACTTCATGAGTCAGAACATGCCACATTTCGGATCACATTATAATGTCATCTAATTGGTTATTATATGTTACAGTTGACAACATAATGGTGTCAACCGATTGGCACATACGTCTGATTGACGTTGGCAATGGATGTGTGCTGGACGACCGACACAGCAGTGATAAACATGATGATCTGAATACCGTATTCAAAAGATTCATTTACATGATAGCACTGTGCAGTCCATGGAGAAAACGCTATAAAGGCTTCGAACTGTTTCGTCGTGTGGAGGTAAACTGCCATTTCTCCTTCAAGCAAAATTAAGAGACAGTTAAGCTTAGTTAACAAGTTAGATTATTATAATGACATGCATATGTGTAGATCACATTATGATGAACATGTAACTTTGTTGCTTTTAAATATCGACTGGGCATTTAGTTTTAATGAGATTAAAAACCTTTTGGTGGCAATATTTAGTCATCAAGATGTGAGAATTGATCAAGTGAGTACTTCCTTATATCCAGACTCAGCCCCGTCCTGAGGGATTTGAAATGGGGGTTCGAGCGTGCACAATAAAATTTGTGGGATGATTTCTAAAAAAAATGATGTACAGTTAAATAACATTCTCTCAAAAAGGTGGGTTCGTTTGAACCCCCCGGACCCACAAAAAAAATGGGCATGATGCTATCTTTTTTCACTAACTCTGTTTCATGCTCTCTAGTTCCACTACCTTCCTTAAGGTGGCCTGTGTAGTTCTTGCATCATTTTTCATTTATTTCTGACAGTATGCCAGAAAATACTGACCTTGTCCGTAGCACAATTAAATATGTGACACAAATGTCATATTTTGCTAATCCACCTTTAAAAAGTAATATTATGTTTGTCTCCATCACTGGCTCACATTTATCTACTCCACTTAGTTCTTCACTGTTCGTGTTTCTCATTCAACAATTCCTTGAAGTATTCCTTCCATATCTCCTTGCAGGGTTGCATTTCCACCAGCAGAAACCTGTGGCAGACACTGTCATAAATTTGTTCCTGCCCATTTCTGCCTGCACATACATGCACTCACATGTCAACTATATATATATATATATATTTTTAGTTGTGCGTGCTTGCAGGCAGGAACACACACACACACACACACACACACACACACACACACACACACACACACACACACACACACACACACACACACACACACACACACACACACAGATCACTCATATTTAAAAATAAATGTTAATTATAAATTGATTTAACAATGATCATGCATTCTCAAAATGTCCATTTGATAAATACAAATATTGAGGAACTCATGAATTCTGCTACATTTTAATTATACTTATTTTCCTTAAAAATAATAATTCTGCATATCGTAAAGTATTGATATTTTCCAAAACAATGATATGCAAGTATGAGTCCTTGTCTTATATAAGTGTGAGTTATGTGTATTTCTTAAAATTAGTACATAAGTACTAACAAGTACAAACAATGAGTTTTGCCCCAGCCCTGATGTATATTGATAAAATTCATGAATTTAACCAATGTGTGTGTACGTGTGTCTATGCTTGCACGCACTGATAAACATTCCTGAATTCCAGTTAAAACAAATTATCCTTTTCGTGGCATCCAGGAAGTCATCTACCTGCACAAAGCTGATGCTGAGAACAAGCTTCGTGATAAGAAGAAACAGCCATTTATGTTGTATTCGCAGAAGGAGGTAAGTCAGTTCTTCATCTTATTATATGATTGCAACAACCAAGGAGATAGTGTAGAGCACAGCACATCTATATAAATGTGTTTCTAAATGACACACGTCTAAGCCTGTAATTGTTAAACACAGTAGGACTGTGCTCAACTATGAACATTGTTTCCTATAATATTGTTTAACTTCTTTCAAGTTTTCATAGGCTATAAAGATTACTTTTGTGTGGCGCGATAGCCTACCGGTTAGAATGCCGGACTCTCACTCAAGAGAACCTGGTTTCAAATCTCACTGCAGTCACTTCAAAACCTTTGGTCAGTTTGATCACCCCACATTGCCACAGTTCACTCAGCTGTATAAATGAGTACCTGGCAATACAGAGAGTGGTGGATATGTGAACGAATAGTCTTCGTGCAGTAATTGCAGCATGGCTGAATGCTTCCCAGAGGAATGAACAGGTCTGCCTGCGGGTGAAGTGTAAAGCGCTTTGAGCGGTCCCAATGACCGCGCTATAAAAGAACTTACCTTAACCATTACTTTTAGTGTGACAGCATATTGTTCATCCCACACATAGAAACAAATTGTTAGAACAGTATTCCATGATATCCAGCAGGCCTCGACATTAACGCTGGCCCGGCACTTTTTGGGGGCTGTTGGGCCAGTTGGGGGCCACAAATTTTCATATTTTACTGGCTGAATGGACCACCATAGTTTAAGATCGTTTTTATCTGATTGTGACAGCCACAGGTAATCGTTTCAATCGCTTTTCCTTGCCATCTACCCTGGCACTACAGTTAAAAACAGGCGCCTATATTAGGGTTGCACAGTGTTACCAGTATATCGGTATATCACAGCATTTTCTGCTGCATAATACGTATTGGGTAGCGCAATACACCTTCGACATACCAATTTCATATAAAGCAACTGGTTCGCGGACTGTCTGCTAGGTGTCACATTGCAGGACCTGCTCACAAATAGCTAAGTTTACCGTAACTTTGTACTTCAGTCCAAAAGTTTATATTCGAAAGAAATAAAACTCAGTTGTAACAGTCATAATTATATACACTGTCACGTCCGGTTTGTATGTCGTATTTTTTAGTATAACTAGCTGTGACTCGATATGGATTGTTAAAAATGCCAACAGTGCAGCATCACCCGTTGTTCTTAAACGCGTCTCAAATAATTCCAGCTGCAGCATTGTCTGCCATTGCTGACAGAAGGCATAAAAGTAAATTACCAACGGTAAAAGAAATAGTGACCAAACTCGCATCCTTCAACATGTAATGCGGTGTATTGCAAAAATTGTGTTTTTTAAATCAATTTATTAAAACAAAATTTGGGCCAGTAACATTTTGTGGAGGCCAGTAACTTTTAAAATCTATCAGCCCAATGAGGCACTCGGTACAAAAGCTTAATGTCAAAACCTGATCCGGTATAACTTGGAACATTTAATAATTATTTGTATAACAATGATTTCATTGTTAGGGAGTTTACATCTAACCCATGGCCAATGCTGCCACAGAAACCTTAATTATTAACCCAAACAGTAACAATATCCCATGATATATCTTACTAGAGATACGCAACATTAAAAATTATCATAGATGAAGCAAAGAGAATCTCCTTATTATCTGAAGTGTTCTGTTTGTTAATAGTGCCTGAAGATATCTCTAGAGAGAAGTTACAAAAAAGAGAAACACTACAAGGTGAAGACCAGGCTTGGCAGAGGTGCATGTGGTGAATGCTTCCTTGCCTTCGACCTGGTGACAGGCTTTCAGTTTGTCATAAAATCGGTAAATCTTATTTATTTATCTTACTCACTGTTATATGCCATGCCAAACACTCCACTGTGATAATAGTATACATTTGTAGCAGTTCACAAAGTAGTTGAAGTTTGCGGGTATCTGAATATGTGGTAGACAATTGCATTGAGAACTATTTGACGTGTGACTAACACTGGCATCTGTCTCTGTGTGACCCACCAGGTGGGGGAACTCATTAAATTCACTAAGACTCACAATCAGATGGATCAATGGATGTATTTGACACATTTCTTTATCTATTCTATAAAGTAGTTAGTGACTGTGTGTTGACTCCATCTCCGTCAATTTTGCATATTTGTTTTAAATTACATTAAACACCATTCGCCATTCCCCGGGGGATGTGGATATTATAACAGAACCTGTGGATGTTTCACGTAGATTCCGTAACTCAGAACAATAGGAAAATGTAGTTACATACAGTTGTTTGCAATGCATGGGGTCATAAGCTCTTGCAATAGTTGCCTTTTCTCCTGTGTAATGCTGGGCATCTCAGCTAGTATACTATGAAACAAGAAACTACAACATTAACTAAAAAACAAGGTGGTCATTTTACCATGGGGGTCAATATCCCATTGTCGGATATTGATCACCGGGTCACTTTAATACTATTTGACACTGCTGGTATTGATAAGACAACATTAGTATTATTATATTCATTATCTCTGACAGATATGTGGGTGGCAGAAGGATAAAGATTGGAAAACAGCATTCAAAGAGACAAGAATACTGTGTCGCCTGGACAAGCTCTATGGATGTATACCCAGCGAAGAAGAGTTCCTCATCTTCATGGAGTACATACCTGGTAAGCAGCTCTGCTTCTTCCATCACAGCTCATGGCTCTGTGTCAGTCACATATAATGTCACTTCTTCCATTACAGCTCATATCTCTGTGTCAGTCACATGTAATGTCAATTCTTCCATTACAGCTCATATCTCTGTGTCAGTCACATGTAATGTCAATTCTTCCATTACAGCTCATATCTCTGTGTAAGTCACATATAATGTCACTTCTTCCATTACAGCTCATATCTCTGTGTTAGTCACATATAATGTCACTTCTTCCATTACAGCTCATATCTCTGTGTTAGTCACATATAATGTCACTTCTTCCATTACAGCTCATATCTCTGTGTTAGTCACATATAATGTCACTTCTTCCATTACAGCTCATATCTCTGTGTTAGTCACATATAATGTCACTAGAGCATTGTTGAGCTGGATGCCTTCCTTCCATTGGTGGGCTACAGATAGAGACCACCAGTCTGTCAGTTACCCACTGTGTGGAATATTTTATTTCCCTGTCATAGACATCGAGTAGATGGGACCAATGGCTTCTAGTGTCTCATCCAAAAGACACATACAAAGTGGGGTAAACAAAATTGCCCAAGTTTGGAAGTGGCAGTGGGTGGGACTCAAACCCTGTCATCTTGATTGACAGTCCTGTGTTTTAACCACAGAGCCGCCACATGCCACTGAGCTCTCTTTAGAACTGTAAACAAAGCAATCAGGGTTGTGGCTTTCCCTGGAAAAATCAATGTTCCACTGGACACTAGGAAAAAACCTGGTATTTACTTAGAAAACTGATAAAATTGGTTTGCACCAATCTACACATTGCCTGGTGAACCTGGTCAAGCATAATGCAACTCACTCATAATATTGTCTCATATTAGTATTTGTGTGTTTTAGTAGTACTGAAATGCTAATTTTATATAGTGTGGTAATTTTGTTAAAGTTTCTGTTTAATACGAATTTCTCTCTGTTTAAAGGATTAGGACTAAGTTCTTTGTATTGAGGACAGTTTTGGATAGTTTACCCCCTTCAGTGGGTTCTTGCCATGATGGTTTTTACCGGCATTTACCACTTGCTAAAAACCAGGCATGTGCAAAGAACTGAAAGAAGGGATTCGTCTTCAGCTGTCACTTTATCAATGTTGAATGACTTGAACTATGCACCATGAATCACAGATTAATTGCTGGATCACTTTAAAGTGACTGGTTCCTGAAGGCATTACATGTCATAGTGGTATGTTTTCTTTGTGGGCAAGACACTGGCTGACTACCTGGAGAGTTGTGAGCGCATGAGTCTGAAAGTTACTCTCATCATAGGGAGACAACTGCTCCAACATCTGGCTCACATGAAGGAGAAGAACGTGACACACGGGGACATTACATGTAAGCCTTCACAGCCACTTCTCAGATGTTTTATAAGTAATTATTATATAAGAAATAATACTAATATACTATGAGTGTTTTAAACATCACATTATTTCATCACTATCTCATTTCGTTGGTCACAACATTCCACGTTATTGTTTTTATAAAAATCTCATTTGATTGGTCAACATTTCATGTTATTGTTGTTATTATCAAAATCTCATCTAATAGGTCACAACATTCCACGATATTGTTATAAAAATTTCATTTGATTGGTCACAACATTTCATCTTATTGTTGTTATTATTAAAATCTCTTTTAATAGGTCACAGTATTCCACTTTATTGTTGTTATAAAAATCTTGTTTGATTGGTCACAACATTCCACTTTATTGTTATTGTTATTATCAAAATCTCATCTAATAAAAAAATTCCACATTGTTGTTATCAAAATCTCATTTGATTTGTCACCACATTCCACGTTATTGTTTTTATCAAAATCTCATCTAATAGGTCACAACATTCCATGTTATATTTGTTATTATCTGATAATTATGATCTCACAACATTCCATGCTCAGACCACATTATGGTCTCATTTGATGGTCACGATATGTTACATTACAGCTGACATAATCACACCTCGTGTGAAAGCATTCCCTACTACTGTTGACATTATAATCTCATCTATCATATCACAACATTCCACATTTCAGATCACATTATAATGTCATCTGATTGGCCACTATATGTTACAGTTGACAACATAATGGTGTCCACCAATTGGTGCACACATGTGATTGACTACGGCAATGGATGTGTGCTGGACGACGACAACAGTGACAAATATGAAGATCTGTACGCTGTCTTGCATAGGATCATATACATGATAGCACTGTCGTATCCCTGGAAGCAATACTACACAGGCTTAGAACTGTTCGATCATGTGGAGGTAAACTGCCATTTATCTTTCAAGCAAAATTAAGAGACAGTTAAGCTTTGTTAACAAGTTAGATCATTATAATGACTTTTGTATGTGTAAATGACATTATAATGACATGTGTATGTATGGATCACATTATGATTACATGTGTATGTGCATACCACATTATGATGACATGTGTATGTGTGGATCACATTATGATGACATGTGTATGTGTGGATCACATTATGATGACATGTATGTGTGGACCACATTACGATAATATGTGTATGTGTGGACCACATTATGATGACATGTGTATGTGTGGATCACGTTATGATGACATGTGTATGTGTGGATCACATTATGATGACATGTGTATGTGTGGATCACATTATGATGACATGTGTATGTGTGGACCACATTACGATGACATGTGTATGTGTGGACCACATTATGATAACATGTGTATGTGTGGATCACACTATGATGTCATGTGTGGATCATATTATGATGAACATGTACCTTTGTTGCTTTTAAGTAGTTTTGTAGATGTCCAAATTTGCAAGAAAAATCGCGGCAGTAATTTTTGTGCTACATTTCAAGTCCCGTTATCTCAGGAAATAATGTACATAGGGGTGTGCAATTTTCTGTAGCAACTAAGAAGGTCTTAAAGGTTTGATATATAGCAGTGTAGCAGTTTTCAGTAGTCACATGGAATGATCAGAGGCAGTTGAAGTCCAAAAATTGCAATTTTACCTTACGAGCAGCCATGTTTGAGACTCTGAAACATAGTCTTACATTCATTACAGGTATTTAACTTTTTGTCTCCAAGAAGATTGCCATAAAACTATTGAATATTACAACTATGTACTTATTAATTATGGAGCAACACCCTTGTGAAATCAGGAAAAAGTTAATTTTTGGACATTTTCTATGGTGCAAAACCCAGTGTGGGCGTATTAGCAAAATTTTAAAGCTGGTCTCATTTTAAAGCTAATAGTATGTAGTTTATATGTGCCAAATTTCATGATACACTCGAACGTTCTTCATGGTGAACTTATTTCTTCAATGCGGCACTTTTTAGCACTCGCTTATATCCAAGCTCAGGCAAGTCCTCATGGTTTTGAAAAGGGGGTTCGCACGTGTACGAACAGCCGGGGATTTGTGGGATGATTTCTGCAAAATGTTACAGTTAAACAACATTTTCTCAAAAAGTTGTGTTCGTTCGAACCCCCCAAAAATGGGCATGATGCTACCTTTTTTCACTAACTCTGTTTCATGCTCTCTAGTTCCACTACCTTCCTTAAGCCTGTGTAGTTCTCACATCATTTTTATTCATTTATTTCAGACAGTATGCCAGTAAATATTAACCTTGTCCATAGCACAATTAAATATGTGACACAAATTTCATATTTTGTTAATCCAGCTTTAAAAAAGTAATATTGTGTTAGTCACCATCACTGGCTCGTCAGATTTAACTACTCCACTTAGTTCTTTACTGTTCGTGTTTCTCGTTCAACAATTCCTTGAAGTATTCCTTCCACCTTGCAGAGTAGCATTTCCACCGGCAGAAACCTGCTTTCACAGAAACTATCATAAACCTGTTCCTGCCAGCACACACACACATGCATGGACGCATACAGGTCAATTTATAAATATATGCATCAACTTAACACTAAACTAACTAAAATTCACTACCTTTTAATTGTAGAAAGGGGAATTGTACATGTTCGCTGGAACACCACAACTCCATAAGTTCATCAAGGACTGTTTGTGCTTGTGCGACAGTGCAGAACTGCTCGACAGAGTCGACACTGAGTTCATCAGTAAGTCTACCAAGTCGTGTTTTGTCAAGGTTTATTCCTGTAATGCATAATCTATTACATGTACGAGATTGTCTATGTTTTTTAATGTATTCTTAATCTGTTCAGGTGTCGGCTATTATTACGGTTATCTAGTACAGTGCACATGTACCGTATAGCTCTCAATAGAAGTACACTGCCTAATAGAAATGAACCCCTTTTTCAGAAGTAAAACCGTGGGCAAAAACAGATTTTCAGGAGTGAAGGCACGCTAAACGCAAAGGACAGCAGTACTGCTGCTGGCGCCACCTTGCAGATAATTTTATATAATTCAATGTGCTTGTGTGCTTTTAGTTGCAAAGTGCGAGTCATGATGGAAGGACATCCTGTAAAGTTGAGTTACTATCTAGAATTATAAAAACCACGAATGAGCTGTCTGTCTCGTGCACTTCTGTTGTGTGTCGACCAAGTATCGGTCAGTTTGGTAGATGTGTTGAATCTGTTCTGCCTGGCGTACAGTTGCATGTATGCGATGTTCATGCAATGTGTTCATCTACCCGCTCCCAACAGCTTGAGCCACTTTTGAGAAACTATTAGATGCACATCCAAGCTTTCGCACTCACATGTCTGTTGAGAACTATCCGGTATATGTCTGTTTCAACTTAAAATACATGTTGTCATTAGGACGCATCACAATGGCCATTTAGTTTGGTAATATGGGGATTATATTGCATCCATTGACCAAGAGGGATTTTGAAATACAGAGTTCACTTTACCTACCAACCACCTGACATCAAGCAAAAATGTTCTACAAAATGTGTTGTCAAAATAAATATGTGCATCTCATTATAAAATATGCTCAATCTGCATGCATGTTACATTTTCAAATTTCATTGCCAGATATTTATGCATAATGTAGTGTCAAGCTACCATTGCACACCAGCAACATTTAAAATTAAATCAACAAACTTTTATTACACATAACGTTATAATTGCTCCACACATTAGCATACATTCATTTATGCAATCAACAACACAACACAGATATAGAGATATGAAAAGGCATCCACTCCGTATGCTTTCACAAAACGAAGTGGCTAGTCCAAGTTTGAAATCTGTAGCGTCGCGCAGCTGGTGCGCGCTGATTGGTTCAAAATATGGAGGCAGGCAAAGTGGGTCACAGAGTGCGTCACCCAGCTCTGCTGGATTAGCATAATAGAATAAATTAGCAATGGACCAATCATTAATTGTATGTGGTGTTGCTCGCATAAAAACCCATATGCAACATTGGCTGTGCCAATGTCGCATACTCTCATTTATGCAATCAACAACACAACACAGATATAGAGATATGAACAGGCCAAATGAATGACGTTTATTGTGGGGATTAAGGGTAAGCCCACTTTCAAAGAAATGTAAAACAAAGAAATGTGGGCTCCACAACCCAACGCCAGGCTGACTACGCCCCATGCGAGCCTCCTGGACGTCGGGTTCAATAGAGCCCACATTTCACCACAAAGCAGTAGCAGTATTCCTAGAACAAATAAAAGAAACAATGGCATTACTATTGTCATGGAACACCCTTAAACCAAATAGCATAATGCCCTACATGCTATCACGCAGTCTATGAATACAACTACCTGCTTAAAAATACACTAGCTCTAACTGGAATAACTACAAAGGTGGGGCCAATTCGCCACCGGTCACCGACACATGTGACTCTCATTTTTACACAACTGTGCATTGATGCTGTTCATAGGAGTATTAATTAGAAACAGAAACTGATAGGTACAAAATATATATAAAATGTTTTGTAAGAATTTGTGTGTGTGATATATAAGGAATCAAAACAGTAAAACCAAAACAAAACATGGAATGTAACCATACTATTAATTAGTGTTGTTCCGATTACTAAATTTTGTCAATGATTGGCTGGTTCATGCTTCCGATCAAACATTCGATTACAATCTTGTGAGATTGATTATTTTTGGTTATATAAAAAAATCATGCAGAATTTCATTCCGTTCCCGAAACCTCGACTCATCTAAAATGACGTCATTTCATTTTGCGATGTATTAGTTTGTGCATATTATTAGTTTCCACATCAATATTTCAGCAAACTGCCGGCCAGTATTTCTGAATCAGTTTATTATGTTAGCTCATTCAATTAAAATGGCTTTTTTGAGTATAATATTCAGCAAGTTGCCAGCACAACTTATGGCGATGAGCCTGTCTGAATCACTCTTGGCCTTGGCCGGTGCCGGCAAAAATCATAAAAATAAGTTTTCAGCATACTTAAAACTTTTTTTGCAGCTGATAATATGTATAGCTACATTTTCCCTATTGGATATAGTGACATACAGCCAGTCTAATTTGTCTATCTGGTGGCAAGGTGAAATTTGCTTTGTTATAATATTATAATCGATTATTATAATTGGCCAAACTGATGATCGAATATGGAAATCAAACACTGATTCCCAACAATACTATTGATGAATATTATTTTTTTACTTCAGATGACATAGTCGCTGTGGATCCTGCTGTGTTTGGTGAACATGTGGTGCCCCCTTGTGGTGGTACTCCCTTGCATGACAACAAAGATGATAAATACATTGGCATACCCATTCAGGAATCGGTGAGTTAGTAATAAGAGAAATAAAGATGAGAGCGAAATAAAGGTGACAGTGTGCGTGCGTGCGTGCGTGCGTGCGTGCGTGCGTGCGTGCGTGCGTGCGTGCGTGCGTGCGTACTACCCATAACTTTCTTCATGTTACTGCCTGCTACTTTCATGTTACTCCCACATCTTAATGTATCGGGATAGACTGACCTTTTCCTACGTAGCATCCTTTCATTCTGCCATCTGTATACATATCTTGCATGTGCTTCCGGCATTTTGTTGTACGTGAATCTGAAATGTGTTTCAGTTCAAGGCGCATGCTGAGGAAGAGTGATCGAGACAGCCCCACCAGTTCTACCAGACCTGCAATCTGGTGGGATGCGCTGTTTATGGAGGCGTCCTCTGATGGATCCTGATTGTACCTCAGATTTTTATTTGTGAATGAGGGACAGGTCACAGGTCAAATGTTACACGTCCAACATTCCACATATACTATATTATACTATTGGGGTTAAGGTAGCCGGACTCTGTGTTGCTTAATAAACTTTATATCTCATGATGCACATGTTTATCATCATTTTGTGTTTTTGTTATATTTTTCTTCTAAACAATCTGATGTCACAACAGTTTTTACTATAATTTCATGGTTGATTTGCCATGGCTCACTGCCACAGATATGTAAAGTGACACGCTTAATTAAACCTTCGTGTTCAATTGGGCACGGACCACAGTCAGAATCCGTCCGCCATTACATAGATAAAGAGTCCCAAGGAAAAAATTCATTGTGCAGTTAGGGTTTATTTGTGAGAGCAGAAATTGTGTGGATGAGTGAGTGGAAGTGATGTTTGTGTGCATAGTAGCATCTAAGCTTTGAAATGATGTCAGTTGGTATACCTGTTGCTTAAGGACGCGATGGCCATCAGGCAAGATGCACTCATATTTTGGAAACCAGTTAATTTCATTGCAGAAATGCAGGGGTGTCATGCATTGAAGCAATTTGTACGAAAAGGAGGTAGGTAATTTTCACGAATTTCACACACTGGGTGTCTTAGTGGGTCTGTCATTTGCTGTGAATTAAAAAAAAAATTGTAGGATAAATGTTCAATGTAGGCGCAAGAACGTTATAAAGGTCGTCAATGGGAAAAGTGACTGTGGTCCGTGCCCAATTGATTTTGGGTATTTGAACAAATGGTGGCGCCACCTCACGGAATCTTGTTAATCGATGCCACGTGCTAGATGAAATGTTATGAACATAACAGTGATTTACTGGGTTCCAGTCAATGAGATGAACGTCTATTAATAATGTTGGACATTCGTGGCCAAATGCAAGTGCTGGTGTGGTCTGTATGATAATGCTACTTATATAATTTGTAATGTTGATATAATATACCTATATATATTAACACCTCCCACTTCAAAACCCTACCTCTCACCATTTGTTTGCATCGAATGAAATACGCATCCGTGCGACACGCCTTTACGTCATACCGATTACGTAACGTCGGCGGGGTATTGGGCCATGCCCCTTTGGTTTGGATAAGAATAATTTTGTATATAACGGGGGTGGGTGTAAACCTGTTGCGCCACTTCATCGTAGCATGACGAACTAGCGGGTGACTCCCCTTCCGAGGTCACGTGATACGTCACTGTTTCTATGGGAGTGGCCGACCGTACACGTATCTCCTAATAGAATCGAACTACAAAGCTTGACAGACCGCGGCCAATTTCAGAAAACTTAAACCCTTGTAGGCATGTCTTAGTGAAGCCAACAAACTGTTATAATGTGACTTAGGTGTGCTGATTCAAAAAAGTTGTGTTGGCAAACGGTGAGAGGGGATTTAGACCATCTAAATAAAAAATACTCCATATATTTTATAATTTCGGGAGTCAAGGACCCTCCCACAGTTTGCCAACATCACATTTTCGTTTCGGAACACCCAGATCACCTTACAAACGTCGGCAAGATATCGCACTAATTAGAAGGGTGATTTCTATTTCGTGGACAAATCGGGCGCCATTTTAATTTTTGTCTTTCAGGGGGTCTAAGACATCTCCCACACTTTGTCAACATAACTTTTTGGATGCAACACACCCAAATCACTCTCAAACCGTTTGTTGGCATGCTTTACTAAAAAAATGCCAACGGGACCCTTACTAAGAGGCATATTTGGATTTAGGCACCAGCCTGATCACAGGGTTGGTGTCCGAGGCAAGTCGCACCAAGCTGATAGGCCTTTGCAGAATAAAATAAAAGCAATCATAAAATAATAACGCGCGTGCGTGCGTGCGTGCGTGCGTGCGTGCGTGCGTGTGTATTGGGGTGTTTGTGAACAGTTGTGCCACCTAGTGGATAATTAAGTGATCATAGGAAATGTTCCCGCGTTAGCATAAATGTATTTTAGCTATTTATTTATTTACTAGAGTAGAATATAGTAGTATATTAATATACTACTCTATTTTTAATATATACTATATTTTAATATATATATATATATATATATTAAAAATAGAGTAGTATATTAATATATATATTAAAAATAGAGTAGTATATTAATATATATATTAAAAATAGAGTAGTATATTAAGACTAATTAATATAATAAATAAATAATTATAGTAAAAAATAAATAGCTAAAATACATATTCATAAAAAGTGTCCTCGTTCACAGTTAGGGAAGCCAATGTAACTCAAATCAGCTATTTGCTGGTGCTTTCGCACAACACTGCATTGATGTAGTCCAATCGCCATGTCACTAGGGCGTGGACTAGTGTCTTGGCCATAAGAGCCTCAGCAATGCCGTACGACACTGCATTGATGTAGTTCAATCACGATGTCACTAGGGCGTGGACTAGTGTCTTGGTCATAAGAGCCTCAGTTATGTCGTAAAACACTGCACTGATGTAGTCCAATCACGATGTCACTAGGGCGTGGACAAGAGTCTTGGTCATAAGAGCCTCAGCAATGTCGTAAAACACTGCATTGATGTAGTCCAATCACGACGTCACTAGAGCGTGGACTAGTGTCTTGGTTATAAGAGCCTCAGTAATGTCGTAAAACACTGCATTGATGTAGTCCAATCACGATGTCACCAGGACGTTTGACATGTTTGACTCCAGCCATTGAAGAGCAGTGCTCTGGATGCCTATGCTGCGTAGTTGATTGGTTAAAATCGAGTGCTCAACAGTGTCAACGGCTGCGCTCATATCGAGCAGCACTACAACCACACCATTCTTTCTGTCTACGGAACGGAGAAGGTCATCCTGGATGCGCATCAGCGCCGTCTCGGTGCTGTGATATTGTCTGTTATGCAGTTTGGAAAGTGTCCACAATATTTTTACTTTCTAGGTGTTGGCGAAGTTGTATTGCCACATGGTGCTCCAATAACTTTGACACAAATGATAAGTATGATACTGGCCGGTAGTTTTCAATGAGTTTGGATCAAGGTTAGATTTATTCAGTAGAGGTGTAATCACCGCGTGTTTGAAGTTGGCTGGCACCGATCCAGATTCGAACGACATGTTAATGATCGTAGCTAATGTCGGCGCAAGAATATAAATGTTGGCTTTCATGAGTGAAGTAGGAAGTGGATCAAGTACATTTGATTTCGTAGAACACTTCCTTAGTAAACGCTGCACAGCATATAATGTTATTCCGGAAAACGCAAATACGTATAAATTATTTCATCTATGGAGTGCGAAGAAGTCGTTAGAAAAGTTGTTTGCAGTTACTGACTTATTCTGGCCAGGGTGGTTTTTGTCTTTTATAATATAATATGCCGCTTTCACAAATAAATTGACGACACTTTTGCGCATGCGATCGATATTCGAAAAAAACCATTGGCATCGGTCTACCTCGAGAGATAATGGTGCTGCGCCGTATGTGACATCAGTGGTTTGCACAGCATCCGCTGTGACCCAAAAGTCCGATTTTTGAGTGACAGTCCTGCCACAGATGGTACAGGTGTAGACAGTTTGATGTAGAGGTGTGGTAGTCGATGGTTTTTCTCTCCGACAGTCTCTCTTCTCCGTCCACAGTTCGTTTCTTCTGCCTTCCTCATACCCCTCTGCACAGCCTGTCGCCATTTTTTGCAGTCTGCTACAGCAGATTCACAGGACTCGATGCTGATCTGAGCAGATTTGATATTTCGTTTGTAAGCATCCCTGAACCGCAGAGCTGGACGACCGAGACACCTTGCACCGGACGCAAGCTCACTATAGAGGACATCCTTTGGAATACGTCCATTATCCATGCGGCAGACGCGGTCAAGTAAACGCAGACGTCGCTGACTTAGCAGGGCGAACATACTGGGGATGTCTGCATGCTCGAGGACATCCTTGTTTGATATGTGTTCCCGCCAGGTGACGCCAAGTATGCGTCCGATGCATCGAAGGTGAAAACTACCGAGGCGTTTTCCTGTTTCGCATATGTTGTCCACGTTTCGCTGCCGTAGAAGAGGGTGCGTAGGACACAAGCTTGGTATACTCCAACCTTGATGTTCTTAGTGAGCATGTTGTTCTCCCACACCCACTTGGGCAACCTCGACATGACAGATGCTGCCTTTCCGATATGCTTATTTATCTCTACGTTAAGGGATGGGTTGCTGGTGATGATTGACCGCAGGTAGGTGAACTCCTGAACCACTTCCAGAGTGCAGTCATCAATGCTGATGGCTGGAGTTTCGCTGCTGATATTTTGGCCCATGACATTGGTCTTTGTTAGGCTTATAATCAGGCCAAATTCTGTGCGACCTGGGCAAGTTGGTCTATTAGCTTCTGGAGGCTCTCTCCACTGTGCGATATTAGCGCTGCGTCATCAGGGAGAGCATCTCCGTGATCAGGACCTTTAGTTTCCGCACGCAGACGGGCCGGGTTGAACAGTTTGTCATCAGCTCTCGAATGTAAGCACTCACCTTCTGAAGATAAGCCGAAGGCATAGGAAAGCAGCAGGGAAAATAATGTTCCAAACAAGTTGGTGCAAGGACGCAGCCCTGCTTCACACCACTGTGAATTGGGAAGGACTTCGATAATGATCCAACGTAATGCACTGTGCCGTGCATGTCTTCGTGGAATGACGTAATCGCGCTCAGCGACTGTGGGGGACATCCAAACTTATCAAGGAGTGTGACGAGTCCTTTTCTGCTGACCTGGTCAAAGGCCTTTGTCAGATCAGCAGAGGCGATGTATAGTGGTCTCCTATGTTCCCTACATTTCTCCTGCAACTGTCGCAGCGAGAATAACATGTCGATCTTCCTGCTCTGAAGCCGCATTGTGATTCTGGGTAGACACGCCTACGAATTTCTGCAATCTGTTGAGCACAACACCGGTAAAGATTACTCCCACTATGCTGAGCAGGGGGATTCCGCTGTAGTTGCTGCAATCACTACGGTCTCCTTTATTCTTGTATTATGACAATGTTGGAACCGAGCCCTCTCCCCTCACAGGCAGAGAAGCTTGTACAGATGTTTCATCAGAGTTAGCTTCCCTCACTTGATCACTTTAGCTGGTATGCCACCCGCTACCAGGTGCCTTGACGCCGGCTAGAGAGTCAATGGCTCCACTGAGCTCTTCCACAGTTGGTTGGCCGTCGAGCTCCCCTATGACTGGCAATCCCTGACACCGTCCTCGGTTGTATCTGTGACAACTGTTTCTCTGGAATAAAGCTCAACATAATGCTCGGCCCATCTCTCCATTTGTTTGTTGCGGTCGGTGAGAATCTCTCCTGCCAGAGATTTCAAAGGCGGTGTTTTCTTTACACCTGGCCCAATTGTGCTTTCTTTATTCCATCATACATGCCTCGTGCGTTTCTAGTGTTTGGTGAGTACTCGTTGGCGCAGTGTCTGGCAGTTTGCTGTGCCATACTCCTTGCTGACCTAAGAGCAGACAAGGTGTTCTCGGTAGGATGATCAGGGCTGTGCGCTTGGCTTGAATGACAGATTCCATCTTTTCTAAGTTGGCTTCAATCCAATCTGCATTCTGTTTCTCCCGTTTGCCAAATGTGGACATAGCAGTGTTGTAGATTGAGTCTGGTGTAGTTCCATGGTAAATTAAGCACTCTGATCAGCAGAGTACTTGAAACTGTGTTCAATGGAGTCGACAAAATGCTTTGATAGCTCGGGGTTTGAAGTGTTGCCGGTGTTAATGCGAGTGATGTAATTTCTTTGGTCGTAGCCTGACCTTGCTGCACACCAGGGAGTGGCCTGTGTCGCAGTCTGCACTGTGAAAACTGCGAGTGCACATCGTTCAGTGTAGATCAGCCTCATTACGTCAAGCTGGTGCCAGTGGTGCGATCTTGTATGCCTCGCACACACTTTGTGGCATGTCTTCGTAAGGAACAACGATCTTGTATGCCTCGCACACACTTTGTGGCATGTCTTCGTAAGGAACAACGATCTTGTATGCCTCGCACACACTTTGTGGCATGTCTTCGTAAGGAACAACGAGTTGGTGATGCAGACGCTGTGATAAGAACAGAGTGGTAACAGTCTTTGGCCATTTTCGTTCATTTTCGCAATCCCGTTGTGCCCTTAATATACCGTCGTGGACATGGAAAGTACCACATTTACAGACTATAACACCGCAAAGGTCTTAATTTCTTGTTGTTGGTTGGATCCCCGGTGTACAAAGACAGAGTCCGGTCGGTTTTGTCGACACGAGGCGGAACTAAACACATTCCCGGTTGGAGATCGTTTGATAAGCAAGGACATATGATCCTGACATTCCAGCTTGATGTTGTCGATCCACTTGTCGAGCTGATGCCCTAATCTCGAAGCACCCATTGAAGCAGACGGACCGTGACGGATCAACACCTTATTGGCCGGGGGCTGCCCAACTTTGCCCAACTTGAGGCGGGCGATAGCTGACCAGTGAGACACGATGATCCCTCACGCCGTCAGAGGGAAGCCGTAGTGCCCGTTCCCTACGTCCATTGAGTTGGAGTATCCTCTCCAGGGCGCAAACTTGGCCAAATGTGAGGAGATCCTGGGTTGCCCAGTCGTCATGATCATGAGCTATCTGGTGGTTGCGACAGGAAGTGAGAGTATGAAGCAAGCGCTACAAACTACTGATTAAACTACAGCGCTAGATGCGTCACGTAGACCTATGTGCAAACACGCTACCGGGTACACCATTCTATCAATTAAAGTACCATTTATTCCATCTGCGGAGTGTAATGAAATTATTAGAAAAGTTGTTTTCAGTTAATGACTTACCAATATCGATCTACGGAAATGCAGTAGACTTGACTATTACTGTTCCCTTTATTGTGACATTGCTCTCAGTGACATCTCAAAACTTCAACGTGTGCAAAATTGTTTGGCAAGGGTAGTTACCTGGTCTCCTCGTTTCTCTCACTCAGTACCACTTCTCAAATCATTGCAATGGCTTCCTGTCTAAAATCGCATTATTTTTAAGATTTGTACAATTTCCTATCAAGCACTTTCATCCAAGCAACCAACATATTTACATCCACTGCTCACTCCAGCAAGACAACCCAGACAGCTTCTAATTCTAATTTACTTTTTGTTCCCAGTGTTAAGTGTCGGAACTAGAGCTTTTCCAGTTGCTGCACCGACTCTGTGGAACTCACTCCCTGTTAGTGTTAACTCTGTAGGAACTATAACAATATTTCGTCGTAAACTAAAAGCTTGTTTACAACTGGAACTGCTTATCGATAATGAACAGTTTAACCCCTTTTGTTTTATTGCGCTGCTGCGCTTGGGTCTCCCGAAGATTTTAGCGCAATAGAAGTATTTTATATAATTATTATATTATTATTAAAACGAGGCTAGCGCCGGAATTTGCCCTAAAAGAAAGAGCATCCTCTAAAAAAGCCTCACTCTACGGTAATATGCAACGCATTAAATATATAAAATTACGAGGCCGTTCGATTACTTTCCTGTAATAATTAATACGTACAGTTGCGGACATTTTCGTCCGATACAATGACAAGTAACAACAAGACCACGCTTTTGCGGCCAGACTGTCTTCTCGGCGAATTCAGAAGGCGAGCGAGAGTCGGATAAGCGGGACTAAGTCACTGATTTATATTATAATTATATATAGATCAGTGGACTAAATTGTTAGTTGCGATTGTCGTGGAATCATGAGTGGCGCCCCTGGTGGGGTGTTTTTGAACAGTTGTGCCACCTAGTGGATAATTAAGTGATCATAGGAAATGTTCCCGCGTTAGCATTCAGGGACAGATCATTAGTTTAATTGCGGGTTGGTGGTAGCTTGTTTCACGGAGTGTTTGTTCCCTTAATATACCGACATGGAAAATGCCACATTTTCGGACTACGATACCTGTGCTGCGCACAGATCTTAATTTCTAGTTGTTGGTTGTCAATGTGCACGTGTCAGTTATGGAAGGATCCCTGCGTACGAAGACAGAATCCGGTCGGTTTGGGCGACACGTGGCAGAACTAAGCATGTTACGTGTCTAGTCTTAGCTTTAGGTGAGTTCTGCACTTTCTAACTTAATTAGTCTTAACCGCATATCGCCACCAAACTTGTCATTCCCGAATTTTATAATTGTTATAAATGTAATTGCAGCTAAACTTCTAAGATATGAGGTAATCTGTCAGGGACAGGGCCCTTAATTGCCTTTAATTAAAGTTAAAGCCTATATTAGGTATATCAAAAAAAATTCAAATCGATCAGATGATCATTTAAATGGTTCCACAGGATAGAGTGTCCTATGAAGTTTATAACACTTTTGGAATTTTGTTGATATCTACATTATTTCCGAAGTTATTCCATTTTTTGATCTCTGAAAATTAGCATTGATGTCTATACAATTTGGTTCCATTTCTTGTGACCCGGAATGCTGAGGACTATTTCATTTATATGAAAATTGCAAGTTTTTATTGTATTGAACATATTGATGTGAAATAAAAGGTATATGACGCAGAAACTAATGTTAATAATATATGACCTTGACATTACCTAATTAGTTGACCTACATTTAACCTTTGACCTATTTACATGGAGTAATGGCATTATTTGGTTGTAATTAATTAGTAAATGGGTTTATTAAACGTTTATGGGATGGAAATTGTCAATGTATCTACTTCAATGTCATGACTTGGTAAATCCATATTTTTGATGACCTACATTTTACATTTGACCTATTTACGTGGATTAATGGGCTAATTTAGCTGTTATTTAATAGGTAATTGGCCTATTTAACTTTTAATGGATGGAAAATATAAATTTATCAACTTGAATACTATGTCACCATGTAATTTTACATTACCTAATTAGTTTACCTGCATTTCAAACTTGACCTATTTACAGGGAGTAATAGCATGGTAATAAGTTGGTCCACCCATACAGGGCTAGGGGCATCAAAATAATTGTATGTGTTTAGATTATATTACAGTTAATTGTACATATTTCACCATGTATTAATTATGAAAAGGTTATAGCATGTTATTCAAAAGCAACTATTTATTTCTATATGTACATACGTTTCTTCAGACAATGTCAATGCCTATCTACGTTCGTCATATTTTTTATTTCTTGCAGGCAAATGCAATAGTGTGTCAATGTTCCACAAGCACACTGTCTCAGCATCAAGCTCATGATTTTGTTTATCATGTTAGATATGGCAATAATTTCCATGTGTTAGAATATAATGGTTATCATAGACGACAGCACATTTGTCAAAACCAGAATTTATCACTTTGATGTCGCTCATCGATGGACGATGAAGCTATCTCAAATCGTCACTGAAGAAAGGAACAGTTGTCCTGAGATGAAATCTTATATGATGTTCCAATAGTGCATGCGGTGTTATCTCCAAGGTGTTCATCATTCGATTCATTTGTATCGTAACAGCCGATTGTAATCCATATAAATCACAAACTAGCTGAAGTCTGTACACACAAGTTGCTGTTGAATACCTTTACCTGTAACACAAAATACTTTTGAATAATTAAATTAATAATTATAATATTATATATCTGATATTATCAGATGATAAAATATCAAAAGTACATTTTATAACAGTAAATCTTGCACAAATAAAAACTGGATCTTCTAAAATCTAAGATGTCAAATAATGTGTAAAATAACGATAATTAAGAAAATATTCAAGTTGGCATAAATGATCACTGCAAATAAAAATTAACAAAACACAAATAGTGGCAGATATTAAGTATAAAATATGCATAATCAAATATTAAAGTGAAAAGTATCTGCAGCTTTTAAAAAATTATTACTTGGTTTTTAACAGTGAGCACTGGAAGGCGACCAAACATATAGGTATATACAAATACGCAACAATTTTTTTATTCATCGTAAAGTATTCATTATCAATGCATACCTTAGAAACACTACACAATTCACACCAGTTATTACAATTTACAAATTATATAATCAGTAAAAAAAGGTATGCAGTAATATATATATATATATATATGAATGAATGATGTATATAAATATTAGTTTAATCACATTATCCAGTTGTATTACATTGCTTCAATTACCCTTATGAAAATTATACCATGGCATTTTACCCTTTTGAAAATATGCCATGGTATATGGTGGTGGTGTTTCATGGTGTTTAGAAACAGGTAAAACCATGATAAAATACCATGATATACCATGGAAACTATGGTAATCTATGGTGTTTTTAAACAGAGAAGCCATGGTAAAATACCATGGTGTTTTGAAACAGGTAAACCATGGTATACCAGTTTACCATGTAATGTCATGGTTTACCATGTAATATAACGAAATACCATGGCATACCATAGAATTCCATGGTATATTTTCGTAAGGGATTAAGCATCACCATAGCTAGCAGTTTAAGTCTCCTTGTGAAGTTATGGGGTGTTTTTGAAGAAAAAAATGCACTTATAATTATCTTCAATATTAAGCGACTGGTAGTGCTCAACAAATAATGTGTTTCATGTGAAAATTGTTCGGAATATATAGATTTTCCTTTATTAGCTAATTACATAATTATTACTTCATTATTTTATTAAAATTTTTAATAAGCCAAGGCGTCCCTAGAAACTACCCGCATCGCAGTGTATTTCAGAAAAGACAGCAATTGTCAATATGAAATGCACTTTACATACACTGCCATTTGAAACTTTAATGTGGTAAATAATAATTTAATTTGTATTTATTGGGTTGCATTCCATCAACAATGCGGGTGTGATGTTTTGCTTTGGCAGTGGCTTTGGCTTCGACTTTGTCTTTGTAGATCCAACAGTGCACTTAGCAACACGGACAACACAACTGTTATGACTTATGTTATGTGTATGAATATGACTTGGTCCAACATCCAGGGCCACTACAACCTGTGTTGTCATACAGCACATGCAGGCTGCAGAACAGCCGAAATCTATATATTTGTGCTGGCTTAGACATTCCAAATAGGTGTAACTTATAGTAGACACATGCATTGTTTGACGTGTTCAATTTATTGTCTCATTTATAAGTGTAACAATGGATACCACTAATGGAATAGTTTTACACAATCTCAAGCAGAAATGGTGGCCTGTCATGAAGCATGCAACAAAGAAATATCCATTCTTAGTTGTGTTCTTCCTCAACACCATTCAAGTGTGCCAGTGTTACACTCAATATCAGGACTTTGCCTTTCAACATTTTTGATAGCTTCCTGCTGTCACAACTCTCTTTACCTTCCTCCATGCATTCACAACTGATTGTATCTGACACCACACCCCTACATACAAATGCCTATTCTTGGTAACCATTTCATCAACATAAACGAAGCCATCAGTATGCTTGATATCCTTTCCCTTCAATCTGGTGTTCAACTCATCTCCCTGTTGTTCATCACACATCATCCTCAGTCAATGATTATTAAACACGTCATTCCATTCCTCTTGTGCTTCTTGTAATTCCTGTTTGTTCTCTGCTACTAGGGCCAGATCGTCTGCGTACATTATTGTGCTATGAACGTGTTTCATACTGATCTTCCTGCTGATGAACTCCATCACCGTGATGAACAGTCATGGGCTAAATGTACTTCCTTGCCTCAGATCGATGTTAACCTGAAACTCAGTTAACTTATATAAGCATTTAGGAAATTGTAGTAAAATCTGCAGACACTTCTTGAAGGTTGGGATGTAAAATATCAGTATCTCCCCAGAGAAATTGAGTTATTATTAAACTAATTGCATTTCTTAGTTTCCTGAAGAGTGGTCTTTACAATGGTTTGGTTTGAAATTGGCAGACTGTTTTTGTTGATGGTGGTGATCTTAAAACATTAATATCTCCCACAAAATTATGCTATAGAGTAAATATTTTTGCATTTCTGAACTTCTTAGATTTACCTTTAGAATGATAGGTGTGCAATTAACATTATAAATGAAATATGAGTCACCTGTTCCTGGATACGAGCTCAATTTAAAATAATTATATTCTACTGTCTTTAGATTAGTAACAACAATAATAAAATATATATTCAAATAATGATGAATTGAGGTGCCATCTTTAGTGCCTGATGGGCAAACATACTGTATTCGACCTAGTAAGCATGTATGCCCCCCTGTTTAATCGGCTGGATCCATAATTATAATAATTTGACTAGTGTGGAACAACTGAAAAGTGTTGCCATCTGGTGTTAAACAGTTGGCACCACTTTTCAGTTGTTTTAAACTAGTCACCAAATGACACCACTAGTGCAAAACAGTTACCTTATTATGTATAGACAAAAATTATGTACGGTTATAAGAATAGATTCCTTGACATTTTTTCATGGCCCAATTGTTTGCAAGTGTACCGTATGCTTGTTAGGTCAAATATGGTATACTCTTTTGGGTATGCACTTCTAAGAACAAATTCCTTGACATTTTCCATGGCCCAGTTTTTTTTAAGTGTACTGTACACTTACAGTGTGTATTAGGTACAGTATTTATATTGAGTCTAGATAACATATTTTGTTTCATCCCCTGTTGATTAGTGTTTGTATGTTTTTGGAAGATATGGGAGAAATGTGGGAAACAAATTCCTTTAGGCAGAAATGGTTTTCAGCTTCAGTATTATGACCTAAATGACACAGACCACCATCCTGAAAATGTTGATATATGTTGTTTACGTTACAAAGGACTACTCTTGAGTGCCGAATAAACGTATAGGCCAAATAACAGTATAGGGTGGCAAATCGGTCAAATTTAATAATAGTATAGTGCCGAATAACAGTATAGGGGGGCAAATTGTTCAAAACAAATAATAGTACAGTGCAAAAAAATCACTGGTATATTTGTCTTCTTAGTGCCGAAGCAATTTTTTTACTCGACGAGAAGCCAGGCCCAAGGACCAAGCCCAAAGGCATCCCTAGAAAACTATGCGGATCGCCTGTATTTTTTTTCTGCCGAATATGTATAAATTTTGTGCATATTCGTATTACCGCAGATATAGTAACCGCATTTTATATCTGTGAAAAACCGGGGAATTTTCCATTTTTAAATGGACATTAAATTTTTATTGAACTGAATACGCAAGCCAATTTCAGGGGAACTTCCGCCAACCAGTTACGACCAATTTGAGGCACTGCGCATGGCGGCCATTTACGGTCGGTTTACACTATGATAAAGGCATTTAAACTAATATATACCATGTCGTGCTCCCAAGAATTAAGGATTCTGACGGATTCATCTAACCATGGAATTCTAACGGTCTAATCTAGGATCCTTTTTTTACAGCAAGACAAATATGCACATCGTCTCTCAAAATGTAGTTTTATTTTGTAGTCTTTGGAATGGGCATTTACTATGCTATACAAATGGGCTTGAGGAGGATTGCATGTTTTAATCCCTCCTCCCAATGTCAACAGTTAAAATAGACAGATATGTGATCAGGGAGGGTTAGACATAATTATATATATATATATATATATATATATATATATATATATATATATATATATATATATATATATATATATATATATATATAAGTAAATTGTTGGACCCTTGTCCACATCTCACCTGTAGTGTGTTGACTTTTCAGTGTCAATCTTGTCAAATCCTGTACATGAAAATCCAACATGTCAATGAAATGTCTTTGTACATTAATCATGCGCGTATGATGTCACATTTATGATAACGTACTTGTGATGGTTTTTGGATATAGGTGTACTGTTTGTGAGATGACTTTCCCAATCCACAATCTGAGTCTGGTCTTCACCAGTTGGCAAGAATTGGCATCAGGAAGATGATGTTTCTGTTGAAGAACAGGTCATTGTACCTCATGGTTGTCCCTAGCAACAACATCGGATTACAGGTAAATAATAATAATAATAAGTACATAATTTATTTAGCAACAAAGTCCATTCAGAATCAGATGCACTAAAAATATGTACATCTGTGATAAAATATAGTGAAATACATTTATAAATATTAAATTTATTATCCATATAAATAATAATAAATTGGTCATATATATATGTGTGTGTGTGTACACACATAGTAAACTATACATATTGCACTAATCAGATTAACAAATAATAGTAACTTTTATTAAAACGTGACGCATATACACAATATTAAGTGCATATGAAGTAGATGTTTTTGAAGTTAGTCACCCACGGGACTGAATCAAAGTGACCATAATAGTGAGGTGACCTTAATAGTGAATATGGGCACTGAAGCATCATGGGACTTGCTATTCAGGATTGAACACAAGTTATCCACCAGAGGTGGCACGGTTTATTTTGGGGAGCCTATATTATATAACCACACATGCTACATATCCAGGGTTGAAAAAATCATGATTTTTTTTTAAATAAAAAAAATCAGATTTTTTATTTAAATCGGATTTATTTTATTTTTTTTTAATCTGGTATATAGATATTTATATAGATGTTTAAATTTGTAAACTCTTTCAAACATGTTCTATTCAAATCGATTTGGGTTCTTGTCTTAACAGAGGGTACATGATTTTTGCTTATATAAAGACATTAGGCAATGTCCACAAGGCCTCACCCCCTGTAGTTGCATAATCTGTCTTGGAAAGGAAAGCATGCTGTGTGTCTGTGGCTGTAGCAGATGCTTGTAAACAATTATTTGTGTTAAATTCACATAAATCAGCGATTAAAAAAACCAGAAGTAAAAAAAATCATAAATGAATGATTTTTTTTAAAGTGATTTAAATAATGATTTAAATCAAATGATTTAAATCAAACAATCCTGTTCATATCATAGGATGACTTTTATTCCACAATATCACATCATTTTATTGTACATGTACCAAATTTTATCCATTCATGCAAGAGATTTATTAGTATTTGCAATCGTCCATACAAAGTCGGTATCAAAATTAGTAATGCAAATTACACCAACCTCATCTAATGCTGTGTTGATAGCTTGTCACTTTCTGGTGGCTGGTTCATTGTTCTCAAATGCATCGAGATATTTCCTTTTGTTTCTCGAAATGTTCCCAACTTGTGATCGGCTGATATTATATTGTTCAGCTAACTGCCAATGGTTTTTGCCATTGCTATCTCTCATTGCATCTAGCTTTGCTTTTAGACTAAGCTCGTTCTTAACATATCTTCGCTATTTTGCAAAATTTTGCCACCTCTAGGGCCTGCTATTCCTACAAGTGCTCATTGGTGTTTAAGCAAACAATAGGGCACCTAGTAATACATGGTTTCCTATTGTTAGCTTTTGCAATAGAATTTACTCAGCCACTAAGCTTAGGCCTAAGAATTTGCCTTCAAAGTGTTAACTAAAATGACTGGTGTCTTGTTTCTTGCATTGTTTTCTGAAGTTAACTGGTCACTATGTAAACATGCAGACGCCAGTGGTGGCTTCATATTGAGATTGCCTTTGAAGGAACAGGGGCTGGCCTGCCGCTGCTTGCCTTCACAGCTGCCAAATCTTGGCTTCCTGGCTGTGACTGACTGTAAGGCATCTAGATTATGCAATATCAATATGGTCCCCTTATAAACAGAAATACAAAGATGCCATTGAAAATGTGCAGAGACACGCAACAAAGCAGCTTCCTGGTGTGAAGAATATTCCTTACGAGGAAAGACTTGAGAGATTGAAACTTCCCACACTTCCACATAGACGAACTCGTGGTGATATGATTGAGGTATATAAACTGCTTCAAGGGAAATATGACAGTGATGTATCTAACACTGTCAAACTGCACAAAGACAGTGATACAAGGGAAGGAACAAGGGGTCATAGTTTGAAATTGTTTATAGAACGTGCTTGTACAAATGTTAGAAAAGAAAGCTTCTCACTTAGAGTTACCAGATTATGGAATGATCTACCGGAAGTAGTTGTAACTGCCCCAAGTGTCAACTCATTTAAAATCCGTCTAGATAGACATTGGAGTACTGAGGAATTTCTCTACAACTACAAAGCTGCCTTGTTAGGAAGTCGTAGAGCATTCCAAGGGAAAGTTGAAGATCTCACCACCGAGGCCACCGCCTATGGTCAGGAAGAACCTAAGTAAACCTAAGTAAGTAAGTGCGGGGTTAATCTGCAGGCAATCTCGACATTTTGCACTGAGTTACTGACTGTATTCCTGAATAGCGAGGTGACCGGATTAACGGGACTGACGTCCTATCTTTTACAGTAGAAATCATTTGGGACTGTCCCAGGGTGACCATAATGGCGGGGTGACCATAATGGCGGGGTGACTATGTCATCAGGGTGACCATAATGGCGGGGTGACTGTGTTACCAGGGTGACCATAATGGCGGGGTGACTGTATTACCGGGGTGACCATAATGGTGGGGTGACTATTACCGGGGTGACCATAATGGCGGGGTGACTGTATTACCAGGGTGACCATAATGGCGGGGTGACTGTATTACCAGGGTGACCATAATGGCGGGGTGACTGTATTACCGGGGTGACTATAATGGCGGGGTGACTGTATTACCAGGGTGACCATAATGGCAGGGTGTCTGTATTACCAGAGTGACCATAATGGCGGGGTGACTGTATTACCAGGGTGACCATAAACCGAGGTACCACTGTAGTTGTTGAAGTTTGTAATTGTTGACATCAATAAATACTACATGGTGTGTTTTAGGCATTTGATTAGATTCTGCAAAACTTATTATCGCATGAATATTGTCGTGGTCCTTTCAGAACTGGCTAATCCCCTGAGGACACATAAACAGTGTCTGCCACAACATTAAGAAGAACTAGTTAAACAAATTTACAAAGTGCTGGAAATTTGGTAAAAATAAACACATTCTACCAGAATGTCATTGTCAAGGCAATAGATGTGATATGGAGTGAATAATCAACTGTCAGACGTTTCAATGCCATTCCTACGATAAGGATCATCAAGCCTATCTATTCTGGCTTGATTGGCAGGCGCAGTACAGAAATTGATTGACAGGAGCAGCACAGAAATAAGTGCTGTAAATTACTGCCTAGTGCAATAAGAGTTATGTTTCAAACCACGTAGGGAAGATCTCAAAAGTTCTCAAAGTTCCCAAAACCATATGGTGTTCAGTACTGGTTTAAGCTGCCACTCCAATACATGGTATGGAACATCAAATAACATAGGACATCTGATTCCCACCACACAGTCAACGTGTGTTAGCCATGACATTCCTCAGGAGTGCCATTGGCTTACTAAGAAGTAATAATACTGCATTTATATAGACCTAAATCTCACTTCGTGGATCAATGCGCTGTACATCATATAAAATAATTAATATATATATATATATTTATGTGGGACAATGCTACTTACTAATGTTATTGACTCGGAATCGTGGCTAGTTTGCTGAAGACAAAAGTACAAGTCAGATGTATGTTTGTATACGAGCTTTTATAGTAAGCCAACTGATTATGTAAGAATACAATATGTATACATAATATAAAACGAAATCATCAAATCTAGGTAATTGAAAATTCACCAACTAACAGCAAAGGTGGGGGAACCGACCACACGCAGGTGGAGGACCCCACCATTCTACAAACAGCAAGGGTAAAAACCTTGTGTACATATTACCTACAAAAAAGGGGAAAGCGTCAGTACCTGACCTCGCCCTAAAACCCCTGATGATGATTACAATAGCAATAATACATTACTGTTTATTTAACTATAAAGTACGAACATTATGACAATAAATCCACACATCTGACAAGTATGCAGACTATATTTTCAACCTCCCATAACAGCCAGTCAGTAAACGACCCACTTAGAAATCGGAATTAAACAGGTGCAGATGGGGTAGGATGGTGGGAAACAGATTTTTAGAAGAGAGTAAAATGTTTACCTTTGACTCTTGAAAATATTGAAAGCGAGGCCGATCGTAGGATTGGATTAAATGGTCACGTGTTTTAGTCGGCCTAGAGGGTTATTTAAAAATAGGAACCTGGCCACATTGCTCACATAAACGCCGTTTGATTTTCAATCAAAAGGTGTCTTTATGCGGGACAATGCTACTTGCTAATGTTATTGACTAGGAATCATGGCTAGTTTGCTGAAGACAAAAGTAGAAGTTAGATGTATGTTTGTATACGAGCTTTTATAGTAAGCCAACTGATTATGTAAGAATACAATATGCATACATAATATAAAACAAAATCATCAAATCTAGGTAATTGAAAATTCACCAACTAACAGCAAAGGTGGAGGAACCGACCACACCAGGCCAATTCTGTAATGGCCAATTTCAGAATGGCTCCCCCCACCCAACCGGATTATATATATAGAAAGTTAAAACTGTTAAATAAGTTGTAGATCAAAAGAGCTATAATAAATAACTTAATTAAATTACTTAAAATAAATAAATAAAACCCTTAAAAGCGGCTAAGACCAATGCAGTGATACTAATCTATCCATCACAATAAACATTGATTTAGCTGGAAAGATACAACTATCTTAACTGACTCATAAAAGGTGAGTCTTTAAAGACTTCCTCATTTTTTTGTTTTAGATGTGCAAATAACTACTGCAGGAATTGTTTGTTTTTTTGGTGAAATTTGGTGACGACCGAACCACAACCCACCAATATCTAATTGCTGTATGTTTATTTGGACTTTTGAGACCACACCTTATATAAATGTATCATTTGTTATTGTGTGCCTTCTAGACACAATGCTTTATTCTAGTGTTTTGGTGTCAACTTATCTTCTGATGACCACCAGCCCTCCCATCCACACATCATGTAATACCTACCCAGTCACCCCTACCCCCTTGTAAGTGATGACTCTCTAAATTCTTTGTATGCCGCTGTGTTGGGTGTGTGCTCCAAGAGGGGCAGTCGTGTACTCACTGTCCTGTCTGTCATGGTCTGATTATTCAGCAGTGTTCAGAGCACCAGACTGATTTTTTTCAACGAGCCATATTGTGATGCCTATTAGTAGTCAACCAATGACTAACTTCTTCCGGTTTGCAGAGACTTCTGGTTGGACATGCTTCTATTGCCTCATATGCTTGGTAAATTTCAACAAGCATCAACGTTAAGCGGATACATTCCAATTTGATGAGTCAATTCCATTTGATAAGCAACCATTGGTTACCCCAGGTAATTATTGATATCTATGTATTTGTAGTTGTGTTGGTGTCTTCAAGATTGAACAAGATTGAACAAGATTGAACAAGATTGCCATCCAAGGCAAAGGCCCAGATGGCACGTGGATAAAGAAGCCATTTGCTTATCGAGAGTCTTTTCATCTATAATGTAATCCATCCTCCTGAGATATGTATCAACCTTCTTTTTAAACATATTCATGCTGCTAGCATTTACACAATCTGTAGATAATTTATTCCATTAATTTATTGGTTTTTAGGCATTCTTCATAACTAAGGTCTCTCAGTTCTGGAATCATTTTAGTTGCTCTCCTCTGTATGCATTCAAGCATATCTATATCCTTACGATATGGTCTCCAAGCTTCTATATAGTATTCTAAATGAGGCCTAACTACTGCTTTATGCCGAGGTATAATTACGCATGTACCCGCACACATGTAGACATTGCTGACCTAATTTACCATCTCCCAAAATATATTTCTATTACCATATCCTGATTTGTCATATATTTGTTGTGTCTGCTTCAGTTGTACATCTTTTGTAAATTAAACCGAGGAAGGACTGTTAAGGTAAACTGGTTGTAAGAAGGTTTTACCCACGACATTCCACACTGCTTGTATGACCTGAACATTAAAACACTGTTGTCTTTGTTTTGTTGCAGAGTGACATGATGTCTGAAGAAAGAGCTGATGATCTTGCTGCTGCAGCAAGTAGTACTACTACACGTACACAAAGATACTCTGGAGGACAGCTAACCTTGTCGGGTTCTGGGCGAGACAATGCAGGAGACTGCAAAGAAAAAGAACAGGAGGCACACATGGATGATGCGAAGGACCCTGATGTAACAAACACTACACACATTGATGATGTGGAAGAAGTCAACCCTGCGGCCACGGCTCATACAGCTGACTCTGCTGAGGGTGAGTTTTTCAACTGAGGTCACTTTACAAGGTTATTGTTGCTCTCCTCAGGGTGAGACTGGCACCAATACCGGTCATCGATTTTTTGTTTTCCCGTCTTCGCCACTGATGCTGTTTCACTGCTATCTCCATTCCCCCCGTCCCTCACTCTCGTTCTCCCTCTCACCCACTCCCGCCAAATCTCTCTCCACGCAGTCCTCCCATCTCAGTCTCGGTCTTCCTCTTCTCCTTCTACCTCCACTCTGAGCACATCTGCTCTCTTCATCAGCCATTCCCCTTCCATTCAGCCCACTTTAACCGACTCCTTACCAGCTTCCTCCTGAAACTCTTCCACACTAACTTCCTCCCTCAGCTCCTCCATTCTTCGCTTGTCTACTCTTTTCACTCCCGCAATTCTTCTCACCCAGTTATTTTCACAAACTTTCTCTTTCTCTTATTGACTTAAAAGTTGAACAGCTGTTAAAATCTCTCTTTTCGAATTCGCAGTGAAATACCAAGTTATGACATGGCATAGTTAAAACAGACATCAGCCTGTTTGCAAATGACATTGTGTAGACCTGTTATTGAGCACAGCACATTCTCCCTGAAAGCAAAGTGTATGTGAGAAGATTGTTTTATTGGTATTTTACATTGATAATATATTATGAGTATTATCTTTTTTGATGTTGAAAGTTACTGCTTTCTTAGATACATTAAAAAGTATTTTCTCTGACTAAAACGTGTCATTGGTTCACCTAACTATTAGTTAATTTCATTTATTTGTATTATTATATTTATAATATGTTAAAATTCATAACTTCTAATATTGACCCATTAATGTCAAATTGCTACTGTCTTAATTCATTGACAAGTCATAAGAGTTAACATCATTAACATTAGATATTGTCTGGATATATTTCTTCTGTATATGTCGGATGTTTACTGTAAAGAAAAGGCAGACACAGAAATAAGTGCTGTAAATTACTGAATAGTGCAATAAGAGTTATTATGTTTCGAACCACTTAGGGGTGATCTCAAAAGTTATCAAACTCCCCAAAACCATATGGTGTTCAGTACTGGTTTAAGCTACCACGTGGTATGGGACATCAAATAACATAGGACATCTGATTCCCACCACACAGTCAACCTGTGTTAGCCATGACATTCTTCAGGAGTGCCATTGGCTTACTAAGAAGTAATAATAATAATACTACATTTATATAGACCTAATTCTCACTTTGTGGATCAATGCGCTGTACATCATATAAAATAATTAATATATATGTATATATAGAGAGCTAAAACTGTTAAATAAGTTGTAGATTAAAAGAGACCTATAATAAATAACAAGATTGCCATCCAAAGCAAAGGCCCAGATGGCACTTGGACAAGGAATCCATTGGCTTATCGAGTCTTTTCATCTATGTGCAATCCGTCCTCCTGAGATATGTGTCAACCTTGTTTTTAAACATATTCAGGCTGCTAGTATTTACAAAATCTGTAGATATTTTATTCCTTCCTCCTGAAACTCTTCCACACCAACTTCCTCCATTCTTCGCTTGTCTACTCTTTTCACTCCCGCAATTCTTCTCACCCCGTTATTTTCACAAACTTTCTCTTTCTCTTATTGACTTAAAAGTTGAACAGCTGTTAAAATCTCTCTTTTCGAATTCGCAGTGAAATACCAAGTTATGACATGGCATAGTTAAAACAGACATCAGCCTGTTTGCAAATGACATTGTGTAGACCTGTTATTGAGCACAGCACATTCTCCCTGAAAGCAAAGCGTATATGAGAAGATTGTTTTATTAGTATTTTACATTGATAATTTATTATGAGTATTATCTTTTTTGATGTTGAAAGTTACTGCTTTCTTAGATACATTAAAAAGTATTTTCTCTGACTAAGACACCTGTCATTGGTTCACCTAACTAATAGTTAATGTTCATTTATTTGTATTATTATATTTATAATATGTTAAAATTCATAACTTTTAATATTGACCCATTCATGTCAAATTGCTGCTGTCTTAATTCATTAACAAGTCGTAAGAGTTATCATCATTGACATCAGATATTGTCTGGATATATTTCTACTGTATATGTCGGACGTTTACAGTAAGCAAACTGCTGATCTACAATGTTTCACTTGACTTCAGACATTGCAGGGACAGTACAGGACTTGGGTGACAACACCGTTGATCAGCGGCAAGTCACGGATGAGGTTTGTAGCTGCTTTTAAATATTTTTAAAGTCATATTTGTTATTTATATTCCTTTAAATTCATATTCCTTCAGGAAAAGTTTATATAAAAAGGAAATAATCAAAGAAATCTCAGTGCTACGTACCTTTATTGAACTTGTCTATAGATATGATATTTTTGTATTGGCCAGTAATATCTTACTCTGATAGTTTGTGTAGCTTAATATCTGAGGCATTACTGTGTTGAGAAATCTGGTTCAATTGGACTAAGATAGAATTTGGTTAGTATCTCTTCATGAACATTAGAGAGAAATAAAAGGCATGATTTCGGGACTATGCACCACAAAGAGATAACAAAAACTAACTATGTGCAACTAAAATCAAGAAAAATCGCACCAGTTGTTTAACTCAGAATGTGTTCTAAAAGTGGGAGATTCAAATCATTTCTCCAGTTGACCGAGGGCTGACATGTTAACCAGCGCGACTGATAAGCGCATGTGCAGTTCTGTAAAAATCGGGTAACTTAAAACCATGACTTTTGTAATGCCATACATATTTGATATATATTGTAAATAAGAGCTTAGTTCATACAAAATAGCAATTGATTGTATGTGACAGATCATTTATACTTTGTTAAAACACATCTATATAAATGTGTTTCTAAATGACACACGTCTAAGCCTGTAATTGTTAAACACAGTAGGACTGTGCTCAACTATGAACATTGTTTCCTATAATATTGTTTAACTTCTTTCAAGTTTTCATACGCTATAAAGATTACTTTTGTGGGGTGCGATAGCCTACCGGTTAGAATGCCGGACTCTCACTCAAGAGAACCTGGTTTCAAATCTCACTGCAGTCACTTCAAAACCTTTGGTCAGTTTGATCACCCCACATTGCCACAGTTCACTCAGCTGTATAAATGAGTACCTGGCAATACAGAGAGTGGTGGATATGTGAACGAATAGTCTTCGTGCAGTAATTGCAGCATGGCTGAATGCTTCCCAGAGGAATGAACAGGTCTGCCTGCGGGTGAAGTGTAAAGTGCTTTGAGTGGTCCCAATGACCGCGCTATAAAAGAACTTACCTTAACCATTACTTTTAGTGTGACAGCATATTTTTCATCCCACACATAGAAACAAATTGTTAGAACAGTATTCCATGATATCCAGCAGGCCTCGACATTAACGCTGGCCCGGCACTTTTTGGGGGCTGTTGGGCCAGTTGGGGGCCACAAATGTTCATATTTTACTGGCTGAATGGACTACCATAGTTTAAGATCATTTTTATCTGATTGTGACAGCCACAGGTAATCGTTTCAATCGCTTTTCCTTGCCATCTACCCTGGCACTACAGTTAAAAACAGACGCCTATATTAGGGTTGCACAGTGTTACCAGTATATCGGTATATCACAGCATTTTCTGCTGCATAATACGTATTGGGTAGCGTGATACACCTTCGACATACCAATTTCATATAAAGCAACTGGTTCGCGGACTGTCTGCTAGGTGTCACATTGCAGGACCTGCTCGCAAACAGCTAAGTTTACCGTAACTTTGTACTTCAGTCCAAAAGTTTATAATCGAAAGAAATAAAACCCAGTTGTAACAGTCATAATTATATACACTGTCACGTCCGGTTTGTATGTCGTATTTTTTAGTATAACTAGCTGTGACTCGATATGGATTGTTACAAATGCCAACAGTGCAGCATCACCCGTTGTTCTTAAACGCGTCTCAAATAATTCCAGCTGCAGCATTGTCTGCCATTGCTGACAGAAGGCATAAAAGTAAATCACCAACGGCAAAAGAAATAGTGACCAAACTCGCAACCTTCAACATGTAAGGCGGTGTATTGTAAACATTGTGTTTTTTAAATCAATTTATTAAAGCACTGATAAACTTTCCTGAATTCCAAATAAAACAAATGGTACTTTTCCTGATATCCAGGATGTCATCTACGTGAACAAAAGTGTAGCAGAAAACATGCTTCGTGATGAAAAGGAGCAGTCATTTATTTTGGAATCGGCAAAGAAGGTAAGTGTATTAGACAAAGTAAAAAGAATCATGTTTCTGGTGCCCGGCCTCTTCCTTTTAACCACCGTCTCTATTTTGTAATGTTTACTTTTGAAAAAGAAATGATTATTTTAAAACATTTTTCCATTGTGTGAAGAAATCTCAGTCCAAAACTTGCCGTGCAACATACAGATAGTCAGATACGTACTGTTAGACTCTTTGGATCATGTCTTTAAATCGGTCACGGTGATCATCTAAAATATAGCAGCCATCTTGAAAAAACAAAAATTGTATTAAATTCACAATAATATGGGCCTCCCGCTTTTTCAAAAGGTCCGGACAAGAAATATTTATGAATTACAATTTTCTTCAACCACAACTATTTATTTTTATTACTTACTCAACGTTTTGACTGCCATTGTGACTCAATGTATATCCCACTTGTCTCGATTCACGCAAGGGACATTATTAAGAAATATTTTGTACTATCCACATATAAAACTGGCAGTAATATCATAATTTTATATATTCATATTATATAAAGCAAATGTTTAAATTTTTTTATAAAAGTTTAAATAATTTATTAGGTCATGGAATAAACACATTTTGGCTCTATTTTGACAATATATTTGCATTTGATCAATTTATTAAAACAAAATTTGGGCCAGTAACATTTTGTGGGGGCCAGTAACTTTTAAAATCTATCAGCCCAATGAGGCACTCGGTACAAAAGCTTAATGTCAAAACCTGATCCGGTATAACTTGGAACATTTAATAATTATTTGTATAACAATGATTTCATTGTTAGGGAGTTTACATCTAACCCATGGCCAATGCTGCCACAGAAACCTTAATTATTAACCCAAACAGTAACAATATCCCATGATATATCTTACTAGAGATACGCAACATTAAAAATTATCATAGATGAAGCAAAGAGAATCTCCTTATTATCTGAAGTGTTCTGTTTGTTACTAGTGCCTGAAGATATCAAAGGGAAGGTACAAAAAAGGGAAACACTACAAGGTGAAGACCATTCTTGGCAGAGGTGCATATGGTGAATGCTTCCTTGCCGTTGACCTGGAGACAAACAGTCTGTTTGTCATAAAATCGGTAGATCTTATTTATTTATCTTACTCACTGTTACATGCCATGCCAAACACTCCACTATGATAATAGTATACATTTGTAGCAGTTCACAAAGTAGTTGATGTTTGCGGGTATCTGAATATGTGGTAGACAATTGCATTGAGAACTATTTGACGTGTGACTAACACTGGCACCTGTTTCTGTGTGACCCACCAGGTGGGGGAACTCATTAAATTCACTAAGACTCACAATCAGATGGATCAATGGATGTATTTGACACATTTCTTTATCTATTCTATAAAGTAGTCAGTGACTGTGTATTCACTCCATCTCCGTCAATTTTGCATATTTGTTTTAAATTACATTAAAAACAATTCACAATTCCCCAGGGGATGTGGATATTATAACGGAACCTGTGGATGTTTCACGTAGATTCCGTAACTCAGAACAATAGGAAAATGTAGTTACATACAGTTATTTGCAATGCATGGAGTCATAAGCTCTTGCAATAGTTGTCTTTTCTCCTGTGCAATGCCGGGCATCTCAGCTAGTGTACTATGAAATAAGAAACTACAACATTAACTAAAAAAAAAACAAGGGGTCATTTTACCATGAGGGTCAATATACCATTTTCGGATATTGACCACCGGGTCACTTTAATACTATTTGACACTGCTGGTAGTGATAAGACAACATTAGTATTATTATATTCATTATCTCTGACAGATATTTTGTTGGAAGAAGGATAAAGATTGGAAAAAAGCATTCAACGAGACAAGAATACTGTGTCGCCTGGACAAGCTCTATGGATGTATACCCAGCGAAGAAGAGTTCCTCATCTTCATGGAGTACATACCCGGTAAGCAGCTCTGCTTCTTCCATTACAGCTCATGGCTCTGTGTCAGTCACATATAATGTCTCTTCTTCCATTACAGCTCATATCTCTGTGACAGTCACATATAATGTCACTTCTTCCATTACAGCTCACATCTCTGTGTCAGTCACATATAATGTCACTTCTTCCATTACAGTTCATATCTCTGTGTCAGTCAGATATAATGTCACTTCTTCCATGACAGCTCATATCTCTGTGTCAGTCACATATAATATCACTTCTTCCACTGTGTCAGTCAGATATAATGTCACTTCTTCCATTACAGCTCATATCTCTGTGTCAGTCACATATAATGTCACTTCTTCCATTACAGCTCACATCTCTGTGACAGTCACATATAATGTCACTTCTTCCATTACAGCTCATATATCTGTGTTTGTCACATATAATGTCACTTCTTCCATTACAGCTCATATCTCTGTGTTAGTCACATATAATGTCACTTCTTCCATTACAGCTCATATCTCTGTATTATTCACATATAATGTCACTTCTTCCATTACAGCTCATATCTCTGTGTCAGTCACATGTAATGTCTCTTCTTCCATGACAGCTCACATCTCTGTGTCAGTCACATGTAATGTCTCTTCTTCCATGACAGCTCACATCTCTGTGTCACTCACATGTAATGTCTCTTCTTCCATTACAGCTCAGATATCTGTGTCAGTCACATGTAATGTCTCTTCTTCCATGACAGCTCACATCGCTGTGTCAGTCACATATAATGTCTCTTCTTCCATGACAGCTCATATCTCTGTGTCAGTCACATGTAATGTCTCTTCTTCCATGACAGCTCATATCTCTGTGTCAGTCACATGTAATGTCTCTTCTTCCATGACAGCTCACATCTCTGTGTCAGTCACATGTAATGTCTCTTCTTCCATGACAGCTCACAACTCTGTGACAGTCACATATAATGTCTCTTCTTCCATGACAGCTCATATCTCTGTGTCAGTCACATGTAATGTCTCTTCTTCCATGACAGCTCACATCTCTGTGTCAGTCACATGTAATGTCTCTTCTTCCATGACAGCTCAGATATCTGTGTCAGTCACATGTAATGTCTCTTCTTCCATGACAGCTCATCTCTGTGACAGTCACATATAATGTCTCTTCTTCCATTACAGCTCATCTCTGTGACATTCACATATAATGTCTCTTCTTCCATTACAGCTCAGATATCTGTGTCAGTCACATGTAATGTCAATTTTTCCATTACAGCTCATCTCTGTGACAGTCACATATAATGTCTCTTCTTCCATTACAGCTCACATCTCTGTGTCAGTCACATGTAATGACATTTTATTAATGTCAATTCTTCAATTACAGCTCATATCTCTGTGACAGTCACATATAATGTCACTTCTTCCATTACAGCTCATATCTCTGTGTCAGTCAGATATAATGTCACTTCTTCCATTACAGCTCATATCTCTGTGACAGTCACATATAATGTCACTTCTTCCATTACAGCTCATATCTCTGTGTTAGTCACATATAATGTCATTTCTTCCATTACAGCTCACATCTCTGTGTCAGTCACATATAATGTCTCTTCTTCCATTACAGCTCACATCTCTGTGTCAGTCACATGTAATGTCTCTTCTTCCATGACAGCTCATATATATGTGTCAGTCACATATAATGTCTCTTCTTCCATTACAGCTCATATCTCTGTGACAGTCACATGTAATGTCTCTTCTTCCATGACAGCTCAGATATCTGTGTCAGTCACATGTAATGTCTCTTCTTCCATGACAGCTCATCTCTGTGACAGTCACATATAATGTCTCTTCTTCCATTACAGCTCACATCTCTGTGTCAGTCACATGTGATGTCTCTTCTTCCATGACAGCTCATCTCTGTGACAGTCACATATAATGTCTCTTCTTCCATTACAGCTCAGATATCTGTGTCAGTCACATGTAATGTAAATTTTTCCATTACAGCTCATCTCTCTGTGACAGTAACATATAATGTCTCTTCTTCCATTACAGCTCACATCTCTGTGTCAGTCACATATAATATCACTTCTTCTACTGTGTCAGTCAGATATAATGTCACTTCTTCCATTACAGCTCATATCTCTGTGACAGTCACATATAATGTCACTTCTTCCATTACAGCTCATATCTCTGTGTCAGTCACATATAATATCACTTCTTCTACTGTGTCAGTCAGATATAATGTCACTTCTTCCATTACAGCTCATATATCTGTGTTAGTCACATATAATGTCACTTCTTCCATTACAGCTCATATCTCTGTGTCAGTCACATATAATGTCACTTCTTCCATTACAGCTCATATATCTGTGTTAGTCACATATAATGTCACTTCTTCCATTACAGCTCATATATCTGTGTTAGTCACATATAATGTCACTTCTTCCATTACAGCTCATATCTCTGTGTCAGTCACATATGATGTCACTTCTTTCATTACAGCTCATATCTCTGTGTTAGTCACATATAATGTCATTTCTTCCATTACAGCTCATATCTCTGTGTTAGTCACATATGATGTCACTTCTTCCATTACAGGTCATATCTCTGTGTTAGTCACATATGATGTCACTTCTTCCATTACAGCTCATATCTCTGTGTCAGTCACATATAATGTCACTTCTTCCATTACAGCTCATATCTCTGTGTTAGTCACATATAATGTCATTCTTCCAGTACAGCTCATATCTCTGTGTTACCCACTGTGTGGGATATTTTACTTCCCTGTCATAGACATCGAGTTGATGGGACCAATGGTTTCTAGTGTCTCATTCAAAAGACACATACAAAGTGGGGTAAACAAAATTGCCCAAGTTGGAAAGTGGCAGTGGGTGGACTCAAACCCTGTCATCTTGATTGACAGTCCTGTGTTTTAACCACAGAGCCGCCACATGCCACTGAACTCTCTTTAGAACTGTAAACAAAGCAATCAGGGTTGTGGCTTTCCATGGAAAATCAATGTTCCACTGGACACTAGGAAAAAACCTGGTATTTACTTAGAAAACTGATAAAATTGGTTTGCACCAATCTACACATTGCCTGGTGAACCTGGTCAAGCATAATGCAACTCACGCATAATATTGTCTCATATTAGTATTTGTGTGTTTTAGTAGTACTGAAATGCTAACTTTATATAGTGTGGTAATTTTTTTAAAGTTTCTGTTTAATACTAATTTCTCTCCTTTTAAAGGATTAGGACTAAGTTCTTTGTATTGAGGACAGTTTTGGATAGTTTACCCCCCCTCAATGGGTTCTTGCCATGATGGTTTTTACCGGCATTTACCACTTGCTAAAAACCAGGCATGTGCAAAGAACTGAAAGAATGAAAGGGATTTGTCTTCAGCTGTCACTTTATCAATGTTGAATGACTTGAACTATGCACTATGAATCACATATTAATTGCTGGATCACTTTAAAGTGACTGGTTCCTGAAGGCATTACATGTCATAGTGGTATGTTTTCTTTGTAGGCCAAACACTGGCTGACTACCTGGAGAGTTGTGAGCGCATGAGTCTGAAAGTTACTCTCATCATAGGGAGACAACTGCTCCAACATCTGGCTCACATGAAGGAGAAGAACGTGACACACGGGGACATTACGTGTAAGCCTTCACAGCCACTTCTCAGCTGTTTTATAAGTAATTATTATATAAGAAATAATACTAATATACTATGAGTGTTTTAAACATCACATTATTTCATCACTATCTCATTTCGTTGGTCACAACATTCCACGTTATTGTTTTTATAAAAATCTCATTTGATTGGTCAACATTTCATGTTATTGTTGTTATTATCAAAATCTCATCTAATAGGTCACAACATTCCACTTTATTGTTATTGTTATTATCAAAATCTCATCTAGTAGGTAAAAAAAATTCCACATTGTTGTTATCAAAATCTCATTTGATTTGTCACCACATTCCACGTTATTGTTTTTATCAAAATCTCATCTAATAGGTCACACCATTCCATGTTATATTTGTTATTATCTGATAATTATGATCTCACAACATTCCATGCTCAGACCACATTATGGTCTCATCTGATGGTCACAATATGTCACATTACAGCTGAAAGCATTCCCTACTACTGTTGACATTATAATCTCATCTATCATATCACAACATTCCACATTTCAGATCACATTATAATGTCATCTGATTGGCCACTATATGTTACAGTTGACAACATAATGTTGTCCACCAATTGGCGCACACGTCTGATTGATTTCGGCAATGGATGTGTGCTGGACGATGGACACAACAACAACTTATATAATAACTTATGTAATGAAGATCTGTACGATGTCTTGCATAGGATCATATACATGATAGCACTGTCGTATCCCTGGAAGCAATACTACACAGGCTTACAACTGTTCGATCATGTGAAGGTAAACTGCCATTTATCTTTCAAGCAAAATTAAATTAAATTAAGCTTTGTTAACAAGTTAGATCATTATAATGACTTTTGTATGTGTAGATGACATTATAATGACATGTGTATGTATGGATCACATTATGATTACATGTGTATGTGTGGACCACATTATGATAACATGTGTATGTGTGGATCACATTATGATGACATGTATGTGTGGACCACATTATGATAACATGTGTATGTGTGGATCACATTATGATGACGTGTATGTGTGGACCACATTATGATAACATGTGTATGTGTGGACCACATTATGATGACATGTATGTGTGGACCACATTACGATAATATGTGTATGTGTGGACCACATTATGATAACATGTGTATGTGTGGATCACATTATGATGTCATGTGTGGATCACATTATGATAACATGTGTATGTGTGGACCACATTATGATGACATGTATGTGTGGACCACATTACGATAATATGTGTATGTGTGGACCACATTATGATAACATGTGTATGTGTGGATCACATTATGATGTCATGTGTGGATCACATTATGATGAACATGTACCTTTGTTGCTTTTAAGTAGTTTTGTAGATGTCCAAATTTGCAAGAAAAATCGTGGCCGTAATTTTTGTGCTACATTTCAAGTCCCATTATCTCAGGAAATAATGTACATAGGGGCGTGCAATTTTCTGTAGCAACTAAGAAAGTCTTAAAGGTCTGATATATAGCAGTGTAGCAGTTTTCAGTAGTCACATGGAATGATCAGATGCAGTTGAAGTCTGAAAATTGCAATTTTACCTCACGAGCAGCCATGTTTGAGACTCTGAAACATAGTCTTACATTCATTACAGGTATTTAACGTTTTGTCTCCAAGAAGATTGCCGTAAAACTATTGAATATTACAACTATGTACTTATTAATTATGGAGCAACACCCTTGTGAAATCAGGAAAAAGTTGATTTTGGGACATTTTCTATGGTGCAAAACCCAGTGTGGGCATATTAGCAAAATGTTAAAGCTGGTCTCATTTTAAAGCTAATAGTATGTAGTTTATATGTGCCAAATTTCATGATACACTCGAAAGTTCTTCATGGTGAACTTATTTCTTCAATGCGGCACTTTTTAGCACTCGCCTATATCCAAGCTCAGGCATGTCCTCAGGGTTTTGAAAAGGGGGTTCGCGCATGTATGAACAGATGGGGATTTGTGGGATGATTTCTGCAAAATGTTACAGTTAAACAACATTTTCTCAAAAAGTTGTGTTCGTTCGAACCCCCGAAAAATGGGCATGATGCTACCTTTTTTCACTAACTCTGTTTCATGCTCTCTAGTTCCACTACCTTCCTTAAGCTGGCCTGTGTAGTTCTCGCATAATTTTTATTAATTTATTTCAGACAGTATGCCAGTAAATATTAACCTTGTCCATAGCACAATTAAATATGTGACACAAATTTCATATTTTGTTAATCCAGCTTTAAAAAGTAATATTGTGTTTGTCACCATCACTGGCTCATCAGATTTAACTACTCCACTTAGTTCTTTACTGTTCGTGTTTCTCGTTCAACAATTCCTTGAAGTATTCCTTCCACCTTGCAGAGTAGCATTTCCACCGGCAGAAACTTGCTTTCACAGAAACTATCATAAACCTGTTCCTGCCAGCACACACACACACACATGCATGGACGCATACGGGTCAATTTATAAATATATGCATCAACTTAACACTAAACTAACTAAAATTCACTACCTTTTAATTGTAGAAAGGGGAATTCTACATGTTCGCTGGAACACCACAACTCCATAAGTTCATCGAGGACTGTTTGTACTTGTGCGACATTGCAGAACTGCTCAGTAAGTCTACCAAGTCGTGTTTTGTCAAGGTTTATTCCTGTAATGCATAATCTATTACATGTACGAGATTGTCTATGTTTTTCAATGTATTCTTAATCTGTTCAGGTGTCGGCTATTATTACAGTTATCTAGTACAGTGCACATGTACCGTATAGTTCTCAATAGAAGTACACTGCCTAATAGAAATGAACCCCTTTTTCAGAAGTAAAACCGTGGGCAAAAACAGATTTTCAGGAGTGAAGGCACGCTAAACGCAAAGGACAGCAGTACTGCTGCTGGCGCCACCTTGCAAATAATTTTATATAATTCAATGTGCTTGTGTGCTTTTAGTTGCAAAGTGCGAGTCATGATGGAAGGACATCCTGTAAAGTTAAATTACTATCTAGAATTATAAAAACCACGAATGAACTGTCTGTCTTGTGCACTTCTGTTTTGTGTCGACCAAGTATCGGTCAGTTTGGGAGATGTGTTGAATCTGTTCTGCCTGGCGTACAGTTGCATGTATGCGATGTTCATGCAATGTGTTCATCTACCCGCTCCCGACAGCTTGAGCCACATTTGAGAAACTATTAGATGCACATCCAAGCTTTCGCACTGACATGTCTGTTGAGAACTATCCGGTATATGTCTGTATCAACTTAAAATACATGTTGTCATTAGGACGCATCACAATGGCCATTTAGTTTGGTAATATGGGGATTATATTGCATCCATTGACCAAGAGGGATTTTGAAGTACAGAGTTCACTTTACCTACCAACCACCTGACATCAAGCAAAAATGTTCTACAAAATGTGTTGTAAAAATAAATATGTGCATCTCATTATAAAATATGCTCAATCTGCATGCATGTTACATTTTCAAATTTCATTGCCAGATATTTATGCATAATGTAGTGTCAAGCTACCATTGCACACCAGCAACATTTAAAATTAAATCAACAAACTTTTATTACACATAACGTTATAATTGCTCCACACATTAGCATACATTCATTTTTACACAACTGTGCATTGATGCTGTTCATAGGAGTATTAATTAGAAACAGAAACTGATAGGTACAAAATGTTTTGTAAGAATTTGTGTGTGTGATATATAAGGAATCAAAACAGTAAAACCAAAACAAAACATGGGATGTAACCATACTATTAATTAGTGTTGTTCCGATTACTAAATTTTGTCAATGATTGGCTGGTTCAAGCTTCCGATCAAACATTCGATTACAATCTTGTGAGATTGATTATTTTCGGTTATATAAAAAAATCATGCAGAATTTCATTCCGTTCCCGAGACCTCAACTCATCTAAAATGACGTCATTTCATTTTGCGATGTATTAGTTTGTGCATATTATTAGTTTCCACATCAATATTTCAGCAAACTGCCAGCCAGTATTTCTGAATTAGGTTATTATGTTAGCTCATTCAATTAAAATGGCTTTTTTGAGTATAATATTCAGCAAGTTGCCAGCACAACTTATGGCGATGAGCCTGTCTGAATCACTCTTGGCCTTGTCCGGTGCCGGCAAAAATCATAAAAATAAATTTTCAGCATACTTAAAACTTTATTTTTTGCAGCTGATAATATGTATAGCTACATTTTCCCTATTGGATATAGTGACTAATATAGTCTAATTTGTCTATCTGGTGGCAAGATGAAATTTGCTTTGTTATAATATTATAATCGATTATTATAATTGGCCAAACTGATGATCGAATATGGAAATCAAACACAGATTCCCAACAATACTATTGATGAATATTATATTTTTACTTCAGATGACATAGTCGCTGTGGATCCTGCAGTGTTTGGTGAAGATGTGGTGCCCCCTTGTGGTGGTACTCACTTGCATGACAACAAAGATGATAAATACATTGGCATACCCATTCAGGAATCGGTGAGTTAGTAATAAGAGAAATAAAGATGAGAGCGAAATAAAGGTGACAGTGTGCGTGCGTGCGTGCGTGCGTGCGTGCGTGCGTGCGTGCGTGCGTGCGTGCGTGCGTGCGTACTACCCATAACTTTCTTCATGTTGCTACTTTCATGTTACTTCCACATCTTAATGTATCGGGATAGACTGACCTTTTCCTACGTAGCATCCTTTCATTCTGCCATCTGTATACATATCTTGCATGTGCTTCCGGCATTTTGTTGTTCGTGAATCTGAAATGTGTTTCAGTTCAAGGCGCATGCTGAGGAAGAGTGATCGAGACAGCCCCACCAGTTTTATCAGACCTGCACCCTGGTGGGATGCGCTGTTTATGGAGGCGTTCTCTGATGGATCCTGATTGTACCTCAGATTTTTATTTGTGAATAAGGGACAGGTCACTGTAATCAAATGTTACACGTCCAACATTCCACATATTATACTATATTATACTATTGGGGTTAAGGTAGCCGGACTCTGTGTTGCATAATAAACTTTATCTCATGATGCACATGTTTTGTGTTTTTGTTATATTTTTCTTCTAAACAATCTGATGTCACAACAGTTTTTACTATAATTTCATGGTTGATTTGCCATGGCTCACTGCCACAGATATGTAAAGTGACACGCTTAATTAAACCTTCGTGTTCAATTGGGCACGGACCACAGTCAGAATCCCTCCGCCATTACATAGATAGAGTCCCAATGAAAAAATTCATTGTGCTGCTAGGGTTTATTTGTGAGAGCAGAAATTGTGTGGATGAGTGAGTGGAAGTGATGTTTGTGTGCACAGTAGCATCTAAGCTTTGAAATGATGTCAGTTGGTATACCTGTTGCTTAAGGACGCGATGGCCATAAGGCAAGATGCACTCATATTTTGGAAACCAGTTAATTTCATTGCAGAAATGCAGGGGTGTCATGCGTTGAAGCAATTTGTACGAAAAGGAGGTAGGTAATTTTCACGAATTTCACATACTGGGTGTCTTAGTGGGTCTGTCATTTGCTGTGAATTTAAAAAAAAATTGTAGGATAAATGTTCAATGTAGGCGCAAGAACGTTATAAAGGTCGTCGATGGAAAAAGTGACTGTTCCGTGCCCAATTGATTTTGGGTATTTGAACAAATGGTGGCGCCACCTCACGGAATCTTGTTAATCGATGCCACGTGCTAGATGAAATGTTATGAACATAACGGTGATTTACTGGGTTCCAGTCAATGAGATGAACGTCTATTAATAATGTTGGACATTCGTGGCCAAATGCAAGTGCTGGTGTGGTCTGTGTGATAATGCTGCTTATATAATACGCATCTGTGCGACACGCCTTTACGTCATACCGATTACGTAACGTCGGCGGGGTATTGGGCCATGCCCCTTTGGTTTGGATAAGAATAATTTTGTATATAACGGGGGTGGGTGTAAACCTGTTGCGCCACTTCATCGTAGCATGACAAACTAGCGGGTGACTCCCCTTCCGAGGTCACGTGATACGTCACTGTTTCTATGGGAGTGGCCGACCGTACACGTATCTCCTAATAGAATCGAACTACAAAGCTTGACAGACCGCGGCCAATTTCAGAAAACTTAAACCCCTGTAGACATGTCTTAGTGAAGCCAACAAACTGTTTTAATGTGACTTGGGTGTGCTGATTCAAAAAAGTTCTGTCGGCAAATACTCCATATATTTTATAATTTCGGGAGTCAAGGACCCTCCCACAGTTTGCCAACATCACATTTTCGTTTCGGAACACCCAGATCACCTTACAAACGTCGGCAAGATATAACACTAATTGGAAGGGTGATTTCTATTTCGTGGGCAAATCGGGCGCCATTTTAATTTTTGTCTTTCAGGGGGTCTAAGACATCTCCCACACTTTGTCAACATAACCTTTTGGATGCAACACACCCAAATCACTCTCAAACCATTTGTTGGCATGCTTTACTAAAAAAATGCCAACGGGACCCTTACTAAGAGGCATATTTGGATTTAGGCACCAGCCTGATCACAGGGTTGGTGTCCGAGACAAGTCGCACCAAGCTGATAGGCCTTTGCAGAATAAAATAAAAGCAATCATAAAATAATAACGTGCGTGCGTGCGTGCGTGCGTGCGTGCGTGCGTGCGTGCGTGCGTGCGTGCGTGCGTGCGTGTATATACATATTGGGGTGTTTGTGAACAGTTGTGCCACCTAGTGGATAATTAAGTGATCATAGGAAATGTTCCCGCGTTAGCATAAATGTATTTGAGCTATTTATTTATTTACTAGAGTAGAATATAGTAGTATATTAATATGCTACTCTATTTTTAATATATACTATATTTTAATATATATATATTAAAAATAGAGTAGTATATTAATATATATATATATATATATATATATATATATATACATATATATATACATATATATATATATATATATATATATATATATATATATATTAAAAATAGAGTAGTATATTAAGACTAATTAATATAATAAATAAATAATTATAGTAATAAATAGCTAAAATACATATTCATAAAAAGTGTCCTCGTTCACAGTTAGGGAAGCCAATGTAACTCAATCAGCTATTTGCTGGTGCTTTCGCACAACACTGCATTGATGTAGTCCAATCGCCATGTCACTAGGGCGTGGACTAATGTCTTAGCCATAAGAGCCTCAGCAATGCCGTACGACACTGCACTGATGTAGTCCAATCACGATGTCACTAGAGCGTGGACTAGTGTCTTGGTTATAAGTGTAATAGTACTTGTAGTATGTACTTATCATTAGCATTACAACACGGTATTATTGGGATTGATATTCATGTCACTATATGCAGCCGTGACAATAAGAGCCTCAGTAATGTCGTAAAACACTGCATTGATGTAGTCCAATCACGATGTCAACAGGGCGTTTGACATGTTTGACTCCAGCCATTGAAGAGCAGTGCTCTGGATGTCTATGCTGCGCAGTTGATTGGTTAAAATCGAGTGCTCAACAGTGTCAACGGCTGCGCTCATATCGAGCAGCACTACAACCATTCTTTCTGTCTACGGAACGGAGAAGGTCATCCTGGATGCGCCTCAGCGCCATCTCAGTGCTGTGATAATTATTGTATGTTATGCAGTTTGGAAAGTGTCCACAATATTTTTACTTTCTAGGTGTTGGCGAAGTTGTATTGCCACGTGGTGCTCCAATAACTTTGACACAAATGATAAGTATGATACTGGCCGGTAGTTTTCAATGAGTCTGGATCAAGGTTAGATTTCTTCAGTAGAGGTGTAATCACCGCGTGTTTAAAGTTGGCTGGCACCGATCCAGATTCGAACGACATGTTAATGATCGTAGTTAATGTCGGCGCAAGAATATAAATGTTGGCTTTCACGAGTGAAGTAGGAAGTGGATCAAGTACACTTGATTTCGTTGGACTCTTCCTTAGTAAACGCTGCACAGCATATAATGTTATTCCGGAAAACGCAAATAAGTATAAGTTATTTCATCTATGGAGTGCGAAGAAGTTGTTACAAAAGTTGTTTGCAGTTACTGACTTATTCTGGCCAGGGTGGTTTTTGTCTTTTATAATATAATATGCCGCTTTCACAAATAAATTGACGACACTTTTGCGCATGCGATCGATATTCGAAAAAAAAACCATTGGCATCGGTCTACCTCGAGAGATAATGGTGCTGCGCCGTATGTGACATCAGTGGTTTGCACAGCATCCGCTGTGACCCAAAATTCCGATTTTTGAGTGACAGTCCTGCCACAGATGGTACAGGTGTAGATAGTTTGATGTAGAGGTGTGGTAGTCGATGGTCTTTCTCTCCGACAGTCTCTCTTCTCCGTCCACAGTTCGTTTCTTCTACCTTCCTCATACCCCTCTGCACAGCCTGTCGCCATTTTTTGCAGTCTGCTACAGCAGATTCACAGGACTCGATGCTGATCTGAGCAGATTTGATATTTCGTTTGTAAACATCCCTGAACCGCAGAGCTGGACGACCGAGACACCTTGCACCGGACGCAAGCTCACTATAGAGGACATCCTTTGGAATACGTCCATTATCCATGCGGCAGACGCGGCCAAGTAAACGCAGACGTCGCTGACTTAGCAGGGCGAACATACTGGGGATGTCTGCATGCTCGAGGACATCCTTGTTTGATGTGTGTTCTGGGTAGACACGCCTACCAATTTCTGCAATCTGTTGAGCACAACACCGGTAAAGATTACCCCCACTATGCTGAGCAGGGGCATTCCGCTGTAGTTGGTGCAATCACTACGATCTCCTTTATTCTTGTATTATAACAATGTTGGCACCGAGCCCTCTCCCCTCACAGGCAGAGAAGCTTGTACAGATGTTTCATCAGAGCGAGCTTCCCTCACTTGATCACTTTAGCTTGAATGCCACCCGCTACCAGGTGCCTTGACGCCGGCTAGAGAGTCAATGGCTCCACTGAGCTCTTCCACAGTTGGTTGGCCGTCGAGCTCCCCCATGACTGGCAATCCCTGACACCGTCCGGGGTTGTTTCTGTGACAAAAGCTCAACATAATGCTCGGCCCATCTCTAAATTTGTTTGTTGCGGTCGATGAAAATCTCTCCTGTCAGAGATTTCAAAGGCGGTGTTTTCTTTACACCTGGCCCAATTGTGCTTTCTTTATTCCACCATACATGCCTCGTGCGTTTCCAGTGTTTGGTGAGAGCTGGATGCTCTTACAAAGTTTTAGCCAGTACTCGTTGGCGCAGTGTCTGGCAGTTTGCTGTGCCATACTCCCTGCTGAACTAAGCAGACAAGGTGTTCTCGGTAGGATGTTTGTTGTAGTTGATCAGGGCTGTGCGCTTGGCTTGAATCAAAGGTTCCATCTTTTCTAAGTTGGCTTCAATCCAATCTGCATTCTGTTTCTCCCGTTTGTCAAATGTGGACATAGCGGTGTTGTAGATTGAGTCTGGTGTAGTTCCATAGTTCCACAGAACTCTGATCAGCAGAGTACTGTGTTCAATGGAGTCGACAAAATGCTTTGATAGCTCGGAGTTTGAAGTGTTGGCAGTGTTAATGCGAGTAATGTAATTTCTTTGGTCGTAGCCTGACCTTGCTGCACTGTTAAAACTGCGAATAGTAGTCTACCATGATGAGGTAAGTGGCATTGGCATACGTGAACAAGTCTATCTCAACCTTTGCTCATGGCTTCGAGGGAAGGTCGTGACTTCGTAGCGTTTCTTTCTGTTGTGATGGCTTTTCTTTCGAACATGCTTGACAGCTCTCGATCATCTGCTTGATGTCGTTTGTCATTCCCGGCCAATAGATGCTATCTCTTGCTCGTCGGAGAGTTGCTTCGATTCCCTGATGGCTGCTGTGAAGTCGTTCCAGAATATCTTTCTGACAAGATTTCGGAATGACCATTCTCTGTCCTTTGTACAGAATACCATCATTCGCTGCTATTTCTTCTCGTATTGTCCAATAAGGTTTCAGTTCTGGCAACAGCATTCGTCTGTTCTCTGGCCATCCTGACCTAACCGTTTTAGCGATTCTTGCCTCGCTGATGTTGACATACATTAGTGGGTCGACCGAGTCGATCTCTTCCGCCAGTTCATCTTGGATTGCACACTGGAAAATCTGTTCAGTCGACATCTCGTTCACTGGTTGACGGGATGATGGGGCACGTGACAACATGTCTGCAACCAGCTGTTCCGTGCCTGGCTTGTACTCCACTTTCACGTTGTACCTCTGTACTGCGAGCATCATCCGTTGTAAGCGTTTAGGAGCCTCGAGCAACGACTTACGAAATATGGCTTCGAGAGGTTTGTGGTCGCTGTGTATCGTAACCTCTGCGTGACCATAGATATATTGATCGAATTTACGACACGCGAACACAATGGCTAGGCATTCTAGCTCGATGGGTGCGTACTTCTGTTCACACTTTGTCGGAGAGATTGGGCAAGAACTTGGCCAGATAATTTTGCTTTATCCGATGCCTCTGACTTCTCGCTCGCATCGAGGAACTGTTTAAACTGCTTTTTGAAGCGAGTCCATTGCTCCGGCAAATTGCCCGTCGAGGGAAGTTGTTCAGGGATCATATACTTCTCCATTTTGCTCACACAGGCAACTTCTAGAGTGTTCTCAGCTGCTTCCCTGGTGCTACCGAGTTCGACATTCACCCGTCCTACGAACTGTCTGACACCATGTTTTGATTCTTGTACTAGATAAACACTTTATGATCAGAGAACTAAAATTTATTAACCAGCGTGGCGTGGTGGTGATGTCGCAACTCCTCGACTGCGCATGTCATTATATAACGTACATAACTTGTTGCGCGTCTGAATTATATCGGACTATCAGAATGCACATATTCTAACAATGCAGAGGCTGTGATAAGAAGAGAGTGGCAACAGTCTTTGACCATTATCGTTAATTTTTCCAATCTAGTTGTGCCCTTAATATACCGTCGTGGAAATACCACATTTGCAGAATACAACACCGCAAAGGTCTTAATTTCTTGTTGTTGGTTGGATCCGCGGTGTACGAAGACAGAATCCGGTCGGTTTGGGCGACACTCGGCGGAACTAAACACATTCCCTGATGGAGATCGTTTGATAAGCAAGGACACATGATCCTGACATTCCAGCTTGTCAGTCGAAGAGTTGGCATCTTCTTTATTCTCTTTGATTTGTCTGGTGTGATGTTGTCGATCCACTTGCCCTAATCTCGAAGCACCCATTGGCATTGTCATTGAAGAAGACGGACCCTGACGGATCAGCACCTAATTGCGGGTTGGTTCCCTTAATATACTAACATGGAAAATGCCAATATCTGTGCTGCTAACAGGTTTTAATATCTAGTTGTTGGTTGTCAACGTGCACGTGTCAGTTATGGAAGGATCCCTGCGTACGAAGACAGAATCCGGTCGGTTTGGGCGACACATGGCAGAACTAAACATGTTACATGTTTACAGCATTAGTCTTTGCTTTAGGTGAGTTCTGCACTTTCTAACTTAATTAGTCTTAACGATAGGATAGAAATTGTTACGATTAACCGCGTTTTCATCACTGACCTATATATAACTGGATGGCGCACGACGTATTCATTTGTATGGCGCCAGGTGACGCCTGCGGAAGTCCAAAACCGCCATCTTGGATAGATCAACTAAACGCTGCATCGCTATAGATTAGCGTGTGCGTGTGCGTGTGCGTGTGCGTGTGCGTGTGCGTGTGCGTGTGCGTGTGCGTGTGCGTGTGCGTGTGCGTGTGTATATTTGAAACGAATAACCGGAAAATTACATGCTGTTGTGCATTCGGGTGCTCAAATCAATGATCTGCAAAACTACATAAGGTAGGTATGTGACAAAACATTTCAACCTACATATGTCATGGATAGACATCAATTGAGTATCATTGTAGAGCCTGAAAAAAACTTTAAAATGCCTTTGAGATATTTGTTCTAGGTTGAATATTAGACAAGTTATGACATTTTAAAAATTAGGTGCACCACCCGTTTTTCGGCCTTGTTTTACTAGAAAAACAAAAGAAAAGTTGTGACCTTTTGTGCCAATTATGGTTAACTTTGAAAATACAAAGTGTCACAACTTTTTTAATACTGAAGAGATTCTAATGAAACTTTATGGGAGATAGACCCTTTAAAACACAAACTGTTGATTCAGTCTTCACTTAATTCATGATTTAACTAAATCATCAATTAATGATCTTAATTACTTTGATTGATAAACAATACGCATTCATTGATAAATGAAAATATCAGAATTTCCCCCCAATTTTTATTATAGTATTTTTTTATTGCATCTATACCAAGAAATAACAAATGTGATCATAGCACACATTTTTTGTAATAACTTGATGTTATTATTAATTAATAATTACCTAAATTAGTGAATATCAACAGTTTCAGGGCAGACCTGAATTCAATAAACCTCTGAAGTAAAAATCATGCAAAGTAAAGATGTAAGGTTGTGCATATCAAAATATTATAATTAGGTCACCCTTAGTTTACTGTCTGTCGTAATCGACCGACTCACTGGCCCATATGTGACGACACAGACGTTTTTTTTATAGTTTTGATTGATTTTTGATGGGTCTTTCATGTATTTTTTCAAAACTTTACTCGATAACTACCCAGCCTAAAAACCTTGGGTAGGGTTACTATTAATATCATGAATAATGTAGAAACAAATGTTTAGAAAGTTCAAGTAAATGTATGAAGTAATGATACATTTTTTTAGCAGAATCAACAATGTACAAAATTAACTTAAATTCATAAAATAGAAGGTGCTAAATAATACAGCAATAAAAGCACATGGTCCCTTGTGTTTGTAAACAACAGCATCAGCCAATCACATTGCAAGAATAGGGTCACTTGATCTAAATGCCAGGAATAGCTTTATTTTTAGCATGAATAGTATCCTTCAAAATCTTCAATCATCGGCGTTATTAAGGCATTCTTTTCATGAAATTCATCAGGAAACTATTAAATACACCAAAAAGAATTATTTTAGTATGATCATGGTGGGCCACGGTCATTTAAACGATGACAAACAGAGGGGATTGTCTCTGAGAAATTCAGCCCGATCAACCATTTGTCAGTTTGACATGAAATTTTGCTAACTCTATAAAACAATGTGCTAATAGTTTAATTTGCCTCAGATTTGGCACACACATAGACAAGTATATGAAAATACAAATTATAAAGGTTTGAAAGAAAAATTTAGCTACCTTCAGGTAAATGGTCGATGACTTTGACAGTCAAAAACTTTCACGTAAATATTTTTTTACTTGTACAAATCGGACTGGAAAATTTCGAAAACGACACGTCAGCGGAACATGTTAAGTACATTATCAAAATGAGTGTTCTCCGGGAGCTCCTAAAATATGCCAGCCAAGCGTGCAGCAAAAACACGGTCACCGGGCGAACGAACGAGCACGGAGATCGACGTCACGGCCAAAGCGATTAGCGCGTATGTAGGCCAATTGTCGCGTACCTACATAAGGACCATGGGATCTCATTCCACGCGTAAATATTTTCTGACTTTCTGTACATTGTATTTTATGTTGCATTTTGTGATGGGCAGTGATAGGTATATTGCAAAAAAATCTAAATTGTTTTATAATCATTTAAACACTTCTGTCTGATAAAGTATGTTATGCGGTTTATCATCCTTTTTTTTCAATATCTTTATTATGTGCGAAGTTACTCCAAATAAAAATTATTTATCCATGGCATGGGGTACAACCAGTGATGTAATTTGGGGATCCTGGGTAATACATGTATTATGTACAGAATGCATTAAGTATATGTCTATATTACAGCATTATGTAGATACCATCTGTGCCATTCGTGATTATGAAACAAATTAAAAACATAAATTGACTGTCATCTATCCTTATGACTATTTACTAAATCTAGGTCTAAAATCACATAATCAGTCTTCAAATTTCTGATCCAACATTTGTGATGTGACATTAGCATGTAATTAAGTGTTTGAAGAAACTGTGCATCAGATTTCCACATTGATGTCGTTGCACAGCTTTTACCAAGAGAAGACATGTCCAAAAACCTAATATATAATATACATGCCAAGTCAGAAAGATAGGGAGAACATGAAAGAGTGAGCGATACAGGGACAGACAGAGACACATTTGAGTTATATACATGGATTAATGGCAGTTTAGCTGTAAGTAATTTGGTAATAAGCCTATTTAATTTTTGGTGGATGGAAATGGTCAATTTGTTAACTTGAATACTATGTGGCCTAGTGTTTACTTATTAAGACATAACCTAATTAGTTGACATACATTTAACATTTGACCTATATACCAAGATTAATGGAATAATTTAGATGTAATTTATTATATACCGGATCAGTTAAACTTTTCGGGGGTGTAAATTGTCAATACATCGACTTGAATACTGTGTGACCTTGTATTGACCTTGTATTATGGAAAGTTATTGTAATTAGTATGCATAACAGGTAAATAGATGGGGAATTAATGGATGAAACATAATGTCACTGTACAATTATCAAGACAATTTATTATAACATTCCAGCCGTGCAGCAACAGGCATAATTTCATGGAAGATAATGTTCAGAAGTCCATACTGGTGTTCATGCAGGTATATTGTATAAATCCATGCAAGCACAGTGTAACAATGTTCGTAAGGTCCTGCAGATATATAGTATAGCAATTATTGCAGGTACAGCAATATTTTTAATTCCACAGCAGTGCAGCAATGTTTGTAAGGTCCAGCAGGTACAGCAACATAGCAATGTTTGTATTTCCAGCACACTTGCTGTTACATACGATGCACGAAACTGTGCCCAACTAGTAACAATGTGAGCCTATAAGTACTCATACTAGTGCTGTCTTGGTAAGTAGCCATTCTGAAAATATAATGCATAACAGTACATTTTCAATAATATTCCCTGATGGAGAAAGGAGGGAGGATGTGTGTGAGTGCGTGCGTGCGTGCCTGCGTACCTGCGTGCCTGCGTGTGTGTGGCGGGGACGGAGACAACAAGAGAGCTAGGGAGATAGAGAACTAAATTCAACTTTAGAACAATAATAGTGTAACGTAAGGAAGACAATGGCATAAGTTCACTCTCAGTCAGAATCTAGTACAAATATTTGATATATAATGATAGCAGTTTATTAAAAACAAAAATAAACACAACATTTTGATAATACTTTCATTATTCCGATAGCTAGATATATTAGATCAGGTGAAAAAACCTGTTTTTCCTTGTACTTGGATCTACAGTACAGGAATAAATGTGCAGTGGCGTCTTTTAGGGAATAAAATGTCTTTTCGTTGTTATGTAATAGTAAGTACATCACCAAAAAATACTAACAATTTGTTTGCAATCAATCGATGAAATAATTTTTACTCATCTATAATATATAGTGCACTAGGTTGAATACAGTATTTGTATTTAGTCTAGATAACATATTTTGTTTGATCACCTGTTTGATTAGTGTTTGTATGTTTTTGGAAGATATGGGAGAAATTTGGGAAACAAATTCGTTTAGGTAGAAATGGTGGGTTAAAGTCCACTTATAGCTTGTGCTAGTTGTTAGCAATTCAGTATGTTGACTCAGTTGCTTAATATTGTACCAGTTTGTATTCTGGTTAGAGACCCTTAGAGTACACAGAGCCCTGGACAGGTGCTAATCCACCCTCTCAGCAAACAATAATTACCACAGCTACAGCCACAGACCCACAACATGCTTTCCTTTCCAAGACAGATTATGCAACTACAGGGGGTGAGGCCTTGTGGACATTGTCTAATGTCTTTATATAAGCAAAAATCATGTACCCTCTGTTAAGACAAGAACCCAAATCGATTTGAATAGAACATGTTTGAAAGAGTTTACAGATTTAAACATCTGTATAAATATCTATATACCAGATTTCAAATAAATCCGATTTAAATAAAAAAAATCCGATTTTTTTTATAAAAATCATGATTTTTTTCAACCCTGGTATTATGACCTAAATGACACAGACCACCATCCTGAAAATGTTGATATATGTTGTTTACCTAATAAAGGACTCGTGCAAGCACAGTACAAAAAATGGCAGTCATAGGACTTGTTCATAAATATATAAAAAGTTAAAGTTAATGGTGAATTATTCTGAAAGTATAGTCAGTAGATACAGGCCTCGACACTAATACTGGCCTGCACCCTTTTTAAGGCCATCAATGACGTGACGTAGAGTTCCACATCCACAATTTTGAGGTAAACAGCTGATAAGCAGTGCTCGGGCAGACCACAATGACAGTGCAAACGTAAATTTCACCGGGTACAGTTTCGACTACTTGACTACGGCACTATCGGATACACCACAGGATGTCCATAGTTGTTTTCATGTATAGCGATGAATTATATAATTACAGAATTATTCAGTTTACATAAAATCTGCATTGAGGTGAGGTGTCTCCGCGTAAAATGTATTTTTTGTCAATCTGCAGAAATGATTTACATTTCATGAGTCATTTAGTGAGTAGTCTGTCTGACACAGTAACTGTGAGCACACACATCAATGTTTCATTTTTGTCGACAAAGTACATCGTCTCTCAAAATGTAGTTTTATTTGTAATCTTTGGAATGGGCATATACTAAGCTATACAAATGGGATTGAGATTGGATGAAAAAGTTAGAAGCAATCTTAGGAGGATTGCATGTTTTAATCCCTCCTTCCAATGTCAACAGTCAGAATAGACAGATATGTGATCAGGGAGGGTTAAACATAATAATATATATATATATATATATATATATATATATATAAATTAATCGTTGGACCTTGTCCACATCTCACCTGTAGTGTGTTGACTTTTCAGTGTCAATCTTGTCAAATCCTGTACATGAAAATCCAACACGTCAGTGAAATGTCTTTGTACATTAATCATGCGCGTATGCTGTCACATTTATGATAACGTACTTGTGATGGTTTTTTAATATAGGTGTATTGTATGTGAGATGACTTTCCCAGTCCACAATCTGATTCTGGTCTTCACCTGTTGGCAAGAATTGGAAACAAGAAGATGATGTTTCTGTTCAAGAACAGGTCATTCTACTTCGTGGTTGTCCCTAGCAACAACATTTGGATTACAGGTAAATAATAATATTAAGTACATAATTTATTTAGTGACAAAGTCCATTCAGAATCAGAGGTACTAAAAATGTAGATCTGTGATAAAATACAGTAAAATACATACATAAATATTAAATTTATTATCTATATAAATAATAATAAATTTGTTATATATATATGTGTGTGTACACACATAGTAAACTATACATATTACACTAATCAGATTAACAAATAATAGTAACTTTTATTAAAACATGACACATATACACAATGTTAAGTGTATATGAAGTAAGTAGATGTTTTTGAAGTTAGTACAGTCGAACCTGGGTATTACGGTCACCCACGAGACTGAACTAAAGTGACCATAATAGCAAGGTGACCTTAATAGTGAATATGGGCACTGAAGCATCATGGGACTTGCTATTCAGGATCGAATATGAGTTATCCACCAGAGGCACCACGGTTTATTTTGGGGCCACCCTATACGCACCTTATTTGGCACTATATTATTATTAAATTTAAACATTTGTGCCAGCCTATATTCTCCGATAAACGTGGCAAATTATGCAGAGCAATCCATCTCACTCTCTACAGCTAGCGCTAATCAACCATCCACGGAGTGATTTACCGCTCGCGCTAAAATCACTTGCTCCCAACTAGAGTTTGCATGTGGCTCCCTCTGACGGCTTTCATCTTTTTGAAAGACAGTTGTGAATTTAACGGGATCCCGTGCTTCTGAGGATCCTAGATTAGACCGTTAGAATTCCATGATTAGATGAATCCGTCAGAATCCTTAGTTCTCGGGAGCACGACATGGTATATTATTAGTTTAAATGCCTTTATCATCGCGTAAACCGAGCAGCCATCAAACTGGTCGTAACCGGCTGGCGGCGGTTTCCCCTGAAACGGACTTGTGTATTCAGTTCAATAAAACTTTAATGTTCATTTAAAAATGGAAAATTCCCTGGCTTTTCAAAGATATAAAATGTGGATACTATATCTGTGGTGACACGAATACGCACAAAGTTTATACATATTTGGCAGAAAAAAATACAGGCGATCCGCGTAGTTTTCTAGGGACGCCTTGGCTTCGCGTCGAGTAAAAAATTGCTTCGGCACTAAAAAGACAAATATACTAGTGACTTTTTGCACTGTGCTATTATTTGTTTTGAACAATTTGCCCCCCTATACTGTTATTCGGCACTATACTATTATTAAATTTTACCGATTTGCCACCCTATACTGTTATTTGGCCTATACGTTTATTCGGCACTCAAGAGTAACCATACGTGTTACGTATCAGCGGATTATTGAATTTTGTTCCACATTATCACATCGTTTTATTGTTCATGTACCAAATTTTATCCAATCACACAAGATATTTATTAGTATTTCATCCATACAAAGTCGGTATCAAAATCAGTAATGCAAATTACACCAACTTCATCTAATGCCGTGTTGATATCTTGTCGCTTTCTGCTGGCTAGTTCTTTCTCAAATGCATCGAGATATTTCCTTTTGTTTGTCAAAATGTTCCCAACTTGTGATATGCCAATATTGTACCATTCTGCTAACTGCTGATGGCTTTCGCCATTGCTCTCTCTCTCTCTGATTACATCAAGCTTTGCTTATAGACTAAGTTTGTTTCTAACACATCTTTTCGCTGTCGCTTCCATTTCATTTTGGTTGGTTATGCCACATATTTTGTAACATTTTGCCATCTCTAGGGCCTGCTATTCATTTAAGTGACTGTGCCTGACCGTAAGTGCGGGGTTAATCTGCGGGCAATCTCAATGTTTTGCACTGGGTTACTGACTGAATAGCGAGGTGACCAGATTAGCGGGACTAACATCCTATCTTTTACTGAATAATTTAGGACTGTCCCAGGGTGACTATAATGGCGAGGTGACTGTATTACCGGGGTGACCATAAACCGAGATACCACTGTAGTTGTTGAAGTTAATAGTTGGTGCCATCAACAAATACTGCACGGCATGTTTTAAGCATTTGATTAGATTCTGCAAAACTTATTATCACATGAATATTGTGAAGGTCCTAACTTAGCCCTTTCAGAACTGGCTAGTCCACTGAGGTCACATAAACAGTGTCTGCTCCAACATTCAGAAGAACTAGTTAAACAAATTTACAAAGTGCTGGAAATGTGGAAAAAATAAACACATTCTACCAGAATGTCATTGTCAAGGCAATAGATGTGATATGGAGTGAATAATTAACTGTCAGACGTTTCAGTGCCATTCCTACGATAAGGATCACCAAGCATATCTATTCTGGCTTGAGTGACAGGCACAACACAGAAAAGGCAGACACAGAAATAAGTGCTGTACATGACTGCCTAATGCAGTAAGAGTTATTATGTTTCGAACCACTTAGGGGTGGTCTCAAAAATCAAACTCGCCAAAACCATATGGCGTTCAGTACTGGTTTAAGCTACCACCCCAATATGTGGTATGGGACAACAACACAGGACATTTGATTCCCACCACACGGTCACCGTGTGCTAGCCATGTCATTCATCAGGAGTGCCATTGGCTTACTAAGAAGCAGTAATAATACTGCATTTATATAGCGCTAATTCCCAATTCGCACTTTGTGGAACAATTCGCTGTACATCTATATATATATATATATATATACATATACACATATATATATGTATATATATATATATATATATATATAAAGAAAGCTAAAACTGTTAAATAAGTTGTAGATCAAAAGAGAACCAAAATAAATAACTTAAAATCAATGAATAAAAAAATACATCTATTTGAAATGACTCATAAAAGGTGAATCTTTAAAGACTTCCTAATTTTGTTTTGGTTTAGAAGCACAAATAACTACCTCAGGAATTGTTTGAAACATGGAGACGACCAAACCACCACCCACCAATACGTAATTGCTATGGATTGATCTGGACTTTAATTGTTGTGTGCCTTCAAGACGTGATTCTTTGTTGTAGTGTTTCGGTGCCAACTTCTGTTCTGATCACCAACAGCCCTCAATTCTAACTTCTTTGTACTGCATTGGACGTGAGTGCCAAGAGTGGTAGTCATGTACTCACTGTCCTGTCTGTCATGGTCTGATTACTCAGCAGTGTTCAGTGTCATCTTTTTCAATGAGCCATATTATTATGCCTTTCAGAGGCGACTTTACTTGGGTGTGTTTTGTTGATAACTTCCGGTTTGGACCGGCATGCACCACATTCTTCCAGTTTCCGCCTAACGTTCACATGGTGAGGTACATTCAAGAACTTTTTGACACAATTACACTAGTTCAGTTTCATAATTCACCACTGTTTACCTGAAATTGTTATATATGTATTTGCAGTAGTGTTGGTGTCTTTAAAGATATGTATAACAGAGGCTTTGTGTAGGGCTAAATCTATGCTGGTGCAACAACTTCTATTCAGCAACGTGGTATTGTGCTTAGCTTGTGATTTTCAGCTCAGTGTAACGGGCATGTTTTTGTCAAGATTCAAAATATACATGCGCTGTGTAAATAGCACACAGCGTTCATAATAGGCTACATCAGGTTGAATAAAATTCTGCCCATGGTTTTCCTAAACTGCACACACATTTGTATGACTGCATGACTGAAGTTTTCAAAAGCTACTAATAACTCTCAGAGTTTGCATATGTTTTTTGGAATGACATAGGTAGTTCAACCATTAAAGGTGAGATTTTTTATGTAAATCTAAAGTTGATTTTAACAGTTTGATGAACATAATTATTGTGATGTTGACTTTATCAGTCCACCATGTTTTCCAATTCAATTATTAGGTGAGCAAATTCCAGTGTATTTTCACTTGCTATAAACATGCATGCCTGGCTCAAAATAGTGTTTATGCAAAATAACAACACAAGTCCAGCGTAGATTGAAATAGGCCAAAGAATGACATTTAGATTTATTAATTAAGGAGCATGAAATTAGGCAAGCATACACCATCAATATACTGATTTGTTATCTAAATCTCCACTAATGTGTAAATTATTTATTTTTATCTGTAGTCTCTGTGCAGTCATGACTTATGTAATACCACGGACATGTTTTTATCAGGGTTGTTATACATGGAGAGTCACACACACACAGTCACACATGCATAGTCAGACACAAACACATAGTCATGCACACACACGCACGCACACACGCATGTACCCGCACACATGTACACATTGCTGACCTAATTTACCAACTCCCAAAATATATCTCTATTACCATATCCTGATTTGTCATATATTTGTTGTGTCTGCCTCAGTTGTACATCTTTTGTAAATTAAACAGAGGAAGGACTGTTAAGGTAAACTGGTTGTACAAAAGGTTTTACCCACGACATTCCACACTGCTTGTATGACTTGAACACTAAAACACTGATGTCTTTGTTTTGTTGCAGAGTGACATGATGTCTGAAGAAAGAGCTGATGATCTTGCTGCTGCAGCAAGTAGTACTACTACACGTGCACAAAGATACTCTGGAGGACAGTTAACACTGTCGGGTTCTGGGCGAGACAATGCAGGAGACTGCAAAGAAAAAGAACAGGAGGCACACATGGATGATGCGAAGGACCCTGATGTAACAAACACTACACACATTGATGATGTGGAAGAAGTCAACCCTGCGGCCACGGCTCATACAGCTGACTCTGCTGAGGGTGAGTTTTTCAACTGAGGTCACTTTACAAGGTTATTGTTGCTCTCCTCAGGGTGAGACTGGCACCAATACCGGTCATCGATTTTTTGTTTTCCCGTCTTCGCCACTGATGCTGTTTCACTGCTATCTCCATTCCCCCCGTCCCTCACTCTCGTTCTCCCTCTCACCCACTCCCGCCAAATCTCTCTCCACGCAGTCCTCCCATCTCAGTCTCGGTCTTCCTCTTCTCCTTCTACCTCCACTCTGAGCACATCTGCTCTCTTCATCAGCCATTCCCCTTCCATTCAGCCCACTTTAACCGACTCCTTACCAGCTTCCTCCTGAAACTCTTCCACACCAACTTCCTCCCTCAGCTCCTCCATTCTTCGCTTATCTACTCTTTTCACTCCCGCAATTCTTCTCACCCAGTTATTTTCACAAACTTTCTCTTTCTCTTATTGACTTAAAAGTTCAACAGCTGTTAAAATCTCTCTTTTCGAATTCGCAGTGAAATACCAAGTTATGACATGGCATAGTTAAAACAGACATCAGCCTGTTTGCAAATGACATTGTGTAGACCTGTTATTGAGCACAGCACATTCTCCCTGAAAGCAAAGTGTATGTGAGAAGATTGTTTTATTGGTATTTTACATTGATAATATATTATGAGTATTATCTTTTTTGATGTTGAAAGTTACTGCTTTCTTAGATACATTAAAAAGTATTTTCTCTGACTAAAACGTGTCATTGGTTCACCTAACTATTAGTTAATTTCATTTATTTGTATTATTATATTTATAATATGTTAAAATTCATAACTTTTAATATTGACCCATTAATGTCAAATTGCTACTGTCTTAATTCATTGACAAGTCATAAGAGTTAACATCATTAACATTAGATATTGTCTGGATATATTTCTTCTGTATATGTCGGATGTTTACTGTAAAGAAAAGGCAGACACAGAAATAAGTGCTGTAAATTACTGAATAGTGCAATAAGAGTTATTATGTTTCGAACCACTTAGGGGTGATCTCAAAAGTTATCAAACTCACCAAAACCATATGGTGTTCAGTACTGGTTTAAGCTACCACGTGGTATGGGACATCAAATAACATAGGACATCTGATTCCCACCACACAGTCAACCTGTGTTAGCCATGACATTCTTCAGGAGTGCCATTGGCTTACTAAGAAGTAGTAAGAATAATACTACATTTATATAGACCTAATTCTCACTTTGTGGATCAATGCGCTGTACATCATATAAAATAATTAATATATATGTATATATAGAAAGCTAAAACTGTTAAATAAGTTGTAGATTAAAAGAGACCTATAATAAATAACAAGATTGCCATCCAAAGCAAAGGCCCAGATGGCACTTGGACAAGGAATCCATTGGCTTATCGAGTCTTTTCATCTATGTGCAATCCGTCCTCCTGAGATATGTGTCAACCTTGTTTTTAAACATATTCAGGCTGCTAGTATTTACAAAATCTGTAGATATTTTATTCCTTCCTCCTGAAACTCTTCCACACCAACTTCCTCCATTCTTCGCTTGTCTACTCTTTTCACTCCCACAATTCTTCTCACCCAGTTATTTTCACAAACTTTCTCTTTCTCTTATTGACTTAAAAGTTGAACAGCTGTTAAAATCTGTCTTTTCGAATTCGCAGTGAAATACCAAGTTATGACATGGCATAGTTAAAACAGACATCAGCCTGTTTGCAAATGACATTGTGTAGACCTGTTATTGAGCACAGCACATTCTCCCTGAAAGCAAAGCGTATATGAGAAGATTGTTTTATTGGTATTTTACATTGATAATTTATTATGAGTATTATCTTTTGTGATGTTGAAAGTTACTGCTTTCTTAGATACATTAAAAAGTATTTTCTCTGACTAAGACACCTGTCATTGGTTCACCTAACTAATAGTTAATGTTCATATATTTGTATTATTATATTTATAATATGTTAAAATTCATAACTTTTAATATTGACCCATTCATGTCAAATTGCTGCTGTCTTAATTCATTAACAAGTCGTAAGAGTTATCATCATTGACATCAGATATTGTCTGGATATATTTCTACTGTATATGTCGGACGTTTACAGTAAGCAAACTGCTGATCTACAATGTTTCACTTGACTTCAGACATTGCAGGGACAGTACAGGACTTGGGTGACAACACCGTTGATCAGCGGCAAGTCACGGATGAGGTTTGTAGCTGCTTTTAAATATTTTTAAAGTCATATTTGTTATTTATATTCCTTTAAATTCATATTCCTTCAGGAAAAGTTTATATAAAAAGGAAATAATCAAAGAAATCTCAGTGCTACGTACCTTTATTGAACTTGTCTATAGATATGATATTTTTGTATTGGCCAGTAATATCTTACTCTGATAGTTTGTGTAGCTTAATATCTGAGGCATTACTGTGTTGAGAAATCTGGTTCAATTGGACTAAGATAGAATTTGGTTAGTATCTCTTCATGAACATTAGAGAGAAATAAAAGGCATGATTTCGGGACTATGCACCACAAAGAGATAACAAAAACTAACTATGTGCAACTAAAATCAAGAAAAATCGCACCAGTTGTTTAACTCAGAATGTGTTCTAAAAGTGGGAGATTCAAATCATTTCTCCAGTTGACCGAGGGCTGACATGTTAACCAGCGCGACTGATAAGCGCATGTGCAGTTCTGTAAAAATCGGGTAACTTAAAACCATGACTTTTGTAATGCCATACATATTTGATATATATTGTAAATAAGAGCTTAGTTCATACAAAATAGCAATTGATTGTATGTGACAGATCATTTATACTTTGTTATAAATGTTAATTATAAATTGATTTAACAATGATCATGCATTCTCAAAATGTCCATTTGATAAATACAGATACCGAGGAACTCATGATTTCTGCTGTGTTTTAATTGTTATATTTATTTTCCATAAATGTAATAATTCTACATATCTATTGTAAAGTATTAATATTTTCCAAAACGATGATATGCAACTATGAGTCCTTGTCCTATATAAGTGTGAGTTATGTGTGTATTTCTTAAAATTAGTACTTAAGTACTAACAAGTACAACCAATGAGTACTTTTGCCCCAGCCCTGGTGTATATTGATAAAATTCCTGAATTTAAGTGTACCAATGTATGTGTGCGTGCATGTGTGCGTGCGTGTGTATGCTTGCACGCACTGATAAACATTCCTGAATTCCAATTAAAACAAATTATCCTTTTCTTGGCATCCAGCAAGTCATCTACCTACACAAAGCTGATGCTGAGAACAAGCTTCGTGATGAGAAGAAGCAGCCATTTATGTTGTATTCGCAGAAGAAGGTAAGTCAGTGCTTCATCTTATTATATGATTCCAACAACCAAGGAGATAGCGTAGAGCACAGCACATCTATATAAATGTGTTTCTAAATGACACACGTCTAAGCCTGTAATTGTTAAACACAGTAGGACTGTGCTCAACTATGAACATTGTTTCCTATAATATTGTTTAACTTCTTTCAAGTTTTCATACGCTATAAAGATTACTTTTGTGGGGTGCGATAGCCTACCGGTTAGAATGCCGGACTCTCACTCAAGAGAACCTGGTTTCAAATCTCACTGCAGTCACTTCAAAACCTTTGGTCAGTTTGATCACCCCACATTGCCACAGTTCACTCAGCTGTATAAATGAGTACCTGGCAATACAGAGAGTGGTGGATATGTGAACGAATAGTCTTCGTGCAGTAATTGCAGCATGGCTGAATGCTTCCCAGAGGAATGAACAGGTCTGCCTGCGGGTGAAGTGTAAAGTGCTTTGAGTGGTCCCAATGACCGCGCTATAAAAGAACTTACCTTAACCATTACTTTTAGTGTGACAGCATATTTTTCATCCCACACATAGAAACAAATTGTTAGAACAGTATTCCATGATATCCAGCAGGCCTCGACATTAACGCTGGCCCGGCACTTTTTGGGGGCTGTTGGGCCAGTTGGGGGCCACAAATGTTCATATTTTACTGGCTGAATGGACTACCATAGTTTAAGATCATTTTGATCTGATTGTGACAGCCACAGGTAATCGTTTCAATCGCTTTTCCTTGCCATCTACCCTGGCACTACAGTTAAAAACAGACGCCTATATTAGGGTTGCACAGTGTTACCAGTATATCGGTATATCACAGCATTTTCTGCTGCATAATACGTATTGGGTAGCGTGATACACCTTCGACATACCAATTTCATATAAAGCAACTGGTTCGCGGACTGTCTGCTAGGTGTCACATTGCAGGTCCTGCTCGCAAACAGCTAAGTTTACCGTAACTTTGTACTTCAGTCCAAAAGTTTATAATCGAAAGAAATAAAACCCAGTTGTAACAGTCATAATTATATACACTGTCACGTCCGGTTTGTATGTCGTATTTTTTAGTATAACTAGCTGTGACTCGATATGGATTGTTAAAAATGCCAACAGTGCAGCATCACCCGTTGTTCTTAAACGCGTCTCAAATAATTCCAGCTGCAGCATTGTCTGCCATTGCTGACAGAAGGCATAAAAGTAAATCACCAACGGCAAAAGAAATAGTGACCAAACTCGCAACCTTCAACATGTAAGGCGGTGTATTGTAAACATTGTGTTTTTTAAATCAATTTATTAAAGCACTGATAAACTTTCCTGAATTCCAAATAAAACAAATGGTACTTTTCCTGATATCCAGGATGTCATCTACGTGAACAAAAGTGTAGCAGAAAACATGCTTCGTGATGAAAAGAAGCAGTCATTTATTTTGGAATCGTCAAAGAAGGTAAGTGTATTAGACAAAGTAAAAAGAATCATGTTTCTGGTGCCCGGCCTCTTCCTTTTAACCACCGTCTCTATTTTGTAATGTTTACTTTTGAAAAAGAAATGATTATTTTAAAACATTTTTCCATTGTGTGAAGAAATCTCAGTCCAAAACTTGCCGTGCAACATACAGATAGTCAGATACGTACTGTTAGACTCTTTGGATCATGTCTTTAAATCGGTCACGGTGATCATCTAAAATATAGCAGCCATCTTGAAAAAACAAAAATTGTATTAAATTCACAATAATATGGGCCTCCCGCTTTTTCAAAAGGTCCGGACAAGAAATATTTATGAATTACAATTTTCTTCAACCACAACTATTTATTTTTATTACTTACTCAACGTTTTGACTGCCATTGTGACTCAATCTATATCCCACTTGTCTCGATTCACGCAAGGGACATTATTAAGAAATATTTTGTACTATCCACATATAAAACTGGCAGTAATATCATAATTTTATATATTCATATTATATAAAGCAAATGTTTAAATTTTTTTATAAAAGTTTAAATAATTTATTTGCCCGGCCTCTTCCTTTTAACCACCGTCTCTATTTTGTAATGTTTACTTTTGAAAAAGAAATGATTATTTTAAAACATTTTTCCATTGTGTGAAGAAATCTCAGTCCAAAACTTGCCGTGCAACATACAGATAGTCAGATACGTACTGTTAGACTCTTTGGATCATGTCTTTAAATCGGTCACGGTGATCATCTAAAATATAGCAGCCATCTTGAAAAAACAAAAATTGTATTAAATTCACAATAATATGGGCCTCCCGCTTTTTCAAAAGGTCCGGACAAGAAATATTTATGAATTACAATTTTCTTCAACCACAACTATTTATTTTTATTACTTACTCAACGTTTTGACTGCCATTGTGACTCAATCTATATCCCACTTGTCTCGATTCACGCAAGGGACATTATTAAGAAATATTTTGTACTATCCACATATAAAACTGGCAGTAATATCATAATTTTATATATTCATATTATATAAAGCAAATGTTTAAATTTTTTCATAAAAGTTTAAATAATTTATTAGGTCATGGAATAAACACATTTTGGCTCTATTTTGACAATATATTTGCATTTGATCTTTAATAAAGCAAAATTTTCGTGCATAAAAAGTTAAACAGACACTGCTTTAAATTAGATAATGGTAATCATGAACTAGATTGGTGTAAATTATTTACGCCACTGAACGACATTTTTACCTCATTTGTTCTATTCCCAATGCATTCATTCAATCATTCCACACCATTCCATGTACAAAAAAGCACATATTTTTTTAAAAACATTGTTTTTGCGCATTTTTTGGGTCCAATTAGCACTTCTTCAGTGAGCACCAGCGGCTTATATTTTCGTTCACCGAGGATGCCATCTGCAGCACTATTTAGACACAGAAGTGTGTAAAAAATGTTTTTTTTTGTACATGGAATGATAGAATGAATGCATTTGCATAGAATAATTGAGGTAAGAATGTCGTTCAGCAGCGTAAATAAATTAGGCCAGTCTAGTTCATGATTACCAAGTACAGTAATTAATTTAATTAATGTGAATTTTATTTGCGAAACAGCTACAATTGTTGAAAGTAACATTATATTTGATGCTGACGTCTTGCGCACACTGGCCACTGCCCTGGGTCTGGGCTTGGCATGGTATGCCATTCTCAATTCACTCCAAATTGAAGCCTCCAACTTCACAGCCAAATATCACATTAATAAGAATGTCTTGGCACATTATATTGTCAATCAGATCGTCTGCCTCCTTAGTATCACCCGTATGAAGTAAATTGGCGTAATATCCTTCAAAAATTGTCGGACTAATTCTCGCAATTTCATCCGCCATTTTTGCTTTGGTGTATCGTTGGTATACTGACATCATTAAATGTGAATTGTCCAATAGGCATACATGTTCCAAATGCAAGGTTTCCCGGGCATGTGGAGACTGCCTTTGCAGCGATTTGTACCTGGCAAGGAAGAAGTAGATTGTCACAGTTGTATTTTATATATCGAATTAGCGCACTGATTAGTAAGTAATGTAATGTGCATCACTAATACAGTCCGACCCAGTTGTGGCCACCAGGATGAATCGGCGGGGGGGCCGATAACTTACATATATTTTCGATTAATCGGCGGGGAGCATTTTGAATTGGCAGCCACCGATAAAAAGGCCTTAATTCAAAGACTGCAGTTAGGTTGATTTCAGGGTAGGCGCCTGCCTTAATGTTTCAGAATTACACGTTTGTGTTAAATTGTTCAACTAGTGTCTACTGTTTATTTAATGTCTACAATGTCCCCAGTAGTGATTCATTCACACTTGTACTAATTCACACATGTCTGAACCTGATCTGTCTCAGGCTAGTGACTGCATGCCTGCTGGAAATGTCACTGGGTGTCAGTGCCAGTGGGTGACATTTAATTGAAATATCAATTAATACCAAATTAACTGCCCTTACTAGTAACATTAATTAATTATATTAAGTTAACTTAGTTCAGCTAATTCAATTAACAAATTAAATTAGGGTTATGGTTTGCATTAGGGTTAAGTTAGGGTTAGATAAACTAATTCCCTACCCTAACCATAAGCCAAAAAATTAAAGCCATATATAAAAAATATCTTATGATCCTTAATAGTAATGACAATAAAAAGTTGATTATATTTCTTCAGGATATTCGTCCGTTTGAAGCGGTTGGTTCTGCTGGATTTCTAGAACTTGTCCAGCACACAATACAACCGCAGACTAGTAGACATTATACAATGTTCATATATTATTTTTTATGTTATTTAATAAAACAATACGTATGTATTACAGTTTATTTATGTTTTGTTTTTATTATAAGATAATAGGTTTATCTTTTAAAAAAAATTAGTGGGCCACGGGCTTACCCGTCTTTGGCCTGGAATGTGCAGGCCGGGTAAGGCCTGGGCCAATCATTAACGGTCTGGGTTGGGCCTGGGCCTAAATTCTAGCTTGCGGGCCTGGGCCGGGCTGAACTTAAAGAATTTTTGCAGGCCTGGGCCTGGATTCTAACTGCTAATTGCGGGCTGGGCTTGGACTCAAATTATAGGCCCATGCAGGGCACTAAATTAGGACCACAGAGAAACAAAATGTTAGATCAATATTCGAGGTTGGTGGACTGACGTCTGTCAGTTATTATCTGAATTGTTTTTACTGTTGACAGCATCTGAAGATATCTTCAGAGGGAAAGTATGAAGAGGGGATACATTGGAATAAGGAGGAAGGCAAGCATCGCACAGGAGCTTGTGCGGAAATCTTCATTGCCGTTGACAAAACGACAGGACATCAATTTGTCGTCAAGCTGGTAAAATTTACTTCTTTTACCCTCTGCATCCTGACAAAAAAGAATTGAAGAATAAAAAAAGAATAGAATCAAAATAACTGGCACAAAATCATTCTGTGTTAAAACGCACTGCTTAGCAGAATCACTCCTGCCCACTTAATAGTATCAGATATACGAAGATGATACATTGTGAAATAACAGATTTTCCTGGAAAACTCCAAGGATTGTTTACTTTAAATCAGTGTGTTTTTTTGCAAAAAACTATCCATTGTACAGGTAAAATGGCAGCATATTACATAAAGTTAAATATTACTGAACGTCTCCATTGCAATGGGGACAAATCCTTGCAAGATTTACGTCTATCTGAGAAAATGTTGGCGTTCGAGAATACCAATAATCAAAATGTCGTAACTACTATCCAGTAATTCAGTATGGATAATATAAAACTCTGTTGATCAGGGATCGATCTGGGCAGTGGCCTTGCGTCATTGACGCATCATATTTTTAAATGCCGCATTGTTTTTTTTGCAGTGCGTGCCCTAGTGAATATATGTATAATAGTGACATATGAAATACCGACGTTTTTATCTGAGAAAATTAAAGCGCAGTCAGTGTTCGACCGCAAACGCGCACATTGTAATTTCGGTACCGCATGATTAATATTTTAACCGGAGTCGCGGTGGAGAATTTCATTGCTCTACGATTTTCATTGTTTTGCCGCTTGGATGGTACGTCATTTATCCGCTAGGGTGAACATATAGTCCTCCCCTATTGTCACTCATCAAACCACATTCCATAACGATGCCGCCCAAAAAAAGACCAATTCCCCTACCTTCATAAAGTTCCTTGGTCAGGTGGGCTAAAAACAGACAAACAATAGCTGAGACCGGTGACATTGAGGACATTGACAACTGAAGCGTTGCCATTGTTGCATTGACAAGACACAGCCTGTTTTTGTTAAGTCATTTCAAACAGTAGTGGCATGACCATGAAACATGAGACAGACTCAGTACCTTGTTTTGTTACATTACAGATTTTAAAATAAACTACTGATCTATGTACGTGTTATTGATATTATTGGTTATATGTTAAATATAGCCAGATATGTGTATATACATTTATGTCATACAAACACAAAACATCAAGACTTTAAGTGTTTAGTTTTTTTAGCAAAAGTAACTAAAAACTTATATTTAGTTAGCTTACACCTCATATTTCGTGCAGAACAAATTATAAAGCAAGCAAAATAAAATGTACTGAATGTAATAAAAAATTGCGAATATGATTACTGGCCTGACATGAAATAAACTGTAATATACACATTTATCACGTTATCCAAAGTGACCATATTATGCAAATTAATTGCACTTTTATTAAATTAATTTGGGGCAAATAACATTTAAAAAATGCACATAGTTATTCCTCTGATGTGCCCGAAGCGAACATGTATGTCGTTTTCCAGATCGATCCCTGATTGATTGATGTACATTCACATCACACCTGAATCCACTGTATCTTAAATTCACTTAAGAGAATCAATTGCTTAACAAAATCTAATTGATCTGGCATGAAGTGATTTTGCTTAGTGGAGTCAAATGTAGCAATATAAAGCTCACGTTGCATGAAAGTACAACATAATCTACACACAACGCACGCACGCACGCACGCACGCACGCACGCACGCACGCACGCACACACACACACATCGGAATCTCTATGTGGGAATTGATGTTTTAGTTCCAATTACAATGTAATTTTTTGTGATTTCTGTGCCAGGTACATGATGAGGAAAGAGATTGGAAATCTACATTGAATGAGATGAGAATTTTATTTCGCCTGAACAACAAGCACATAGTTCGCCCGTATGGATGTATGCCCAACAAAGAGCGGTGTCCCATTTTCATGGAGTACATCCGTGGTAATTGGCTTGCATAAGATCTGTATATGCAAAGCAGTTTTAGCTCAAGATAATTTTTAGGACTGTGGAAAACACAGTTATTTACTGGGACATCTGCAAAAACTATCCAAAACTAAAAATGACTAGCTGAAAATATAATTGTTGAAGTACAAAAATTTAAATAAACTTTTCTCAACAATTTTAGAAAACCTATCCCACATGTAATGTACTCATGCGCAATATTGTCTTATAGTAATATTTTTGTGGTTAAGTATTAATTAATTTTAAGTGGTAATAAAAGAATGCTTATTAGTAACTGTCCATAGCCTAAAATGAAGGTGGACTGATTCCTTTGGATTTTAGGATAGTTTTTGGTGGGTTATTTCACTTCACTTGGTTGTCGCCCCTGAAAGCTTGATAGTAAGTTGTGTCTGTCTTCTGCTGCCTTGGTTACAGTATTGAACTCGCTGATATCTACTTCTTGTGGACAAATGTTGTAAAAACCAGTAAAATGCCTTGAACTTAGCATTATGAGTCACGTATTAGTTAATGGATTATTTTGAAGTGACTAGGCATCACATGTTATTGTGGAATGATCCATGCTGTCTTTGCAGATGAGACATTGGCTGAGCACATAAAAAAAAAATATAAGAACAAGGAAGTTGTACTGAACCTGGAAGTTGTACTGAAAATACTGAGCCAACTGCTCGAATGTTTGGCTCACATGGAGAAGGAGAAAGTGACACATGGAGACATTACATGTAAGTCTTCACAGCCACTGTGTATGTGTTCTCAGCTGTTGTACGTGGAATTATTTCATAAGAAATAATAGTCGTATAATGTGAGTGCCTGAAACATCAGATCATTTCCTCACTATCTCATTTGATTGCACGTTATTGTTATCATAATCTCATCTCATTGATAACTACATTCCATGTTATTGTTGTTATCATAATCTCATTAATAACTACATTCCATGTTATTGTTGTTATCATAATCTCATCTCATTGATAACTACATTCTACGTTGTTGTTGTTGTTATAATCTCATCTGATTGGTCAAAACATTCCATGTTTCAGATCACATTATAATCTCATCTGATGGTCATAACATTTCACATTACGGTTGACATAATCACACTTCATGAGTCAGAACATGCCACATTTCAGATCACATTATAATGTCATCTGATTGGTCATTATATGTTACAGTTGACAACATAATGGTGTCAACCAATTGGCACATACATCTGATTGACTTTGGCAATGGATGTGTGCTGGACGACCGACACAGCAGTGATAAACATGATGACGATCTGTATACCGTATTCAAAAGATTCATTTACATGATAGCACTGTGCAGTCCATGGAAGTCCTATAAAGGCTTCGAACTGTTTCGTTGTGTGGAGGTAAACTGCCATTTCTCCTTCAGGCAAAATTAAGATACAATTAAGCTTAGTTAACAAGTTAGATTATTATAATGACATGCATATGTGTAGATCACATTATGATGAACATGTAACTTTGTTGCTTTTAAATATCGACTGGGCATTTAGTTTTAATGAGATTAAAAACCTTTTGGTGGCAATATTTAGTCATCAAGATGTGAGAATTGATCAAGTGAGTATTTCCTTATATCCAGACTCAGCCCCGTCCTGAGGGTTTTGAAATGGGGGTTCGAACGTGCACAATAAAATTTGTGGGATGATTTCTAAAAAAAAATTATGTACAGTTAAATAACATTCTTTCAAAAAGGTGGGTTCTTTTGAACCCCCCGGACCCACAAAAAAAAATGGGCATGATGCTATCTTTTTTCACTAACTCTGTTTCATGCTCTCTAGTTCCACTACCTTCCTTAAGGTGGCCTGTGTAGTTCTTGCATAATTTTTCATTTATTTCTGACAGTATGCCAGAAAATACTGACCTTGTCCGTAGCACAATTAAATATGTGACACAAATGTCATATTTTGCTAATCCACCTTTAAAAAGTAATATTATGTTTGTCTCCATCACTGGCTCACATTTATCTACTCCACTTAGTTCTTCACTGTTCGTGTTTCTCATTCAACAATTCCTTGAAGTATTCCTTCCATATCTCCTTGCAGGGTTGCATTTCCACCAGCAGAAACCTGTGGCAGACACTGTCATAAATTTGTTCCTGCCCATTTCTGCCTGCACATACATGCACTCACATGTCAACTATATATACACACACACACACACACACACACACACACACACACACACACACACACACCACACACACACACACACACTCACTCACTCACTCACACACACACACACACAATATAAATAACTTTACACTAAAATTTGCTGTTTTAATTGTAGAAAGGGGAATTCGACATGTTTGATAAAACACCACAACTCATTAAGCTCATCAAGGATGGCTTGTCCTGCAAAAGTGCAGCACAAATGCGCGATAGAGTCGACACTAAGTTCATCAGTAAGTCTACCAAATTGTGTTTTGTCATGTGTACAAACCTGTCTGTGTTTTTCAATGTATTCTTAATCTGTTCAGGTGCCAGCTATTATTACGGTTATCTACTACAATACACATGTATCGCATAGTTCTCAATAGAAGTACACTCTCTAACAGAAGTGTACCCCCTTTTTCAGAAGTAAAACCATGCGCAAAAACATATTTCCATGAGTGAAGGCACGCTACACACAAAAGGCAGCAGTACTGCTGCTAGCGCCACCTTGCAGATAATTTTTATATAATTCAATGTGCTTGTGTGCTTTTCATTGCAAAGTGCGAGTCATGATGGAAGGACATCCTGTAAAGTTAAGTTACTATCTAGAATTATAAAAACCACGAATGTCTGTCTTGTGCACTTCTGTTGTGTGTCGACCAAGTATCGGTCAGTTTGGGAGATGTGTTGAATGTGTGTTGCCTGGCGTTCAGTTGCACATGCATGAAGTTCATGCAGTGTGTTCGTCCACCCACCCCCGACAGCTTGTGCCACTTTTGAGAAATTAATAGATGCACATCCAAGCCTTCGTACTCGCACGTCTGTTGAGAACTATCCCGTATATGTCTGTTTCAACTTAACCACATTTTAAAACTAATACATGCTGTCATAAGGATGCATCAGAATCGCTATTTAGTTTAGTCATATGACGATTAAATTGCATCCATTGCCCAAGAGGGATTTTGAAGTACAGAGTTTGCTTTACCTACCAACCACCTGACATCAAGCAAAAATGTTCTACAAAATGTGTTGTTAAAATAAATATGTCCAAGGTGCATCACATTATAAAATATGTTCAGTCTGCATATATGTTACATTTTCAAATTTCATTGCCAGATATTTATGCATAGTGTAGTGTCAAGCTACCATTGCACACCAGCAACATTTAAAATTAAATCAACAAACTTTTATAACACGTAACATTATAATTGCTCTACGCAGTAGCATGCATTCATTTTTAAACAGTTGTGTGCACTGATTCTGTTTATATGGGTTTTAATTAGAAAACAGAAACTGATAGGTACAAAATGTATCTAAAATGCTTTGTAAGAATTCGTGTGTGATATATAAGGAATCAAAACAGTAAAACCAAAACAAAACATGGAGTGTAACCATACTATTAATTAGGGTTGTTCTGATTATTCAATTTTGTCAATGATTGGCTGGTTCATGCTTCCGATCAAATACTCGATTACAATCTTGTGACATCAATTATTTTTTATTATATAAAAAATCATGCTGAATTTCATTCCCATTCGCCGTTTCGTTTTGCGATATATTAGTCTGTTCGTATTATTAGTTTCCATGTCACTATTTTGGCAAACTGCTAACCGTATAAGTATTACTGAATCAGGTTATTATGCTAGCTTAATCAATTAAAATGGCTTTGTGAGGATAATATTCAGCAAGTTGCTGGCGCGATTTTACGCTGCCGCTGGTCGCTGCTAGCTGCCGTGATAAACAACCTGTGGCGACGAGCCTGTCTGAATTGCTCTTGGCCTTGTCTAGTGCTGGCAAAAATCGTAAAAATAAGATTTCAACATATTTGAAACTTTCTGCTGATGTGCATAGCTACATTTTCCCTATTGGACATAGCGACATGCAGCCAGTCTAATTATCTGGTGACAAGATTAAATTTTTTTCGTTATAGTATTATAATTGATTATTATAATTGGCCAAATTTATATTATAATTGGCCAAATCGATGATCAATTATGGAAATCAAACACCGATTCCCAACAATACTATTGATGAATGTTATTTTTTACTTCAGAGGACATAGTCGCTTTGAATCCTGCTGTGTATGGTGAACATGTGGAGCCCCCTTGTGGTGGTACTCCCATGCATAACAACAAAGATGATGAGTTCATTGGCATACCCATTCAGGAATCGGTGAGTTAGTAATAAGAGAAATAAGGGTGACAGTGTGTGTGCGTGAGTGTGTGCGTGTGGGTGGGGGTGGGTGTGTGTGGGTTTGTGTGGGTGGGTGTGTGCGTGTGGGTGGGGGTGGGTGTGTGTGGGTTTGTGTGGGTGGGTGTGTGCGTGTGGATGTGGGTGGGTGTGGGTGTGTACTACCCATTACTTTTATGTTACCGCCTGCTACTTTTATGTTACTACCTGCTAGTTTCATATTGCTGCCTGCTATTTTTATGTTACTGCATGTTACTTTCATGTTACTGCCAGCTACTTTTATGTTACTACCTGTTACTTTCATGTTACTGCCTGCTACATTTATGTTACTGCCTGTTACTTTCATGTTACTTCCTGCTACTTTCATGTTACTTACTACCTGCTACTTTCATGTTACTGCCTGCTACCATTATGTTACTTTCATGTAACTACCTGTTACTTTCATGTTACTGCCAGCCACTTTCATGTTACTTCATGTTACTTTCATGTTACTGCCTGCTACATTTATGTTACTGCCTGTTACTTTCATGTTACTTCCTGCTACTTTCATGTTACTTACTACCTGCTACTTTCATGTTACTGCCTGCTACCTTCATGTTACTTTCATGTTACTACCTGTTAATTTCATGTTATTACCTGCTACTTTCATGTTACTTCCACACCTTAATATGTATCACAATAGGCTGACCTTTTCCTGTATAGCATCCTTTCATTCTGCCATCTGTATACATATCTTGGATGTGCTTCCAGCATTTTGTTGTATGTGATTCTGAAATGTGTTTCAGTTCAAGGCGCATGTCGAAGAACAGTGATCAAGACTGCCCCATCAGTTCTACCAGACCTGCGCCCTGGTGGCATGCGCTGTCGATGGAAGCGCCCTCTGCTGGATCCTGATTTTACCTCAGATGTTTATTTGTGAATGAGGGACACGCCACTGCAATCACACGTGTCGCACGTCCAGCATTCCACATGACTGTCTTGCATCTTGACTAGTTTCTTTTGAAGTTGACACCTATATATTATACTGGAGGTTAAGGTAGAGAGAGTCATGGTTGCTTATAGTTACTTTATAGTAGTTTTTAGTATCATTTCATCGGTGATTTGCCATGGCTCACTCCCACAGAAATGTAGACATTATACACTGTATAGATTGCCTTGTTTTTATGTGTTGCCTAAATGAAGACGCTTAAACCTTACTGCTCAATTGATTTAGGCCATCGTGAATAGTTTAAACAATATGAACAGAATTTGGTCATCAGATCGGGTAACTTTCAACCAGATCACTTTTGCCCTTTTTAAATTTTGACTGGATGTGGTTGGATATAATTTAGTAATTTGTCTGATGATTTCACCAGAACTAAATAAAAAAAAATCATTCAACACATTAACCAGCATGTTGTAATTTATATTTGATAGGTTAATTTTTTTGCGAAATGAATCAAAGGAAACAAATAAAAAATCTAATTGAGAAGGTCGTCTCAAAACCATGATATGTGTATGCTTCTAATGTAGACCTGTTAAGTTCCTGAGAAGGAAAATGTAGATATTTTATCCAATACAACATTGTCCTTTCACGCAAACGAAAGCAGGATTTTACTGCCAGCTATGAAACAAAATAGAAGATATGTCAATGATGCGATTATTGACCAGTCAAAATGAAAGTTGTGATTCAGCCTGATAAATCCAAAGGAAAATGAACAAGTCATTTTTTTTAAAAAGGAGGTAGTCTGAAAACGGAAGATTTTTTTTAACGTGGTAGGAAACATGAGACGCACCCACCAGAAACAGGCTACTTAACAGGTCCAGTAATGTGATGTACTATTATACTCTTGGGGTTAAGGTAGCCGGATTCTGTGTTGCTTAATAAACTTTATATCTCATGATGTACATGTTTTATATTTTTCTTCTTTTAAACAATGTGATGCCACGTCAGTTTTTACTATAATGTCATGGTTGATTTGCCATGGCTCACTGCCATGCATATGTAAACTGACGTTTACGCCTTCCTGTTCAATAATTGATTTATGGTATCGGAACAAATGGTGGCGCCACCTCACGGAATCTTGTTAATCGAAGCTACGTGCCAGACGAAATTTGATGAACATAACAGTGATTTACTGGGTTCCAGTCTATGAGATGAACGTCGAGTAACAATTTTGGACATTCGTGGCCAAATGCAACTGCTTGTGTGGTCTGTGTGATAATGCTGCTTATATAATTTGTAATGTTGATATAATTTATATTTACACCTCCCACTTCAAAACCCAACCTCCCAATTAGTGTTGGGACCAACCTCCCATCTCCCACTATTTGTTAGGACCAACCACCCACTTCCTGCCACTTTACCCTCCCCGAGCTCAGGTTCTTGACAATATATGCGTCATAGAAATGTATTATTATTAAGCTGGCCTCTTTTGTCTCCCCCGTCCGAGAACCTTAGTACGCCACTGTATCCACGAGAGGGGCCTATCAAAGAAGTTTGCTCCTACTAAAGGTAGTCCTAAAGAAACACATCACCAGGTTTCGACCACCTCTCGGGTAGAGATTTAATTGGCATCAAGTGATCGGTGAAGTACAGTCACCGTTCTTCTCCCAATCGTCTTGTTTGCATCGAATGAAATACGCATGCGTGCGACCCGCCTTTACGTTGTACCGATTACGCAATACGCATGCGTGATGCGGGTTCCGCATGGATGAACATCTTTCTGGTGTATATGGTGGCGGGGTATTGGGCTATTCCCCCTTTCGTTTGGATAAGAATAATTTCGTATATAACGGGGGGGTGTAAACCTGTTGCGCCACTTCGTCGTAGCATGACAAACTAATGGGTGACTAAGCTACTCTCCCCTTCGGCCCCCTTCAGAGGCCACATGATACGTCACTGTTTCTATGGGAGTGGCCGACCATACACGTATCTCCTAATAGAGGTCGAACTACAAAGCTTGACAGCCCGAGGCTATAAAATAAAATAAAGTGCTCAACAGTGTCAACGGCTGCATTCATATGGAGCAACCACAACCACCACAACCACACCATTCTTTCTGTCTACGGGACGGAGAAGGTCATCCTGGATGCGCATCAGCGCCGTCTCAGTGCTGTGATATTGTCTGTTATGCACTTTGGAAAGTGTCCACATTATTGTTACTTTTTATGTGCTGGCGAAGTTGTATTGCCACGTGGCGCTCCAATAACTTTGACACAAAATTAATTATAAGTTTGATACTGGCCGGTAGTGTTTCAATGAGTCTGGATCAAGGTTTGATTTCTTCAGTAGAGGTGTAACCCCCGCGTGTTTGAAGTTGGCTGGCACAGATCCAGATTCGAACGACATGTTAATGATCGTAGCTAATGTCGGCGCAAGAATGTCAATGTTGGCTTTCATGAGTGAAGTAGGAAGTGGATCAAGCACAATTGATTTCGTTGGACTCTTCCTTAGTAAACGGTGTACAGCGTATAATGTTATTCCGGAAAACGCAAATAAGTACCGGTTATTTCATCTATGGAGTGCGAAGAAGTTGTTAGAAAAGTTGTTTGCAGTTAATGACTTATACTGGTCAGGATGGTTTTGTCTTTTATAATATAACATGCCGTTTTCATAAATAAATTGACGACACTTTTGCGCATGCGATCCATATTCCAAAAAAATAATTGGCATCGGTCTACCTCGAGAGATAATGGAGTTCCATCGTATATGACATCAGTGCTTTGCACAGCATCTGCTGTGACCCAAAAGTCCGATTTTTTAGTGGCAGTGTCTGCCACAGACGGTACAGGTGTAAACAGTTTGATGTAGAGTCGTGGTAGTCGATGGCCTTTCTCTCCGACGCTCTCTCTGCTCCGTCCACAGTTCGTTTCTTCTGCCTTCCTCATACCCCTCTGCACAGCCTGTTGCCATTTTTTGCAGTCTGCTATAGCAGATTCACAGGACTCGATGCTGATCTGAGCAGATTTGATATCTCGTTTGCAAGCATCACTGAACCGTAGAGCTGGACGGCGACACGCCTTGCATCACAGACAAACTCACCCTAGAGGACGTCCTTTGGAATACGTCCATCCTCCATGCGGCAGACGTGGCCAAGTCAACGCAGACGTCGCTGACTTAGCAGGGCGAACATGCTGGGGATGTCTGCACGCTCAAGGACATCCTTGTTTGGTGTGTGTTCCCGCCAGGTGACGCCAAGTATGCGTCTGAGGCATCGGAGATGAAAACTATTGAGGCGTTTTCCTGTTTCGCATATGCTGTCCACGCTTCGTTGCCGTAGAAGAGGGTGCGTAGGACACAATCCTGGTATTCTCGAACCTTGGGGTTCTCAGTGAGCATGTTGTTCTCCCACACCCACTTGGACAGCCTCGACATGACAGATGCTGCATTTCCGATATGCTTATTTATCTCTACGTTAAGGGATGGGTTGCTGGTGATGATTGACCGCAGGTAGGTGAACTCCTGAACCACTTCCAGAGTGTGGTCATCAATGCTGATGGCTGGAGCTTCGCTGACATCTTGGCCAATGACATTGGTCTTTTTCAGGCTTATAATCAGGCAAATTCTGTGCAAACCTGGGCAAGTTGGTCTATTAGCTTCTGGAGGCCCTCTTCATCAGGGAAGAGCATCTCCGTGATCAGGACCTTTGGTTACCGCACGCAGACGGGCCGGGTTGAACAGCTTCTCATCAGTTCTCGAATGTAAGCACTCACCTTCTGAAGATAAGCCGAAGGCATAGGAAAGCAGCAGGGAAAATAATTGTCAAAACAAGTTGGTGCAAGGACGCAACCCTGCTTCACACCACTGTGAATTGGGAAGGACTTCGATAATGATCCAACATAATGCACTGTGCCACGTCTTCGTCGAATGACGTAATCACACTCAGCAGCTGTGGGGGACATCCAAACTTATCAAGGAGTGTGACGAGTCCTTTTCTGCTGACCAGGCCTTTGTCAAATCAGCAGAGGCGATGTATAGTGGTCTCCTCTGTTCCCTACATTTCTCTTGCAACTGTCGCAGCGAGAATAACATGTCGATCTTCCTGTTCGGAAGCCGCATTGTGATTCTGGGTAGACACGCCTACGAATTTCTGCAATCTGTTGAGCACAACACCGGTAAAGATTACCCCCACTATGCTGAGCAGGGGGATTCCGCTGTAGTTGCTGCAATCACTACGATCTCCTTTATCCTTGTATTATGACAATGTTGGCACCGAGCCCTCTCCCCTCACAGGCAGAGAAGCTTGTACAGATGTTTCATCAGAACGAGCTTCCCTCACTTGATCACTTTACCTGGTATGCCACCCGCTACCAGGTGTCTTGACGCCTGCTAGAGAGTCAATGGCTCCAGTGAGCTCTTCCACAGTTGGTTGGCCGTCGAGCTCCCCCATGACTGGCAATCCCTGACATCGTCCTCGGTTGTATCTGTGACAACAGTTTCTCTGGAGTAAAGCTCAACATAATGCTCGGCCCATCTCTCCATTTGTTTGTTGCGGTCGGTGAGAATCTCTCCTGTCAGATATTTCAAAGGTGGTGTTTTCTTTACACCTGGCCCAATTGTGCTTTCTTTATTCCATCATACATGCCTCGTGCGTTTCCAGTGTTTGGTGAGAGCTGAATGCTCTTACAAAGTTTTAGCCAGTACTCGTTGGCGCAGTGTCTGGCAGTTTGCTGTGCCATACTCCTTGCTGACCTAAGAGCAGACAAGGTGTTCTCGGTAAGATGTTTGTTGTAGTTGATCAGGGCTGTGCGCTTGGCTTGAATGACAGGTTCCATATTTTTCCAAGTTGGCTTCAATCCAATCTGCATTCCGTTTCTCCCGTTTGCCAAATGTGGACATAGCAGTGTTGTAGATTGGGTATGGTGTAGTTCCATAGTTCCACAGCACTCTGATCAGCAGAGTACTTGAAACTGTGTTCAATGGAGTCGACAAAATGCTTTGATAGCTCGGGGTTTTAAGTGTTGCCGGTGTTAATGCGAGTGATGTAATTTCTTTGGTCGTAGCCTGACCTTGCTGCATAACAGGGAGTGGCCTGTGTCGCAGTCTGCACTGTGAAAACTGCGAGTGCACATCGTTCAGTGTAGCTCGCCTCATCACAGTTACGTCAAGCTGGTGCCAGTGGTGCGATTTTGTATGCCTCGCACACACTTTGTGGCATGTCTTCGTATGGAAGAACGAGTTGGTGATGCAGAGTGGCAACAGTCTTTGGCCATTTTCGTTCATTTTCGCAATCCCGTTGTGCCCTGAATATACCGTCGTGGACATGGAAAATACCACATTTACAGACTATAACACCGCAAAGGTCTTAATTTCTTGGTGTTGGTTGGATCCCCGGTGTACAAAGACAGAGTCCGGTCGGTTTGGGCGACACGCGGCGGAACTAAACACAGTCCCTGTTGGAGATCGTTTGATAAGCAAGGACACATGATCCTGACATTCCAGCTCGTCAGTCGAAGAGTTGGCATCTTCTGCATTCTCTTTGATTTGTCTGGTGTGATGTTGCCGATCCACTTGTCGAGCTGATGCCCTAATCTCGAAGCACCCATTGAAGCAGACGGACCGTGACGGATCAACACCTGGTTGCGGCAGGAAGTGAGAATATGAAGCAAGCGCTACGAACTACGCATTAAACTACAGCGCTAGACGCGTCACGTAGACCTATGTGCAAACACGCTACACCATTTCAAGTTGTTTTCAGTTAATGACTTACCAATATCGATCTACGGAAATGCAGTAGACTTGACTATTACTGTTCCCTTTATTGTGACATTGCTCCCAGGGACATCTTAAAACTTCAACTTGTGCAAAATTGTTTGGCAAGGGTAATTACCTGGTCTCCTCATTTCACTCACTCAGTACCACTTCTTAAATCATTGTCCGATATCGCATTATTTTTAAGATCTGCACAATTTCATATCAAGCACTTTCATTCAAGCAATCAGCATATTTACATTCACTGCTAACTCCTGCAAGACAGCCCAGACAGCTTCGATCATCTCATTCTAATATACTTGTTGTTCCCAGTATTAAGACAAATGTCGCAACTAGAGGTTTTTCAGTTGCTGCACGACTCTGTGGAACTGACTGCATGTTAGTGTTAAGTCTGTGGGAAATATAACAACATTTCGCCATAAACTAAAAGCTTGTTTACAACTGGAACTGCTTAACGAT